>CAOLHI010000084.1:0-600000 GCA_948474755.1 Ctenosaura bakeri | reverse complement strand
AGGATTCCATAAGATGTTGAAAGTGGAATCATAGCGCTATAACAGTCTCGTGGGGAAATGGCCCCTGTGAAATTTATGGAGTCACGCTAAACCAACAGGCGTCTTGAAGGCACGTTGTGTTTCTCTCAGGCGACTCTCAGGCGAACCTATCACGGGGCTTTTCTGGGAGCTGAGAGTGTGACGTGCCCAAGGTCAGTCGGTGGGTTTCCATGGCTCAGCCGGGAATCAAACCCTGGTCTCCAGAGTCTCAGTCTGGCGCTCAAACCACTACATCACTTTGGCTCTCTAAAGGCACGCATACACACAAATATGCTTTAAGGGGGCTGTGAAAAGACCTTACTAGTCACGAAACCCTTGCATATGAAGAGTGGGGGAGGAGGCTTATTTTTATCTGGAAGTAAGGTTCGGGTTGTGTGTACCTTAATGCATTATTCTGTGAAGTGCTGTGTACCCTGATGGTGCTAAATTAATAACGATAATGATGATGATGATGATGTCTTGAGAACACTTCGCTCGGGACCAATGGAACTGATAACACCTACTCCTAATCCAGGCCCGCTGGTTCAACCTTAGACGTGTAGACCTTCAATCTTGCCCTTCCCGGTAACCATAGTTGGTACCAGACTGTAAGTCGGTTCCGTCGTAACTGACAGCAAAATAAAACGCTTTTAGGCGGCCTTTCTTTCTCTAGATTGCTTGTGAGTAGAACGTTTTTTCAAGAAACGGAACACTAGAAGATGCTCTACCCAAGGGGTGAGATCTACTCAAGGCATAAGATCTATTCAAGGTCTTCTCTCTCTATGCCCTTCGGGATTACAGTGAACGTGGTACAGGACCCCATCCTATTAATAAGCCCGACTAATGTGGAAAGGAGGCTTCCTTCTAAGTAAGTGTGTTGAGGATCGCAGCCATATAACCTAGACCCACTTAGAAGGAAAGTAAAAGTCCTTCAGAGAAGGTTGCTTTCAAGCTACTGTCTGCTGAGCTCTGGAGAGACTGATTTTCGTCGCCGGCAGCAGTAAGCAACCTCAGAAGTTTAAAAGCAATGCTGCCCTCAGAGCAGGACTTCAGAGCAAGAAGTTCAGGATTTCACTCAGCAGAAGGGCACAAAGTCTGCCCCAAACGCAGCTGGTTTGGTTTACTGCATTTTGAAATAAGAGGGGCAACTCCATTGCCACTTAATGAGAGGGGGACAGAAAGGAAGATGTGATATCGCATCAGTGAGCTCTTACTCCAGAAGGTTTCTGCACTACCCTGCCATAGTGCTATTATTCCACTTTCAACCTCCTATGGAATCCTGGAGTTTGCAGTTTAGGGAGGGGCATTTAGAATTCTCAGCCAGAGAGCTCTTTGGCCTCAGTAAACTACAAACCCCAGAAATTAACAGGAGGTTGAAAGTGGAATAACAGCAATATAACAGTGTAGTGCGGAATGGCCTAAGTCCCACTGTACCTTTCTAAGCAAATAATTTGCATTGAGCAGGGCCAGAGAAAAACCACATCACTTGGGCTGGATCTGACTGACTTCAGATGAGCCGGCTGTGGTGGATATATATAGAAGAACTTGTAGGCTGAATGCACATCTTCCCAACACTGGGGAAGGCGACGTGGATTAGAAATAGGGTGTTGAAGTATCCATGGAATTTACCGGAAGTGTCAATCCTCTTAAAGCAGCCTCCCATTTGGGTTGCGACTAGGTTCTCCCCGTGTGTTCCTGAGTTTTGTTTGTTGTGTGCCTTCAAGTCACGTCTGACTTATGGCGATCCTAAGACGCACCTACCTCGGGGTTTTCTCGACAAGATTTATTCAGAAGATGTTTGCCATTGGCTTCCCCTGAGGTTAAGAGTGGGTTTCCTTGGCCGAGCGGAAGACTCGTACCTTGGTCTCCCGGAGTTCAAGTCTAGAACTCAAACCATTACACTACACTGCACTGGGTCTAGAGACAGTCCTACAGGCGCTTCGATGGCTGTATGTCCAAAGTAACGTCCTAATTCTGAAGAACTCAGAAGTCCTATAAATTGAGATTTATTACCTTCCACCGTGGTAAAAACGCAACTCTTTAAATGCCACTTAACCTAGGTAGGCAGACTTTAAAAAAAAAAATGCCGTTCCTTTCTCCACATTTAGACGAGAAGCTGAGGAACATTTATCTTTTCTTTACAAAAGACCACAACAGGACGAATGGATGGACTGAGGTGGGGAGGGCTATGGAAGTTGTTTTGTTACCCGGTCACCGTTCATTTGTGTCCTTATTTGTGAAGATTTCACCCCAGTTTCAGTTTATGGGGCCATCAGCTAGTGAGATCGCTTAGAATTTGAGATGTCCCGCTTTAGTCTGCTCATTCATAAATTAAGCCCCACTCTGCTCAATGAGATTTCATCCCCTAATAAGTGCCAATAGGACTGCAGGTTTTGGGCCCATATTCGGTTGAAAGCATGCATTACAGCATGAAGGAGGTCTAACTGGGAAGTGAGGTCTACTAAGTTCAGTGGGACCGACCCCCTTCACCAAAATTGTAGTAAAGCCATGGGTTTTATATAAATTTGGTTCCACAGAATGCAACGAAGATAAGACTTCGTCCTGATTTACCTACCACTATCTTACTCTGAAGGGGTACCTAGCAATAGCTGAATTTAAAAAGATTTACAAAGATTCTGTTAGCACCTGAGTTGAGCCTTGCAGTCTGTGTTGGGATCTGTCGCTAGAACTGGCAGATTTCTTGTGTTCAATAAGCATTTTAGAAGGGTCTTGATATTCAATTCGTGGGTGGATTTGTGGAAAGGCAGTCTCTGCTAAGGGACTCTCCTACTCTTTTACTCGCTTCATCCCCAAGTGCAGTTACATATTCTAAAAATCGCAGGAGCAAATAATCCTAGCACATGTGGACAAAATTTTCCGGAACAACCCCAACGCCTCTAGCCAGTGCCCTCTAGACTAAAATAGAGTGTGGCTTGTAGCCCCCAGAGTGCAAATCCATGCACATCTACTGGGAATGAAGCCCCATTCAGTTCAATGGACTGTCTTCAAGTGGCCTGTGGACTTTATGGAGACACCATGAATTTTTCATAGGGTTTTTGCAAGCAAGGAATACTCAGAGGTGGCTTTGCCAGTTCCTTACTCTGAAATACAGCCTACAGCACCTGGTATTCGTTGTTGTGTTGAGTGCCTTCAAGTCCCTTCCGACTTATGGGGACCAGAAGGCAAACCTGTCACGGGGTTTTCTTGACAAGATTCGTTCAAAGGAGGGATTTGTTCCTCAGAGGCTGAGAAAGTGTGATTTGTCCAGTGGGTTTCCATGGCCGCCCAAAGATTCGATCCCTGGTCTCCAGAGTCATAGTCTAATGGTTAAACCAATGCACTATGCTGGCTCTTGGTATTCCTTGTATTCCCAACTGAATGTGAGTAGGATGGCAGCCTCAATGCGGTTTTAAATAGAAAATGAATTCTCAAGCTATTATATAGGGGTCGGCTAAGTATTTATTCCACCAAACATCACAAACTCTCTCACACACAACGCAGAAACCACCGAGAATGTCCACAACCATCTCTTAAACCTCGAATACCATACTTTCTTTCCCCAGCATTTAGTTTTTTCCACAGCCCCCAGGACTGCTGTGCTTTCGACACCTAGCTTCTTCGCAGGTGGCGAATCAACAGGTGAAGCCTTTCCTTATCACTCCCTTCCTCCATACCTGCTGTTCGAGAGATAGGGGCACCTGGGGGAGGGCTATGGGGTCAACCTGCAACCCCCCTTCCCCCTTCTTCCGGACTGAGATCACAACTAATCCCACCGTCTTTTTAAGCATTGTTTCCAACAAAACACGCATTTAAAAAGGGGTACCCTCCAAACTAAATATCTGAAAGGGTTATTTAAGCAACAACAAAGGGAAAGGGCGGTGCTTCGAGCCCCAAAGAGCATGCAGCAGAAAAAAAAATAGGCTGCTCAAAAACCGGAAAGCGCCCCTCTCCTGGATGCGCTGGTTCGGGCACGGACGCCCCCTAGAGACCAGGAGGAGGTGGAGGCGGCCTGAGCCGCCAGCTCACTTACAGTCTTGTCGTTGGGTTGTTGCTGCTGCAGCTGTTTCATCATGATGCTTCGCTTCTTGTCCTTGCAGCGCTTGTTTTGAAACCAGACCCGGATGACCCGGGGACTGAGGCCAGTCATTTCCACCAGTTGCTCCTTCATGAGGGCGTCGGGCCGGGGATTGGCGGCGTAGCAGGTCCGCAAGGTGTGGAGCTGCTTCTCGTTGAGAACGGTCCGGACTCGGGTGGTCTTCTCGGGCTGCTTATGGACGTGCGGCCTGAGAGCCGGTTGCCGGGCAGAGATAGGTTCTGCTGTAAAGGAAGGAAGGAGGGAGGGAGGAACAGGAGGCCCGTAAGTGGTGGGGGAGGAGGAAAAGCCCGATTCCCACCCCCCCATGAGCCCACTTCTCAGCAAACAGCAACAACAGGTTTCCTCCTTAGATTCAATGGCAAAGGTTTGATATTTGGAGGAAGAACAGTTTCCACAATCTCCCAAGCCACAATCTCACGGTAAGAAATTTTTGACATTTCTCAACCCAAAACATTAGACACATCATTTCATTGCCATGGCCCTGTCCCCAACATTATTTCCCTTTTCTTCAAAATATGGTTAAGGTAGACCTGCTACTCCTTCTGCAGTGCTGTGGGGCCTGGGCACGTTCCCCGAAGCTGTACTCTGGATTTGATGTTGTGTGCCTTGAAGTCGTGTCCTATTTATGGCGACCCTGTCATGCGTTTTCTGGGCCACAGAGACGTTCTGAGAGGGTTTGCCGCTGCCTTCCTCTGAGGCAGAGAGATAGTGGCTTGTCCAAAGTCACCCGCTGGTTTGCCATAGCTGAGCAGAGATTCCAGCCTTGATCTCCCCAAGTCGTAATCTAGCAGTTAGCCATTACACTACAGCTATGGCTACTTCTGCACTAGTCTGTTATAGTGCTGTTTATTCCACTTTCAACTTCCTATGGAATCCTGGGGTTTGCAGTTTAGGAAGGAGCCTCAAAGGCCCCTCCCTAAACTGCAAACCCCAGGATTCCATAGGAAGTTGAAAGTGGAATAAACAGCACTGTAACAGTCTAGTGCGCAAACGGCCTATCTCTCTGGCCAAGGATGCCAAGCACCTTTTCTCTGGACTGATCATGCTCTTGAATTCAGCAAGTATTTTCTGAGATTCAACCTTCAACACATAACACATCTTTCCTTCATATTCTTCCTCCAAAACCGTCTGGGCTTGGGTTTAACTCTTTCATTTTGATCCCCAGCTTCAACCAAACAAGCTGTGGCTGCATTGCCTAAATACTCTCCCAACAGCCCTTGAGGGGTGGGCAAAGTGCAACCCTGAGGGCGAATGGGTTTTCCCTCCAAGGTGGATTTTTGTTTTGGTTTGGTTTTTTGGGGTTTTTTTGGCACCTCACTGTCCCAGTCCCCTGGGCAGTTTTGGCATTCGGTGCACCCTCTCCTTCAAAGGTTCTAGAGGCAGACAACTGGACCCTAGGGTCCACCCTAGTTGTCCCTTTCTGCTTTAGTTCCTTGGGAGCAGGGACAGGACTTTTTTTCCTGGCCCTGTAAAGCACCATCAACGAGAGTCAGCGTGGCCAGTGTTTAAATACTACCCTGGGGACCAGGATTCGAATCCCCACTCAGCCATGGAAACCCACCGGATGACCCTGGGCCAGCCACACTCTCTCTGCCTCAGAGGAAGGCCATGGCACCCCCCCCCCGCTGACAAATCTTCCTAAGAAAACTCCGGACAAGTTCACCTTAGAGTCGCCACAAATCAGACCTGAACAGTTACATCAACAGCTCTTTCCCTATGAAGCCCATTGAACTGTCTGAGATGGCTTTGTAGGTTCTCCTGAATTCACTAGAGTCCTTCCCAAGGACACATGTCGCAGTAAAACGGAAACCACTTGAAGGCTCACAAAAACAACAAACAGTGGCAAGTAGAGCTTGGAAACGCTATCCTTTAGATTACAACTGCCAGAATCCTTTCACCATCATCAACCTAGTGGGAGATTCTGGGAGCTGTAGTCCAAACAGTAACGTTTCTAAATCCTGATAAATTTCTAGTGGATGATGGAGAGGAAGACGAAAATGACCTCCCCTCGGTTCTTCTCCGTGGTGGAAGTCCTCCAACAGATTATTTGGTTCATCCACAGCCATGCAGTTCAAGGGGGAATCTTACCCACTGAGCTGCATGGAAGGAAAAGTCGCCCAGCAGCCCGATTCTCTCTGGGGAGCAGGGGTAAAAACATGCTAGTTGAATGGAATCCCCCCTTAAAGTATTTAGGGGGTTGTGAAAACCAACTAGTTATCATCTAAGAAACTGAGTATGTCGTGAATGAGGAATAAATCACAAATACTTTGGAAAGCAACACAGGAAGGCGGAGAGCAGTATTATCAGTTCTCACCTCTCTTTACCCACGTTGTCACTAATGAGGAGCTATCTACACTACATAGTTGTATCAGTTCCATATACTGTTCTTTGTAGGTTGATGAGGTACTTAGAATTCGCTTCTAGAGGCCTCCGGTGCTGCTGTTCAGTAAGGACACTAGAGCACTCCTCGCCAAACTGTAAATCCCAGGATTACATGATATGTCCTCAGGACAATTACAGCGAAATCAAGCTGCTATAATTGTCTACAAGGAGAGCACAAGGACTTTGCATGACAGTCCCACATAAGGTAAAGCAGATCTTTTGGATCAAAATACTCATCGACCCCAGTTCGCACGAATGGTCCACACCCATGGGACTTATTTCCCAACGTTTTTTTGGGGGGGGGTATTCCAATCTAATCTGGCCCAATCCCAACAGCTGGGGTACCTGCTCAATCTAGAGGCACACTACGCAATTATAGTACTATCGTTGCATTTTAAGTACGGTGGCTGTATCCTACCGAATAATAGCCAAAGTTGGTTTGTAGCTTTCACTAGGAAACCTCAACCCCCTCTCGGCCATGGAAACCCATTAGGGACCTTGGGCAAGACATACTCTCTTAGCCTCAGAGGAAGGCGAAGGCAACGGCAACCTCCTCTGAACAGATTTTGCCAAAAAAAAAACACCCACAGCCCGTGGTAGGGTAGCCATAACTCATACATGACTTGCCCTCACACTACAACAAGAAATCCTATGGAATCCAAGGGCTGCTCGTTTGGTGAGGAACTAGATCGCTGCGGGTGAGAATTCCAAATACTCCTTCCTAAACGAAATCCCAGGGATCCATAGAAAGTTACCACGGCAGGGAAAGTGGAATAATAGCGTTATAACTGTGTAGTGTGAAAAGGTCATAGGTTAATCTATTGTATACAATACAGAACAAAAGGGCTCGCAAGAAACCATCCAAACAAGGAGTATCCAGTCCTCCCCACTCCCCCTCCCCGCGTTTATTCACTGCTGAGAATCTCTTACTATTCTCCTGTCCCATATACTGTTATGCAGGCTGCCTCAGATACAATTCCCTAGTTTCATGCTACACGCCACCCGTTTCAAGTGTGGGGCCTGTGATTTTCCCACCAGCAATGCAGATTTTGGGAGAAGAGATGGTGAAAGAGAATCCGTTACCAACAGCACCAAGGGCGTTTGGTTTCGTAAACGGTGAATGGGGCGCGGCTGGGGCCGTTGCTTTTCTGTTTTCTCTCCTTCACAAATAACAGCGGAGACTGTCTTCCTAAACTTGCAATTTTCTGCACACTTCCTAACCTAAGCCCCACGGGGATTAGCTTCTGAGTAAACATGCTTAGGATTGCTCTGTAGCTTTTGCTTTTGAGAAGGGAGGAGGTAATTCGAGGGAAAGGAAAGTGTTCCCGACTCGCCGATGGGTGTCTAATGAGCTGCAACATAAACAACTGACTAGGGCAGAAAGACAAAATTCGGACTCGTTTCCAAGTTGTCGTGAGAACAATGCAGGCGAAAAGCTCAGTCTTAACTCTCCTTACTTGGAAGCAAGTGCTACTGAAATCAGGAGTAGTTAGTTCTCGGTATTTAGGGATGGCCGCTGACTGATCTCAATACAATCCAAAACCCACACGCGCCCCAAAATCCAATCCGAATTAAAAACCAAATATTTGACTAAGTAGTCATCCAGCCTGGGTGGGTTTACATTCTTTAAATATTAACTCGATAGCGGGCGGGAGCGGGGAACAACGCGCTGACGCCTCTGCACTCCACATTTTCTCTTTTACTCTCCATCTTTCTCAATTTGACGTCTTCCTCGTCAAAATAGTTCTCCCCGGTAGAGAAAGAAAGAAAGGCGAGGGGAAAGGATATCCTAAACTATTGACATTTGGAGACAGGAGACATCAATCGGCAAAGCTTCCTGCTTCTGTGTGCTGGAGTTCCCACCGACGTGTACCTTGGCCGGAAATCCCAGGGAAATCAATGGCACATCCTTTCGAATCAGTGCGCGTAACGATGCGCCACACCTCCGGTTGAAAGCAAACTTGGCCATTTCCGCACCACACTGTTATAGCGCTATTATTCCATTTTCGACATCCCATGGAATCCTGGAGTTTGCAGTTTAGAGAGGGCCACTTAGAATTCTCAGTCAGAGAGCTCTTTGGCCTCAGTAAACTACAAACCCCGGAATTCCACAGGATTTTGAAAGTGGAATAATAGCACTATAGTCCTGTAGTGAGGAAATGGCCTTGGACTACCCCAGCGAACGACGTTGGTACCGCACAATTACTCAGAAATAATTTTCATACAGTTCGATCGGGCTAACTCCCAAGGGTGCGTATATAGGGCCATTTCCGCACTAGCCTGTTCTAGCGCGATGATTCCACTTTCAACCTCCTCTGGAATCCTGGGGTTTGCAGTTTCGGGAGGGGCCGGCCGGCAACTGCAAACCCCAGGATTCCAGAGGAGGTTGAAAGTGGAATCATCGCGCTAGAACAGGCGAGTGCGGAAATGGCCAAGGATTGGAGCCTAAGATTCTCCTCCTTATTCGAATGTGAGACGAGGAGAAAGGCCTAATAGTTAGAGGCTTAGCCCATTTCCAGCCCCCCCCAGTTCCGTTTACTCTGGCTAGGGGTGAGAAAAGGAACCAGGAAGCCTGCTCCCTGGATCCGGAAGGGGCTAAGGAGGAAGACGGCGGGGAGCAGAGGGATGAGACCCTCAAATCCAAAACGGCAGTAAAGGGGGGGAAAGTGCTAGGTCATGAGTGGACTCCAAAGTTTTCCAATTAAATTTCTCGACCCTGAGTTCAGAATAAGTTATTGGGGTGGGGGGAAGAGAAGTCAGTATCCCTTTGAAAACCAATTTCCCCCGATTAGCTTGCTGACAGTTTTAAATTACAGCTTGAAGAGTTCGCCTTTAGTCATGAGACTCTCTCTTTTCTACCTTTCTCTCTTTAGGAAACTGTTTCT
The DNA here is from genome assembly GCA_948474755.1 of Ctenosaura bakeri. Lineage (NCBI taxonomy): Eukaryota > Metazoa > Chordata > Lepidosauria > Squamata > Iguanidae > Ctenosaura > Ctenosaura bakeri. The sequence continues at coordinate 590,619 of CAOLHI010000084.1, read as the reverse complement.
CTCACAGACGCACTTCGCTTCCGTCATGCTGCCCCCAAAGTTTCATTCAAAGTGGAACAGGTTTGGAAGAACCTCCAGAAAAATGGAGAGTATACAGATGTTGCCTTGCCAGGAGAAGGGAGAATGCTTTCTTGCCTCTCCCCCTACCCCACCATTTTTTTCCCTCTTTTCCATTCAGCTTTTCGCTCCTTTCATAATTTAGAAACATACCGAGAAAATCCCTATAAGGATAGCAAGATCCTAATTACTTTGTTCGGAGTACAACGTTTCAGGGAGGAATCCTATGGGTTAGACCCGTCTAGAGTAGACCCATTGAATCAATCGTTGAATGATCAGTCAACACACAAGGGGAAAATCCTATTGATATTTGCTGTTCTTATGTGTCCATAAGTCCAGCTGAACTTATGGCGACCCTATGAATGGGAGAACTCCGAAGTCTCTAGCCACCAACTGCCCAGGTCAAGTCTTTTAAAATCAGGACTCTACCTACTGTTGACTGAACCAATCCACCTGCAGGGTGGCCTTCCTCTTTTCCTATCCCCTTCCACTTTACCAAACATAATCATCTTTTCCAACCCATTAATTTATCTATGAGCAAATTAGAAGTAGCCAGAGGAGTCGCGTCTTTCCGCTGCAATTCTCTTGCCTGGAAGTAAGCCTCACTGACTTCAATGGGATTTACTTTTGAGAAGACTGGTGGACTCATGTCTACAGAGACTATACCTAGCAGTAGGGTTTGAAAGGTGCTTCGATTTTGGGTGTTTGCTTAAGATTTCCCACTAAGTACGTACACAACTTCCTACGTACCAATATACACATTCTTTGCAATGCAAGTTGTGGTCGCCTCCGTGTTTCTCTTTCCCACCTCTTTTATTTACAATGCCAGATATGAGCACTTTATGATTATCTGGACCATAAACCGGATAGTGCAAGACACACAACCCTTATGTAAACAGGCACACATGCTTCTATTTATATTAAGGCAACAGATATATATATATATTTTAAAGTATCTTACTTTTTCCATTGGTTCCGTCAATATCTGGTGCTGTTTGCTCCCCTTCACTAGAGGAGACTACAGATTTATTTCAAAGGGAGTGTTTGCTTGTTTTTTGGAAACTGATTTGGATAGGACAAGTTCCGGGAACTCAAGCATCTCACATAAAATTTATGCTAATTCAGCTATGACGTTCTGGCAGGGCCAGTCCGCGGAGGTATCGGCAGCATTTAACCTCTTGTTCAACCTTCCCAGCCGGGCGCTGTCTTGTATCTAGGCCCACAATTCCCATCATCCCCGTCTAACATGCTGGATCCTAAGCAGGGTAGCAGGAGCAGTCAAGACGGCCATGCTATCTTCAGTTATCTAGGGATAAGTCCTATGGAAATCAGTGCGACTTACTCCTGAGTAGATATGCCAAAGTTTGTTCTCTGAATTCCAAGGAATGGGGTGTAGGGCTATATATAGCCTCGAGTTAACCCATTCATCTGCCTCAGCTTGTGTCTCTTGAGTGCTGTGACATCCACATCTATCACCTTGAAAAAATTCACAGATTTCAGGGCAACTTCTAAAGCTCAGATCTTCTCCACAGTGACTTGGCAGAAGGTTCTGTTAAAATCGGCAAGAATTTCCCCAATAAACACGGGCAAAGGGACCTAGGGTGCAGGTAAAGATGGAGGATCTAGGTGTAAGTTTAATTTAGCAACTGTTCCAGTTGTTCAGCACCAGAATAGCCAAGCTAGGCTGCAAACACAGATGGACCTGGGAATAAATCCCACTGAACGTCCTAAACCTTATTCCCGAGGAGAGAATCCCTCAATCCATGTGACTTAACAGGTCACGATCCGGGAAAAAAAATAAAGACCAAACTAAAAATAGGTCGTGGCTTTTCAGCGATTTCACTGGAAAAGAGTTGAGCCCCTATAGCTCTTATCTTCGTTGGTCAAATCTAGCTACCCTGAGGGCACGATCCAGCCCAAACTGAGCAAATCCTGGGTTTTGAATGGGAACAGCTAATGCTGCCGCGGCAATGTGTCGGTCAGCTCAATTTACGCCAGAGTAGGAGTTCACAGGCCTACAGCTTTAAACAGTGCTAAGAGAGGGAGAGGTCGGTCCGTCTCTGTCCAGCACAAACGGCCTGTGCTTGGAGAGAGGGCTTTATAACTTCCTCGCTATCATTCCGCTCCGAAGCCACTGTGATCTCATTCTTTCTCAGATCTGTCTCTCTCTCTCCTTTCTCTCTGCATTTGGATCCCTGCAGAAACTTACGGCTCCCACCCAGGCATGTCCCATCGATTTCAATGGGGCTGCTTCAGGAGGACCCCTATAGAAATGCGCTAGGGCTTCTTTGTGAAAAGCCAGGGGTCAAGAGGAATGCAGAACGGGGCACGTAAGGTTAGGCACAGCTGTCAAGGGAACGTGGCTGAGGAAGGAAGAAAGGGGGGAAAACCCTGGGGAAAACTGAGGCATCCATAGAACAAAAGGCCCAGTCCACCGATCTCCCTCCCTCCGTCTTCTTCCCACCCACCTCCGAGTCTCCTCTACCTCTGGGGCCGGGAAGTACCTGCCATCTGCAGCGGCCTGGCGGGATGGAGGGGGCTGAGGGGGTCTCCAGCGCCGAGGCTTGCTCGCTCCACCACGTCGTGGTCCGCCCGACAAAAGAGGCCGTCCTCCCGGAGCGCGAACTCGTCCCCGGGGATGAGCTGCCGGCTGCAGGCCACGCAGCGAAAGCACTCGATGTGGTAGACTTTGGATCGGGCCCGCATGACGAAGTCGTTCTTGCTGAAGCCGATGTTGCATTTGGCGCACTTAATGCCGTATAACCTGAACCCGGGTCCCGCCGGAGATCCAGGAACGAGGAGAGAAGGGGAGGGAGGGAAGGAGAACAGGGGAAAAAAAGAGAGAGGGGAAAATAGAGAGAGATTTCACTTCGGCCGCCCCTTCGAATTAAGCCGCCCCTTCGAATTAAGCCCTTCCTTTCCCAGCTGTCCTGCCAAGTTACCCGCAAAGTGTCCCTTTACTCCTTTCTCCATTAACTCTTCTGGTCTCTGGGCCTCTTCCTTCTTTAAATAACGAGAATACGTACGTACACACACACACACACTTTGGGAGGAGAAATCGGCCCGGATTCTAACAAGCCTCTAATTGATTGGAAGTACTTTTTATTTTATTTTTAATTTTTTTAAAAAAAAGCGTAGTTTAGGTTTGATCTGGGGAGGATGCTAATGTCTTTCTGGGTCTCTCCTACCCAAGAGGCTGGAGGCAGAATGGGCACCCATAAACGGGCTTTTCAAACCCGAGGAATTTCGGAAAAGTCGTCTTTGCGCCCGCAAAACCATGCAAAGAAAGCGGGGCGCTGGTGAGACCGCCGACGGACTGACAGACAACCGCAGGAAAAAGAGAAAAAACCCTAAGGTGGCCAACCGGAACTCCGCGTGGAGAGGAAGGTCCATTGAAAGCTGCCGAGCGCGGTCATCACGCTTCCTAGGTTGCAAGCAGCATAAGGCCCGCTTTTTGATTTATGCGTATATGTGTTTAATGCCTCACAATCCCAGAGCCTCAGTTGAGGGGGTCTCCCTTCCTTGGAAGTAGTGGGGAAAAGGATGGGAGGCTGAAATGAACCTTCCACGAAGTCAACGAGCCGGGAGTATCCCCTCGACTGTGGACAGGGGGATTTTTGGAAGCACCGGCGAAGAGGGGGAGACCCTTATTTCGGGGTCGATAGGTCCTCTTTTGGAGGGAGTGGGTGGGAGTAGGAGATCATTCCTCGACAAAGCCCAACACAAAGGCCAAATCCCTCTGCCTCTAAAAAGCGCGCTTCACAACGAAAGGAAAAGATTGTACGTCGAGAATTTGTGTGAGTGCCGGAAAGGGGTTCTTTATTCACGACTAACCCCATTGGAAGTCCTGAGCGGTTATCGATAAAAAGAGGCTCGCGGTCCAAAACACCCCGCCCCCCCTTTTAGACCTTGCATCCCCCAAAGCAAAACATTTTGGCCTTCCTTGTGCGGTATCCTTTGCCATCCAGCCCTGAGCCCGCTTACTCGGGTGTAAGTCAAGTTCAAGGGAGCCGCTTTCCCAGACCTACAGGCGCAGAAACAAGCCGGGCGGCCAGTTTAGTTTTTGTTCAAAAAAAGACTGTGTTTCAAGCTTGTTATTCTGCTCCCTCCTCCGTCTTCTGATCAAGCATCGAATAATTTCAGCTGCCTTCCCCCTCCCTCCAGAATATAAACTCTAGAGGAGTCCCATAGAAACCAAGAGGGAAATTTTCACAATATTTAACTTAGTAGAGAAAACGTTTCCTTGGGAAAAGCGACGGCGGGACGGGGGAGACCGCTTTTGGAAAAAAGCAGGATTTATAAAAAGGCAGATTTATTTTTAAGTGCCCCGACCAGCAAACACTGAACCTGAGAAAATCGCAAACATACAAACACTCCTAAATATACAATATGTTTTCTGCTCTCGGATCACATAAAACCTCAGAGCGCACAAAGCCTTTAGGCAGAGCCAGAAGGGCCCTTCGAGAGCCCTCTCCTAACCCTACAACGTGCCGCTTCGGTATTTTTTTCCTCTCTTCGGCCCCATAGCAAGCAGCGTCTCTCCTCCTAAAGTTTGGGGTTCTGCTTTCACGCCGGATCCACAAAATGCAGGGACGCAGGCATATAGGCTGGGTTTCAAAATTACGGATGAACAATCCCTCCCTTTCCCCCCTTTAAAATAATCAATCGGGGTGAAAGAGATAGCGCGTAAATGTATACTTTAGCCTGAAGTCCGCTTTACTTAAGAGGTGGAGGTGGAGGCAGAAGCGACACTGGACTCCCCGCGATTTACTTCTGAGTAGACACTGCACTGCTAAACGTCTGAGTTATCCCCGGGTTTTTGGCCAAGGAATAACCAACAATCCGCCTTGAACTGGCTGCTGTCCTTTAGTAGGGTAATACCTCAGGGAGTAAAGTAACGAAACAAGCGCGTCAGCCTCCGAAGAGCATTCCTTCCAAAAGGCTTCCAGTGGAAGCACGCTTAGCAGCTGCAATCAATGGGGTTTCCCTACACACACAAGCGCTGTTCATACATGTGTACCCACACGCACATTGTTAACCTCCATCAAGTCGACTTCGAGTCACTCTATCTACCGATATATGTATATATGGTCATTGCTAATGGTCCGCTCCTGAATAAATGTTCTGGGAAATTACTGGCTCTCGGGTGGTTGGGGCTCCTCTTACTTCAGAGTGACTAGGGTTAGCTTCGGAGTTTAGGATCGGGGCCCAAATAAAGGGAGACTGATCCAGGAGGCAAGACGGTGCCGCCTGGCAAGAGAGCGAAAGACATTCTGAAATAAATTTGCTTTCTACCTTTCCCTCTGTCTCGGTGAAGAGGACTTCGCCAATGTTTCAGTCTAACCAAGCCAGCCTGTGATTTTGACGATGGGACTGGGATCACGGCAGAGCGGGAGTGTGTGTGTGACAAAACCACTCCAAGGGGTCAGAGTTCTTGGACAAAGGCGAGTAAAAAGTACTCAGAAACTCCTTCTGGACTTCATTCGGGGGAAAGGGGGAGGATTTCTTCCCCTAGAGTTTAACTAGGGATTGCTTTCCAGGTAGTCAAATATATAATTTGTTTAGGAAGGGGGGAAGAGGCCCTTGGACTGAGTCACAAAGAATGTGAGGGGCGACTCCTAATTCAGCAAGAAGTCCGTCTCCAAAAGACAGATCTTCCCCAACTCATACAAAAAGGTGGATACCTACTAGTGGGTCGTTCTCTCCCTGTTTATTTGCCAGGAGACCTTACGCAGGAGAATTTTGCGCCGGATTGTACCCCTGAGGCAAGATCTCTTAGAGATCGCCCAGACGGTTTCTCCTGAGCAAAATCGAATCCAGCACGACATAGGTAGCCTAGGACAATCTAAATTAAGCCCCCCTCCCCCAAAAAATAATAAAAATAAGAAAGGAGAGACACACACAGAGAAAGAAGAAAATAAGGAGTCTCTAAAAATAAAGCTCTTTCTCTCTTTCCCTCTTCTTTTCTTAGGTTTCACAACAATGCCAGCAGTGGCCAACTGAGCCATTAAAAAAAAACCGGCTCCCAGATTTTCAGAGTAGGAAGGAAGCTGTTCCATTATCTAAATGTACCGATTGTTCGCCAGCAGATGAGGGCAATTTGATCTCCTCTGTCCAATTCATCAAGTCAGATAAGATAAGAAGGGAGAAGCAGTCCGGGAGCGACCAAAGGGTTAATATTTAAAAAGATTAAATGTCATTGTTTTATTCCCCCTCTTCTTCTGGTTTTTTTTTTAAATACTCCCGTTCCGTATTTGAGGCAACCCTCCTTTATTCGGGAAACAGATTATTACGATCACCACAATATTATCAATGATCGCCTACTAATAATAACCTTCCTTCCAAGGAGCTCAGTGGTGACATACAGGGTGACTGAAAGTGGAGGAGAGACCCGTTTCTCCGGGCTCTCTTATTTGTTTCTGAAGAGGCAGAAGGACTTCTTTTAATTGGGCCAACGTTGTGTTGTCCCCCAGTTACAACGTCGCGTTGGTTAAACATATAAAATCGCAGCCGCAGCCTTGCAGCTGTGAGGCAGGCAAACAAGGCCTAAAGGCCAATTTCAATTAGACTAATATTAGCTAGAGTGGAAAGGAGGAGAGCGTAGACGGGGGGGAGCTCAGCTGAAAGCAAGAGGGGCTTGCAGCCACAAAATGGTAGCCGCCCTCCCGCCACGCCCCCCCCGGAAGAAACCCAGGGCCTAAATCCAAGGGTTAATTTCCAACCAAAGGAGAGATCCCTCTGTTCTGCAAAGAGATTCAGGTGCATTTTGACTTAAAATGGGGCCTCTGACTGGGACTAAGGATTGGATTTTAGGTCCAACGGTAAGGCGTAAAGAGACTCTTCATACCTGGAGTCTCCAAACACATCCCTCTGGAAAGGTCAATGGCCTCTGCTTCCAAACACCAGCCAGCAGCCTCCCTTAAGACCCCGATTCCAAGAGATTTATTTCCAAGGAGGAGTAGGCAGCCCCGCTTCGGAGTGGAGCTGTCTCCTGGAGGTTTAGGCCCAAGGGAGAGGACCAGGTATGGAAGGGATATGTCGGAACAGCGGCCTCTCCATTTCCTCGGGAAAAAAAAGGTAAGGCTGGAACATAATTTTCTTTTTTCTCCGGGAAGACTTCAGAGTCACTCCAGGACCAGCCTCCTACAAAGCCCCGCTGGCTTCGAAGCCTCAGCTTCGCCTCGCTAAGAAAGGCACTGTGTGAAAATTCTGCCTGGTAGGGAAGGCGAAGAGATTGTCCTCTAAAGGAGGGGGACACCTCCTTTATTTCCACGGCCTTATTCAGGGAGGCCGGGAACTCGAGGGGACTTGGTTGAATAAACACCCAGAAGGCAGGTCCGTCTGCCCAGGGTAGTGTAAAAAAGACAGAACCGATACAGCAACTTGCCCCCACCCTCAACTTAGTGTTTAGGGTTCATTTAAGTGTGCGCTTCTGTACGCACGCGTGGGCACACAGTTGTTTTCATGCGCTTTTATTCTCATCGAATTGACGTTTATTTCATCTAGGAGATCTGTCGGCGGGATTTCTTTTTTCCAAAGCATCCCACCCACCCGTACACCCGCCTATACAAATAAAAAAAAACAAAGAAGTCTGAACTATCCTGCCTGTTTCTGCCTCTCCCCCTCTGGGCAACTGCGACGCGCTCGGAAGGGAGGAGGGGAGAAGGGAGAAAGAAAGGTAAGCTCCGTACCTGATATAGTCTCGCTTACAGTAGGTTTTCCCGTCCCTAACAAAGCAGGTACACGTCTCGTCCAAATACTGATTACATTCCGCGCACTTCAAACATGCCGCGTGCCATTCCAAATCCGGAGAAACGCGCAGGATGTACTGATCGTGGATCTGATTGCCGCAACCGACGCAGAGGGAGATCAGCCGTTTCTCTGCAAGGCAAATCAGGAAAGACATGATTGACGAACCGCTCGCTCTCCTACGGCGATAAACACACTCTATTAGTGTCGATCACCCGCGTCGGGGCTGCTGCTGCGGCTCTTCGGGAGCAGCGTTGCTTGCCGCTGCTGCTGCTACTGTTGCTGTTCGGGTTGTTGTTGTGGGTCGAGTTGCGTTCTGAGCGGGGCGGGGGGGTGAGGAGGGAATCGGAGAGGGCGAGATCAGAGTCGGGTTGGTTTTTTTTTTTCGGAGGGTAATGGGAGTAAGCGCGTGTGCCTGTGCCATCCAAGGCTCCCCTCGTTGAGAAAAGGAGGCGGAACGCGCGCATTCAAAAGCCGAGACGGGCTTAATCAAGAACGTGCATATTTTACACGCCTTCTTTCCACGCAGTCAAAACACCCCCTTTGGACATCCCCCTCCCCCGGGCCGGGATGGGGTGAGGCGGGGGGGAGGAAGAATCCATGTGCCGGTGTATTGCTTCTAATTCCTGGATCGAGGAAAGCCTTGGGAAACAGACGGCGTCCAGGGCTCCCTCAGCCTCCAGGGCTGGAACCTGCAGGCTCTGGTTTGTAAATTTTCATAGCCCCCTTTTTGGGTCAATTTCATTCACTTTTTTTTTTTAAAGAGGGGTTGTCAAAAAAGGCCGATCCACTTCCGCACAGAATGTCCCTCTCCCCCAAACGTAGAAAAGCACCAGAGGAAGGCATGTTCTCAAGACCCACCGGGGCCCGGCCTCGATCCGAAGCCGCGGCTTTACTCGGAAGGAAAGCCCAACGAGGTGTCCGTGGAACCGGCTCCCTTTGCAAAGCAGTCCCTTCCTTCACAGCCGCCCCACCCCCTGTCTCCCGTCCCACTACGATTCAGGGCCGGGGAGGGGATCGAAATGGCTCCGGATTGTTGTGCCCCCGCCAACCCTGCGTCCCTTCCATGAATTAGCAGAAGCTCAGTCGCCTTGATTTTTGTTCCCCAACCGAACTCATTTTCAACCAAGGGGCTCATGATTTTACCGTGGGGAAAGATCTCCTTGGGCAAGAGATCCTCCGCCCCCCGGCACCATTTACCCCTGCTTCGATGCCCGGTACCCCCTCCCTCTCCTTCCCCATCCTCACCCCAAATATTTATACTACAGGTTTCTTTTCAAAGCCACCGAGCAGGCAAGGGTGGCTCTAGCATCAGACGAGCCGAAGGAGTAACGTACACGTTAAAAGAAAGAAAAAAATTCCGCGGTTTACTATGTTAGTTATTATTACTACCAATTGATTAACAACAATAATAATAATAGCAAATTGTCCTTACTTTTCGGTGGGTCTCCCATATCTCCCATCTCTGTGAGAGGGTATAGTGTCCAAAGTGAAATGGTGCACGGCTGCGATGCCACTTCCCAGAGAGGAGGAGGAAGATGAGAATAACAGCGATAATGATAATAATAAAGTCACGCGAAGGAGGCTGTCCAGGCAAAGGGGAAGAAGCGCTGCTACCGCTGGCTCTGTGGTGGACGAGTCCGAGGAGACGGGGCTTATGACTTGGCTCCCTTAGGACCCCGGTGATGCTTCTTTTCAACCGGGGGGGGCTGGAGAAGAAGAGGAGGAGGGACGATCGGGCACGAGGACCCCCACACCGCCCTCCCCAGCCCCGCTGCAGAGGCTGGGCGAGGCAGCGGCCACCTCGGAAGCGAGAGACAAGCGGGCGCGGGAGGGAGGCAGGCAGAGAGAGAGGCGCTTGCCCGGGCGTGGGGGGACTCCGCGCGGCGCGGCCACCACCAGCCTCTCTCTCTTCCTTATCTCTTACTCAAACTTCTCTGCTCCAACTCCACCCGCTCGCCATTGGTCGGCGTCGGCCGCGGGGACGTCAAACCTGCTCGCCTCTGATTGGCCGGACGGAACACAGAAGCAGCTGTTCTGATTATCATATTTCAGGGGCTGGAGCTCGCGCAGGGGTTGCAAAGGGAGCGCGGGGTGGAGGGAGAAGAGAAGCGGAGGGAGGGACCATTTCCGCACTAGGCTGTTGTAGTGCGATTATCCCACTTTCAACCTCCCATGGAATCCTGGGGTTTGCAGTTTAGGGAGGGGCCTGAGGCCCCTCCCCAAACTGCAAACCCCAGGATTCCATGGGAGGTTGAAAGTGGAATAATCGCACTACCACAGTCTAGTGTGGAAATGGCCAGAGAGAAGGGAGCTTGGAGAAAGCTGCGGTAGAGCCGGAAAATTGGGGGAGAGAGACCAGGAGGAGAAGAGAGCGGGAAGAGAGAATCAGAGGCAACTTTTCCCTTCTCATCTCATTTCCTGCCCCCTCTTCTCCCCAACCCATAATCCCTGCCATTTTTAAAAACCTTTTCCCTTTATATCTCTTTCGATCCCGCCTCCCCCCCCCTTCATTGGATTATAAAGCAGGCAGCTGTCTTTCACTGTTCTCTCTCTCGCTCTTTTTGGTGTGTGGAATTTCTCCCCCCATTGGAAAGAGGAAGAATCGCTGCCTCCCCTGAACCATCCCAGGCTCCCCCCCCCTTGGAAACCTCTCTCCTCGTAAGAAACGAAATTGATCAGATCAAATGGGGGGGGAGAGGACGACGGGGGAGGAGAGGCGGAGCGGGGGATTAAAAGCGGTGCAATCTGTATTATGCCGCGAAAAGGGGGCAATAAAGGCTTAGTTGCTTAGATATTACTCGCTGTACTTTTTAAATGATAATGTATCACGGCGAATAAAAGCGCAAGCGAGACTCCAGCTGACCCCAGACGGTCTGTGCTTTCTGACTTTATTCCTTTCTTACCGCCCCCCCTCCAATTGCTCCAAAATAATTGTTTATGTCTCACTTTTTCCTTCCTCCCCTCCCCAGCCTCAGTGTAAGTTAGAAATAATGAGAGATGTATGGCTCCTAACCATTTGCATGAGTTGAGCTGTTAGGACTTAGATGGCCAGCCCGAGCCTGAACGTTCAAATTCAGTGGTACGTCTCATAGGGGTTTTCGAGGGAATTTACGCCTCGGTAGATACGTTGAGGATTGTAAGGATCGCGAAAAAGTATGCCTCAGGTGCCTTTGCTGAAGGAAAAGTTACTCTTCTTCTTCCTCCTCCTCCAGCACCTATGGCTCCTTGAGCTTCTTGGTGAAAACGCAAAGAAAATTACTACGACTCTACTCCTTCTCCAGGCGCTGTGTTATAGGTCTGCTTTCCCTATAACCTTGGAAGAGAGGCAGTGAAAATGCCTGCTACTCTACTACTCCTGTTGCCACCGGGTGATATGACGTCTTGAACTTTCTCGAGAAATGCTGGGTAAAAATAGAATTACTACTGCCTCTGCTTCCTTATAATCTTCCTGGAGGACAGGCAGAGAAAAATTGCTGCTCCTAATACTACTAACCACAACTACCATTACGTGATATGATGCCCTGGATTTTTCAGAGAAAGAGTGGGTAAACCCGAAATGACTATTGTAGCCTTTGGTTGGCTATAACCTTCCTAGTGTAAGATTGCCAGAAATAGAACTATGGCCACGGCCAGTTGCTGATGTTGCCCTGCGCTTTCAAGTCGTTTGGGACTCGTGGCGACCCACTTAACGGGGTTTTCTCGGCAGGAGTTGTTCAGAGCGAGTTTGCCACGGCCTTCCTCTGAGGTTGAGAGAATGTGACTTGCACAAGGTCACCCAAGGGATTCCATGGCTGAAGGGGGATTCGAACCCTGGTCTCCAGAGTTGTGGTACAGCAGGTTAAACCATTACACCTCACTGGCTCTATCGGTATCAGTGTCACTACGCTTCCCAATCTCCTCTTCCTCCCAGGATCGCTTCCAGTTGCTGCTGCTCCTACTACATAGTGGGAAGCACTTCTTCGCCTTCTTTCTCCGAGAGAGTTTCAGCTGATTTCTTGGCCGCCTCCACTGAAAAGCAAAGCTTCGGGAAACATTAGATATCCCTTCCTCAGCTCACAGGTGCCCCCCCCATGTTTCCAAGCTCAGTACAACTGGTAGCTAACTCTAAACCTCTTCACCTCGGAGTAAGTGAATGAAAAGACTCAGAAGATTTTCTCGGAGACTATACGAACTGCAAGGCTCAGGGAGCTTTCCGTTTATTACTGAAAGCTGGCCGTAGGCAATGTGTTTACAAAGCAAACAGAATATTTATGGACTCTCGATTAGTGGAAAATCGCCACAGTCCTCCTGAAATACGGTAGCGTCAGTGTAATCCGGACACAAAAATTACCCTTCACGTTTAAGTACTGATCCTCGCTCCGTTAACCTCAACGCGTTGAGCAAGACATTAACGGACAACCTCTTAGGATAGGTTTGCAAGCTCTGCAGCCATCCCTTTACAAGGAGGAGGGCTGAGGGATAATTCCGGTTCGGCTCCCATTCATTTCCTTGGAGATGGTTAAGGAAAAAGGGAAGGACGGCTGGAGGTTTAAAAACTATATGAGAAGCGGCTTCTTCTTCTTCTTCTTTTTAATTCAGGGTACCGCTGCCTCTGGATCCCAGCCTCCTGGGTGGAAGGTGGGTTGCCTCTCCTTCCAACAGTTGCAAAGAGAAGGCTTTGGAGAGAAAATTCAGACTGGGTAAATACGTATGCACGAAAACGGCAACAATGCTCAATGCGTGGCCTGTAATGTAACGGTTGTGCCACTGATGGCCCTGAATTAAAAAAAATATAGACACCCCTCATCTCTTGCACGTTTGTGTATACTCTACACACTCTATGTGTACCTATGTTTCTGTAGATACCAACCATATATCAAATTTCTAACGGAGTGGGGGCGATTAAGGAAAATAACCCTGGCAAGTTATTTTTTGGGGGGGGGATCTTGAAAAAGTACAGAGCAATAGTTATTGCATTTCCTTCCTTCCCTCCCCATTTTTTTTTTAACAAGAGGAATTCCATGTTCCCGTGGAGATGGAAGGCTTTCGAATATGATCTCCAGATCAGGTCAAGAAAGCAAAGTGGGTGCTGTAAACAAACATGACCGATACATTACACGACTTAGTCTATATAGTCGCAGACTGTGTGTGTGTGTGTTGCGGAGGGGGGGTAAGGGGATCATTAGACATTTCCTGGAATCCGAGGAAGAAAGGAACATCTTTCCCTCCCTCCTTAATGTTTAGGGCCATTTCCGCACTAGCCTGTTGTAGTGTTGTGATTCCACTTTCAACATCCTATGGAATCCTGGAGTTTGCAGTTTCGGGAGGGGGAGCCGCCTGCTGGCCCCTCCCGAAACTGCAAACCCCAGGATTCCATAGGATGTTGAAGGTGGAATCATAGCGCTATAACAGGCTAGTGCGGAAATGGCCTAGGTCTTTAAACCGAGGAGCAATTAGTAATAATTGCGGGCGATGGCTTTCCCGAAGCGAGCAGGCTGCTATGCTACAGGGAGAAGAAGGGAGGTTGCCTCTTTTCCGAGGGACAATTTGACTTCGAACAATATGTCAGCTCACGTGGAGGGCGAGAGCCGCGGAAGCCCCCCCACCCGCAACTCTGCCGTGACTCGGGTGCATGTGGAAGGAGACGTCCCGTGGGAATAGTGTTTGGTGAAACTGTCGGCGTCCACGGCGGCTGGAGAGGAGCTGGAGTTTTCCAGGATACCAATGGATGATGGGATCTGAATCTTCTTCCCTTCACTCCCTCCCAATATGAAGGAAGGAGCTCTCAGTTTAAAAATCTGGTCTCTTTGGGTGGGGGGAACGTTTCCCGACTTCTTCGTGGCTGCTAATTTCTCTCCCCTCTTCCCTCACTTTTGCCCTATTTATTAATTCTCCATTTCCCCCGCGCCCCCCAAAAAATCTCTCTCTTCAGCCAGCGCTGTCTTCTAGATCTCCCTTTCTTCTTCTTTCTTTCTTTCATCCATTCCCTTCCATGCCGTCCCTCGGTCAAACACACCCCAGCTAGATCAGTGTAGACACACATTCGTGGAGACGCCTTCATGACGTTCTTGCAAAGTCCCGTCGGATGCAAACGAGGCTGGCTCGTTGCTTTTCCAGGTCTCCTAAGAACGGTTTGCCATTCCGGGCATCTCTGTCTGTTTAAAATACACGCCACTCGCGTAATCTGTGTACCTCTGAATAGAATGGCTCAGTCGGTGATGGAGAATAGACGGCGAGGGTTTCTTTTTTTTAAAAGGCTTCGACTAGATTGCAACAGCGACCCCTGGCGACCGAAAGTGGCACGAGCCTCCCGGTGTAATATCAGAAGCCCACCAACCCGATTTCTGGTGACCTTTTTATTATTATTTTTTTTTCCATTTCTACAAACATAATTAAGCGCTCTAGACTAATGAGGTTCCCTCGTGGGCCACATGAATGAAAGGATTTATGGGTAGCAAAGAAAGGGGGAAACTCGTATAACTTTTATAAGACGCCCGATCATAATATAAAGACCGACGGGGGTTAAAAGATTTGAATAGATGGGCTATTTCTTCTCGAGTCCCTTGTGATCTTACCCCCCCCGTCCCCACTTTTTCCTCCCCTCCCAATATGTCTGCATTCTTTCTGGCTTAACCAGCCTCGATGGGAGTTATACAACTAGGAGACTATTACTGATTTTTCCAGCCTATTCTCCTTGTCAGGGAGGAAAAAAATTGACTTGTCTGCTTTTAATTCTCTTTCACCCGGTTCCATTTTTATTTCTTTCTCTCCCTCCGCCCAATTATTTCTGAGAAAACAAAAAAGAAATAACGGTTAAGGAAGATCTGAAATGATGGGCAAGAACCTGGTCTCCGCCCCCCTAAAGAGAGACGAGGAAGGAAAAGGACCTCGCGAATCCAGGCTGGGATTTGACGCCCCCCTGCCTCTCTCTCTCTCTCTCCCCCCTCTCCCCCTCTCTCTTCCTCCCTCCCACCTCTCTCTCCCCCTCGCCCCGTTGCAACTGCCTGCCAGAAGGTGCAGGAGGAAGGAGTTCGAAGGGACCTGAACGGGAAACACTGCTGCTTTCAGGGAGCAAGGTAAAAAAATATATATATATATGGAGAAGCTATGAAAAGATTTCTTGTTTCTGATGCAAGAAAAAAAAAGTGTGCATATGCATACGTACATACATGCGTATATTTGTGTGCATACCGCCTGATTTTACTTTGTGTGCATGTATGTATATGTATATATGTGTGTTTTATATATAGACACAGATATATGCCTACATATATACAACAATAAAAAATAACCAGGTGGCATGCACATCAATGTACCTATATCTATCTATACATAATAGGTTCGCCTTAGGGTCGTCACAAGTCGGAAGAGACTTAAAAGGCACACAACAATAAGATACATATCCATGTGTGTATGTGTATTGTCTCTCCGTATAAATGAAATCTCTCTCACACATATATGATCTCTCTTTCTCTCACGCACATATATGACATCTCTCTCTCTCTCTCTCTCCCGTTGTCTCTAATATAAACTATTTCTTGGACGCCGGATTTAACGTCTTTTTTTTCTTCTTTCCCGGATGCTTGAAGGAAAAAAAAATTCGATTTCCAGCGTGCAAAACGATACCTCTCACAAGAAGCCGTTTACTCCAAAATTGTCTCCCCCCCGCCCTGAGATCCGCTTGGCTACTCCGGAGTAAAACAAAAGGAAGGCTGAAGCTGGAGCATGATCCCTGTGCGTCTCTGGCGGAGGGAGGGGGGCGCCTTTTGGACCTCGCCGGGGCTTTTCAAAATCGTTCCGTATTGTAAGCGAGCTGAGGGGCGGGGGGTCTGCTGAGTGGGAATCTCTTCCCGGGGGAGAGGGAAACCGGGATTAACCCATCCTGTTCTGGAAAGCTTCTCTTCTACTGTACGCACGGGATGCTTAGAAATTTGTAGGCGAGTCTTCGATCCGGGGGAAACCTACCATTTCCGCACGAGCCTGTTATAGCGCGATGATTCCACTTTCAACGTCCTCTGGAATCCGGACGGCCCCTCCCGAAACTGCAAACCCCAGGATTCCAGAGGACGTTGAAAGTGGAATCATCGCGCTATAACAGGCTCGTGCGGAGAGGGAAGAAACGCCATCCTTAACTGCGTTGAAAAAGATACGATTTTTTTTTTTCATTTGGAGTGGCGGTGGCCTTAGACATTCTGAAGATAATGAGGGGTGGGGACGTTTTTGGGGGAAAGAAGGCAAAAAGAAACAGAATCTGTTGGGTAGAAAAGAGTTTTGCCTCCTGACTAATACTTTCAGTAAAAAAAGGACACTCTTCTCATTGGGGATGGTGAAATTTATGATTCACTGCGGATCAGAAGGAGCTCAAACTCACACGTCCGAAGCAGCGAGACGGCTTTAAATCAAATCTGACGCCCTAAGCCGCTTACTTGGGCTTCCTTTCAAGTCAATGTGTTTCGGATGGGGCTGAAAATATGATAGCAGCAGGTATTTTATACACACACAATCTACTAACAGTGTTATAGTCGTTGGTAGATGTGCATTTCAATAATTTTTTCTTCATAGAATATGTTTTTAGACCTCTTGCCTTTCGTTCCTGTATTCCCAACCAACTACAACGTGTTTGTTGTTGTTGTTGTTGTTGTTGTTGTTGTTGTGTACCTTCGTTCCCGTCTTACAGCGATCCTTAGACGAACCCATCACGGGGTTTTCTTGGCAAGATTTGTTCGCAGGGGGGTGCCTTTGCTTCTCTCTGAGGCTGAGAGAGTGGGACTCGCTCAAGGTCACCCAGTGGGTTTCCATGAGCACTGATTTGAAGCCTGGTCTCCAAAGTCATAGTTCAGCTCTCACAGCACTACACACCACGTTGGCTCCAGCGCGCTCCTAACCAAATCTTTTTGGACTGTTTGCATCGCCGTCTCTAAAGCCTGAAATTTGTGCATTGAGATCCTCCATCCGTTGTACTCAGAAGTAAGCCTCACGGAGTTCTGTGGTGCTTTCTCCCAGGAGCAATGGGACAGGGGATTAGAGCCCAGACGGTTTTGGACCTGCAAGCTGCTGCAGAACAGTTCTGGCCAGGGCGTTTCTCTCTGGAACGGATGGAAATGACAATCAAATCAATTTTCAGGTTGGCGTTGTGGATTTAACCTCATAAGTCAGCAAAAAAAAAAAAAAAAATGCAGTGCAGTAGGGGGAGAAGAGGAGGAAAAGGAGATGTCTGTCTCCACTGCCTTCAAATTACAAATAACTGAGAGATAGAAATCAATCAGGAGATTTATTAAATCCTTTTATGCTCAGGACTCTGATTCTTTAGGGGTGTGTGATCTCTGAACTTGCCCTTGGGATGTTTGTATTTTTGAAAGTAAACTAGATCGGCCCTAAATCTATTTCTTCCTCTCCGCCTCCCTTATTTCTCCCCCACCCTTTTGTGAAATGCACCCATAGGGTAGTTGTCCGAACCTTGTCCACGCAGCAACCTTGGTCGAAATGGACTCTGGACCAAGCCTATAGCCATTTCCGCACTAGACTGTTATAGTCTATCGTTCCACTTTCAACATCCCACGGGATCCTGGGGTTTGCAGTTTAGGGAGGGGCCTCGGAGGTTGCCTTGTGAAAGAAATAAGGAGAAAAGCCAAGCAGGGAGGGAAGTTGGGGGCTAAAGACTTCGCACTCCCCCTGGTGAAAAGAATGACAAGATGCCCTTGGACGGAAGCGCGTCTATTCCGCACAGAATCCATAAGGAGGATGCGGTGGCGGGGCGGGCAAGAAGTGCATTTAAAAGCTGGTTCTTCCTTTCCTCGCCCCCTTCCTCAGACATACAGCTTGGACAAAAGGTTCCCTTTGGACTCTCTATTTCTGCCTCTTCCCTGCTGGGCGTGGACATGAACAGGCGTTCACACTCAAGGCCTTCTTTTATAGCCTTTTGCAACAACGTGGCTAACTCTGGTATCCTATCATGCACCCTATTTAGGTGTCTGCTTCTAATCTGCCCCAGTCCTACTGTCCCCTCCCCACATTTTTTCCCTCATTTAGGAAGAATTCATCCAATATATGCTGCCCTGGGAGGGCTGTTTCCCTTGAGCTGTATTTTGGATTATATACAAATAAACTCGGTACAAATCAAGTGTGGACCCAGGAAGAGATCTGCAGACCAAGGCAGCTGAAGCTACCCTCTCTCTCTCTCCCCTCTCTCTCACTGTATGAACACAGGCCATTTTAGCACTAGACTGTTATAGTGCTATCATTCCACTTTCAACCTCCTATGGAATCCTGGGGTTTGCAGTTCAGGGAGAGGCCAAAGAGCCCCTCCCTAAACTGCAAACCCCAGGATTCCATAGGAGGTTGAAAGTGGAATAATAGCACTGTGATAGTCTAGTGCGGAAATGGCCACATATTCAGTGTAATGTGTGAACTCTCCCAGCAGTGCTGGACCACCAGAGCACACACCATCCCAGAGGAGTAATGTAATCTGCAGTGAAATTTGGGCCATGTCTATTCAGAAATAAACCCTGCTGAGTTTAATTGATTTACTTTGAGCAGGTGAATCGCTGATGCAGCAGATGGACAGAGAAACAAACTCCTTCTTGGGCTGTCACACTGACTGTTGTTAGGCAAATACATTGTCCTTCCATTTTCAAGAAAGGGTGTGAACTGATGAACCAGAGATGGCTGGGAGAAGCAAGGGTGGAAGTGGGTGGGCTTGGAGGGTGCAGGCCAGGGGGCAAGGAAATGATGATAGAGGAGACATCCAAGAACATCCTTCTCCAGTCTTCCACTCCTACATCTTTCATTACAACATCCATTGCCTATTGTGGGCAGGCTGAGCAGGGAGGATAGGAGTTATAGTTCAAGGCACTCTGAAGGACTTCAGGCTGAGAAAACTGTCACAGACATACAGACACACAATATAGACAAGACACCCTCTTTCTTTCTTTGTTTCCAAATCCCACAGGCTTGGTCTACTACAAGTGCAAAGGAATGAGCAAACAAGAGTTTTGAGAGATGAGACAGTGGAATGTACCACTTCAGCCTACAGGTGGTAGTGGTGATCATATTTCTTCTTGCTCCCTTATTGATATTTCTCGCAAAGAGAAAGCATAGAAGCATAATAGCAATCAAGCCTAGTATACAATAGGTTACTGTATTAGTTATAAAAATGGAAACACTATTTATGTAGATAAATGTTTTTGTCTTTAAAAAAGGCATGCCTCACCTGAAGTCAGAAGTGGCACAGCCTACTGTAAATTGTGCCATTTTAGGTTTATGTTTACCTCATACACAAACATCTCATTGATGAAGATATTATTGCTGCCACTGTTGTTCCATTCTTATTTTGAAATACTTTTAATACTTTAAAACCAATCTGCATTAAAATTAAAAATAATCTGCCCTCTTTAGGAACGCCTTTTTTTAATCTGTAAGCAGATTTATGCAATTGATTTCAACTCCTCTGATTAAAATCAGTCAACTCTGCAACCACATTTTCTCAGAAGTAATCCCCATTGAAATTAATGAGACCTACTGGCAGGTTAAGTGTATGCAGGGTTGCAGCCTAACAACTTTTAATGAATGATAGCACCAGTATGTACACACACACAGACTCTCTGAGGTGAGGCTCATTCACTGATGCATTTGTGGGAGTGTGTGTGTGTGTGAGAGTGAGTGAGAGAGATTAAATCACTTCTGTGTTTGCTGGACAAATGAATATGTCAACTGACTTTACCGAAAAGCATTGTCATAGAGGTGATACATGATGATGATGATTCGTGCCCATCTTTTCCCCAAAGCTAGGACTTAAGGTGGCTTATAAATACAATATGATGTGAAACTTTTGTTTATGGCACCTTATCTGTGATAGTGTAGTTCAGCCATATAGTTCTCCTTCTTTGGAGGTTTTCAAGCAGAGGCTGGATGGCTATCTGTTAGGAATGCTTTGATGGGTGTTGCTGCATAGCAGAGAGTTTGACTCAATGGCCCCTGCCATCCAACTCTTCCAACTCTATGATTCTATGTGACAAGATATAGTTGGATATACATGTCTTAGGGTATTTCCGCCACTACACTGTTATGGTGCTATTTTTCCGCTTTCAACATCCTGTGGAATTCTGGGGTTTGTAGTTTACCAAGTCCAGAGAGCTCTTTGGCTGAGAATTCAAAAAGCCCCTCCCTAATCTGCAAACTCTAGGATTCCATAGGATGTTTAAAGTGGAATAATAACAGCATAGTGCGGAAAGCCCTTAGTCTGCCTATACTGTTTATAAAACACTTTCCCTCATTTTTGAATCAGCATGCACATTCCATTGAATCCCAAACATGTTCTCCCAGTGTTCTAGCACACAAGTGAAAGAATAATTGTGCAACAGAATGAGCACCTACACAACTCTCCTCGTCACAGAGAATAGCCCTAAGTAGCTCTCACACAGAAAGCCAGTTTGAGGTAGTGGTTTGAGCATTGGACTATGACTCTGGAGACATGGGTTGCATCCCTCTCAGGGGTGTAAACTTACTGCATGACCAAGTCACACTCTCTCAGCCTCAGATGAAGGTGTGGGCAAACCCTCTCTGAACAAATCTTACCAAGAAAACCCTATGATAGGATCACCAGAAGATGGAAATGAGTTGAAGGCACAATGGCACCAAAACAAGTTGTGAAGGAAATGACACCACAACAAGCATAGTCTTCAGGCGTGAATAAAGAAAAGAGTTCTAAGGGGGGACAGTAAGCCCAGGAGAATTCCCCCCTACAAAAAAAATTATAATACAGCACAGATCTCACCAGTAAAAATGTAAAATCTAACTGAAGAGTTCTATTCAGATAATATCTAGCTCTAAGAACTCAAGAAGTTGAAGGAGGGGTATGAATTGGAATGAAAGGTTCTTTTCACACTTCATAAATTAATTGGCTGAAGTAATGCCAGTGTATTATCATCAATAGTGTTGAGGAATGATAGTGTTATACTGTGGAGGACTAGGGGCTCCCACAGTAGTGGGATAGTTAATCCACTCTGGCTTTAGTCTCAATTTTAAAGCAGTTCTTCAACCCCACTGTGGATTAATCATCCTACAGATACAGAAGCTTCCAGCTGCTATGGATGTTAATAATGTCATTGTCATCACTAATACTTTCTGAATGGTACTTTTCCACTGATCTCATGGTCTCTAAGCCCTTCCCCAATTATATGTGCAGTATACATTTCATATATGTGATGGAGTGGTCCATAGTCCATGCTGTAGTAAAGTTCATGGACTTTTTGTTTGTTTGTTTCCTTTTAGAGACTGGTTGAGGATCTGGGATTCTGAAACCAAACTATGCGATGGGGACATTCACATGGTTAAGATATTTATGCTAACTCAGCATAATCATCAAAAGACAGTAAAATATAGATTTGGTTGAACTGATATATCTTGTTTCAATATTCACTTTTGATTATCTTTACCTGTATGAAGATCAAATAGGAGAATACATATTTACCTTTATCTCATCTATACCTGTATCTCCAATAGCCTTTCTATCTACTTCTCCGTTTTCCTCTGTCTCTCTACATTTCTGTCCTTTTCTTTGGCTGTTTCTGCACTACATTGTTATAGTGCTATTGTTCCACTTTCAACCTCATGTGGAATTCTGCAGGCCAAAGAGCTCTCCAGCTGAGAATTCTAAATGCCCTTCCCTAAGCTGCAAAACCCAGAATTCCACAGGATGTTGAAAGTGGAATAATAGCACTAGAACAGTGCTAGAACATTCCACCAGGGAGCCCTAGTGGCGTAGTGGTTAAATGCCAGTACTGCAGCCACAAGGTTGTAAGTTTGATCCTGCCGGGCTCCAGGTTGACTCAGCTTTCCATGCTTCTGCAGGTCGGTAAAATGAGCACCCAGCTTGTTGGGGACAATTAGCTAAAACATTGTAAACAGCTTAGAGAACACCTAGCTGATAAGCGGTATAGAAATACACATGCTATTGCTAACAGTGTAGTGAGGAAATGGTCTTTATCTGTCTTAGCAATTTTATATTTATATTAACAACTTGAGTTAAGTAAAGAAGAAAAAGTCAGTACTGGAGAACTATTCCTTTTGAATGGTGCTCCCATTCAAGTGCAGTTAGACTGAAAAACCTAAAAAAGATACTTTTTAAAAGCTCTATGGTCATACTTACTGGGGATTCTGGAAATTCTCTTCCCTATCTATCATCTACCCCTCTCTCTCCCCCTCTCTCCCTCCATACTCAGTTTAGCATCAGAGGAAACCTCTGTTGGTGATAATGGAGATAGGAATAGAGAGACTGTAACAGTGAGGCATGCACACATTTCATTCATACCCAACTCCAGTCATCTTCCAAGGCAGTCAAAGCAACGCACAAGGTGTCTCCTATTTTATTCTCACAGTCCTCCCATGAAAGAGTTTAGGCTGTGAAATAGTGGCTGGCTTTATGTCACCATACTAGAATTCAAAGTCACTCATTCCAGTTCCCATATCCAACATTCAATTCATATGTAATTGCAAGAGACACAAAGAATTTTTTTAAAAAAATTGAATTCTCTTGTCTAACATTTTTAAGTGGAAGATTTCAAAAAAGAAAAAATATTTTATGGTAAGAATTTCACCCCATTTGATTTCTGCCAAATACTTCCAGCAACTGTTTTCCTGTTTCCTTTTCTTAAAAAGGGAGGCTACAAATTAAGGTCTGGAGTTTAGTGGCAAAACTCAGGCTTTGCATACATAAGGTGCTATTTTTAATTGCTGACATCTCCAAGTAGGACTAGGGTTAACTCCTGTCTGAAACACTTGCAAGAAACTCCGGTCTGAAACACTTGCAAGAAACTACCAATTAATGTAGGCAATATGGAGTTCAACGGGCCAGTGGTTGGATTCAGCCAGTCTTGTAGGTCCTTAAGTGGCAGTGATTCTTGCTATTTTTTTTTTAAACTCCACATCAGATTTACATGCATGGAAAAACACTTATCTTTAGTTAGCCACACATTGTTGCTCAAAAACTCATAGCAGCAAATGTTCAGTTTTAACATAATGTGGCCTCTCAGTACTCCCCTGAAATAGGACATTCAGTTAAGTCTAAATATAAACATTTGGAGAGTAGTACATCTGCACTGGAAAAACTGTGAGCTTAATGCTTAGTGAGTGAGCCTTAATAACTGAATGATCATAAAAGTCAAATGTCTTTAATAGCTGAATGGTACACAAAATTATCCTTCTAAAATGTTGCTACAAAAATTTCTGCAGAAGTGCTTCTCTGTGTGCCTTTTTATTACATACACTTAACTGTTCCAACCAAGGGTAGCATCAGGTTTGAGGAAGCCCCTAGAAAAAGAGGGTGGCCTTTTCCATAAGTCATAGGAAATTAGGCAGCACAACAAATGAATGTGATGTCTGGTAAAACCCTCATATATGACCATTTGAACCAATGTATGCAATAGGCCCACACTCAGCAGCTGCTAATTGTAATGTTTGAAATATACATACTAACCTAAAGTGTTTGAAGATTCTTTGAATCATATTCTCAGGGGCAGAATAAGACTGGTATCAGCCTGGTGAACTGAGAAAGGGCTTCAGAGGAGAGTCCCCTACTTTTCAGGGACCTCAAACACACACTCAAGTGTGAGGAAGATGGGGACTTATTGGCTGAAAGGGCAGCTTATGCTTTTCTCTGCTATAGAACACCTGCTGCATTATTGATCACCAATCAAGACTTCTTTTACACCACTAGTCTCTGGCAATCTTGTTGTTTTCGTATGAATTTCCTGAGAAGACCTGGGATGAATCTGGTCTTATAGAAACATTGTTTGAAACATTGAGAGTAGGCTGAGAGGAGAATGAGGACTTGTAAATACAGATTGCAAAGCAACTAGTTGAAGCATCAGTTCTACTTTTGATTTAAATCCTTCCATTTCTTTCCATTTGAGAACCAGGTTTAGCAAACTTACAAGTCAGCCTAGCATAAATTATCCCACTTTCCTAGCCCTAATTTAGAAAAGATTGATTCTTATTTATAGGAATGTTAGTTACATAATTATCATAAAGTGTTTTTGTTTTTTTTTTAACATTCAATTCAGTTCGAGAATGAAATCTGAAATCTTGATTTAAATGTAATGCAGTACTGAAATATTGAGACAACATGTAACGGTGGGAATGGGGTACAAGGATGAATGAGCACGGAAGAAAAAAATTTCCTTTGAGGATGTGGCTTTCAAAAAAATAGAATGTAGAAAGTGAAGGGGCTCAAAAGATACATCAGTAGATACCAAAGTCAGAATCATTCATACCATAGTATTTCCGGAGAAGAGTTCTGCAGATAGCATGGACTGGTAAACAGATAAATGAATGGGTTCTAAAGCAAACTGGGCCTGAAATTTTATTTCAAACTAAGATAACTAAACTGAGGCTGTCATATTTTGGATATATCATGAGATGACATGACCCAATGGAAAAGGTAATAATGCTCAGAAAACTGGAAGACAGTAGGAAAAGAGGATGGCTGAACTACAGTTGGATTGATTCAATCAAGAAAACCACAGTCCTGAGGCTGCAGGATCTGAGCAGAGAAGTTGATGGGTTTAAGTCTTTTTTTTTTTAATAACAGATTTCATGAATAAAATAAAGCATATCAATACTAAAAAAAAAAAGGAAAAGGAAAAGAAAAAGGAAAAGAAAAAGAAAAAGGGAAAGTAAAAATAAAAAAATATTATATATGATATACAAAGTATTATCGTAACACAAAACAAGATATCCAAATAAGAAAATATATTTTACGGAAGATGGTTTAAGTTTATTTTGAAGTTGCTCTGATTGTATAGGTTTACCATTCAAATATAAATCATTAATCCTATATATTCCTTTCTCTTTACATCACTAAATTGGTTATTTTTGTCTTTCTGTTTTTTAAAAAGTGGTGTTCTAAAAAAGAACAAAGGGGTGACGGAGCTGGTATTATTATTATTTTTTTAAAAAAATCTAAATCGGGTAATGAGCATTTCTTCATTAAATGTTTACTATTTTTAATTCTAGTTTTTGTGTGGGTTTTTTTCAGTTTTAGATGAAAATATATCTACCTCATAATATTTTGGTAACATGCTTCTATTTGGATCTAAACACTTGTTCAGTTTTTATAAATTTAACCATTTGGGCCAATTGGAAAGTGTCATAATATAATTATAAATTTGTTAGGGCTGGATCTTCTTGGGATGTATTGCTATATTTAATACTGTTTATGAACCTTAAAGATCTCCTGCTGCTATACATTTCTTTTTCTTTTCTTTTCTTTTTTGCTATTTTGTAAATTTTATCTTTTGTATTAACAATGGGATAACTTGAAATAAGAATAAAAATTTAGGTAAAATGTGGGCTTTGACAATGGCTAGCCTACCTGATAGTGAGAACTGAAGTTTAAACCATTTCTTTAATTTTTGTTTGATATAGATAAATGTTTGTCTGTTATTCCTGCGCAATAAATGTTTTTAGTTATAAAAAATCCCTATATATCGAAATCCTGAAAAACTAATTGATACATTCTTTTCAGATTTAATTGATCTTCTTTTGTCATATTTGTATTTTTCAATTATCATACTTTATTTTGAATGGACTGGATACTTAGAATTTATTTAGAGTTGTTTACATATATCCTATGGATTTGTGTTGGATTTGATATGAATAATAAAACATCATCTGTGAACAGATTTATCTTATGTTTGTTTTTAAAATATATTTTTATAATTGTTTAAAATTTAAATACCAGGAAAATTGTATGCAGATTTATTCCTAAGTACATTATCATCATACAACATGTACTTGTGTTACACTCTAGTCCACTACAGTCCAGAGTGATTTAAATAAATGCACTTGTATTGAGTAAAAACTATTCCCATAGCTTGGCACTAGCCTAAAAATTACCATAAAAGCAAATATTGGCAAATATTGGTCTTGGCATCAACCTCTCCCCAGAATTCTATGGAATTCCTCTTGAAGATATAGTAGCATTTTTTTTGTTTGGTCAGAGAATTTCTTCTAGGTGTTTAATATCTGAGTACTTCATGTCAAATGGATTATGAAAAGTTGTGGCTGCTGAAGGTTATGAAAGATGTGCCAGAGAATAAGGGTGGTAGAGTGGTTAGAGCAGGGGTAAGCAACTCGTGTCCCTTAAGATGTTGTTTGAACTATAACTTCTATTATGCCTGTTGGATAGGATGGATAAGAGTTGCATTCTAATACCAAATGGGAGTGGCAGTCACAAGTTGCTTGTTCTTGAGATAGCATAGAACCTGGAAAATATTTTTTTAAAGTATTTTTTTAAAGCATTTATGAAGGAAAAAATAGAAAGAAAAATTAATAATAAGAGAGAGAAAAGCAAAAAAAAAAAGTGGTGGGAAGAGACATACATAGGATCTCAATAATGCTGAAGCACATACATTGTGGATCCAATAAACCTTTGTGTGGTAGAAGTCTGAGTTGTATCTCCTTGGCAACTGCAGAAGAAGAAATCAGAAGACAAGCACTGGAAGGGCAACTATGAAGGAACTAGATAAGATCCAGAAGTATAAAGACATATCATTCAGTACTAAAGTTAGGATTATCCATGCCATCATATTTCCAATTTCTATGTATGGTTGTGAAAACTGGACAGTGAAGAAAGCTGAAAGGAAGAAAACTCCTTTGAAATGTGATGCTGGAGAAGAGTTCTTTCAGATATCGTGGGTTGCTAAAATGAACAAATAAATAAATAAATGGGTAGGTAGGTAGGTCCTAGAGCAAATCATACTTGAATGCTCCCTAGAGGCCAAGATGACTAAACTGAAGCTATTGTACTTTGGCTGAATCATGAGAAGACATGGCTCACCAGAAAAGACAACAGTGCTTGGTAAGGTAGAAGGCAGTAAAAAAAGAGGAAGATCAGATTACAGACGGATAGATTAATTCAATGATACATGTCCTTGAATTTTTAGCACCTAAACAGGGTGGATGATAATAGGGTGACTTGGAGATCTCTCATTTATAGGATCATCATAAGTTGAAGTCAACTGGATGGCAGTTAACAACAACATCAAATCCAACTAGAAAGGAGTAATTACTGAACATGGCTGCTTCATACGCCACAAGGAGGCATTTGACTACATTATGTGTAGTCAAAGAAGGGGTTGCATAATACCCAAATTCAAGTCTCTACTGACCATGAAACTTTCTGTATGACATAGGGTCCATTGTTTCTCCCTGCTTTTCTCTGTCTCAGACTGACCTACCTCACAGGGTTTTTTTGAGGAGTAAATGTGGAGGAGGCTGACCATGAATATTTCCTAAAGCACATTGGAGGAAAGATGCGATATAAATAGAATAAATAAAATTATAAACCCCATGCTTACTAGGAGTAAGCGTTAGTAAACTCAATCGTTCTTATTTTCGAATAAGCATGCTTTGAACTGTCTTGTACATGCAGTGAAGAAAGAATAAAGGCAAAGAAACAGTTGAATAATGCAAAACCAGATGATAACACATATTCCTTCCTGACTCAGTATATAGTGTAATTAATACTTCAGTTTCAATGTACACTATGTAACTGTTAGCAAATTACACCAGTGTAGTTAATCAGCTTCTTAACTGATTAATTGCAGGTTTTCACTAAGAGAGAGAGGAAAAGAGTGCATCATTGATACAGTCATTATGCTCAGAGACAAAAGGAAAGACTACAATAACTTCAAGGTGATGAAAATTGTGGAGATTCATTGTTGGCAAGGCAACTAGATATTGAAGACAAGGTCTCCCTCTTTTTTCCTGTCTTCTGGTCCCACTGTTTCAGAGTTACTATTTCCATATATTCTGCTAGGATAAAACAACGCTGTGTTTGGATGCCAGAGGAAAATGTGATGCTAAGATTTTAAACACCATCCGCTGTACAGCACTTTTAAAGTGTACAAAGCACTCTACATAACTTATCTTTGCTATAATTCTTACAATAATCATGTGAGGTATATTAGGTTTATTTTCTCCCATATTGCAGTTGAGGGGCTGAAGATGATAAATAATACATGTAGATAAGTTTATTGGAGTTTGTGGAACAGCATTCACTAGGTCATGCTGCTCACTGAAATAATGAGAGAATTAACACTGCAGTTTTTACATGTCTACGCAGAAAGAAGTTCCACTGTATTCAGTAGGATTTAGGTAAATGAGTGTAGGATTGCAGCCTTACAGAGCAATTCAGTACATGTCTATTTAAAGTAAGCAACCCATAGTATTAAATGAAATGGACTTGTACATAAGCATGTGTGTATAAGATTGCATCCTAATGTGGTGGGATTTTTTTCATAGTAAACCAGTAAAGGATGACAGCATAAACCTCTTAGCTTTTACAACAAATGTCTGAAATTTCGGTTTTGGTTCTATATTCTTTCTTCTCTCATCCAGACGTTGTTAGTTGTGGGTCTTTGATATATTATTGCACACTCTTCTGGCACAGGGATAAAGGTAGATGTTGCTTTTTTTTTTTTTAATATGGGTGAGGAAACAAGAAACTTTAGAAAGGGTGCATTTATAGCCCAAATGAGGAACATGGCAGTGTAGGACCAGCCTATATATTAGATATGAGTGAGACAACTGCTGCCAGCAGCAGGTTTGTGCTGTCATGAAAAGGCAACAAATTGTTACGTCATCCACAACCATCACCATCTTCATCCCTATCACCACCACCACCATCTCCAATATATTGTTGTGCTTTTCTGTCAGGAAGCTAGAGACTTGAGACTGTGGATTTGTCTGCTTTGCACCAGCCTGTCACTTGACTAGCTTTGGATATGATGAATGTCCACTTTGGTTTGAGGGTGGTGCCCTTTTCTGTTTTGACTCAGGTAGCAAAATGTCATGGGTCAGCCATAGTGGCAGTGGAGTCCTGTACCTGTCTACTAGGAAGTAATTCCCTATTCAGTTTAACAGGATTTTTTCTCAGATAGGTGAGTGTAGGAATAGATCAAATCTCTCCCTTTGAGTTCCTCTGATGAGCCCAGAGGGATTTGCTGCCCAACTGCTTAGATTGTGACTCCATTCATCTCTTTGCTGTGTGAGGTAGGTAGGCCACAAGGATGGGCTAAATACAAGCAGAGGCAAGCAGATAAGAGCATATGGCAGCAGCCACTTGACATGAATAGAATCCTTAGAGACAGGTCTTAGAGGTGCCAGGGAGTAGAGTTCACACAATGAGTCGTTAGCACATTGGAGATAATGGTCACTTCAAATGAATAGGTTTGCAGCGATAGCCAAGATGAGGTGGTAATGAGGGAAGAAAGCAAGCCTGGGTCACAGCCTCCTGAGAAGGGCTATAGACTTTGTTTGGTTTGTTATGAACATTATTCAGATGTTGTGCTTTCCTGCTTTTCTGTTTCAAACTTACTCCCCCCACCAAAAAAGAAAACACCATGTTTTCTTTATTACCCTTTTTTGTTTGTTTGTTTCTCTGGTCCCAAAAGGTATATTAATAATTTAGCACTTCAGCGCATACTGTTTCAGTCTTCCCTGCAATGAATCTGGTCAAAGGGATAATTAAGCATTAAATATTTAATTTAGGCAGCAATCTGGCACCCAGATACACATGTTTCAGTCTCATTGGAGTCAATGGGGCTCAGGGATGTGTAGACATGTGCACAGTTGTAGCCACAAAGTTAGGAGACCAAGGGATGGATTCTAACAGTTCTGAAGCAAAGAGCGAATTGTTTTCTTATTTGTTTCATGTATGTTCTGCCTTTCTGCAAAGAGAAGAGACCCAGCGTGACTTTCAGTGTTTAAATACTGAGAAATACCAGCATAAACAAAGAAACAAGCACTATCACAAAAAATAAGATAGAGTTTTCTCAGACTGGTGGAGGCTCTTGGGGAAAAAGGCTGATGACCTGGTTGACTACTCATGTTCTGTAGATCACAAGGAACAGTCCTTTTTCAAAGTTGTCTAAGTTGCAAGTTTTTCTCTTGTTGGAACAGCTCCACTGGCTAATAGTTTGTTTCCAGGCATCATTCAAAGTGTTGGTTATGACCTATGAAGTCATGCAGTGTTCAGGCCCAGGTTATTTAAAGGACCATATCTCCCTATATGAGCCTGCCTGTGTCTTGTGATCTCCCTTCTGTCTGCCTCATCATCTTCATGGGTGCTTCTGGTGGGAACATGAGACAGGGCTTCTTCAGTGGTTGCTCCCACATTTTGGAACTCCCTCCTTTTGCTAGCAAGTGAAACTTTATGTTCTGACAAATACAGAGTTTCTGACCTGCAATGGCTTCCAACAGTGTGCTGTTTTATTGAATTTTAATCTTTTGTCTTTTTAATAGTTTTGCATAAACGTTTTAATTCTATCAATACTTTCATTAAATATGAACAATAAATCTTATAAGTTTTTCTTACATATGAAGAAATGTGCTTCTTAATATTGACTTTTACTTATCTTTGTTTTAATTGTTGGAAGACAGCTTGAGTCCCAGTTTCAGAGAACAGGCAGGATATACATCATGAACGTCAGAATTCTGATCCGTCTGTTCATAGAGGAATCATGCAATGAACCAATTTGCTTTAAAATGTGCGTTGAACAAACTCTTAAAGCATAGGTTTTCTAAGCAAATATTTATTTAAATCTGAGAGTGGCCAAGTTGTTAGATCCAATCAATCTGAAGTAAGTTTTAATCTGAGTAATTCCACCTACTTCTTTCCTACTCATATCTTTGAACTGTGCTTTTGTGTTTTTAATTATAGTTTTGTGTTTATCCAGCATTTAGCTGTCTGGAGAAAAACAGGTAGCAGATCGGTGGAAACTTCAACCCAACATGAAAGCAACTTGTTTCATACTCAAATTATATTTAGAGCAGGACTGTGAAGAGTTTTCATTTTAGCCCTGTACATCAGTGTTGCTTTCACAAGGGCCTTTGTGCCTTCTTTTGTTTTTCTTAACAAAAAAGGGGAAAGCATTACCTTTTAAAAATGAAAATTGTTCAGAATTAAATCAGTGGAATGTGATAGGCATGGATACATAAGCCCTTTGACAACCACCTCATTTTGTCCAGCTTGTTATGACACCTTGCACCCCCCACGATTGGCATGGTTTAATTGGCAAATATTATTTAATTGGTCCTATTAATTGGTGTTGATATAAATAATACCTGAGGTGACTGGAATCATTCTGGAAGATGCATATTATTGACTATAAATGTGAGATTGCAAGGCACGTCAGCCACACCTACCTCTTAGCAAGAACCAAGTCATTTTAGGCTAAAAGCGTGGATCCTCTTGAGACAAGAGGCTTGAAGATAATGAGCTGGATATCTCAGAGCTGAAAGGCAAATTCCCACCAAATTGTGATTGTCTTAATGCTGACTTCAAACAGTTGGACATTTCCCTATTGCTTCCCCGCTTCTCCACAATACAGCACTGTTATAACAGCCATTATTCCTTTGTCACCTAGATGCTAAGACCATTAGCTCCACCTGGACTTCATTGTTTGTGTAGCAACTCCCATTGTCAACCTGGCTGGGAGAGCAATTCACACTTGTACCCCCAGGATATTTTTCATGTATAAGAACTCCTGATTTTAGGGTGCCCAGTGCAATCTTTCCCCTTTCTGAATGCTATGCTGTCCATTTGATTCCCAAATGAGAACTGTCCTTGGGTGCCTACCTAAGCCATATCACTGCTCTTCTTGCTGCTCTCCAGACTGGTAATTATAGCCTCACCCTTGAAAGTCCTCCATCACCACTTTCCTCTCTTTACCTTCATCTAGTCCTTGTATGCTTGTGTGAGTGCTTGGATCTTTGTGTGCTTGTGTGAATTTCTTCCAATAAAACATATATTTAGTTTACAATTTAAACCCTCTGACTGGTTCCTTCCCTCAAGGACCCCGTAAACATAGGTGGCAGATCTTGTTAAGTAACCTCTCTCTTGCAGACCTCCTGACTTTGAGCTAATTATTCCCCATTTTTGAAGGGAGGTACTGTCATCACTGGTTGGCCCTTGTAGCACCCACATTTGGGGGTAACAAACTCACATGGTATCTTGCAAATCTTCTATCAATTGGAAGATTAAATGATAGCCAAACAAGAGTTTATGGGCACAATACAATGACAACATAAAAATATATCTGCTGAACCAGAAGCCTAAGTAGTCTTGCAATCAGTCCTTACTCTTGGTCATCCTGCAGTGGTAACCAGAGATCCCAATGATCAAAAGTTTGACTGGTTGTTCCTGAGATCAGTTTGCTGGTCTGCAATCCACATAATGCAAGTACACCTTTTAAACATCACAGTTGTTTCTATTTATTCTTTTTTTCAGGGCACAAAAGGAAAATATATAATAAAAAGAAGATTCAAGCATCATTTTAACCTCCAATGGGTTGGCTTGCAAATGACCCATGTTTACCACAGAATTTTCAAGGACTCAGTGATATATATTTTTGACCACACCAGTGTAATTTCATCCAATTGTCCTTTTACAGTGAACATGCTCAGTGCCACATTTAGTGAATATTGTTTTTATTGTCTCTACATAGAGTAAAAACTGCTGGTCCAGAAGAAGGAGAGGAGGGAAGAGGAACGGGATAATACAATTGCACTTCACTAAGTACTTTATTAAAAATGCTGCTGCTGAATTTGAAACAAATTCAAATAAGAAATGAGCTGGAAAAAGGTATTTTAAATTTATTTATAAAAGTGACGTGTGCCTCTTTCTACTAGTTTTAAGAAAATATTCATGAAGCAATCTCTGTTACAGCTGATAATAGCATTAAAGAAGTAATCATTTCTCCTGCATGGGAGTCCTAAAAGCTGTCTTACAAACCCCAAACCAGGATTTTAGAAGGTTTTTAATTTTTTTTAAATGTGGGTTTTTCAAAATTATACTTCAGAATCCCAGCATTTAAAGCAAATGGGTGCAAAACAAAATCATAAATGGTTTGTGGCTGGTGTGGAGATTTTAAAGTACATATTGGTGGCCTACACTCAACAATGTGGTTAGTATATGACAAATACACAAAAATTCAGACACCTAATCTTGACCTATGTCCTGATCCACAGCTATACGAATTCTGTGGCCCCACCACTTTGTCAGCAGGAGCATCACAACGTTCCTCACTTATCTAAGCAATATGTACCTCAACATACCCTCCAGCTTATGAACACTGGGACACATGTAGCCAGACAGCTTCAGAATGTGGTCAAGATGGCAGAAGGTGCTGGTGAGGAAGAAAACATGAGTTAGGCAAGGCTGTAGTGGTTTGCCTTTGCAAATACGGAAGGGCAAGATTCCAGCTCTGTTCTCTTCTCCCTGATGAATTAACTGAGTTCAAACAAGTAAGTTGAGAACAAAAGAGGGTAGTGAGAGGAGGAGAAAGAAACTTGGACATTTACAAGTAGCTGAAAAAGTGGGACAACAAACTGTCCTTGCCAAATCAAGACAAGACAGTATGGTGCAACCCCACTTTGAAATAGAATATTAGCCCTCCTCCTCCTCCTCCTCCTCCTCTTTGAAGTCACTTCCTCTAAGCCATTCCTTCCTTAGAACATGCTAACCAGGAAGCATGGGATACCTTTGTTAAATGATAGTTGTGGTGATGATGAAGATGATAAACAGAGAACTCCTAGGGATTAACTGTCAAAAATAAGGGAACATATTGGTGAACAAGAAAGGGTAGTCCTCTAGTGAATAAATATTTGATTTCAATGGGAAGAGCATATATCTCCTTTTTGATCCCAGATGGAACCTCTCACCTATGAAGATCCCAAAGCTAGGAGAGTCAAGTTTGAAGTCATATATTTTTTTCAGGAAGATTTGGATCCAACAGTATCTTTCCACTAATAGAATGACTTTCGACTTATAGAAACACTTATTTAACTTAGCTAAAGAGCCCAGAGTGAGAAGAGTGATCCCAGATTGAAATACATCCTTCAAACTACTTGAGCTCTTCAGTATCTCTTTGCACAAATTAATTCTCAAAATCATTCAACGGAATTGGAATGTCGCTCTAACCTTCTTATTCCCCATGTTTCTTAGACCGTATACAAGCCCTTGCTACATTGTGTTATTCCACTGCAGAACTCTGACTTAGTAGTGTGTGAGTGTACATGTTTGGATACAGAAGATTCCTAGTTCAATTGCTGGCATCTTTGAGTAGATCTGAAATAGAATCTTGTTTAGAGCTCTGGACAGCTTTTACCACTCACTGTAGACTAAAAGTGGGGAATTTTGTTCAGCCCAAGGACTGAATTGATTTTCAGAAAAGTTCTGAGGAGCGGTGCTCTAGTGTTGGGTGGGTGCAAAGGTAAAAGGTTGAGACTAAAAACACTTGCTTTTCCACTTCAGGTTCTTATTGCCTGTCACTAAGCTTTCAGTTAAAGTTTAGCTTATAGGTCTTACTGCCAGTTACTTAGGTCATTTCTGCACTACACAGTTATAGTGCTATTATTCCACTTTCAACATCCTGTGGAATTCTAGGGTTTGTAGTTTATTGAGGGCAAAGAGTTCTCTGGCTGAAAATTCTAAATGTCTCTCCCTAAATTACAAACCCCAGAATTCCACAGGATGTTTAAAGTGGAATAACAGCACTATAACTCTGTAGTGTGGAAATGACCTTAGATTTGGAAGAAACATTCCAATCTTTTACAAAAATTTACAAAAAAATTACAAAAGTTGGGAAATCACTAAATGATGGTAGAATGGGAAAGAGAGTATGACCATCTGGCAACTACAGAAGGCCAAATTGGGAACCTGAGACAGCTGGATTTGGGCCCAGAGCCTGAATCTCCTATCACTACGGTGGACAACACTGTGTTAGGTGTTAAGTGGAACAGTGATCTTAATTAGTATGAGGAAACTTCCTTTGTCTCTAGATTTCCCTGTTGGGTAGGGTTAGCATCTTCAGAGGATGCAGGGCCAGTCCTTCTAATGGAACACACAGTTGTTCCCAGAAGTGTTGCGTCACCAGTGTGTCAGGACCCTGGCACTCCAGGACTCAAGCTCTGAGTCTGAACCAGAGGACTTCAAAGCCATGGAGCCTGCTGCACCAGCAGAGCCCACCCCAGAGGCTGCCATGGAACCTGCTGCACAGCTCACCCCAGAGGCTGCCCTGGACACAGAGCCCTTGGCCCCAGTAGCCCCAGCAATGGAGCCAGGGGCTGCCTTAGACCCAGAGATTCAAGAGCAGGTGCCTACTTACCTACAGCATTGGGAGCAAAAGAGTGCTCTCAGAAGGTCAGAGTGTTTAAATAGGAAACACCAAGCAATCAGGCTCCAGCTGAGGTAGCACCTGGGTGAGGGCCTGCTTAATAAAAGCACTCACTCAGCCTTGGGTCTTTGTTGGTTCACAACCGTCCATTTTGGGTGTGCCTCCTGGGCTATTGGGGACCCTTGCCTTGCTTCCTGAAATGCTGCCCGACTGCCTGAGGAACAAACTCTGTGGTACATGGACTCTGTTTGCTGTTTTGCTTGGCTGTGATGAAACAGCCAGGGAATATCTTTGCTGCAAAAGTCTCTTTAGTTTACTGCTGCCTTATCTACCCACTGCTGAAGTAAAGTCCTTTGATTTACTAACAGTTTGTCTTATCTGGGAAAAGACCTGTTAGCTGGCTCTTGGCTGCCTGCCATGCCTTGGCTTTGACACAGTGATTCTGGGAATCATTTCTAATGTTGCCAATTTTTACTCGGGGAGGAGGAAAGAGAGGGCAAGAGGGCAAAAATTACCAAATTTTTGTGGTGGTTACAGGGTAATTTTTGTGTTTTTCAGCTATTTTGTATGAAAATTTAAAATTTGTGGCTCTCAGAGATTTGTGGTCTCTGGGGACTTAACAGGATGCAAAATGGGGTCTTAGGAGCTGCATGTATCTCATAAACCACATTTCCTTACATCCATCTTACAGTTTGCACTAGAGTTCACAGAATAGTAATGATACATGTTCCCTCCTCCACTCTGGCTGGGAAGTCTCAGAGCTGTAGTCCAAACAGGAAGTACTTTCCAAGCCCTCTCAAGGGCCATTTCCGCACCAGACTGTTATAGTGCTATTATTCCACTTTCAACATCCCATGGAAGCCAGAAGGCCCCTCCCTAAACTGCAAACCCCAGGATTCCATAGGATGTTGAAAGTGGAATAATAGCGCTATAACAGTCTAGTGCAAAAATGGCCAAAGCCTATCTATCTGGAAAAAAATGTTTTTGCCTGCTGGAAGAAGGTCAAAAGAGAGAAACAAACTAATCTACTCTGGCAGGGAGTTTCAGAGCCTGGAATCCACCATCAAGTTCTGGGTGGTTATATTGTCACAATAGAAGACACTTTATAGACTCTCTTAATAACATTTAAAAGATATATATAGAGAGCGATATAGATATACTGTAGATGTGTGTGTGTCTGTGTGTTAAGAAGTGAAACACAGAGCCGTATCATTTTGAAAGTTATCTGGTGTTCAGAATAAAATTTTTTTTAGCAAAAATTGTTTTTTTTTTTTTATCTCTAACAAAAGAGACTGCATATTTCTTAAAACGATGTGGCATCTTTACAAGTATCTACGTAATAAATTATTCAGTTTTCTACTACCTTCTTCTCCATACCTCAAACAATTGGTTCAGGAATGACATGCTTTCATAATGTGCAACTTTACATAGCGTGAAACACAATGCACAGACTAAAGGATTTTTTGGAGTGTTATGGGCTTATATTTCATTTTATTATGTCAAAGGTTCCATAGGCAAAAATTTGCAACAGTTACGGAGTTTGACTTTCACATTAGTCATATGAAATTCAAGGCATAAACACCAGTATTTACTCATGAGCTGTTTTCACTTGATGTTTGGCAGAAGTAATATAACTGCATCTTGTTGTGTTTAGAGTCCTGGACCTCTTTGTAGCAATAATGTGGGCTCATTAGATGCTTAAAGAGTGTAGACTCTTTTTTATCCCTGTTGTTCCTTCCCTCTCCAAAGCTACAGTCTAGCTGTTATTGTTCTTCTCAGCCACCTAATAGAAAACTGTGGTAGACTTTCTAAACTTAGACATTTTTAACAAACCTGGTCTGGATCAAGGAATGGATCTGGCACAAACATCACACAAATCACAAAGAGGACAAAACCACCATTTTTATTGATATCTGAATCTGCTCATTATCCAAGATTTTAGATGCCTTTCAGAATTCCAGATAAATGCCAGATCCCTGGATGGTTGTGATTTAGACCTTTCATTATTAGGCTAACAAGATCATTGTTATTGCTTTTTCATAGATGAGAAACCAAAGCTAATCTTATTTGTGATTATGCCATAAATGACAGGCATTTCAAGTTCAGGGGAACTGGGAACTTTTACATAAATCAGTAGATGTAATTTTGGATCTAAGTTTAATTTTAGTTTTTAGGTAAATTTAAATGTATTGGTTTTATTTATAAACCCCTATACAGTTCGAGACTTTAGTATCTGAGCAGAGCATCAGAGGTCTCTCTGAGAGAAGCAATTCATACTGTAACACACTCTGCATGGGACTGCCTTTGAAGAGTGTTCAAAAAATTCAGTTGTTCCAAAGAGCTGCAGCCAGAACTGTTAACTGGGCCTGGCTACAAGGATCACACAACTCCCTTATTCTAACTGCTCCATTAACTGCTGGTCCATTTCTGGGCACAATTCAAAGTGCAGGTGATGACCTTTAAAGTTCTACATGGATCAGTTCCAGGTTATTTGAAGGAACTGATAAAAGAAACATGTACAGGAAATGGAAGAATGATGAAACCACCAAAAAGGAATTCACGCAAATAGCCAGAATATGTAGGAAGAAGGTCAGAAAAGCTAAAACACAGAATGAACTCAGACTTGCCAGAGACATTAAAAACAATAAAAAGGGCTTTTTTAGATATGTCCACAGCAAAAGGAAAAACAAGGAAATGATAGAATCACTGCATGGAGAAGATGGCCAATTAATAACAGAGGGAAGAGAGAAGGCAGAACTACTCAATACTTTCTTTGCCTCAGTTTTCTCCCAAAAGGATAGAAGTACTCAACCTGGGGGGTGGGGAGCAGGTGAGGAAGCAGGGGAAATGCAGCAGAGAATAAGTAGGAAAGTAGTACAGGAATATTTGGCTAAACTAGATGAGTTCAAGTCTCCAGGGCCAGATGAATTACATCCAAGGATATTAAAAGAACTGGCAGAGGTCATTTTTGAACCCCTTGCAATAATCTTTGAGAACTCTTGGAGAACAGGAGAAATCATAGAAGACTGGAGGAGGGCAAATGTCATCCCCATCTTCAAGAAGGGGAAAAAAGAGGACCCAAATAATTATAGCCTGACATCAGTACCAGGAAAGACCCTCTAGAGCAGGTCATTAAACAGTCAGTTTTTAATTATTTAGAAAGCAATGCTGTAATCATTAAAAGTCAACATGGATTTCTCAGAAATAAGTCATGCCAGACTAATCTTATCTCTTCTTATGATAGAGTTACAAGCTTGATAGATGAAGGGAATGCTGTAGACATAGCATATCTTGACTTCAGTAAGGCCTTTGACAAAGTTCCCCATGACATTCTTGCAAAGAACCTAGTAAAATGCAGGCTGGACAAGACTGCTGTTAGGTGGATTGGTAATTGGTTGATCGACTGAACCCAAAGGGTGCTCACCAATGGCTGCTTTTCATCCTGGAGAGAAGTGACTAGTGGGGTGCCACAGGATTCTGTCCTGGGCCCAGTGCTATTCAACATCTTCATTAATGACTTGGATGAATGAGTGGAGGACATACTGATCAAATTTGCAGATGACACCAAATTGGGAGGGGTTGCTAATATCTCAGAAGACAGGATCAAATTTCAAAATGACCTTGACAGATTGGAGAGCTGGGCCAAAGCTAACAAAATGAATTTCAACAGAGAGAAATGTAAAGTCCTACACTTAGGCAGAAAAAATGGAATGCACAAATATAGGATGGGGGATGTATGGCAGGATAGCAGTACATGTGAAAGGGATCTAGGAGTCTTGGTAGATCACAAGATAAACATGAGTCAGGAGTGTGATGAGGCAGCCAAGAAAACCAACACGATTCTTGGTTGCATCAATAGGAGTATGGTGTCTGGATCAAGGGAGGTAATGGTACCACTCTATTCTGCATTGGTTAGGCCTCAGTGGGAATACTGTGTCCAGTTCTGGGCACCTCAGTTCAAGAAGGATATCAACAAGCTGGAGCATGTCCAGAGAAGGGCAGCCAAAATGGTGAAGGGTCTGGAAGCCACAGCCTATGAGGAACGGCTTAGGGAGCTGGGTATGTTTAGCCTGCCGAAGAGAAGGTTAAGAGGGGATATGATAGCCATGTTGTAATATTTGAAGGGATGTCATGTTGAGTGAGGGAGTGGGCTTGTTTTCTGCTGCTCCAGAGACAAAGAGCAATGGATTCAAGATGCTTGAAAGGAGATGCCACTTGAACCTCAGGAAGAACTTCCTGACAGTCAGGACTGTCCGGCAATAGAATATGCTGCCTCGGAGTGTGATAGAGTATCCTTCTTTGGAGGTTTTTAAGCAGAGGCCGGATGGCCATCTGTTGGGAATATTTTGATGTGTGTGCCCTGTATAGCAGGGGGTTGGACTTGATGGCCCCTGGGGTCTCTTCCAACTCTATGATTCTATGATTCTTTGATTCTATGACTACCTTTTCCCTTAAGAACCAGCCTGGGCTTTGAGATCTGCTGTGGAGATCCTTCTATCTGTCCCACCACCTTTACAGGTGCATCTAGTGGGAAGACAAGAGGAGGCCTTCTTAGTGGCTACTCGCAAGCTCTGGAACTCCATTCTCAGAGAAGTCAGACTGGCATTCTTCCTATTTCCTTTCCACAGTCAAGTAGAGACAGTTCTAATTCAGGCCTTCAATGTGTGATTATGACCTGTCTAATTAAAGGTGCTGGATATTGCTAATTTTGCTAAAGTTGTTGAATTTATAGATGTGTGAGTTTTTAATAATTTATTTTATCTTTGCTTTAATTCTTCTTGATTATTTAATTGTGTTTGAATTATGTTTGTATTATGTGATTTTAACAATGGCCATTTCTGCACTACATTGTTATAGTGCTATTATTCCACTTTCAACATCCTATGGAATCCTGGGGTTTGCAGTTTAGGGAAGGGCATTTAGAATTCTCAGCCAGAGAGCTCTTTGACCTCAGGAAATGGCAAACCCCAGAATTCCATAGAATGTTGAAAGTGTAATAATAGCACTATAACGGTGTAGTGTGGAAAATGAGTAAGTCTTTTTAATTGTTGTGAGCCCATTTGAGTCCCGACCTAGGAAAAACCAGGTTATAAATAAAGATAACAACAAAAATTCTATTTGATACAGACAACTTTAGAAGTCACTTGATTTTTCTTGAAACCAAATGTGAATCTTGATTTAAAAATACAAACCCCAGTGTATTCCACTGACTAAGATTGGAAATCAATGAACAGCTCTAACTATTTTCTGTTTGCCAGAATTTGATGAAACTTGCAGGCACAGTAACTCTTAATGAAGAGATTATGTTTCTCAGATTTCAGAAAAATGTGAATAAGGAGCTTTACTCTATTCCATTTTATTTATTTATTTTAAATGAAACTGCTAAACAGCTTTTAACTAAACATTTCTTGGTAGAACAGGATGACATTTGCAGGGGCAGTTGCTCCTTTTGAGGGTACCAAGGTTTGAGCAAGAACATTCTTCATAATGCTTTGCTTGTTTTTGTAGGCAATTCTTATGGAAATTATACAGAGCATAGATGTGGTCCTGTTTAAGAAACCAGCAACATTTTGGCAAGGTAGGCACAGTTTTTAAAAATTATTCCTCCATAGTACTGATACTAGATAATCTGGGGGGTGGGGAGGAGACTACTGTGATTAGAAGCTAGAGCTGCTAGCTAAAAGACTCCATGGCATCTTCTCCTTGTCTTCCTTTCTTTTTGTCATTGGTGTTTGTACGGATAACTTGTGCAGAAATGCATCCATTTTTAGGAACTCGTTGTCTCTGTCTCTCCATTCCTCCAAGTCTAAATACCTAGTGAAACTCCAGGTGTGCTCAGACCATAATTTGGTCAATTTTGGAGGACATTTGCTTTGATCCTGAATCTCTTGAATCTGCCCAATTCAGTCCAGTTTGGATTTAGGATCTGTCAAAGTCCAAAACACCTCTGTCATGCACTGTCTTGATTATACATATTTCTACTCCTTTATTTAATCACTATCCTTACAATAATGAGGCCTGTTGAATTCAGGGGCCACCAACAGGTTTGTTCAAGTGGAGTGATTAGACCTTGCAGCACAAATTGCGTGATCCTCATTCTAATACCAACCACACAGCTTTCATTCCGTCATTTAACTTCCTCACTCTGTACATTGGAAAAGAGTACAAAACCTCTAAACCAGAGCCTCTTTGCCTAGTTGATACTTGTGCAGTGCAGTGCTTTGCAGTTCCTGTCTGTGCAATTTCCTTTTATTAATGTACAAACAAAACATGATGAATTAAACATGCTATTGCATGTACTTTTTGGCAAGCATCAAAGATGAGGTAATTGAAGACAGTTATTATTTCCAGCTGTACAGCGTGAGCGCACAGTGACATTTAAATCGCACCGGCTAAAATAAACATGGTGTTTTAGGGGTGGGTTTTTTTTTTGTTTTTTTGTTTTCTATAATAACCTCCTTTGAGAGCTTCCAAAAATACAATAATTATGAAAAATTATTTCAGATTGCCTCATTGTCACAGAAAGTAGCCGTGCATAATTTCAAGTGATTTCTGGTTGTGGGGGGAGGCAGGAAACTAGTGAAATAAATTATAAATGATAATACTTGCGTTTATACAGTGCTCACTGAGATTTCAAAGTACTTCGAAGAACATGAGGGATGGGAAACCAGTGGCCCACCAGATGTTGTTGGACTCCAATTCCCATGAACCTTAAACAGCCCAGCTAATGACCATTGTTTCTGTAACCCTGATGCGCACCATTACTTTCATAATGGGCTGTTTATTTGTTGTGCCCCATTCACATTATATGGGGTTGCAGAAAGACAGAGTTCCCGGCCAAAGTGGTTACATTCTAGAAACACAGGCAGCAATATCAAAGTGCTATAATTGTCTGGTATGAAAAAGTCCTCACACAAAAAACAAGAACAAGAAAGAGGAAGGGAATGGAGGCAGGTAACCAGAAGAATACACTCTCAATTTTATTATGGTTAGATGGCCCTTCATTAGGAAGTGAGGAAACCATCTTAAGCAGAACATGCTGTTGTATCTGTGCTCATGGGCAGAAACTTCTCTTCTCACTTCACCCAAATGTTCCTCTGCTTCAATCAGCAGTGATGCTTACTTGCTGTTGGACAGAGCTGACCATATATCCTCTGTCTTTGCATGATTATTCAAAACATTTTAAGGATGCCTTAAGTGACCCTACTGAAGGACCCAGAGTGATTCCAGATTTTATAAATCCACAGGTAGAGTTTCATGAGAATTCCCTCTGAAGTCTCATCCTATCGCCATCCCCAAGGCCAGGAGAATGCAGCACTTCTAATAGAAATCTACATGGTTTGGGAACAAGCTATTTCAAGTATGAAGCTCACTAGATGTCACAGCACTTCATGGCACTACCCTTCCACAGTAGTGGGATTCTATGCACCTATGCGGCAAGAGGCTATGCTGCTGGTAGCAGTGCTGTTGATAGGGTCTCCCATGTCTGACAGGCTTTTGCTGAGAAGCCAGACTAAATGTGCCAAACAGCTACTGGGCAGCAGTGGTAGTGGTAAGTGACAGTTGGTGGAGCATCTCTCAGAGACAATGGCAATGGCACCATAGCTAACACTTGGTAGTGTACAAAAAGAGGTATGGTAACCCTCTTTTGTATGTCTGTTACCATGAAAACCCTATGATGAGAAGAAAGAGATAGTGCCAGGTGATGAGACTCCAAGATCAGAAAGCATTCAGTGTACTACTGGGAAAGAGCAGAGGACAATTACAAGTAACACCATGGCTACCGATACAATTGGACTTAAGCTGAGAGGAATTTTGAGTCAAATAGCTATAGTATTTTACTCAGGAAATGAAAATCTAAGAAGAAATGGAGTTGCATAAACAGTGAGAAGAGGTGTCGTAAAAGCAGACAAAGGATACAATCCAAAGTCTGGCTAAATAATATCAATAACACTTCAGGCAAAATCCATCAATATAACCACAATTCAGGTTTAAGTTCCAAATAAAGGGCCTTTCTGCACTACACTGTTATAGTACTGTTATTCCACTTTCAACATCCTGTGGAATTCTGAGGTTTGTAGTTCACTGAGGCCAAAGCGCTCTTTGGCTGAGAATCCTAAATGCCCCTCCCTAAACTGCAAACTGCAGGATTCCACTGGATGTTGAAAGTGGAATAATAGTACTATAACAGTGTAGTGCTGAAATGGCCAAAGCAGCAGCAGCAGACTTCTTCTTTATCATAGGAAAAAGTAGGAATGCAAAAGCAGGAAACAACAGAATGAAGACTGTAGGACAATTAGCCTAGAAATAAAGCAGGAGGACTACCAATGGAATTTTGTGAGGCCAACAGTTTGTTCATTGCAAACATATTCTT
This sequence comes from Ctenosaura bakeri, assembly GCA_948474755.1. Lineage (NCBI taxonomy): Eukaryota > Metazoa > Chordata > Lepidosauria > Squamata > Iguanidae > Ctenosaura > Ctenosaura bakeri. The sequence continues at coordinate 547,281 of CAOLHI010000084.1, read as the reverse complement.
CAAGCAGTCAAAGCGGTAACTGTATACATTGACATCACCTGATGGTCAAGATAGAAAGCAGATAGACTACGTAATTGGAAGCAGAAGATGGAGAAGCTCCATTCTGTCTTGAAAAACACCACAGAAAAACACCACAGGAGCAGATTGTGGTACAGATCATGAACTGCTAATATCAAAAATTAGAGTGAAACGAAAGAATAATACAACCTGAATCCAAGCTGAAGAACATCCTCACAGAATTTAAAGTTAATGTAAAAAACAGATTTGTACTATTTAGTCTAATTGACCAGGATCCAGAAGAACTCTGGATTGAAGACCGGGACACTGTCAGGGAGGAATGCAAAAAGACACTATCTGTAGCCAAAAAGAAAGAGAAGCTGCAGTGGATGGCAGATGAAACTTTTCAAGCAGTTAATAACAGATGAAAAGCAAAAGTAAACGGGGACAAAAATAGGATTAGAACCCTGAATGCAACTGTTCGTAACTTATGCACAGGGATAAATACAACTACAACAATCAATGCAGAGAAATAGAAGATGACAACGAAATATTTCTAAGCCCTTTATTTCTGAGGTCCTAAGTAATTCTAAACAGGCTAGTCTGTGGACTAAAAGTCTTCAAGTACATTTTCATTTGAATCTATCCTGTGTCACTGGTTTCTTGCAAACTGCTACTGTAAAGAACTGTGTCAAAAGTCAATAAGTAAGAACAACTTTATAACTGACTGTCCTGTTCTGAGAACATCTGTTTGCAGAATAGATAATTTGCGAGTGCAGCACTGTCCACTGGCTTACAATGATCATTAACTGAACATGTCTGCTTAAAGAAGGGTTGGGAAAATGTAACCCTCTAGATGTTCTGGATGGCAACTCCCATAATTGCTTGCTACTGGTAGTGCTGGAAGGGGCTTCTGGCAATCTCAGATGGTGGGCTCTGTGTCAGGGAGATGGTGAATTTGCTCTGATTTTAATCCAGATTTTAAAGGGGATATAACAGGTGTTCAACCTATTTTTGGAGACTGGGATCAGCATCTTGGATGAATCCTTTAAGAGCTGAGCTAACACCTAGAATGGATTCAAGACCCTACTGCCTTAGAAACCAACAGCCACCAGAGGCTGCTTGAATTGTAGGCCAAGAACATCTGAAGGGTCATGTTTGCCTAACCAGTCTCAAAGTGAATGGAAAATACGGATCATTCTGATGAACTTATGCAAATAAATGCCTAGAGATCATCATGGGGCCTTATATTTTTTTTAAAAAGACTGTTTCCTTCTCTCTGCGTCAGCTCTATCTGCAAGATCAACTCACAGTCTTACCCCCAGAATGATATGCCTTATTGCATTACAAGTGAAAGCTCCTAGAGCTGCACAGTTTGATAAGCCCCCAAGAGGCCTAGACTTTGATAAAACACCCCCCCCAATAATCCTCAGACAAGATGAATCAGCCTCTTAACTTGTCTTCAGAGCAGGCACTTCTCTAGGAAATTTAAATCACTAGGGTAAAACTTTTGCATGTTCAAGGATATTCATCTGATTGATTTCCCATTAGTTGCAATCTATGAATACTCCAAGGAATTATGTGGAGAATATTTATCTTCACTGAAGCACACATATGGTACAGTTGGAACCATATTTCATCACAAGAGACTTTGGCTCTTCTCTGGAATAATGCTATAACCATTTTTCTTTTATATCCTCTTCTCGGTGCGCGGTTAAGTACAGTTGCAAAAGCGTTACTGCCAGAATTGCAAATGCACTCTAGTATGGAGGCCTGTAGCTCAGTGTTTAGATAGGGTGGACACTTGTACATCACCAGAAAAGAGGATATGCACCCATTTCTTCAAATGAATCAAAAAAGGATTTATATATAAATCTCTGTGTGAGAGACTGTACAGACATAGATGTAAACTAAGAACTAGTTGCTATAATTTCAGGAACAGAATACCCTTCACTGTAGGGAGAAGCCTGTGACCAAGGACCTATTCACACTATATAATTATACCACTATATTTCACTTTGCTTCCAAGGCAACAGGATGGAAACTCGGGATTTGTGGTTTGATGAGGGACTAAAGCAATCTGGCTGAGAATTCTAAATGTCCCTCCTTAAACTGTGTATCATAGGATTCTACTGAATATTTCCAAGGCAAAATGGAATATGGTGCTAAACTTGTGCAAGATGAGTGGACCTCAGGTGATTTGTGTGTCTGTTTGATCTGTTGCCTAGATGATAGACAGCTATTGATGGGCAGTTCAAGGTCTCTCCTGTCCCTGCATTTCTTTCTTTTCATCCTTTAAACTAGTTTTGCATTGGGCAGACATTCAAACTGAGAATGCCCTCAAACTGAGAACTGTTTTCTAGCACACCTTTAAACAGAACACTGACCACTGAGAAGGAAGACATATGGCCATCCTTTGCATATATCTTAGGGTAGGACTGGGAGAATTCTGTTTGATTCCCTGGAGAGCTTCTGGCAGTCAACGTAGATCAAGGATGGACAACTGTGTCAGGTCTCTTGGACATGTTGTTGTTGTTGTTGTTGTTGTTACTGGGATCCCCACAAACTTCCTGAAACAAAATCACTGGAAAAGGCCAGGAGTCCACTTCTAGTTTTGAAAAACTGATGTATTTTTAGTACTAAAAATGCAGGGAGAGGGACGGCAACATATTTGAAAGCTGGGTTGGCACTGGGTCCATTTCAGAAAGACAATCCATTTTCCTGTTTCGGTCAGAAAAAGGCAATGCAGAGGGTCCAGAGAAATTGGGGGCTACATAATAAGCCCTAGAGGGCCAAATACAGCTGCAAGGCTACACTTTGCCCACCTTTGTTGTGGATAAGACTGAACTACATGATGCACAACAGCTTCCATGTTCCTATCAGACAGAAATTATTAATCTGATTTAATAAAATATTTCTGTCTCACCCTATGTGATTGCAGAACAGCATACAATGAATAAATTAACCAGTTGGCTAGATCTGAGTAAAATCTGGGCAGTGATATGATTAATTTCATGTCCTTTGAAATTTAATATTATAGATATGTCCGTCCTCACTTAGTTTGCTCAGTAAATGTTGAATTCTTGGCCTAAGATCCTATGCCAAACATATAGCCACAAGGTCACAGCTATGGTCTAACTCCTTATCTGACCCCTGAAGGCCACCTTAAAAACCAGAAATTTGTGCTGCTGCTGAGCAGGGTGTTTCAGGGTGATGTGACCAGCCTCCTCCTGCCAGGAAGAGCAGATGCAAGGAGGACAAGCAGGATCCTCCGTAGGGACCTGCCACAATTCTTTATCGTAGCTTCTCTGACATTGGGGGAAGGGGCTGGGCACATCATCCTGAAGTGCTCTGCTCAGCAGCAGCACAGCCCTCCATCATTCTGGATGGCTGACAGGCTTTTAAAGTGGGTTTCAGGGTCATTCGCAGTCATTACAAAGATGCCATGGCTGCAAATGAGAATACAAAGCAGTTATGGTATCCTAACTTCTGACATCATAACTAATAGGATGCCAGCCATGGTTCATTACAGAGCTTAGCCCGTTTGTGGACAACTGAGGTCTGTTCTACAGAGCTGCCACAGACAGTGCATATTAAACAATGTAGCCAAAAAAATGAAGTTTGTGTGCTAAACAAAATAGAATATTCGTGCACAATGCAATAAAAGCTGCTAGTGCCATAAAAAAAACTAATATAAAGAATTCATCTTTAATACTACATGGCAGGCAAATACATTGTGATCTTCTCCATATTGGAAAGAGTTGTACCGGATGACTGAATTTGTCTGGTGTAGACTGATGAAGATTTCTTTCTGTTCCAGTGCTAAGTGGTGGCCTCTATCTTTGGTCAAGGAGTGACTCCACTTGGGGTTTTAGGATGAATTTTAAGGACCTGTCCAAGGAATTAAACCTATTTCACAGATGGGTTTCCACACCTTGAATAGCTCCTTTAAAGCTGACACTAAAATTTGGAATAGAAACACTATCCCACTAAAATGGGAACCACCCACTACTGCTATTTGGATCACATTTATAAAAACTGGCCAACATTTGCAATTTTTTTCAATTTTCTTTCTTTATTAAGTTACAGTATAATTGACTAAAAAATAAAGAACAAGAAAAAAAAGGAAAAAGAGGATATGATGTTGACAATGTTTGTGAACCATATATATATACACACACATATATATATACTTTCTTTTAGGCACACATATTTGCCAAAAAGTTCTCCATATTTATATGATGTTCACAGTTTTATCTATACATATCCCCTTAAGACTTCCTCCTACCTATTTCTTGGGTATCTGTATATGACAGTTTTCAAAACCTCCACTAATACCTTTTGTGTACAGGTCTGCTATTTCACTGACTAAGACTTTTTAAATTTTTTATACTTATATTTTTTACTATTATTATTGTATTTTCCTACAAAATAAATTCAAAAATTGAAAACTCTCATATTAATTGTAATTTATTGCTCAATCTATCATGTTTCATTGTCAGTTCCTATCCAATATCTCAGTATTCCATCTTTCCCTTAGATATTTCAGAAAGGAGTTCCATTCAGCTTCAATTTCTTTAGTCAATGTTCCGTTAATTTTGTGAGTCAAAAAATCACAGTTCTTCATCTCAAGTAGGTAAGTTAACCACACATCTATGTGTGGAGTTCTGCCATTCTTCCAATACAGGATGGATAGAACTTTTTTTTAAAATCACTATTCAATGTGAGAGAAATACTTCCCTGTAGACCAGTCTTGGAAGCTTTGGCTATGGTGCTGAAGTAAACAACTATAAATGTGTCTATTGAGACTGTTCATCTTCTCTGATTAGATTGCCTCCCCTCTTTGCTGGGCATTAACTGGGCTGAGCTGTTGCCACCTGTATGGTTCTAGTTACCAAACATATTCCTGTACTACTCAGAGGATGTATGAAGGGCCCCTAAATTAGCCTTTCATTTGAGCACAATGTAAGGAGCAAGCCCCTAAAGGCAGTATTTTTCCTCCTAGTTATGATTTCAGTTAGAAATAGCAAAGTTGTGCCTCTTGGGCTTATTGATCATTCCATGTAACATGTATTATATAAAATAAAACCCTAAACAGCTGGCATTTTTTTAAAGGATAATTTGTTTAGAATTAGGTGCCAAACAATTTCCCCTTGAAATAGGTTTTGCAGAATGGAGGTTGGGTTTTATTTGGAGTCACTTCTTTATAATTTCAATAGCCGAGAGGTAAATATTACGTTGTTACTGCTGAAGGGTCCTTGTTTACGCTATACAGGATTTCTGTACACTGTTCAGTAAGAGGCTTGAAAAATACATTATGGAGCCAACGGGAATGAATTTCTGACTTCATTAGCAACAGGGGAGCACTCCAAGCACCATTTGTTAGAATGTTGTGTAACATTTATACAAAAGGTTTAAACAACTGCTTGCAAGTGCATGCCAACATAATATTATTTTAATTGCTGGGGTTTCTTTAATTTATTCCAGTTGCAGTGTTGCTTTACTATATACAATTTTCAGGGGGTTATATATGCATGTTTTTTCAAAGCACAGCATAATGCAAAACAGGAAAAACTGCAGCAGGATTTTAACCATCAAATGGAACAGATTAGAAGTTTTGGATAGTTGCCTGCAATAAGAAGCAATGGAAAAAATTCAGAAAGGAAGTGCTTCAAATGTGTTGAGCACCAGTTTTTCCTTTCCAAAAACAAACAAACAAACCCATTTGTTTTCATGTAAAGCCAAATGCAGCTAAGTGGTTTACTTGGTATTGTTTTATTCCACCATGTAATTCATGCTTGACAACTTTCTAAACACGTTCTAACAGCTTTCATGCTTGTCACCCACACATATGAAGTTTAGGGAGCTGGGTAGGTTTAGCCTGGAGAAAAGAAAACTAAGAGGTGAAATGGTAACCGTCTTTACGTATCTGAATGTATGTCACATTGTAGATGGGGCAAGTTTTGCTGCTCTGGAGATCAGGATATAAACCAGTGGTTTCAAATGGCAAGAAAAGAGAGTCCAAGTAAACATTGGGGAAAATTTCCTGACACTATTTGTTTGCCAGTAGAATAGACTGCCTTGGAGCATTGTGGATTTTTCTTCGTTGGAAAGCTTTAAACAGAGGTTGGATGAGCATCTTTCAGAAGTGCTGTAGCTGTCCATTCTTTCATGCCAAAGGGTTGGACTAGATGGCCTTTTCAATCCCCTCCAGCTATGATTTTGAGTTTGCCCACTATATGGCAAACCTCTCCAGCATACTTCTGTGCTTAGAGTTTTCTTTTTTTTTTCTTCCTATCTGCTTATTGTCCACCATTATTATGCAGCCAATCAATTGCTTGCTAACATTCAGTGGAGTCATAACTCTACAATGTACCAGCAACAGTGGCTGGGGATTAGGAACAAGGCTTCTTCTGTGGACAGAAATGAAGAGAGGCATGGACTGATGTCACATCCAAATCTCCTTTCTCCCAGGGACTTAGGCCTAATGCTGACACAAAGTTGTGCCAGTGTGAAAATATGGCCACAAATAATTTCCAACATGCTTAGATCAAGAGGGGTTTGGATTCAGCACAATTTTAGCTTACCTAAACTTGACTCAGTTAGCACCAGGCAATGTTGTCCAGTTAGGATTGTGCTCTTTCTATGCCCTGGGCCAGTTAATTCATCTCAGATGCTCCCTCTCTTCTCTTTTCTCATCCTTACTAGCATACGAAGGGAGCAGAATGAAAATCTGCAGATTAGCTTTAGAACAAACAGCTACTTTACTTACATTACATCTGGATTCAGGAAACTGAATTCAGGAAACTTGTTCTAATCAAAGCTGTAGTTACAAACCATAGTTTCCTAGGTTTCTACATAATACAGAATCAGTTGGCAGAAGAAGGTTCTTTGAGCTACAGTTTTATCAAAATGGAAGGCATAAACTCTGGCCCTTTTCGCATTAAGTCTTCTCGCGCGAGCGGGGGAGGGCGGCTCGTGCAAGAAGCCTTCTCTGGGAGGCTGCCGCTTCCCCCTCCTTCCTTCCGCAGGTGAAGGAACGAGTGGGTAAGCGACAGCCTCCCGGAGGCGGCGGCGGCTCGCGCGTCCGTCCATTCCCCCCCGCGAGCGTGAGAAAGGAGCCTGTCCCCTCCATCCCCCCCGCGCTCACGAGAGAGAAAGGCGCTCGTCCCGTCCGCCCCCCCGCGCACGAGAGAGAAAGGCGCTCGTCCCGTCTGCCTCCCCCCGCGTGCGCGCGCGAAGCAGGACGTGTCGCATCCGTCACACGAGCGCCCGGCCCCGTCCCTTCCTTCCGCAGGGGCGGAGGGAAGGAAGCGCGACCCGGCCGGCTCCCGGACGCTCCGCACAAGAGGTAAGTGCGCGCAGGCGCCGGAAGTGTTGCGCGAGCGCGGGTGATTTTCGCTTCAAAGCGAAAATCAAAAAACCTGCGCTCGCGCCGCTTCAGCCCCGTGAGCCCGGCGGAAGTGGGAGTGCGTCGTGCGGAGCGACGCTCCCACTCCCGCGAGGCTCACGGGGCTGTCGCGCGAGAAAAGGCCCGTGCAAAAAGGGCCTCTTCTACTTAAAGAAAGAGGAGAGGGAGAAGGAGTTCATGAGCCTGAGAATCATTTAGGTTGTGCTTGATAACTTCAGCTATGAGCAGGGATGGTATTTTTCTCTGTTAAGGGCTTCTTTTCTTTAGTCTTTCCAAGACCGCATGCTGGTAATGCTGCATGCTGGACAGACTCCAGTGGTTGGTAGAACCATCACTTCTCTCTTTCTGCCACCCCATTTGCTTTCTTTCTCTGACATTCCATTCATCTGTCACACTGAGCTTGGAAATCATTGGTTACAAATTAATTTGTTAATCCTGATGTGTTAAAACTTCCAACCATTTCAGAATTCACTACTTTAATTGTACAATGTCACAGTGTTATTTCTGAGCAACTATTAATATTTGTCATTATTTTAATGGAGGTCTGGCTATTTTCAACAACTCTGAATGATCTTTTTTTTTTTTGTATAACAAATTCATCAAGAAGTTAATTTTATAAAACTTTCTATATGGCTTGTTGTTAATGAATTTAATTTTTGTAGTGATTAAGCATCCATACAGTCACACTAACAGGCTCTCTCACCCTCCTCTCTTCCTTCTTTCTCTCCCTTCAGATTTCTGGGTGAGGGACAGGGTGTTGAGGCCGAGAACTATTGAAATTAGGTGGAGGACTGCAAGTGCCCCCAGGTTGCCCACCCTTCTGAATTTGGCCTGTGTCTCTTTCTAAGCCATCCTCTGATATCGTTTAATAAACTAACCTGCAGCATTAATCCAAACAGATGTGTTATAGCCTGCTGTTCCAGAATTATAAAAAAAGAACTTTTCAAAAATAATTTGAATTGCCAGTACTGTTCTTTTCCTATGTTAAATGAAGAACCAGAAAAGGGTATCAGGATTATGACTGGTCTACCTTATCTTACCCATTCATCTGAAGCAAGGCTGGAGAATGTATAGTTGGACTGGAACTCCCACCAAGCCTAGCCAGCATAGGCAAAGGTGAAGGATGATGAGAATTGAAAACCAACAACATTGAGGGAGGGAGCATGTTCACTAGCCATGGTTTGATGTCTGAAAGATCCTTTACATGTAAAGAATGTAATGAAATCTTTCAGGATTCCCAGTTGCTGAGAGTGAGCTTACCTTATACCAGAGCTTTCCAAACTTTTCATGTTGGTAACACACTTTTTAGACATGCATCATTTTGCAATACAGTAATTCAGCTTTACTAGCAAACCGGAAGTTACACTAACCCCTTATAAGAGATACTGACACACACATAAATAGTGATAACAAAATATATGGAGACACAACATATCTCATGAAAACCTTTCATATAGTTTTTAAAATATATGATTTATAAATAATGATATACATTTCCAAGATTGTAGGCAATACACCAACACATGTTAGGCGACACACTAACATGTCGTGGCACACAGTTCGGAAAGCGCTGCCTTATACAGTTGTTACTGCAGGTTAGGCCTCCTTGGAGATAGCATAAAGATATCATTTTGATATCAATGATTTGGCTTTCTTCCACCACCCCTCTCCACGTGTTTGTGAGGCCCCCGGACAAGCACAGAACTAGGCTCAGCGTCAAACGCTGCAATATCCCAAAACAAGACAGGCAGGCCAGAAATAGCCAGATCACTGCTTTAGGAGACCTCTCTGCAAACACCCTCATTATGTATGCATGCTGTTTACAAAGGACTCTCTGCCCCAAGCAGGCAACTTGGCAAGCTGAATACTCAACTGCCAAGCACTGAGCATTTGCATACTGTCTACCTCTTTGTCAATTCGGACCTAACTCAATCATGCTAAATTTTGACCTTTCCAAAGCTTTGTCTCGTGCCCGAAACTCATTGTTTTCCCCAGGTACGGAATAGCCTGCAGTTACATTTCTCCCTATAAAAACCCCTGATTCCGATACCTTCCTCGGATCGCTCCCAAGTTCCAGACCGCCTTGCTGCCGCTTTGCTTGGTGAGCTTCCTCTTAGCTTCACGTGCTAAGCCACATCGAACCCCAGCATTGCTCTCTATTCTTCCAGGCTTCAGGACAGGTTTCGTATCACCCAATTCAACAATCCCTATGAAAAATCCCTCTATACCACTCCAACCTTTACTTTCCTTAGTTACTTGTGTGATTGTGTGTGTTGCATACACTGTGTGTCTATATTTAATAAAATCTCAATTATTCTTAAACTCCAGTTTGCTCCTTGGCTTGGCCTGACCCTGTAGACATTGGGTAAAAGATTCCATTGCGTTGCTCTGCCTCTCACATTGCTAACTTGTACTCTAGCTAATTTCCCCAAACTTAGTTAATTGAGAGCGCATATAGGTGTCCCTCCCTGGACCCCCAGTAAACAGGGTAACCCAGTTTGTTCCCGGGGCCCCTTCACACTACACACCATGATTCTACTTTAACTGCCATGGCTATACCTGATGTAATCCTAGAGTTTGCAGTTTAGTGAAGCACTAGAGATCTCTGGCTGAGAATTCTAAATGTGTGTGTATGCGCCTTTAAATTGCCAGCTGTCTTAATGGTGACCCAATGAATTTCATACAGTTTTCTTAGGCATGGTGTACTCAGAGGTGGTTTTGCCACTTCCTTTCTCTGGTATATCCTTTCCCAAGCTGAACTGCAAACCCTACAGCTCCAATAGGATGCCACCATGGCAGTTAGACTGTGAAAGGACCTCCGCATAGGGTGATTCTGTCAAAACTTCAAATGAACTGTTGAGAATGGAAATGGAGATAGCAGACCCAATCCTGATTACCCAGGTCAGTGTACATACAAAAGGGATTTACCAATACAGATTATCTGACTTTTTAAAAATTTTTATTTGCTCAATAGCTCATGCCTTCCCCTAGTGTACTTCTAAATCTTTTTGTACCTATCTGTTAAGCAGTCCCATTGAACAACTGATACTTAAAAAATGAAGTGGGGATTTATAAAGCAACAGCCACACTGAAAGATCAAATATCACTATTGGGGGATTTGGCCTCCTTTGAACTTCCCGAAAGAGAAAGAAGTGTAACATGAGAACTAAGCGGTATATTATTTCTCAGACATAAATCATTGTGAATTCATCAGCATCACAAGATTTAAAAAAAAAATGCAGAGAGAGAGAGAGAGAGAGAGAGAGAGTTCACATACATGTCTCATGCGATAGGTCACAGTGGGAAAATGGTTTCAACCATACTCACAAAGTCAAATCGCTGCATGGAACTAGCATGGTACATGGACTGTACCATGTCAAATAGCAAGTAAAGAGAATCATATATTTGAATAATTATTCCTTGCCTTTATAAATGCACTAAAAGATAGGATAACATATAATATGTTTGGGTTTTTTGCAGGGCATATCTGTTTGCCATTTGCAAGATGCTTTTACACTTAAACATGAGAAGCATCCATATAAGCCTCCTTCCAAACAATTTCAAAAAATACTTTCCAAAATGAGGTGTATCATGTGCTGTGTATGTTAATTGCTGCTATGTTTAATTTTAGCTTATTGTGACCCTATGTATCAGAGACCTCCAAGACATTCTGTTGTTAACAGTCCTCCAAAGATCTTCAATAATCAGGGCCATAGATTACCCATTGAATCTGTCTACTTGTGACACGGTCTCCCTCTTTCCTACTGCCATAAACTTTGCTGAGCACTATCATCTTTTCCTAGTGAGTAATGCTAGGATATGTCCAAAGTACAACATCCTTAGTTTAGTTATATTGGCTTCTAGTGGGAGTTCAGGCTTCATTGGCTCTAGGTCCCAATTATTTGATCTTCTGGCAGTTTACAGTATTAATACAATTCTCCTCCCTCATCACATGTCAAATTAATAGATATTTTTCTTGTCAGCTTTCTTCATCATCCAACTTTCACACCATACATAGAAATCAGAAATACTGTGGCATTAACTATCCCAAGTTTGGTATTCTATGACATATCATTACACTTTATGATCTTATCTAGTTCCTTCATACCCTCCTTTCCTGGTCCTGACTTTCATCTGGTTCTTGACTATAGTCTCCACTTTGATTAATGAGTGAACGTATAGAAAAATTTTAAAATTTTATTTTGATGTCTTCGTTCACGTACAAGTTATCATATGCTGTTTTTGCATATTTCTCTAGTGTCTATACAGAGGGAATTTTGGCAGTTCAGGACTCTTTGCCTTTATTTAAAACTCAGTGTGTATGCTAATGTTGTTAATTAAAAGGGGGGAATTATTTGTGAATGAATTAAACAGTGAACCAAATCAAGCCCATTTGGCTCAGTACATTCACTCCAAAACAAATGCTGTGAATAACAAATGAATATGAATAGATCTCTTGTTTGCCATGCACATTTAATCCTCATGGGGTGTTTACTTTTCTTCTGTAGCAATAGAACTGGGTTTTTACCATTAATGGAAGGCACTATTTTATTTTTTTCAGAGTGGCTGCAATATTCTGGGAAGAAGCCTTTTGCCTTTTTTTCTTGATGGCAGCCACCATTTTTTTCCAAGATGGTCTAGAAGAATGTAGTGCATTCTGACTTGCAAATCAGCTCTCTTGCCACTTCTCCACAGGTGACTGGAACAGAAGGAAGAGGAGAAAAATTAGAGAATGAATGAATCTTCAGTTGCCCTTCCTCCCTTATAGGTTTCACTTTCATGGATTTGATAACTTGAGATTTTCTCTAACGCCTGCCCCTGCACCTCAACCACTTCTTTTCTGGGGAAACTTTTGCTCTCAGTGGCTCCAATCAGGTCATGCAGCCCTTTAAATACCTGCCTCTGTGTTCCTCCTACTCCAACAGCAGCTGCCTGGCCAGCTAAGGAAGGATTGCATCCTGATTTCTCAGCACCCAAAAACCCTCTTCCAATGCCCTCCTCTACACCCAAGAAAGGAGATGGGCAAGAGAGAGGAAACATAAGGCCACCATGCTGACTCATTCCCTTTCTTTCTCCTTTCTCTGCTCTCCCCACCATGCTGTCCTCACCATTCCTTGGCCCCAGTCCCACAGACACACACATTTTGATATTTGTAATACTACCAGATTTTTTTTGGAGGGGGGTCCTATGCCTTTAACTCTAGTAAATGCGGAGGGCCAAATGTAAAGGGCAGTGCAAACCTAACAGGTGGCATCTGTACAGAGTTACAAGTTTCTCCTGTCAGCAGAAGTCATCTCCTGCTTTTCTGCCAGACATGCTCTTCTACCAGCTAATCTCAGAGATCTGCTGACAGAGCAGTCTGCCAGCAAAAATCTAAGATTCTCCAGGAGAACAACTCAAGGAGAGAGACTAAGAAGGGATGAGATGAAGAAAGAGCCAAACTGCGTCAGATACAAACCTGTTTCAGACCAAGAACACAGCCATAAGACTGGCAGAAAATTAGGCCAGATTAATTACACTCCAAGCAAAAACAAAGCAAAACAAATTGCAAAACACTCATTCTAATGAGTGAATAGCAAAGCCAATATGATTTTAATAAAGGAGAAATGAAACAAAATAAACCTTTTATAGCAAAACTGAATTGAATGATGGAGTGGAGAAAACTTGCACACCCCTATTGTAATGATTACTGTTATATTTTGAATTGTTTTTAACTGTTTAAATTGATTTTCTTATATGCTGCTCTGAGATTCTGTGTTACAGGGAAGGTTATAAATATTCAAAAAAACAAGCAAACAAACAAATAATTAAATGTAAAAAGAGGAGATACTGAAGAAAGATATCAAGTACTTTTTGTTTAATGTATATTTTGATATGGACCTTTTCACATGATGTGCCAAATGGCATTTTATCCTTCATTAGTCACAGGACCAAGGGGCAACCACTCTACAAATCTATTTTCTAAATCTGATAATTTCATACAGTAGCATCAGGCCCACCCCTTATATTAGACAGAGTAAGGTAGCTGCTTGAAACAGAGGACTGTGAAAGTCATAAAATGGCAACAAATTATTAGTGGCTGACTTTGTTATTGTACATTTACTGCAGTGGCTATGTGGATGGGGATGCCATTTACTGCTCTGGTTCAGGCAATTGGATGCTGTGAGCTGGTAGCATCTTAGCATCTGGATAAAAAGAAGATATAGGTGTGAACCCAGATCAAGGATGAGTAACTAGAGGGGCAGGGGCAATATGTTTCATATTTATTGTGTAAAGTGAAATATAAATTATTTATATTTATTGCACAGAGTATAATATAAATTCTTTATTTATATAAATGCTCAAATAGTCTAAAGTCTTCTCACAATATAGCTTTGGGTTTGACTCATTGATGTATCTCCACTTTTTCCATTCTTTTTCAGGACTGTGCAAAGCAAATTTCTTGAATACATAATATGGCCCTTCCAAAGCATTTTTAGGACTGGGGTGTAGTTTGCTGTGGTAGATGTATGGTTTGAAGGGCTAATTTCTCATCTCTATTTCTTTTTAAAATAAATGTTTTAGATTTATACTGCAGTAGCAACAGTGCTATTTCACTGGAGAGAGAGAGAGAGAGAGAGAGAGAGAAAGGGAGGGAAACCTTTTCATTCCAATATATCTTGGAAATAAGAAGAAACCAACTTGAGGATGGGTATAAACTGTTGCAGCTGTTGTTGGGAATTGCCAGAAAATAGTTCAAAATAACAGAAATGTCATTTAGATATTTAATCTCCTCCCCTGAACTTCAGCAACGTATGTGACAACCTTCTGACACACTTGCTCCATCTGGAGGATTTAATTTTCTTCATATTCCTGCCTGATGGAACTCAGAGTATCTCTCGTCTAGGCACTGACCACATAGAGCCCAGCTGCATTATTTGCCTTAAGAAGCTTCATTATTACGACCTCATGTTGATGTCCAGCCCTCTAGCCACTGTATGACACTGGCTTTCCAGGGCCTACAGTTCCCTTTCTCCCACTTGATAAAGGAATACTAGGGATAAAGAATCCAGATCTTGGAGGAGTTACTTTTGGGGCCTACTCCCAGCCCCAAGAATCCCAGTGCCAAGGCAGAACACGATAGCAAGGCAGAACAGAGGAAAATAAGAAGAGCAGTAGAAAGAAGAAGAACTTTCCCAAGCCCTGAAAGAATCAAGGGATGACCAAGTGTAGACCAAGCTTTTTAGGAGTATCTGATCTCTGTGTTAAAGATAGAGTCAACCACATGGAGCTTGAGACTGATGCAGTGGCAAGGTATTTTTATGCCAGAAACATGTGGTCCTTCATATGATGCTGATCAGCAAAACAGCAACCCCCACCATTACTTTGATAGCTAGGGATAATGGGAGTTGCAGTCCACAACAACATCTTGAAATGTTCTGCACATCTGTTCATTCTCCACGTCCAGCAACACACCCCCATACAAAGTTCACTTGAATTTTTTTCCTCCCATTTCAGCTACTAAAATTCTTAACTGTTGTAGGATGTTCTTACAGGGAATAGGCTGGGAAGCAGGGAGAGCCATAAATAGTAGTGCAACAAAATCTTGCCAGCTTCATGTTAGCTTTCATACTATATCCTTACAGCTGCTCCAGGAAAAAAGATATGCCCCTCCAGCTGAATGGGCTTCATGAAGGAATGCCGGCAGGGAGATTTAATATTATTTGTCTACACCAAGAAGCAAGCAGCTCCAACCCTGGCAAAATGGCTAGCTGACTGGCTGCAGTCATTATCCGAGCAATCTAAGTAGTTACATTTCAAGCTACAGGGTGTTGAGCATAATAGCGCTGTCTAGACTTGGTGCCTACAGAAAAGAGAGATTGCCTTCCCTTCTGTTCTTGCTGGTCAAGCCAGGTTAATGATGATTGACTTAATGAGAGTCATCTGACTTCTAACCTGGGGAAAGGAGAGACTTATTTGCCGGGATGAACAATATTATGCTCCTTTGATGGAACTGACAGTTTTCATTTGCCTGAGATGTTTTTACCTCTCTAAACTATTGCGAGGCCTAGAGTAAATCGGCAGCTGTTGAGGCTTGCTAGTGTCATTGATTACAGCAAGGATGGAGCAGGTTGTTGGTTGTGGGTGCCTTTCCTCATTGTTCAGTGTCTAGTTAATTAGAGGTGCTTGCAATTTATCTTCCTTGCAAAAAAGGACAAAGACAAAATCCCAGCTTTACTGTGAATTGAGACCTGTCTCTCTGCCATCACTTTTCCTTTCTGACGCATTCAGATTTTTCTTTTTTTCTAAAAACATAGGCTCAAATTCTTTTCATCCCATTTATGAAGAAATGCACACATGGTGAGTTCTTATTTTAAAAATCTGAACAAAATGTAAAACTATTTGCACCAACCACATTCAACTGATCCCAGTTTTCTCAGCATAGAGAAGGCCATATTTTACCCGCTTGATATGAAGATGTTAAAGATGAAGAGCCAGACAGAAAGAAGAAATGGCAACCTCAATTCTGAACTGAAAGGCACACTTGAAAGGCCAAAAATTCCCATAAAAACAGAAGGAAGCACTAACATTAATCAAACAGAGAAAATTATTTTGTCTTCATAGGTCTTCATAGTATCATAATGAACTAATTTTCATAAAAAGCACTGAGAAAAGGAAACAAGACCAGGAACTGGAATAACATAAAAAGTATTTCCTTTTGGAAGTTTTTAGAAATGATTTTGGGACACTAAATATGTGAATACCTTGTCTTAAATATTATATTCTTCATTCTGAAAGAAAGTATTCCATAATCCATTCTTTCCAGTTTTTCTGGAAAATAAGGCTGGTAGAGGGATGAAAGGACAGAAAACAATGTTCTTTACAGCTGTTTTTTCTGTTTTTTCCTTAGGTCTTCATATCTCTAATGTATACTTCTAAGTTATACATATTCTTTAACTGCATACATTTTGAAAATACATGCATGCTTTTGTGCATATTTTATTTCTTGAAAAGACAAACCCAACTTTTCAAAGGTGTGAATTTTCAAGGTAAAGAGAACATTGTCTCTCAACCATTGGGAGGTGGGACGTGGACATTTTGGTCTAGAATCTCAACTCTAATGAATTTTTCCCCTCATTATTTAAAAGGCAGCTCTTTAACCACCATATGTTAAAAACTCAATGCCTAGATGAATGAATCTGTCAGTTTTATTTCCTCCCACTTTACTCCCCATTGTGTTTATGAAGGAACTGATAAATGTTGGAAAGGTCTTATCAGTGAACCAAATGGAATTCTTAGCCACTCTGTTCCTAAACAATATCTAGCTTATGCTTAGATGAAAAGGAGGACATGGATTTTGGAGAGAGCAGAACTGTGTTTTTCTTTCTTTCTGAAAAGTAAAAAAGACCTTGAAAAGTGTTCAGAGGCTACAGCTAATGTAAAATCTGGTGGCTAGACTGTTATCAGATATGCATTTTAGAAGCCACATGTTACTAGTCTTGTACCAATTGTGCTACCAATCTGCTTCCAGGCTAAATTCAGTGTGCTGCTTTTGAACTTCAAAGCCTTACATAGCTTGGGACCAGGATATTTGAAAGATTCTTTCCTTCCAACTTGAGAATCTGAGATCCTCAGCAGAGGCCTTGATGTATACTTCACCACTATAAATGTCTAACAAATACATGAGCCAGGACATCATAGTTGTGGAATTCCCTCCCAAGGAAAGTCAAGCTGGTTTCATCCTCCTTGAGCATCCAGTGACAGTCCAGATTCAGTTGTTTTGTACTGCGTTTAGTCCTATTACAATTGTTTTCAGTATGTACAATTTTTAAAAAACTCTCCTTAAAGAGTCATTTTATTCTGTTTTAAATATTGTATCTACTTGTTTTATCTATTTTTATTTGCTTTACATCACCTCAGAAGCAGATTGAAAGATGATAAAGGAATATATAATAAAATTTTAAAAGGACTTGCAGAATCACACACCTGAAAGAAGAAGAAGAAGTTGTCGTTGTCCTCTTCCTCTTCTTCTTCTTCGTGACAATTCCTATCATGACTCAGTCAGCATCACTAGTCCCTAAGGGATTCTGAGAAATGAAGTCCAAAAAGTATTTTTCCTCCAAACTCTGGATGCATTTCTTTGCATCTTGACTCACGGTAATATTTCCTCATGGAATTTTAATTATCTTATTTTGGAATATGGGTGGTTTGAGAGAACTGGGGTAGGCAAACTCCTCTGAAGATTGAGGGTGGGGGTAATTCTCAGGGAAGTCAAAATTTCAGATGGTAGGGTTTACTTATTGCTTGCATTTTTATGAGATATACAGGGCTCCTTCTTCTTCCACTACAATGTAAGAAAGTCTAACTGTCAGTCTGGGAATACTGCAGTTTCTGTACAAGCAGGGAGTGGAATGCTCTATGAGATCTAAACTGTGTAGCTTAGTTCCCATGGGGAATGCTGGTCTCATACCAAGCTATCATGTGCAGTGATGCTCTGGCCTTTTAAATTGGAAGGTGTGGGAAGAAATCTTGCCTCCCTGTACAAATGGAAATTTTAAACAATCGCTCACAGAAATTCTGTATCAATCTTTTAAATGAAATGGGTGGTGATGAAGGTGGTGATAATGTAGTACTATCACTGCACATGGTACTGTACCGAAATAAAATAATGAAAGAGTAAAACAGATATCCTAGCCCAAGGCATACAATCTAATTTAGGGGGTTATTATTTGTCCCAAAGGGATATCATACAAAGAGGTTGAGAAACTCTTGGGATATTAGATGTTTTAGGTTGAACCTCCTACACTTTCTTACCATAGGTCATGCCAGGTACATTGGATGGAAATTATAGGCCAAAGTATGTGGAGAGCCAAAGGCTCCACAACTTTGGCACACAGAAGTCATATATATAGCTGTCTGTTTTTTCCCATGGGTCAAATCACAACTGGAGATGGATATAGACTGAAAAAATTGTCTTAGAGAAAATAGATCGAACCCCTATCTCCTAGTACTGTGCTACAGATATACCCAAAGTGCTACACTTGTTGTTGCTGTGTGCCTTCAAGTCTATTTCAACTTGTAGCAACTCTATCACAGGGATTTCTTGGCAAGATTTGTTCTGAGGAGGTTTGCCACTGCCTTCTTCTGAGACTGAGAAAAAGTAACACACCTAAGATCACTCTGTTTTTTTCTATGGCCGAATGAGGATTTGAACACTGGTCCTCCACAGTCCCACTCTATTTCCGCACTAGACTGTTATAGCGCTATGATTCCACTTGTAACATCCTATGGAATCCTGAATGAATCCAGTTGGCCCTCCCGAAACTGCAAATCCCAGGATTCCAGAGGATGTTGAAAGTGGAATCATCGCGCTATAACAGGCTAGTGCGGAAATGGCCAGGAAGTGAGTGGAAATCACTTCTCATTCACTCCCTGTTTCTAAAAAAAGTCTTCTTCTGGGCCTAAAATGGTTCAGAACCACCTCAAACACGGGGAAAATGCTCCTACACCCTCTACTGGGCTTGGAGGCAAAAACTAACCCACTCTGTTTCCTTCTTTTTTTTTGCTACAAATAAGTCTCTGCTCAGTTCTTCCTGGGTCTTTCTTTCCAAAGCAGAGCTTTAATTGCAAGGTTTACAGTGAAAATTGTGAAGTTCCTTGTGGGCTGCTGGGGGCCAATTTGCATTTCTTCTTTCTCATTTGGTCCTGATTACAAAAACAATATCTGCTGATGATTATTCAGGAGGATGGCATGTCAGCTGTCTTGGGAGAACCTCTAACCCCCCTCCACCACCGTCCT
This sequence comes from Ctenosaura bakeri, assembly GCA_948474755.1. Taxonomy (NCBI): domain Eukaryota; kingdom Metazoa; phylum Chordata; class Lepidosauria; order Squamata; family Iguanidae; genus Ctenosaura; species Ctenosaura bakeri. The sequence continues at coordinate 528,094 of CAOLHI010000084.1, read as the reverse complement.
GATGAAGTTTCTGGAAAATCTATATCTATATGGGAGGTAAAGATGGCCTTGGCTTAGAGGCCCAGGACCCTCACAAAATGGAAAAATCATAAATATCAGAATGTGTGTGTGCCTGTGGGAAGGGGGCCAAGGCATGGTGGGGAGGACAGGCACCCAGGGTCAAAACCAGGGCCTTTTCCGTGCTACACTGTTATAGTGCTATAATTCCACTTATGGAATCCTAGGCTTTGAAGTTTAGAGAGGGGCATTTAGAATTCTCAGGTAGAGAGCTCTTTGGCCTCAATAAACTAGAAACCCCAGAATTCCACAGGATGTTGAAAGTGGAATAATAGCACTATAACAGTGTAGAGAAAGGAGCGAAAGGAGAGGGAAGGGGAGATGGGTTGGTATGGTGACCCTATACTTCCTCTTACTCATCCATCTCCTTCTTTGGGTGTGTGGGGCATCAGGATAGGGTTTGTGATGCTGAGAAATCAGGCTGCAATCCATCCTTAGCTGGCCAGGGAGTGGCTGGTGGAGGAGAAGGAGGACCACAGGTAGGATTTTTTTTAAAGGGCCACAATGGCCTGATCGGAGCTGCTGAGAAGGAAGGTTCCCACAGAAAAGAAGCACTTGAGGGCAGGGGTTGAAGAAAATCACAAATAATCATATCTTTGAAAGTCAAACCCACAAATGTGTAGGGCTGAGTATAATGGTAGTAGTATTTGCACTTTCTTTAGGATGGCAGGTTTTAATCCAGTGATTTTACCAAAATGTTCAGCAATATTCATATAACAGGACACATTGCTAGTTTACCACTGAAAGCTCTACCCACTTTCTCATGGGTTTAGACTTTAGAAAAGTTACTTTTTTGAACCTAATGGTCCCAGCATCCCCCAGCCAAAACTGAGTGATTCTGGGAGCTGTAGTGTAATCCAAAACCAAAACCAAACTCTTCTCTAAGCCCTGGGGTAGCTCCCATTATTTGCATATATTGGAGGAATGTGAAACATGTGATGAAGCTTGAGTTGCAAACATTATTGCTTTTTGTGATATTTAACAGCAATTTAAAAACACTTTTTTTTTAAAGTTAAGGGTGGTGTTAAGGATACATGAGCAGAAATGAGACGGCTTACTTTCTGATTAGTTGGCAATCCTAGACACAGAAAAGAAGGAAAAGGACAAAGGCAGTCCTTGTCCTTGCCATCAATACTTGTAAAAGGTCAGGGCTGAGTGTTCAGCTCTTGATGTATCTGGCTGTTAAGTGAAAATCTTATAACTCTAGTTTGGGACTCAGCTTGGTAAGACACTACAAACTGTGTGCATCAAGGAAAGATTTGGGAATTTCTTGAGTTGCAGAGGATTACAATGAGAATAGGGCTAGCCCAAGTAATTTGGCAGACAGAAACCAAATAACAACACTTTCCCATCCATTATTAAGACATACTGAAACTCCTAAATTATATCATGTTTAATAGGATTCATAGAATTACCAAAAAAGTATTATTTAAACAGATTCCCTTTCCACATTTAGAAGCCCTTTCCAGTTGGGGGCCTCAATTGTAGAATAGCTTGTTCATATATCCAGCACTTTGGCCAAATATTTTTGGTATTCAAGAAAGAATATACCACAAGTCCTGCTGCCTGGCAATAAAAAGTACAATAAGAAATTCAGTATTTAACAATTTCTGTCATTTTAAGGATCCTGATAATGCTGCCTTACACCATATCCCCCAGATGTCTTAGGCCTTTTCCTCATTAAACTCTTATAGCACGATGATTCCATTTTCAACATCCTATGGAATCCTGGGGTTTGCAGTTTCGGGAGGGGCCATGCGGTCCCTCCTGAAACTGCAAACCCCAGGATTCCATAGGATGTTGAAATTGGAATCATCGCGCTATAAGAGTGTAGTGCGGAAAAGGCCTTTGTTTGGGAAAAATTGTTCTGGTTAATCCTCAGTCATTTCACATTCTCAGGTGCTTTTAAAATGTCAGTTTCTCTTTCCTCCTCACAATTTTCCCTTTCACCCAAATTTACTCCAGTTCCTAAAAACTGTGTTCAAAGTGCAAACTTGTTTCTGTTCCATTAACTCAGCAGGAGGGAAAGGAGAAGACAGAACAGAGACTTGGGCCATTTCTGCACTAGACTGTTAATAGTGCTATGATTCCACTTTCAACATCCTATGGAATCCTGGGGTTGCAGTTTCGCAAGGGGATGCCTGGCCCCTCCCTAAACTGTAAACCCCAGGATTCCATAGGACGTTGAAAGTGGAATCATAGCGCTGTTAACAGTCTAGTGCAGAAATGCCCTTAGAGTTTCCAAGAGACTCAGGCAAAAGCAACCACCTGCAATATTTGCAAATTTGGAACAGAATATCCTATGCTGTGTGCCAAATTGCTTCTTGGGTTAAGCAGAAGGAACAAACAGTTCTTGAAAAATTCAAGGAAAGCGGAGAGCCCTGACAATTAATGGGGGTTTTCCTTGAGAACGCCTTTGAATTACTGAACTAGAACTGCACACCTGGAGTTCTCTCAGTCTCCTTTACAGATAGATGGATTGAACCCCCCACCTCCAATCTCCCTAAAGTAGGATCAATACTTCAGAGAAGTATTTGTGATTGAAAATACTTCCCCTCCCTCTTCAGTAGACTTGTTTTTGAGACTTATATAAACCTTATATTTTAAGGCTTAGTTCTTTTCTGGTTTTCTGTTCTCCATCTCTTCCTTTTGATTTATTAATCCCCTGTGTTTGCCAAACTGCACAGTGCCACCAGTAAGAAACTGTAGCTTGTACAATGCCAGGAAAGATTCTACTATTTACTTTGAAAGAGGTTTTCTTTGTGCAATGCAGTGTTCCATTTACATTAACAATGTGATCATACATATATCTGCTCAGAAGCAACTCCCAATGAGCTCAGTGGAACTTATTTCTATGTAAATGTGTACAAAATTGTAGCCTGAGACAGCCTAAAAGGCTATTGAAATGAATGTTGTATTTTATGACAACCATTTTCTATTTATGGCTAGAATCCTGCTGGTTAGTCCTAAGTGGGCAGATCTACTGAATCCATTTTTGATTGACACATTAAAGCATAGGTAAATCTTATTGATTTAATGGGTTTACACTACCTGGGCTAACATGAGGGGTTTTGGCCCTTTTTTTAAAAAAAATATCATTCCACCTATCTCCTGAAGCTCAAAATATTGCACATTATTTCCCTACCAACAATCCCATTTTTATTTTAAAAACAGGCCTGTAAAGTAGTTTAGGTTGAGAACTTAAAACTGGCTCAACTTCATGAGCATTATGGCAAGAGAAACTGGGATTTGACCAAATCTATAATGGGCACATTGTGCACTTTTTAAAAGGCTTTCCTAAATTCAGTACATAAATGACAGAGTTTCTCTGCTTCAAACAGTAGTTTTGTGTAGTCTTCTTCACTAATCAGTTTATTGATAACTTTCATTAATAACTTTTGTCCTCTTGTTGCCTAGTCACACTTTGCTCACCACATTCTATGGCCATTTCCGCACCACACTATCATAGTGCTATTTTTCCATTTTCAACATCCTATGGAATCTTGGAGTTTGTAGTTTAGAGAGAGGCATTTAGAATTCTCAGCCAAAGAGCTCTTTGGCTTCAGTAAACTACAAATCCCACAATTCCACAGGATGTTGAAAGTGGAATAATAGCACTATAACAGTGTAGTGTGGAAATGGCCTATAACAGTGTAGTGTGGAAATGGCCTAGTATTGCATAGTTATGTGTCCCAGTTTTCCTCTGTGAATTGTTGGAGGGTCTGTTTGCTTTGCTTAACTAGAGAGAGAGCCTGTACACGCTGGGGTCTGTTTTAGTCCATAGAGCAGTACCCTACCACTTCAGGTTTCTGATCCCTGCCCCAGCTCTTCCACGTGCTCTAGGTTTCAGTTTAGTTCCAACAATTCATGTGTCTCCAACTGGATCTTGACACCTGCCAACCATAATCTACCTTATTATTTAAATCTACTTCTACTCAGTATATTCTTCAAATGGCTAAGACAAATCATGCCCTCCACCTTTCTTTCTAAGAGCCTTTGAAATAATTGGAAACATTTCTAGTGTTGGCAACAAATACCAAGCAATTTTATTTGGGTCCCGTCACTGGAATGATGAAAATTGTATCAAAAATACACCACATATTTTTTATTTTTTCTTAAGAAGCACAGCTGGTTAGGCCCTCGAACGGGGCTCAGTTCATTTGGCTCCTGTACAGAATCAGACGCCTAATAGCATACACAGCTGTAGGTAACTAGGAAGTGCCAATGTCTGCTAGCAGAGGCCTCCATGACCCAAGCAATTAACCTTATATTAACGCCTTTAACAAAGATCATCTGTTACCAGTTTGCCTTTAGTTTTCAGTTTTGTGTGGAGAGGGAGGTGGATTGATTCCCCAGTGTCATCTAGGACTGGGAAGTATTGTATTTTTTTCCCCTGAAAAAACTCACCACATATGTTTGTTTTTAATATCCTCATTTAAGAGTCGAATAAAGCCCTTGTGGTCTATAGTAGCTGTATTTTAGAAGCTTGCAGAACTAATTATATGGCTTTTTAAAATGGCTCACAAACGTACAGACATTTCAATATTTCTTGTAATAAGCTGCAATCTGGCGGACTTCCATGCGGTGCTTACAGCACACTAATTTCTTGAAGACTTCTAGTAGCCCTGTTTATCTGGCCAAGTTGGATGCTAAACATGGGGAGGGGACTGTGTTTGGGATGCAGGCTGCTAAAAGGGTTCATGGGGCCAGAGAAAGCTCTGATTCACCTACTTAAAACAGCTGTGGGGGGCAGGGACCAATTTTCCCTTGACTCTTCCATAGGCTGCATCTGACCATCCAGGCCCCAAAGTCTCTCTTTTATGGCCATTTAATTCATTTGTATTTAATTCCTTTTCACAATGACAGAGGTGTGGTCAAGTTACAGTATGATTGTAACTAAGCAAGAGAAAGCTTTGTTCCTTTTAGAATGTAACTTTTAATTTTTGTTACTTTTCTGTATTCCTGTATCTTTGCTATCAGATTTACTTTCTTTTTGTGTTCAGTATGGAAAGGTAGACGGCCCTTCTAAATACATAGTTTTGGGTTCATCCCACCTATGCCTCTTAGTTTTGTAGTTATTACCAAAGACATTTCCTTCTGTGAATGTTAAGGAGAAACAGGAGAACATGTTCATAGAATCATAGAAATGTAGAGTTGGAAGAGACCACAGGGGCCATCCAGTCCAATCCCCTGCCATGCAGGAACACCCTCAAAGCACTCACAAAAGCATATGTTTATATTTTCATGTAGACTATGATGAAGATCCATCACGACAATCACCACTGCTACTACATGCCAATAGGTAGATTTGAGATGCATTTATTTATTTAAAATATTTATATCCCACCCTTTATCTGAAGATCTCAGAGTGGCTTACAATAAAATCAGCTTAAAGCAGTAAATACAAAGTTTAAAAAGATTAAAAAATATATTAAATAGCTCCTCAATTTAAAAACAGACAATTTAAAAGTGGTTAAAACAATCTTGAATAATATAACTATAAAATATTTGCAGCCTGGATAAAATCAGTTTGGCCTGAAGGCTTTAATAAAAAGCCAGGTTTTAACTTAGCACTAAAATGATTCAAATGTTAGCTCCAATCAGACCTCCAGGGGGAGGGAATTCCATACCCATACATATCTATGGTATTTATAATTCCATACATACATGCCACCACAGAAAAGGCCCTTTCCTATATTTTCCAATAATGTATTTTCCCTAGCAATGGGACATGGAAGATGGCCCCTCCTATAGACCTCAGTTCTTACACAGACATGTATAGTGAGAAGAACTCCCTCAAATATTGAAATTCCAAGATGTTCTGGACTTTAAATCTTATTGTCAGCACCTTGAAATCAGAATGGAAACACACAGGCAGCTGGTGAAATTCCTTCAGAATAGGTGTTTTATATGATATCTGAATAGAATTCCAATGAGCAGTCTCGCTGCTGCATTTTCTCTAGTTGCAGTTTCCAAGTTATTTTCAAGGGTAGCCCCAAGCTGAGTGCATAGCTGTAGTATAATCAGGAAGTTACCATTGCATGGAATACTGTGACTAAGGCCCTTTTCGCACTGAGGCTTCTAGCGCAAGCGGGGGAGGCCGGCAAGCGCAAGAAGGCTCCTCCAGGAGGCTGCCGCTTCCCCCTCCTTCCTTCCGCAGGCGAAGGAACGAGCGGGGAAGCGGCACCGAAGGCGGCTTGCCGCACAAACCGCTCTCCCCCCGTGCGAAGCGGGAGACCTCGCTCCGGATTCCCCCCCCCGCGCACGCGAAGCGGGCGTCGCGTCCGTCGCGTCCGTCGCGCTAGCTCCCCACCCCGCTCCTTCCTTCCGCAGGGGCGGAGGGAAGGAAGCGCGACCTGGCCGGCTCCCGGAGGCTCCGCACGAAAGGTAAGTGCGGGTGGGCGCTGGGAGCGTTGCGCGAGTGCGGGGTGATTTTCGCTTGGACGCGAAAATCAAAAAACCCGCGCTCGCGCCGCTTCAGCCCCGTGAGCCGGGCGGAAGTGGGAGTGCGTCGTGCAGAGCGACGCTCCCACTCCCACGAGGCTGTCGCGCGAGCAAAGGCCCGTGCGAAAAGGGCCTAAGTTATCCCTGCCTAGGAAAGGCTGTAGTTGATTGATCAATTGAAGCTGTCCCCAAGCTCTCTGACCCACCAAGTCTATCTGTTCCTTCAGTGACAAGGATGGATCGAGTAGTACACTAAGGCTGTGTACCTGCTCCTTTGAAGGACTGTAATCCCATCCATGGCAGGTAACCTACTCAGTTCCTGGACTCGAGACCCACCAGTGAATAGGTCCTCTATCTTATTGGGATTCAGCTTCAGTTTACCGACCATCATCCAAGCCAATACGGCATCCAGGCACTGCTCCAACACCTCTACCCCCAGCCAACTTTGATGAGGACGAGTAGAACTGAGTATTATTAGCATACTGATGGCACCCAGCACCAAAACTTCTAATGATTTCTCCTAGTGGCCTCATATAGATGTTAAACTGCAAGGGAGACAAGATTGAACCCTGTGGCACCTCATAGCACAATGGTCATGGGACTGAGCTGGAGTCCCCTAAAGTCACTGTTTGGAACTGGTTCTCACAGAACCACTGTAAAACAATGCCTCCTACTCCCATCTGCCAGAGACAGTCCAGTAAGATATCCATGTTGAATGGTATCAAAAGCTGCTGAGAGATCCAGGAGGATCAACAGGGTAGCTCTCCTCTTGTCTCCGCCCCCCTCCCCCATCCAGAGTAGGATATCACTTAGAGCAACCAAGATTGCCTTGGTACCATACCTGGGCATGAAACAAGACTGAAATGGATCCAGATAACCTGTTTCCTTCTAGAACATCTGAAGCTGGCCAGCTACTATACCTTCAATCATCTTGCCCAAACATGAAATATTAGTGATAGAACAGTAGTTATCACACACCTCTTGGTGCATTCAGAATCTTCTGTGCATGCTTACATCAGAGGCATGCAGTCCATCTGAGTAGATCAGGAGTGGGGATCATGTAGCAGCTCAGATGTTGGATTGCAACCAATCCTAGTAACCTGAGCCAAAATGATGAGGAATGCTGGAAGTTATGGTTTAGCAAAAAAAGTAATGCTTTGTTGATTTTTTTTTTTTGGGGTAAAAATTACTTATCTATCTTTATTTAGAGTATTTATAATAAGTTTTCTGCCCAGCAGGGCCACCTGACTAACATACAATGCAGTATAGAAACATTATTTTTAAAAGATTTTAAAATATTTTAAAAAGCCAAACGCTATATGGAGTAACAGAGTTTTGACCACTCAGTGGAACCACAGGATATAGCCAACATGGCTTCCTTTGGATGCGAATTTCTCAGTGGAGGTTCTGCAACAAAGAAAGCCATCAGCCCTGGTTGCTGGGATGGTGAAACAAGTAACAGAACCTCTGCTGAAGATTTCAAATGCTAAGTCAGACTCATACAAGAGTGGTAGTCCTTCAGATATCCTGGCCCATTGTGTTTAGGATTTAAGACAAAAATCAACTTGAATTTGGAAATAAATTGGAAGCTAGTGAGCAGTTCATTCAGGACCAGTGAGACACAATTTCCAGAGTTCACACCAGGGAAGAGTCAGGCTGCCACATTTTGCAATGGGGATAAATACCTTTGAATGTTACTGAAGTGCAGCCCCACAGAGAATTTAGTCAATAAGTAACAGAAGCATTGGATGACTATGGCTAAATCACAGGAAGGAATGCAACTGTTGTACCACCTAAAGGAAGGCAGAGGAATTAATGGGAAGAGTGGTTGCTTGACCTTCCAGGAACCACACTGGAGCTAAGAGCACCCCAAGCTGTGAATCTGGCCTGTTGAGAACAAGTTGCAATTGCAATCCTGCAGGGATGTTACTCTTCACTAATCTTCCACTAAAAGAAGCAATGAGCAAGTGCATTTTTTTCCCATTGTGAGAAAGCCTTTGAAAACCATGCAATTTTTGGAACTTATTCACAATTGGGGATTAGTAATATTATACTATGTTCCGTGCAGGAAAATAAGTTCCCTGCACAGAAAATGCTTTTTTCTATGCAATTCTAGCATTTTCTGAGCAGGAAACAAACAAACAAACAATGTTCCTGTATTGAAATATAATTTTCTGCACTGAAAATGCTGTATTCTACACAAAAAAATGTGTGAATTATTCCCTAATCCCTGAAAACATGCTTTAGACTATTATTTTTTTTAAAAAACATCATTTTGATTATTCTTTCCATCCTTGCACTACTTCAGCTAGTGCAAAAATTTATCTTGAGACTTTTTGCTATCCTGTGTACTTTATTAAACCATAAGCCCTCTGAGCAACTGGTTCTTCAGAGGCAGAGCCGGACTGTATTTTTAGAAACAGTACAGTCATCTCTCTACATTCTCTAGGGTTAGGGGCACAGGGCCCCCGTGAAAGTGGAAAAACCATGAATAAATCTAGACCCTCCCAAATCATATCTAACACACACACACACAAAGTATGATCGTCATATTCCACCCACTGTGGATTCCTTTGAGGCATCAGGGTTCCTTCACAAGGCAGAAGTGGGTGGCTCGTGGGGCTCACTACCACCTCCACTGCTGCCCCACACCATTTTCAATAGGAACTTACAAGCCTCATTTGCAATTTCTCAGTCTCACAAGGCTTGCAGTCCCTATTAAAAATGGCATACAGAAGCAGCAGAAGTGATAGCAAATAATCTGTGAATAATCAAATCTGCAAAAGTGAAACCCGCAAATATAGAGGGCTGACTGTATTTTGAGTACAATTTTTCATGTTTCAGGAAACAATTCTGTGCATGTAGGGGTATTGTTCTCAGCTTGGACTGTCTGAACATACAGGCTTTCCCCAGTTATCTGGCAGTTAGGGACTGCAGCACTGTCAGAAAACAGAATTGGCTGAAAAGCGGAATCCATGTACTGTACTGTACTTTAGGGAGCATGAAAGACTTTCAGAAGCTCACTTGAGACTGACTGTACACACATGGCTTGCAAAGTCTCACAGCTGGCCTGGCACCTTTTTCTCTCTCTCTCAGCTTGCTTTGCAAGCAGCGTATGCATGTGAGCTGTCCCAAGTGAGCCTCTATATGCAAGAAGAACTGATGAGACAATGCCTGTCAACTTAATGGAACCTGGTCTGAATCTGGAAGTGTCAAAGAAGCACGTCATCAAACAAAGACGAGATATAAACATTCTAAAACTTAGGCAACCAACATTTTGAAAGGAGGAAGTTGGTAGGGGTAAGAACTGATGGATAAGGTGGTATAAAGTATTGAAATTAGGAATAATATTTATGTTAATACAATACAATTATAATGTTTTATAACATAAGATTAATGGAGAATCTTTGTAATCTGCTTTGATAAATTTATGAAACAATAACAATTGTTATACAATTTTTGTATACGTTTTTAACAAACTATTGTTTTAATGAAAGCACAATAATAATAATAATAGCAAGTCATCAGACAACAGGGTGTTGAAAGGTGTGGCTTCCCGTACCGCTATGACATTCTCATATTAACTCTATGAAGTTTTTAAAAAGTGTATTTATAATGTATGTGCTTTTATTTTTAAAGTGGTTTTAGGTTACTGAAGTGTGTTTGGTGGCATGGCCCAGCAGCTTGTCACATTGATATATTGTAAAACAATAACTAGTTAAAAGCAACTATTTTAACTACTTCTGAAAAATGGGGAAAGAATTACTTTTTTAAAAAAAACACAACCCTGATACTGTAACAGTAACTCATTTGAAGAGCCTTGGAACTATAACTGCTACTAGTTACTTTTTAACAATATCTCTTCAGTTTCCTTTCAGATCTCTGCACCTGAGAAATCATTTTCTATATTCTTGTCATTTGTGGCATACATGTGTGTCAAGACCAGCATTTAGTGCACAAGCTGTGGTGTTAATCCTGTCTTTTACTAACAATAAGCTATTGGAAGGTGTTACATATTTTGCTCCAAATCTGCCGTTCTCCTTTCTTTGTTTTCTAATTGCTTTCACAGTGTTCTAGACAAGTGTGGGCAATTATAAAAATACAGACCTTTGCCAAGAGTTAATCTTCTCTCCAAGACAACTTCCAATTTTGGATTTTCACAAAAAAGCTAGTTTTCCATATTGAAATTAAAGAGAGAGAGAGAGAGAGAGAGAGGAGGGAGATGGTAGGCAATTTTTCATGTTAAAGACACACAAAAAAAGCGGTACCAAGACAAACAAGCACAGAAGCAAATGTCCCCCTTTTTGCCCTTTTGTGCTCTCGTTATATTACAATGCAGACCAATTATTGTAAGAGTTGGCAGATGTAATCTTCTGGGGCCACATGTGGCCCCACAGCTGTTTTCTACCTCAATCCTTCAAACTTCTCAGGCCACATGTTAACAAAACTTCCTCTTTTGAATGCTTCCAAGAGCAGAGATCTCACTTTTTAAATAGGATGCATCTCTCCTCACACTGATACCCATTTTTCAATACTAGGGGTCTTTTCAGACTAAACAGTCATGATGCTACTTTAACTGCCACAGTTCCATCCCATGGAATCCTGGGATTTGTAGTTTATGGAGTAGTATTAAGAATTATCATCCAGAAACCCCAGGTACCTCAGCAAGCTTCAAATGCCAGGATTCTACAGGAGGCAGTCATGGCAGTTCAAATGGAATCATAGTTATAATTGTGAAGTGTGAAAGGGCCTAGAATTAGATTTCCAATCATGTTTCTTTTGTCTTCTCCAATCTTGGCAGTCCAGTCTTGGCATCACCTTGGGAATCTCAGCACAGAATATAAGCTTCTGGCTCCACCACAGTTGTTCACCCCTAGCTTATTGACTTCAGGACACTATAATTCATTTTTCTTCTGTGAAGTAAAGGTGGCCAGAAGTTTATAAAAGTTCAGGATTATGTTGATGTGGATTGGTAACTTCTTCATTTATCAGTCTTATAACAAGTGTGTGTGTGTGTGTGTGTTCTATCTTGCTCTAATTATAACAACTATGACTATAACTGAACTGTTTTTAGTGCTATTTATCTATATAAAAGAGTGAGAGAGGTTGAGACTGAGACCTTTCACTGTCCCTTCCTGGGACAGTCTGCTCCACTGCTGAATAGCTCTTACCATCAGGGAGTTCATCCTAAGGTTTAGCTTCAATCTATCTCCCTGAAATTTCAACTCATGGTCCCTCCTTTTGGACTCTGGAACCAAAGCAAACCCGTCCACTTCATCTTCTATGACAGCATTTCAAATACTTGAAGATGGTCACCTCCATTTTCTCTCCAAGTTTAAAAAAACAACAACGGTCAGCTTTGTTGAGACACAGCACTCCAGATATGGCCTGACCAGTGCAGAAGAGAACACAACTATTACTTCTTGAGTTATGAATAACATGTGACAGAAGAAACATATAGGCCTTTTCTGCATGATAGCGCCATCCCTGCATGGGAATGCGTTGTTGCCAGTCCATAACATGTGCCATCACATGACGTCATTGCTGTCTCACAGCTCATGCATCCCCAGCCATTGCAACCGCACAGTATATCATTACTGGAAATTACTGGATGGACTCCTGTAGTGCAATGATCACATTGCTGGTGACCATGAGGGAAGAGCAGAAGCATGATCAAGTGTTTCCTTCCTCAGTGCAGTCCAGGAAGAGGCTGGCTGCACTGAGGAAGGAAGGAGTGTGTCCCAAATGCAACCCATCTGCCAGCTGCCAGCTGGGTGTGGAGGTGAATGTTCAGGTCCCACTCCTAGGCACTGCTGGGATGATGCCCAGACATTGTGGGAGGCAGATAAGGCGTGGAAAGGGCCATAGATTAGAGATATGTGCATATGTGTGGATGCACATGCAAATACACATTACTCCAGTACTGTTTAAATAGAAAAAAAACCCCATTAGACCTGATCCTACCTTCTGGGGCAGCAGAGAACAGGCCTGCCTCCTTCTCTCTGTTATGGCCCTTGAGGTATTTAAAGAGTACAGTCGTGTCACCCCTTAGTGTTCTTTTCACCAAGGTGAACATGGTCAACTCCTTCAACCTCACCTCATATGTTTTGTTCTGCATACCTGTTATAATCCTCATTGCTCTTCTCTGAACCTATTCCATTTTTCTTCTTCTTCTTCTTAAATTGAGGCACCCAAAACTGAAGGCAGTTACTGCAAATGAGGTCTCACTGGTACAGAATATAGAGAGACTATTACTTCCCTTGACTTGGAAACTATGCTTCTATTAATGCAGGCTGAAATAGCATTCATCTTTCTTGTTACAGCATCACACTGCTGGCTCATGTTCTGGTTATGATTAATAATAATCTCAAAGTCTTTTTTGCATGTGTTACTGCTGAGCCATGTATTTCTGTTCTATTCCTGTGCATTCGGTTTTTGTAGCCTAGATGCAGAATTTTGCATTTGTCTCTGTTGCATTTCATATTATTAATTTTAGCCCAATATTTAGCCCTGTTCCTATCTTCCTGTCATTTCCCCAGTTTTGTATCATCTGCATCTGCAGTTTGAAGTGCAACCACTGATGACAACCTTTTGAGCGTAGTTTTCCTACCGATGTTCCCATCTATTCCACACTTATTCAGTTTTCCAATCAAAATATTATGGAGGACCTTATTGACTGCTTTGCTGGAATCCAGATAAATGGCATTCACAGCATTTCTACCATCTACTAAATTGGTGACCTGACAGGAAAAAGATATAAGATTAGATTGGCAGATCTGTTCTTCACAAACCCATGCTGGCTCCTACTAGTCACTGCATTGTCTTCAAGATACTTGTTGTCAAGGCACTTGCAGACAGACTCCTGTATAATCCATTCTATTTTTTTCCCCCTGGTATTGAGATCAATCCAATCAAGTTTTCTGGGGACTGAGAGTATGTGACATATACAAGGTCACTCAGTAGTTTTCCATGGCAAGCTGGGGATCAAACCCCGGTCTCCAGGGTTGTAGTTCAGTGCTGAAACTACTACATCCTGCTGGCTCACTTTTGAGAGAATACTATAGTAAAATAGGTATTGAGTAATTTTGCCTTTTTTGTTGTTTAGTTGTGATCTGTTCACATTTTGCCATTCTCATTGAACAGTGCCTGAAAAGTATCTGAACTTCCCCTTTTTGTTGATCCTTGCTTGCCTAGCAAATCTCAGTTCATTCTGTTAGTTTTCTTTATACTATTCCTGCAAGCTTGAGCTAAACATCTGTACAAGGAAAACCTTGAGGTGGAAGGGGTTTGTACAATATTGGAAGCTACAGCTGTGAAGGCTCTGCTTCACATATTTTTGGAGTTTACATGCTGAATGAACAGCACACAAGTAAAGTGTCCTCTGAAGACTTTAAGAGACAAGAGGACTCGTAGAATATGAACAGAGAAACTGAAGCATCAGTATAACACTGCAGGCTGCCTAATACATAAGTGACAAGTTCATACTGAATTGGAACTGGTGTGTCTTCAAGTAGTTTCTGATTTTGATAACCTTAATGTGAAACTATCACAGTGTTTTCTTGGCAAAATTTGTTGGAGGGAGGGATTGCCACTGTCTTCCTTTAAGACTGAGAGAGTGTGACTTCCCCAAAATCACTCTGGTCCCTGGTCTCCCTCACTCCTAGTTTAGTGCTTAAACTGGTATACCACATTGGCTTTCATATGTTGAAATCAAGAAAAGAATAGATTTTGCATCATTCTGTGAACTTATATACACAAGAATGTGTTTAACTGGGCCAAGTCAAGTCATGGGTCTATTTATGTTTTCCACAGATTGTTATGTAGCGGACCATCACCCCACAGGATTGAGATACAGGCTGCAAGAGTTCTCCACTGCGTTCATCAACTTCATTTACAAAAGGTTTACAAAACAAACATGCCTCATATGATTAGGTAGCTCTCGCCTAAAGGTCATCCATGGTTGTCTTTTGAATATAAATTTAGGTTTGTAAATATAGCATTAATTGTTAAGCAGTGCAATGTAGAACCAGTGACATTCAACAGCTTAAACAGTCAGCAGCTTAAAACAACAGAAGAGCAACATTTGGAAAGACCTGGTGACATCAGTGCTGGAAAATCTTCTTAAAGATAGGAGATATAATCTATATATCCTAACAAAAGAAAATAATATGTTTGCACCCTCCCTCTATCTCTCCTTCCCTCTCTTTCTCTGTGATCGCATGTGTATTTGTGTTTGTCTTGGAAGACTGGACTTTTTATCATAATGCATTTATTTGTAATGCAACTTACGCAGATTCTTGAGTGTTTTCTATGAGTGTGTGTGTATGAGAGAAAGAAAGAGAGAGAGAGAGCAAAATTGTTAAGATTTTGTCTATGTTTTGTACAGTTTTCAGTTTTTTAAAATGAAATGTACATTCCAGTGTTATGTTCACATGACATGGGACATGAGAATAAAAAAACATGTTAACAGTGCAATCCGATCTATGATTTAGGATCACTGAGACTTAAGCAAAGTAAATGTACATAGGATTTCAGCCATAGTGTCATGCAGGACAATACCATGAAACTGTACTCTTGCCTTCACTCTATATCTTTCTCTGTTTAATTCAATTAATCTTTTGGACCAATATGTAGATTTGAGTATTCATAATGAGTCACACAAATATGTATTGTGTTAGAGCTCAGGCTTAAAGGGTCAGCAATGTTTTTCAAACAACTGTCACTCTAAAATGAAACACCTGGTTTCTAACAGCAGCATTACAAACACTTTAATTTGTCTTTCTCTTAACTGTAAAATACCCAGTATAGAAGAATAGGGTCACTTAAGAAATATTAATGTTCATCTGCAGTAAAAAGAAATAAAAAGGGAGAAAATCTTTCTACTTCACATTTCCATTTTTAGCTGAGATGTTTATCTGGGATGAAAAAAAAAGAATAAAATAAAACACATGCAAATAATCAAGAGGTAGCTTTAAAGAGCTATAAAAGGCTTTACAATATATTCATAAAACTTCAAGGATTGTTTGGAAAACAGAAATGCAATAAAAGAAGCTTTATAGTTGGAGATTTGCAGTGAGGACCACAGCAAATGATCTAGCGGGGATTTACACCCTTGCAAACATGCCTTTTAAAACCAAAGGTCAGATGGCACTTGGAAGACAACTGGTAAGACTCAAACCCCAAGAGGGGGCCCACGACCAGTCCCTGGGAGTTCCTGGTCATGATGTTGTAGCGCATCTTTGCAGTTGCTTCTGGTTCATTTGCCCTCTCCCAGTGAACAAAGGAAAGATCAAGGAGAAGAAAATGCTAGTTGCCACATGCTTTGTCCATTCTCTCTGGTGTTGCTGAGTAGGTCAGTGACTTGCTGCATGCCAATGAACAGTGGTAACAGCAGGGAGAAAAATGAGGAGGTGGGACCATAGAAGAAAGGGAGTCCACACAGACTCCAACATCCCTCTGGCAGCTTTCAAACTCCGTGAACACTGCTATAGCCATTTAATGGTGGTAGTGGTGGTAGCTGCAATCAGGTAGTATCCAACTGCAGTTCCACAGCTTAGGGGGAAAAACATCCAAGGTTGCTTATCTGCCCTTCTAGACAGTTACTAGTGATCCATGAGGAAAACAATAGAACCACAGTCAAGACAAACACTGCTTGATTGCTTTCCCTTCCCTCTTTCCTCTTTCCTGCTTAGCAAGCAGCTGTGACAGTGCCTCCTGAGCTTGAAAACTGCCTTTGGAAGAGGGAATTTGGTTGGATGCTGTGTGAGGAGCTAGTGGACAGCTCCTTGTACAGTGTCCAACAAGAGATACATGTATGCAGAACCCTGAGTTATGAGGATTCCTGCTGTGGTGCACAATTCTTGGAGCCTTTCTGCACTATACTGTTATAGTGCCATTATTCCACTTTCAACATCCTGTGGAATTCTGGGGTTTGTAGTTTACTGGGGCCAAAGAGTTCTCTGGCTGAGAATTCTAAACTGCAAACCCCAGGATTCCATAGGATGTTGAAAGTGGATTAATAGCACTATAACAATGTAGTGCAGAAAGGCCCTTGGTGTCAGAAATTTCACACCTATGCAGCCACATTGTTCAAGCTGGACTAGCAAATAAATTAGACTTGCAGCCAAAGATAATTGCATAATTCTTTCCCCCTTTCACAGACAGTTCTACTGGTTGTCACATTCTACTTTGTCATGGATCTATAGTAGCTATGGTCTTATGGATCTTAAGAGTGTAAAGAGCTAGTGTTCCTTAGTTAGAGTTTTGGAAAGGATTACTAGATGTTCTTTGTGTCCACTTCTTCGGGCAAAGAACTTCCTATATGGCTGTTGTACTCCTTGTATTTTTCATCCTTCCCTTATGCAGTATGACTGTATGGAAAGGGCTGTCAAAAGAATCTGCTATCCATCTTGTATAAATTATGTGCCAGATTTTCACCAGGCTTCAACACCAAAAATTGGAACCAGATTTTCAAAGCAACTCAGTTCTCACATATCAATTGAACTGATCTGTTTTGTGGGCACTGCTTTAAAAAACTTTAAAAGAAAACTGACCTGTTGGAGATGATATCCACAAAATCCGCTCCTGAAATTTTTGTGCATGTTTGGCTTGGTGTGTACTAAAACAAAGCAAAACAAAAACCAAAAGGCCATGTACTTCATTCAAATACAGAAATATGTTCTAAGATTTTCTTAAAGAATAACTTTGCAAAATCTTGACTGTACTTTGAGAGGCTAGTAAAGACCAATAAATTAAAATTTAACAATAGGAAATAAATAAATTTATGGCTCTAATAGATCACAGAGCTTTTTCATGGCATCTTCCTTTTCCCAAAGCAGCTCGAATGTATCATGACTGTTGAATACTTTTGTCATCAATAGTTTTTCAAAGGCAATGTTATGCATATAGTCAGATACTTTTAGAAGGTTTCTTAAAGCCATTTTGGCAGCCAGAGACTAAATACATTTCCTCTGAAACAAATCCCATCGTGCACTAAAATTTTTCCCACCTAACAATTATGTTTATGATTTTAGTCTTAAAGGTTACTCACCTTATCAGGGCAAGCACTACCATTAGGCAAAGTAAAGCAACTATACCAGGCAGCAGATCTGGGCTACCAGGAAAAGATAATATGTGGTTAGTAGTTTAACTTTTTTTTTTGTATCTTGAATCTTATTGGTTAATCATAGCTAGAATAGACCCACTGCATCAACTACTAAATGGTCAGTCAACATACAGATAAAACTTATTGATTTAATGGCTCTATTCTAACAGAGACTATCCTAAGATTCAAGCCACTGTATTTTTACTGTCACAGTTGGGGTGAGACATTTATGAGACTTTCTGTCTCAGGTGCTAAAATAATTTCCCAGCTTTGTGTACTATGTTCAGGATGAGTGGGTCAATGGCACCAATTTTTGCTCTTCCTTGACCACAAAATGTCTTTGATCAGCTCTGTCCTTTTAGCTAAGCACAGTATACTTATTTAAAATGGGAGTACAGATGTCTTCATTCATTAAAGTTTTCATTTCCAATCCTGTATCAGTATATAAAGAACAACTGATCTTTTGCAAATAGTAGTTGAGACTGATACTGGTATCCCTCGGTGCAAAATCCCAATTGTAATTTGGCTCCCATGCAACAATTGTTTAAATAACAAAAATCTGACTCGTTAAAGGCATACACATTAAATTCATATAATCTAATTTGGCCCTAAGGCAGGTCAGTACAGTGTTTATAACAAGGATGAGAATCTTTACTCATTTTCACATATGAAAAAAAATATAATCAAGTTTTCTCCCCAGTGTGCAAGTTTATGATAATTTTTGCAAATTTGTCCATTTAATTATATATATATCCAGGACTTTTCTGGAAATATATAATATTTTTTTCCACAAATGACATTTTTGCTAAAAAGTTATACAGTGTGAGAAATCATTGGAAACTGCACAAATGATTTTTATTGGGGAAAAAATAATTGAGAAATGCATGAAAAAGAAAGCCAATATGATGTTGTAGTTTGAGTGTCAGACTTGGATCCACACTCAGTCATTGCAACCCATTGGGTGGCCTTGGGCAAGTCACACACTCTCAGTCTTAAAGGAAAACAATGGCAAACCTCCTCTGAATAAATTTTGTCAAGAAAACCCTACGAGAGTTAGAGTCATTCTGAAGACATGTGACAACAGCAATGCACAAAAACTCTTGTATTGAGGAAAGTGACAAATATTCCTTACATCCTTAATTTATAATTCTGGTTGCATCCCTTCTCTTTGCTCCTCTTCCCATTGATCTCAGTTTTATTATTTTCTGTTTCTGTTCCCTAGCATACGTCTTCTATTATGCATGAAGCAAAATACTGGCTCCAGATATAATATGCCATCCAGCTACAGTATGGCAAAATCTTTTATTGGATAAGGCATGAGGCACCTATCTGGCCTATCAGCCATGCTCCAGCATTTACATGTGGTCCTCAAATCTGTCAGGGGGACTTATCTGCAAAACCTTATTTCCATATGTGTATCTTCCTTGTTTAATGGGTGTGAGAAAGCTTTATTGTGCAGCATTTTACAGCCATATTGTGATGTCTGCCTTATGTGAAAATGTATCAGCTAACAATTTTATGTGCAATGAAAGCTGCCATTCTCAGTATGCTATACTTGTAAAGACCCCTTCTGCCTTTACTATGTTGATAGGAAGCAACAGCAATACGTTCCCTTTTTCTGCAGCTTCAAGAGTCCATGTCACAGTTCCTTCCCAGAGCATGGATGTTACTTCTTGGGGCTGAGGGGGAATGCCATTTTGTAGTGCAATGGAACAGCATTCTTTTCCTGGTGCAAATGGGTACATTTTCTTAACACTACTCATTTGTTACTTTGTTTGAGAATACAAGAGGGGGAGAAGGGGTTTTTGTTTATTTTTGTGTGTGCATCAGAATAGCATGGGGCCCTGTGTGCTGCTGGCTGCATCACAGAACTGGAGTTGTCAAGAGCAGGTATCGCCTTTAAATGTCTCCCTGTTTTCTGTAGGATGAATATGTGTCCTTTTTTATAGGGGACAGTCCTTTATTTCTTTATTTAAAGACTGTCTCATCCTTGTACTATATTCTTCTTCTTCATCATCATCATCATCATCATCATCATCATTTTTTATTTATACCCTGCTTCCCCCCTCCCCCCAGTTTGGGACTCAAACTGTAACTAGACTGTTACGGTGCTATTATTCTACTTTCAACATCCGATGGAATCCTGGGGTTGAGGCCCCTCCCTAAACTGCAAAACACAGAATTCCATAGGATGTTGAAAGTGGAATAATAGCAGTATAACAGTCTAGTGCAGCCATAGTTAAAACTCACAGAATACAAAAGTTAAAACATAATTAAATCATCAAAAAGAATTAAAGCAACGTTTAACATACATAATTAAAAACTAAAAAACCCCCTTAATTTAAACCTTTTAATTATGTTAAAATTGTTAACAGAAATTTTTAATTTAAAGGCTTTTTAATTATGTTAAAATACATAACTAAAAATGCAAAAAACAAACAAACCCAAAACCTTGTAGGGCTTAAAGATACAGAGAGAGGGAAAGAATAGCCAAAAATATTTGAAAAATTGTCCAAAACCATGATTTTTCAAGTGCTGAGAGACCCTGCTGAGAGGAGACTGGACTGACAAGAAATTTCACAGTGTAGGATTTATTTTTGTGCAATGTTCACATGTGGTTGATTAGCATAGGAAACAGTACTTTCTGTGCAGGAAAGAGCATTTCATTTTCTGCACAGAAAATAATATTTCTCCACTGCAACATGATTTCCTTTTCCACAAAGACAGTGTAGAAAATGCTGTAAATGGGAATGTATTCTGTGCAAAATTGGCATGCAGTTGATTTGCATAGAAAATAGCATTCTTTTCTAAAGAAATCCAGTGAAGAGTTACATTTCTATCAAGATGAAAGTAATAGTACCACTCTATTCTGCTTTGGTCAGACCTCATCTGAAATACTGTGTCCAGTTCTGGGCACCACAATTCAAGAAGGATATTGACAAGCTGAAACATGTCTAGAAGAGGGTGACCAAAATGGTGGAGGATCTAGAAGCCATGCCCTACGACAAGCGTCTTAGGGAGCTGGGTATGTTAATCTGCAGAAGAGAAAGTTAAGAGGGGACATAATAGCCCTGTTTAAATATTTGAAAGTATGTCATATCAAAGAGAAAACAGGCTTGTTTTGCACTGCTCCTGAACTAGGACAAGAAACAATGGATTCAAACTACAGGAAAAGGGACTCCACCTGAGCCTCAGGAAGAACTTCCTGTCAGTCAGAGCTGTCCAGCAGTGGAATATGCTGCCTCAGAGTTTGGTGGAGTCTCCTTCTTTGGAGGTTTTTAAACAGAGGGTGAATGGCCATCTGTTAGGTGTGCTTTGATGTGTGTTCCTGCATGGCAGGGGGTTGGACTGGATGGCCCCTGTGGTCTTTTCCAACTCTAGGATTTGATGATTCTATGAGAAATCATAAGATGGGAGAGCAGGAGTCTTGTAGCTATTCATCGGTAGCACCTCGCCAGCAAATAATGCAGCCCCACCAGGCCATAGTCTTCCCCACTATGGGGAGATGTATTGTACTTCAATTTAAGACATAGTCATTATTTCTAAATGTACTTCTATACATATAGATTAGCATATGCACATTTTAGGTCAATCTTTGGTCCTCTTTGTCTGGTGATGCATTTCCTCTTTTTTGTCAATGCTTAAGTGGCCACCCTAGTTCTTGGACCTATATTGGATCATTGATTCAACACATTTTCATCTGTTTCCTTCCATCCATTTTCTTCTGAGAGTGTTGTTTCCTATTTCTGACTCCCACTGTGCTTCTGTCTGAAAATCTTTATTTCAATAGGTGGGACTAACATTCCTATACTTTCAAAATGACTTCGGTTCTATTCAGTATTACCAGGTAATGGAATCTTACTTCCTTTCCATTATGTAGCAGAGCAATAATCAATGAGTCAAAATGGTGGGGAGGAGGGGATATTAAAATGGTGTGTGTGTGTGTGTGTGTGTACTAAAGCAGGATTTAATTAAGAATGACTTTGCTTGAATTAAGTTTAACTCTCCATTTCTTTTCCATTTCAGACACCCCTATCAAAACGTACCTTCTACTGTTCCTTTCATGACTTTTTAAAGAGAAGAAAGCAGTTACAGGACTTATATATTTAGTGATGAGAGCCAGTGTGCTGTAGTAATTTGAGTGTTGGACTATGACCCTGGAGACCAGGATTCGATTTCCTGCTCAGCTATGGAAAGCTACCAGGTGACCTTGGGTGCATCACACACTCTCAGCCCCAGAAAACCCTGTGATAGATTTGCCTTAGGGTTGCCGTAAGTTGGAAGTTGCCATAAGTTGGAAATGGCTTGAAGGCACACAACAACAACAACAACAACAACAACAACAACAACAACATGTTGTGATGAAGTAGTAGAGGATGAAAGTTCAAAGTTGGTCCTCATGACCATTTCATCTGTGTTAGACTGTTTCGTTCATCTATTCCCCAGTTCAGACTACATTTTTCCTCTAAGTATTGTTTGCAGACTGTCCAACAAAAGCTCAGATCCCATGTAGCTAACTTTTTGAAGTTTGTAGATGGTGATCAGGAACCCAAAACCTTACACTGTTCAAGGTTTGAAGTATGCCTATTAGTATTTTAATCACTATGTCCTCTGACCAACAAGCCACCATTTCACAATTTGCTTTTGAAAATATGTTTCTTTCCAAAGTAGTTCACACATGGAATGAAGGGGGGTATTTCTCTTCCAGGTAAACCCAAATACAAACCCTTCCTAGATGCAAGGAATTTGTTACACTGTACTCTGGATCCTGGCTGATATGCTTATTTCACTGTGTTTGGTATGCTATGACATGATGCTATAGTGGGAAAAGACATGACTGCAACTGGAATAACAGTTTCAGCTGAAAAATACTGCTATGGTTAAAGCAAAGAAGAGAATTTTCTCAAAATCTGGAGGAAACTGGACAAAGAATGCTTATCGGTGTAAACCAGAGGTCAGTTAAACATGGCCATTGGGCTTCACATAACTCTCATGGCTCTGTTTTGTGGCCCTAATACCTTAGAATTGGTGTCAGTCGTTCACATTGTCAAAAACATGGCAGCTTCCTCTCTTCTCTTCCTTTCCTATTGCTTCAGAAAGAGAATTAGACACTGTCTATCACAGTCTTATAGGAGTCTATGCTTCAGAGAGAGCTACCAGAGTTCCTGTCAAATTTCAAAAGCAATTGTTGCAATGGCAAATCCAGTGGTTCTGTGGTGGCCTCCAAATTGTGGCACTGGCTATGTAGCTGTAGTGAGCCACAGTGTGGTCTCAAATGAAGAAATCCAATGGAGCCCCAGGGTTTTTCTGTGGGGAGAGGGTCTGAGTGTGTGTGATGTGCCCAAGGTATCCAGTGGGTTTTCATGTCTGAATCAAACCCACTTCTACAGGGTCATAGTCCAATGCTTAAGTCACTACACTATGCTGACTCTTAGTCAATGGAATACCTTCTTCCTTTTAGCCATTAACTGAAGACATTTTAGGAGGGTGAGAGAAAGAGGCCCTCACTTCTCTGCAGAGGATGGCCTGGGTTTGCAGATCTCTATTTGAAAGTAGAACATATGCATCATATCCTCAGACCACCTGTCTTGCATGAACCTTTCATCTTCCACATCAGGGCTGTTATGAATTAACAGCTGGGAATGGCAAATAAATTTAGCAGGAAGAGATGGAATTCTGACCACATTGAGTGTTCTCCTTTGTTTCTCAACAAGCAGGGTCTTTTCTCTCAAGAAAAGGTCTGCAGAGCTTGAGAGATACAAGCTAAACACAGGCCACCAGCTGTGTATCTCAGTCCACTGAGGGATGATACATTTTGATTCTTGGGATGGCTTCCTGGAAAATGGGTCCTATCAAGTGCATGACAGGCCTCCATGGCAGACTTTGTTCACTCTGTTACACTTCATGTTTCAAGTATGTATGTGTTGTGTTATGTCCCTCCAAATCAATTCCAACTTATGATGACCCTATCATAGGGTTTTCTTGGCAGTATTTAGGAAGAGGAGGTTTGCCATTAAGGAACCAATGTGGTGTAATGCTTCAAGTCTTAGACTATGACCCTGGAGACCAGGGTGTGATTTGCTGCCCAGCCATGGAAACCCACTGGATGAGTCTCTGGGTACATCATACACTCACAGCCCCAGAAAACTCTGTGATAGCTTCTCCTTAGGATCACCATAAGTCAGAAATGACTTGAAAGCACACAACAGCAAAGTTTGCCACGACCTTCTTCTTAGGCTGAGAGTGTGTGACTTGCCCAAGGTCACTCAGTGGGTTTCCATGGCTAGTGGAGATTCGAATTGTGGTCTCCCAGATTCTTAGTTCAATATTCAAACCACTATACCATGCTGACTTTTCCAGATTTCTAGTATGAAATATTAAATACACAAAACTTCTTTGTAAGTGACCTTCACTGTCAGTCTCAGCTAAGTGTGGACCAGGTGTTGATGAATCTGTCCATCTTGATTTCCCTCTGTTTTTTCCCCAGCCTTAAGTTCAATTCATCATGAGCCAGAAAGAATTTTGCCAATTCTAAATTTGTTTCATCTCAAACTATGTGCAAATTTTGTTACAATTCATGTGAAAATTCATATGCACATTTCTCCCTGTATACCCATTTTCTATATTTCAGTGCCAAGTTTCTGAGTGGACACTTTCTGGACAGATGGTTCTTAACTGATGACTGTTTGATCCTTATTAATATTATTGTGAGCTGTTTTCATTTTTTGTTTAGTTTAGATCTTTTTCTTTCTTCCTTTTTAGTCTATTTCTTTTCCTCTGTATATTTGCAAACAATAATAAAAATGGAGTAGGAGATCCATTTTTATACTGAGGTTTCCCTAAGTAAAGCCCTTTTCTTAATATATACATACATACACATATACATATACATACACACACACACACACACACACATTTCAAGCTGTTTTGCAAGGAATTGTTCTACATTTTCTTCAATTAACAAAAAACACATTCATCTTTATTTTCATTAACATATCTATTTTTCCTGTACCTTTCCCTCAATAGCCATTTTTGGTATGCACTGCTTGATAGCTGAATTGAACTAAGGGCAAATTTTGAGGGATAACTGCATTTCTATTTGTGTATTGACTCAAAAGTGCAAAACTGGGTAAGTTGTATTAAAATCAAATCTCTCCCATCCCTGTAGTGAACTGATATGCTCTGAGGAAGGTGATGCTTAGAAATGGATTCATGAAAATTCTCACCACCATGATCCTTCTTCAACCATAGTAACAGAAAACTGTTTGGAGTTTCATGACTGCTCTACATATCATTGGCTGTCCCACAATTATCACACTTTTAACAGCTGTCAAATCGGTAGCTATGTTTTATGCCTATGGCAGCCAAAGTGTTGTTGGCTTAGATACAGATATCCTCTAAGTAGGGATACATAGAGGAAGGCCTCCCACATTTTGAGATCATGCTGCATGCTGTCTGAAGCAGCTTCGGCGATTATGTGGGGAGAAACTGGCCACACACAGACAAATGCATGAGCACCTTCCGCTAATTGTGAGCATCTTTTGATCCAAGTCATTAAAATAATGTTCTTGTCATTCACCCTCTTGAAGCTAATAAGTACAATTTGTATCATATTCTTTGAAAGACAACAGCTGGAACTTTGAAAATAAGATGGAACACTTGTGAAAGAGATTGCAAGGAACATTTGGTGGTCATGAAGTGTGATGTTTATCTGTCTTTTCCTCTGGCCCTTATTTGATCCAGCTCTTTGTGTTTGGTCTTGTTATTCCATGGTTGCTCATCAATATGAACTGAAGCAGGCCTAGAAGACTGAAAGGGATTTTTCAAGTAAAAATAGTAATCTAGCTTTAATCATAGTCTGTATTACCTATATTTCCATGTTTATATTTTAACTTTTATCTTAAGTCATTATAAAATATTTGTAATGATACTCCTTTACTTCAATCTAGTCATGTACATTTAGTTGCAACAGTGAGTGTGTGTGAAACCCAATGCTGATGCACTGTGTCACTTTCAATAGTTCTGATTCTGTTGCAACTTGTCCCACTTTGCATATTTTGGAGCTGAATTGGCTAAAAGCAGAATGTTACAAGTAAAGCAATAAGTTACACATAGCACAGTTCTTTGCAATGAGTTATTTTTGCAGATATGGGGTGCAACATATCAAAAGTAGGAGCATAGGAAACTTCATTATACCAAATCGGACTATGGGTTCATCTCTTGTCAAATTTGACCTGATGAGGCTGCCAAAGTTTAATATAGGACTCTTTCTCTTTCCTAGCCCTGTCTAAAGATCTTTGGCATTTTCTAGTGGTTTCCCATCCAAGTATTTAAATAAATAAGTAAATGAAGAAGTATATAATGCCTCTCACGCCACAAAGGCCTGATGTGATGGATGATAGATAAAAAACAATTTAAAAAAAACACCAGGCTGTACTTATCTTAGTTTCTTAAATCAGATGAAATCAGAGGTTTTCATGCACATTTAAGTAACAGAAAAGTAATGAGCAAAACTGTGAAGTGAGCTAATTAAAAAAATATGTGTAACATCAAAAAACTACTTTGTCAACATTGCAGTGAGTAACAAGAATGAACCCCTTTTAAAAAGTAACTCTCCAACTTTGGGGCAAAAGTCTTGTTATGAAGCCCTGGCTGTGATGGAGACCTTCAGGAGAACATGTTTAGACAGGAGTATAGGCTTGCTGGAAATATTCCCTCTTTTCTGCCTCTTCTCTGTTTCTCCTAAGTGTGAGGAGTCAATGCAGAGCTATCATATACTCTCAGCAAACCACTTACTGATGACTCATTGGCCCTTTCCACACCGGCCTATTAAAACGGTGCAGAGCGACCTCCAACGGAGGTCTTCTGCATCGTGGAGTGGACTGGGGCGGACTACTTTTCGTTGTTCCGCACCTCAGTCCACTCCGGAGTGACCGGAACTGGTCGTGCAGCATGCTTTTTAAAAAACTCTTTTAAGAGGTTTTTAAAAAGTACGGAGCGCGCGACCCCGTGTCGCTTCACTGCCACACTCTGGTGCAGATTTGCAGGCATGCACTAGTGCATGCCTGCAGATCTGCTGGGGGCAGGCTTTAGGCTGGTGAGCTTCTCTGGTTGGTGGAGAGCCTCCACCAACCGGAAGCTGCCATTTTGGATGCTGGAGGAGTGCAGAGCGACAAGCTTGCACTGCTCCTCATCCTGACAGACCCAGACGGACCCACCAAAAAGCCAGTGAGTAGTGGCAGGGAGTATTTCCTTCGCCACGTGCAGAAAGGGCCAAAGACTACCCATTCTTATTTTTTTTTTTAGTTTTTTTAGTTTTTATTTTTAAAAAAGCATTTTTCTGACATTGTAGTTCAAATATAAAGTTGTATCATTAAATACCAAAATCAATTATCAATTATTCCCAGTTTCGATGTATCCTAGTGGAAGCTGGACAGTTCTTTCAATTCATTTGAAAGGTTTTGCCAGAAGAGAGTTCTATGGATAATAGAGACCACTAAGAAGACAAATGATTGGGTCCAAAAGCAATTCAGACCTGAACTCTCAGTAGAAGGCATTATGACTAACTGAGGCTATCATAATTTGGGTGGATCAGATTGATTTACTAGAAAAGACTATAATGCTTGGTAGACTAGAAGACATTAGAAAAAGAGGAAGACAACAGTACAAATGGGTTGATTCAATAAAGGAAGCCACAACCCTGTGTTTGTAGGACAAGAACAGGGCTGTTGACAGCCAAGGCATCGAAGGATTCTCATTCACCATTAGTTGAAGCTGATTTGATGGGAAGCAAGGAACAACACACAGAAAAAGACTAAGGAAAATGCTTGCAAAGAAGCATGAGGAAAATGTGTGAAGGAATGTAAAGCAGAGGGTGTTATGCTTCCTTTCCCCCTGCAATGACAATTCTTCATTAAGAAATGGGGGGGGACCCTCACACAAAATCATGGTTTATAGCACATGAAGCTTGGTTCAGATGTTCCTGCTTTTCATTTCCAAGTCTGAAAGAATCTGTTAATCCCTTTGCATTTGCAGGTTTGATGTTTGCAAATTTGATTACTCACAAGGCACATGCTTGCCTTCCCCTGCATTCTCTTCCTCGCATTCCCTTGCATTCTTCATCCCAGGCTTGGAAGGCTTGTGTTAAAAATGGACTTTTTCCCTTTTGAGTGAGCAAAGCCCCTCTCACTGCTGGAAGCATGTCCTCTCTGCCCCATGATTGCACATTCTGCTGTGTAACGGCCGCTGATTGGTCAGGTGCTCTCTTTGCTCCTACCTCTCCCCTTTGGGAAGAATCTCCTTTCTCAAGATGGTAATCAGAAATATCTAGAACACCAGAATTCAGTGTTCTGCTCTTCTCCATCTGAGGGGAAAGTATTGGTAAGCCTTTTACATTGTCTTTTTTCTCCCCCAGGAGTGCTGAGGCCAGAGGCAAGGGAATGGGAGGGGGAGCTCTGGATGGAAATGGGACGGGGATTGTGGTGGGAGTTATTTGCAGTTTTCCCACTTTCACAAAGGTTCTGCATCCTAAATCCTCAGAAATCTGGAGGGGCCACTGTATAGATATGCTTTCTTGAACCTCTTGTTCCATACATATTAAAGTCAAGCAGTTTTCATAATTATTTAATAATGACATAATATCTCTATGGCCCTTTCTGCACCTTACCTTCTTCTGGTGCTGGGGTGTGGGGATCGTGCAAGCAGCCTCTGGTGAGAGGCTCTTGTGTCTGGGGTCCTTTGGCTCCGCACGAGCTGCCTGCTCACGTGAGAGTCTCATCTCTTTCTTCCGCAGTGCACCCTGGGAGTTTCCCAGGCTGCACTGGGGCAGGAAGCATGACTGGCGCATCTCCAGAGGCTCCACATGCCAGGTAAGTGCACATGGGGACCGAGAGCAATGCGCAATCATGCGCGATTTTTGGCTTCTGGCTGAAAATGAAAAGGGGCACAATCAATGCCTGCCGGCCCCTGGAGCATCATGAGTGTGTCATGCAGATCGCTCCTCACGATTGCGCGACGCTCCAGGCGCCCTTTCGCATGGAAAATGCCTTGCGAAAAGGGTGTATGTTTCTAATCTTGAAAAATCTTAGGCGCTATTCTTTTCAACTATAGTCTAGCCTATAGAACAAAGAGAAGGACATTTCTAGCATCTGCTGTTCAATTTTTTTTTCTGGAATAGGGATTTAATTTATTTAAGTGTTGTAAGCAGCCTTAAATCCTGAAATGGCAGCAGCTTTATTATATACTACTTTTTCTTTAAGAAGAAAGCAATAACAATTTTAGCAATTTCCTTCCCATTACAAGAAAATTTCAAAAATCTGTTCAGGTTTGAATAGTATTAGCAGTTTGGGACTTATTCTGTGCAAAACTTACACATTATAGGAAAAAAATATTCCCTTCACAGAAAATGCTGTTTCTTGTGTAAAACAATCATGTGTGAATTTTGTGTAAAATAAGTTCCCAGCCACAGCATTTTCTATGTAATAAACCTTCCTGCGCAAACATATTATTGCTTTCTGCTCAAAAGTGATAATGTGTGCAGAATTACAGAACTTTCTACACAGGAAACCTCTTTTTTCTTTTTCTTTTTCCTTTCCTTTGTGTGTGTGTGTGTGTGCAGAAAACAATGTTTCTGTGAAGATTCTTATTAGTCCAAAATTCTTCTCCTCAGGGTTTCTCATCACTAGAGAAACTAGTTATTTCTTCGTTTTTTCATTTTTTAAAAAATGTTCTTTCCATCTCTACTTGGGAACTATAAAGACTGTCCTTCTTGGACATCATAGTATGGCTCGTTCTGTACCTCATTTCTCCTATTTTGGATGTTTCTGCCCATTTCCTCTGTCTTGCAAAATTTTCTTTGGGAGATCAATGTTTCCCTTAGATAATAAGACTCAATTGCCTCAATGTAGCACATGCTGGTGGGGTTTTGAGTGCACCCTATTATTATTATTACTACCACTACTATTATTTTGTTCATGTATTGGATGACTAACTTTTACTGGGCATTGGCCATGGTGGCTTGGGGATTCTGGGAGCTGTCGTCCATAGATAAAGATTTTGAAGACAGAAAGGGCAAACTGTTCCCTTTGCTTCTCACTATGTCTCAATAGCTGGACATTGCAACATTTCTTTGCACTCCAAGTACAAAAATGAATCATACCCTCCTTCGTGTTCTTCACAGTATTAAACTCTCCTTCCAGCCATAACTTACCTGTCATTACAGGCATTCTTTTCGTGTGTGCTTCTGAATAAATATGAGTTTTTACCTAAATTCTTTAAAATTTAAGTATGAAGTAGGAAAAAAGGGGGAAATCCTTGCTTTGGGATTTCTTTTGCTATACTGCAAAAAATAAAATAGAAACACACCAAACATTCCTATTAGAGTTCATACTAAGTGTGCTGGGCTTCTTCTTTTGGTGTATTTACTTTCTGCCTGAAGTTATAAATTATTTCCCTTCTTTTAATAAAATGTAGCCCTTTTCAATTGGAATAATGCAGCAGGGGCTGGCTTTTTTCCCTTAGAATTTCCAGAAATATCTCATGAAGGTTTTACTGCCTCATTTTTTTGACATCCTGGAGTTCTGTACAACCAGCAGGAAAACTGTTTCAAGGCTCTGTTCAAGGAAGTCTCCAATTTTCATAGTTCAGTGGCACAAACAAATTTTGGAGAGTATTATTTATTTCCTTAACACCTCTCAAATGTATGTCCATGCAAAAGTGGAGGAAAAAAAGCATTTTGCATTTACTAAAAATAAAGTAGCTACTTCCACACTAGAGAAGACCTCCTTTTAAATGTGTTTTACTTTCCTGACCACATTGCTTTTATGATGGAGAGTAACAATACAGCTGCAGAAAGTGCAATCATCTGGCAATATAATTCCTTCATCATTCTCACTTTGATGTATATTTAGCCTTCAGAAGTGAGATTTCTAATTCAACAATCCATAATGCCATCATTGGCGTGAAATGGCTTTACACTTTTAGAACTAAGATCAAAGTCTACTCCAAGGTTGGGCATGGCTTTGGTTCATTGGGAGAAAATAGCACTCGTTCTAAAAAAAAAAAAAAAAAAACAGTAAATGAATTAATTAGGTTTCTATATTGGTATGATTACATATTGCAATGCCAGAAATCTATGCATCAGTTAGTGATCTGAGCCAGACAATTTTGTGGCAACTGGAGGTGCCAATGACAATGGGGTGGTGATTCCACTTCATTGAGTCCAAACTTTAAAAAAGCCATGGAGGGTCTTGAACCCAATCCCCCCAATATGTTCAGAACCTTGGATAGTTCCTTTCACATTCTAAAACCTTAAAGTGAATTCATTACCTGATTGATATTAAAGCTACTGCCTGTCACTGGATGAAGTTGTCAGCTATGCTTTCACCCAGTATCAATTAAAAAAAAAAAATCATATGGGCTTTTCATATGAAGTAATTTGCAAATTTCTTATCCAAAAATAAACTGAAATAGTTTTCAAATCATCTCTAAATTATACCAAGTGTAACCTTTTATGGTCTTCTTGTGTGTATATTATAATAATGAGTTTTCAATAGGCCCCTAATTAATCAATTTTTTAACATCTTTAGTTTTTAGAAACTGTTGTTTAAGAATCCACAATTCTGCTACAGCATGCAAATGAAATTCCTGTTGACTAACCAAAGGTTACTACTTGTCATTAGTCCAACAAAAAGTGAGAGACACCATTCAGAGCATAATTAAAACATATGAGACACTCACATAAAATTCATCCTATTCTATTTGGTTAGACAAAACCAGAACCAAAGTCTGTGGGGTAAAATGGTTATAATTTTAGACTAGGATCCAAATTCACAGCTCTCCTCTAACCCATGTAATTCATTAGGTGAAGTCTGGTTAATCACTCTCTTTGAACTTGATCTACCTCAGAAGGTTGTTGCAAGGATAATGTAGGCAAGAGGTAAACTACCTTGAGCTCACTGGAAGAAATTTGGGGTGGAAATAATTAATTGATAAATAAACACATTGAATATAATCATGTGCAGACGATTTGTAAATAAAACAACCTATATATCTTGTCCTACTCCCTTTGCTTCCCAAACATATCACTACAAATTCATATCCAGGAGAACTATGTGGTTTGTTGTTGTTACGTGCCTTCAGATCAACCCTGTCTAAAGATAACCTCATCACAGAATTTCTTGACCAGATTCATTCAGAGGAGATTTGTCACTTTCCTCTTAGGAGGAGAGAGTGTGACTTGCCCAGGGACAATTAGTGGGCCTTGAACCCTGGTTTCCCAGCATTCTAGTCCAGGACTCAAAGCACTACACGATGTAGCTGTCTTGAACTATGTTGATTCTAGCACTATAGTTTCCAGGGATTCAACTTCAAGTTATCTACGCAGATACCAGTACATCCAGGGGAATCCTGCTAAAGTTTATAATCTATTTTTTTCTAATATGACCACATATGGGAAACTATTGAGTCAGATCAAGGTGTTTATACTTCAGCAGGGCAGCATCAACACTGCTAGGCATTGGCTGGTAAACGTTTCTATATGTAAAAAATCTTGAGCTGGGGAATATCTGGGTGCAATAGATTACACAAGCCAGCCAGCCAGCCAGCAGAATTCGTGCTGCTGCTGTTACTGATGGCAACAGATCATCATGTCTAGTGAGAAATTTGTGGCACTTTATTATAGCCTAACACAACCTGGCCCCCTCTAGGTGTGTGGAATGCAATTCTCAGAAACCCTTGGCCAACACAGAGAGCTAAGGGATTCTGGGAACTCTAGTCTAACATGTCTGAAAGGCAATAGTTGGGAAAGGCTTACCAGTTCTGGGAGATGTTGTGATTCCTCTAGCCAGTTTGAGCAATAATGACAGTTTTTCTATGGCAGCTGGGCTACTCAGTCCCTGGATGCTAGAAATTCTTTGCTGCTTATGTGTGGGAGAAGATCTGCTCATTGGGAAGCCTTTATAGGATGCCTTTGTGAAGAAATATATTGGGTTTTACTAAGTCTGTCCAGCTACAATTAGCTTGAGGTGAGAAAACCAAATCCTATTGCAGGTGATTAGTAATTCCAAAAATTCCACCCAGAAAGAATTATTTTCATTCTGATTTCAGAGGGTGCCATTGTGGTGCTGAACTCCACAAAGACTTTCATCTCCTGACATAGCTAAATGCCTGTTGGTGTTATGCTGCCTTATTTTTAACCTTTAAAGATTCAAGGGGGGGACCTCTCAAGATGACTTTCAAAAATAATAAAATGAAATAGATCTATCAGTCTATATGTCTGTATATCTCTGTCAGTGTTATTTTTCAATATTTTGGTCCCAACAAAGTCATTTTAAACTTTATTTTATTCCTCACAGTGCACCACATTAGCATATTTTTCAAAACATATTTTACATTTGGTGAGATGTGGCTATCAAGTGAAAAAGAGAATGTCAATTCAAAAACTATAGAGCTATTAAAAATTTTTCCTTAAAGAAAATAGGAAACTCAAGCTTCCTTCTCAAAGAGTTCAGCCTCTTGTTGGATGAACTTGTATTCCCTGAAAGCGGGTAAGAAGTGAAAGCTTAGCTGGCTAAGATAATATATTGAGGAGTGCATTGTTTGCCCACTGGCGCCAAGCAGTGTTCTTAAGATTACTGGCCCTAAATCTTTCATTCATGGTATTACAAACTGACCATCATAATCCATTCACTAAAGTCATAGCAAAGAAAAGGCCAAAGAAATTAGAAAGGATGATGTTTTACAAACACAAAATCTTGAGATGATGTTTTAAGTGTCTAAATGGGGATGAGGCAATATTAAGTAAATCCTCAGACGTTTTGGATGATGAAGTCTGTTAGTTTAGAAGTGCTTTGTAAATGATCAGTTCCCTTGTTCTCAGCAGAGACCCCTCTCCACCCAAAATTCAGAAATCTAAAGTGATTCCATTTGGCTAAATCTACAGGGAGTAAAGGAGAATGAAGAGCAAAGGTTGGGATGTGCCAATTATTTACCCTTGAAACTCCTCATTTTATGAAGATCTTTACTTTTTATTTCAATATTAATAAGTTTTATGAGATAGATTACCTCCTTAAATCCCAGTTTGGAGAGAATGGTGGAATATAATGAAACAAATCACAAATATGATGTAACATTTCTGTAAAAGCTTTTCAAGAACAAATTCACAACCATTATTCTGTTTCATTCTATTTTCATAAACGCTCTGTGAGGTGGACATTGGTGTTGGTGTTATCAGTTCAGGAATATGGAGGAAGGGATATGATATTCTGAAACAGCCTAGTAGTAGTTTGAAAAGCACTGAAGTCAAATATGCAGTCATAAATAAATAAATAAATAAATAAATAAAATTTAAATGCAGAATTGGCTGGGATCCTATTCAGTTTTAGTGAAGTGGGATGCCCTCCTGGTGTTGTTAACTGGTTTGCCTGGCACATGCCTCTTGGCACAAGTTAGCTCTGTCTAAAGCTGCCTGTTTCTTCAGCTTCTGATTCTGAAGAGTCCACGGAGCAAAGTACCCTGGAATGCGCCACTTGGAATATTGTCTATGCCTTTCCAACAGGAAGTTTCCCAAGCCATCCTTCCCATAGTGTCTTGACTCTGAGAACCTCTAAGAGCTAGGCACTGGTGAAATAGGCAGCTCTAGAAAGAGCTGGCTTTTTGGTGAGAGCTGAACACTGGATGGAGAGCTTATCCTCTGAAGATGGCATATGGTTGCAGCAGACAAATCAGAGTTGCCTTCTCTAATCCAACATTTCAGCTGCCACCACGCTTCTACTTCTGTTGTTTCATCATGGATGCCTACACACAAAATGCTTTGATGGGGTATTCCTGCATAGTAGGAATTTGGACTCTATAACCATTGTGTCTTGTTCAATTCTATGTTTCCATAAACAGCAAAAATGAAACTGGTCACACCATAGTCTGCCAGTCTTCTCCAGATTTAGGTATTCTTTGAAAAAGAGGAAAAGCCAATTTTACAAAGGAAATCTGTGCACATCTAACCATAATTAACTCCCACTGGGTTCAATGGAACATATTCCTAGGTAACTGAGTAATACATAAGTGAGTGATGGAGAACATGCAGCCATGCTCTGCCATGTTCTCACATGACAGCTCCTACTATCCTTTGTCATTGTCTATGTTAGCTAGGAGAGATGGGAATTGTAGTCACATTTAAGAAAAGATAATTCTCTGCACTGAGTTTATTCCAAAAAAAAAAAGTGACTTTTCCAAGCTCAAGTTGCAGTCAAATATTTAGAGTGTAGCACATTTCTCCTGTCCCTGGTATTATCTGTAAGCCTATATGCATTTAACTGGAAAGACATCCTAAACATATATAGAATTGCATTGTAATTCTTCACTATCCCTCTCCTTCTCTCTCTCTCTCTCTTTTAAGAAAAAGAATCATAAAACTTGAGCAGATACTGCATAACCTGGCAGATAAGCTAAATTTCCCTGAAAATTTCATTAATAGGAGATTGTGAAAGAGTTCTGGTGAAGGGTGGGCAGTGGCTTATTGTATTAAATTCTAGTTCATGTATTATTACACTGCATTATACTTAGCCCAAGAAAGAACCCTGTGGGCATTTTTCCATGCGAACAACTGTGTTTATGAAGTGATGCCTTATGGTCAGATTTTAACCAGGTAATCCAGTGGCTCCAAAATCATGGAAATTGTTAGCTAGATAACATGATTGGCTTTAACTGTAAAATAAATACATTATGACATTCACAGGCTGCACAGAAAGTTTCTCTGGTTAGTCTCGAGCCCATCCTAAAAAATATGTAATGGAACATGTGGAACTTCTAGGAGAAATAACAGGACAGAAAAATGTATTGTAATATATTTAGCAAAACAATACTGTGCAGTTACCAAAGCCTCTGACAAAAAAGTTCTTTTTCTACAAAATCTTTTTATGTGAGTCCAGACCAGCCTCCTACAATAGTTTCTTGTCTTCTGTCCAGCTTTTTTTAAACACTGATATTGGAAGGATGGTGAAAAGAGGTATGCAGTGTTGGACTGCAGTTGCATGTCTGCAGTAAATAATGCATTCAAGCCTGATCTGAGAAAGAATAGAATCTACTCTAAGGGATCCTACTGTAGCTATGTGTGCTTATGTACAACACGCAAGGTAAAGCGCTGACTCTAGAATCACTTACTGAGCATGTAAAGAGCAAAACAGAAATAAAAAGGGAAAGCAGATTAGAAGGAGATTGTGGAAGACCTCTGTGAAGGGTGGGCACTGGCTTATTTTCATTTCAGTTGGTCTCCTGAGTCTTTTATTTTGTAGTGTATTTTGTCTTGCTGAACAGCTTCGCTTAATCTTTATTTGTCATTTTTGCTAATTTGTCCCTTAATGAGTCTCTGTGTGGTTTAGATAGCAAAATATATCGCCACCCCCCACCTAAATCTCCCATAGTCACTATTGTTAGGTGTTAGGTGTTAGATGGAAAAAAGGCAGTAGGGGAATTTTGTTAGTAATAACAAAAAAAAGTATGTCTGTACTACTGCTACTACTACTAATAACTTTGCTAGCTTGTGCCCTGCATGTAGAAAAGCAAGAGTTAAAATGTTGTCTGTGTGACATTGACCTGTATTGCAGAATATAGCATAAAAGTTCTGCAGGCAGACCTATGCTATGTCTCTCCTCTAAACCACCTACCCTGGATTCATTGTTTAGCCACTGCAGCTACCTTACCATGGATGTTCATTGGCTGGTAGAGAGCAGGCAGGATCAGAACAGTGTCTGGCTATGTCCTCATAGTCAGATACCAACGACATCAATTCCCAAGATCTGCTAGGGCCTTCCAGAAGTCTCAGTGGATTTGTAATCCATTGGGAATTTAACAGATGCATCTCCAATCTTCTAACTTCACCACCACCCGCTGAACAAGCAGGGAGGGAGGGCCATCTCAATGAAATTGTGAGTCCTAGGGAGAGGCAGCTTTGGTTATTTCAGAAGAGGGGAAAAACACCAACCCAGTTTCAGCAGGAGGATGGTCAATATTGAATAGGGCTGCAGCTCAAGCACAAAGGGATAATGCTGTTCTGTATTTTATGGCTCTAATCAAAATGGGTAGAGGGTTATGGCTGAATACCCAGAAGAAGCAATACCGTGTGGAGTAATCCAATTATAAGTACTCTGTATACATCTAATCTGGTCCAAAGTTCAATACAAATGGGAACAGCATTGGAGGCCTAATATTGGTAATAAACCTAAAACTTCTATACAGCCAGTGTACTAAATCCAGCACTTTCATTCTGTACAATAGGGCCTCTTTTTCTAACCAGATGTCTGGTCAGTATGATGGGATTTGTAGTCTTACACATCTGAAGTGCATCAGCATGGGCAAGGTTTGAATAGAACCTAAAACAGTAGTGTCTACAAAATTTGGAAGAAATAGTGAGCTCTCTCTCTCACAGACACACACACTCGTATATATGATCTCTTGCAACACACTTAAATGCTGACAATGTAGCTTTAACCAGAACAACTTTGCTTAATGCAGCATGATCTTCTTGAGTGCTTTAGCTTCATAAAGATGTTTCTGGAAAACTTCCCAGCTCATATATCTGCACTTTAGAGGATGAAGCTGACCAGTCTGCTAGACAGGATGACTTATTTTAATGGCAGCAGGTAGCAAATATACCCTTTGTCTGTCAAAGTGATTGCAGAATCTCACAGCCTGGGCTTGAGGCTGAAAATTACCCAGACTCCTGCTTGCTGAAAGCGAGCTTTAGAGGTTGATACTAAACAGGGAAAGCTAGTGAAATGGTAAGATTAAGATGGGTTAACTACCCTCTGTAGCCAGGAAACAATTGGATGCAGTTCTTTGCCTAAATTCTGGCGTCCTTGCCAACAAAATGCACAGCATCATCTTTCAGATCCATCCTATAAAGCATCAAATACCATAAACCATTCAAACCTGAAATGTAGATGCAGTTTTCTCTGTCTTTTAAAAAAATCAAGAAGCTGTTTATTCATAGGCAAAAATTATGAATTTTGCAGGAAATTTCTTAGTCATGACATTGAAAGGAATCATGAATGTGACTCCTAATGTCAAGTGCATTTGGCCATTTGGAACATCAAAAATGAGATTCTCTTGGTAAGCAGCCAACATAATGTCTGAGTGAAGTAAGTAACCAATAAAAATATGCCTTTTTTTTTTTATAGATGCTATCTGTCAGTTTCCCAGATTTATAGCTGATAGTATAAGAAGGACCTGGGGTTTGAGCAGAATCTGGACTTCTGGAAGTTCAGTGAAATAGTGGTCTCCTTTAGGAACCTGCTGGCCAAATGTATAGAGTACAGACCCTGACACAACAAAGCGGGCAATGGCACTGGACTGGCTCTGTGAGATCACTCCTTATATTTGTCTTCCTTCCCAGCCTCCAGCCTCTTCTTCCTACAGTATTCATAGCTCACCCTGTGTCCAAAGCTATTAGGGTGGAAAACAAGCAACTAGAAAAGAGATCAGATAATTTAAAACAATGGAAACAACATTAAATAAGAATTTTAAACAATTTATAACAGTTTAGAATACAAAGCTGACATGCATGCTCATGGGGAAAAGACCTTTAGTGTGCTGTTTTTTTCTATATTTATTGTTTTTCATTCTTAATGGGCATGCTTTTAATTCCTTTTAATTCTATTGACAGTTAAATTATGTTTTAAATTTTGTATGATGTGAACTTCTGGCTGTGTCTATTTTAACTTTTGTAAGCTGCCTTGTGTCCCAGAACTGGAAAAAAAGGTGGGAGATGATAGATGGGTGGGTTGGTGGGTGGATGGATGGATAGATAGATAGATAGATAGATAGATAGATAGGAAATATAATATTTAAAACTGAGGCAGCATACATTTAAATCCATAGCTGCTTCATATACAATCACAGGACCCTCCACTCAGATTTAATGAAGGGCCAAATATTAGCTTAGTGTCAAAATGAGGCCACCATCTGTATCAGCTGGGCTTCCAAGAGGAAGACAAAGCACAACTAGGTTGCCATAGCAGAGAAAGCTCTGTCCCAATAAATAGCACACTGTTACCATTGATGAGACATTGAAGGTCTTTGTATCCAGTCTCAGCATCCAGGAAATTATATATATAGAGAAGTTTCTTCTAATATCAGAGTCCCAAGTCATTTTGATCTTTAAATGTCATCATCAATACCTTGATATATGCCAACACGAGCCAGGATATTCTTTTAAAACCAATGTCACATGGTTTTTATATGATGTTCCTATTGGCAGTCTTGCATGCCTAAAGTATTGAGAATATCATCATCCACATGTGGAACAATCACAGAACATAACCTTGGAGTCCAGTTTTGTTTTCCATATTCAATATGTCATGAAAACACAGCACTTTTCTCTTTGCAGCAGAATGAGGAAAGTGTAGCCCATGGGCTATATGGAGTCACCATGGTCATTTTTGTGGCCTCAAGGGGGTCCTCATACTTCATTTTTTAAAGACAAAAAAATTCTCAAAATGTCTTATGTCTTCTACAGAGCATGGAGGGAATCTCACTAATTTTTAAAAAATAATTTTTTATTTACATTCAAAAGTAATCTCAGTTATATAATGTTCTAGTATAACAAAAGTAGGGGAAAAACACAAAAGGAGGAAAAATAATCACATTAGTCATAAGTTTCCATAAAAGCCAACCAAATGTCCAAACATTAAGTTCATTTGTAAATTTTGGCCTTTTCGCACCTTACTTGGTGTCACTGGCATTGCGGGGGGATTGTGCAGAAAGCCTCTTGCGAGAGGGAATCGTATCCCCCGTGCTTCCCTCCACACCAGCTCCATGGAAGGAAGCACGAAGGAAGCAAGCACTATAGCTTCGCCTCTTCCTTCCACAGCACAGCTAGGTACTTTCCCAGGCTGCACTGGGGGAGGAAGCATGGCCATTGCGCTTCCTGAGGTTCTGCATGCCAGGTAAGTGCAGGAGGGCAGTGGGAGGAATGTGTAATCATGCATCATTTTCGGCAAAGAGCTGAAAATGATATAAAGCACAATTGCTGTGGGATCACTAGGGGAGCGATGCGTGATCACGAGAACATCATGTGGAACCATCCTTACGATTCTGCGTTGCCCCGTGGCCATTTGGCATTTGAAGTCACATGCGAAAAGGGCCTTCATCTGCACATCGTCCTTTCAAATGTTGCAACGATCATTAGATCTTCTATTCATTAGATCACAGATGGAGAAAAATTGTCTTCCTGTCAATAAAGTATTAATCTTTTAGCAGTCAAAAGGATAAAAAAAATCCACTTTTGTTGGTCATTTGTTAATTTCCAAGAAAGAAGTAAATAATTCAAAAGAACATGCAAGTCCTTGAATATCAAGGAACTTTCTAAAACCAAATTTACTCATGTGATTTATTCCTTTCCAAAGGTAATTATTATGGGACAACTCCAAAGACATGTGTTAAAGAAGTATTAGGAATATCATATCTTCAACAATTTGCTGATTTAAAAAGCCCTATCTCAAATAGACTTTATGGCAACTAATATACCTAAAGAATGATACCTGCTGTATAAAATGTAGTTGGAAATCTATTGGCATATTAGTTATAGATGTTAAACTGATGGCCATCGACTAGTTAGAACGGGATAATCCGATTCTCTTCACTGTTCTTGCTGTACATTTCTCATGTTATATTTATGTACAGAAAACAGAAATTTGTATCTATATCTATATATCTCACATATATTCAGACTATATATATATATACACACACACACACATACATACATACATACATAATCATATATTATATTATATATTATCATGTTATATATTATCAGGCAAATTATATATGCACAAGCTGCAGGACCAAATCTGGCTTGTAACAAATATTTCACTTGTAGATATTGCTATTTAGCTGATTGAACTAGTTCAAACTGCTGTTGTAAAATTGAAAAATGCAATATTTTATATTCCTCCTCCACTCACTGGAGACAGTTTTTAGGCATCCATATAAATGGGGCAGGCAAGTTACTGAGGGAATGTGAACACAGCAAACATAAGAGTTCTAGGTGTGAATGTTTGTCAGTATCTCATTCTCTTAGTGCTAGCAATTTTCAGTCAAAAAGGAAAATTCAACTGAGGGAGAATTCTTATGGGGGCAACCCACTCACCCCCCATAGCTATACATTCCTCTGTATAATGTACATTTATATTAAGTTATTCACCCCAGTTAATATCTATAATGTCCCTAACACATTTGACATTTTAATTGCAAAAAGAGTTTGCACACATTTTATAGGTAAACCTCAAAAGAAAAGTTAGAAAAGAAAATACCACAGTACTGTGTGCTTCAGATCTTTCGTAACAACAAGGGTTAATAAATCAAGGAGAAGCCCGTGTTTTATTTAGTGCTTTATAGCATTTTTTAGTGGAATAAATGAAGATTCCTTTAGAAATATGTTTCGCTTTTATAAAGGGAGATGTTCTATTCTCCCCAGTTCAATATACTTATTTCTAAAATAACACTATAATAGAAGATGCTTTTTCTTCTCCAAATGCCTTATCATTTTAAT
Source organism: Ctenosaura bakeri (assembly GCA_948474755.1). Classification (NCBI taxonomy): domain Eukaryota; kingdom Metazoa; phylum Chordata; class Lepidosauria; order Squamata; family Iguanidae; genus Ctenosaura; species Ctenosaura bakeri. Next base: position 486,944 of record CAOLHI010000084.1, on the reverse strand, counting down.
CAAAAGTCTTCCAAGCGCTGAGAAGATTACAGTAGATTACCCTCCACATTCTTGCTTTGGCAGGTTTTGAATGCTGTTTTTAAGAGGCCTACACAATGTAAGCATTGATTAACAGTGTCTCCTTACCTACAACAGAGGTTAAGCAGGGATAAGGCCAGTTGAAAGGGGAAGAAGAGTGCAGGGAGAGGGGCTAGGATGAGCAAGGAGCTCAAATGGACAGATTTGTGACAGATTAAAGGGCACTGATTCTTCTTGTGGCAAATCATCCAGCAAGCTGCCTTTCATGCTTTGCCATGATTATGGGCTAGCACCACATTATAGTTACCACATAGCAGATTTTTATTTTTTGTTCCTATATTTGAAGAGTGAGGAAGGTATAGCACTGATCCCCAGGGTGATTTGTCCACAGTGTTGTGGGTGTCCTAAATGCCACCAGGCACTGCAATTCACTTATAAATAAGCTGCACCCTTCCCCTCCTTTAATATTAAAAACAACATTATTTTCAAAAAGACATACCCAAATTTGGCAGGGACAGTCTTGATTCATCCTCTTTCACCCACTTTTTAATTGCTTTTAAAATGTTCCAATTTGTCTCTCCTCCTCTCACTTTACTCCTGCCCTCAGTTTATTTCAGTTGCTGCAAACTGAATTCAAAGAGCAAAAGGAATTTGTACTCAGTTAACTCAATGGAGTGTGTGTGTGTGAGTGGACTCCTGCCCTTCATAGGGGGCTCAGGCAAAAGCAAACTGCTGTAGTCTCTCCGAGCCTGTCTGTTTTTCCTCATAATAACCTTTGCTGTCTTGACCATGTTGATGCAAAACTGCCCTTCCCTGAGCTATGGAGCCAATGAAACCTAGAGAGTCTTGAGTGAAGTGAGAAGACAGTTTAATTAAGACAATTAAAGATTGCAATTGTACAATTGGACCAACTAGAGCTCTTAGCTCTGAAAATGAGTTGGTGCTGAACATGATTTTCATCTGAAATTTATACACCCTCAGTATTTTTTCATATATGTTTATAATTCCCATTGGATAAAACCCACACTGACGTAATCTACAGATTAATCTTTAAAAAACAGCAAATCTCATTATTCGATAGAATGTAGCCATAGCTATTAAAGTGGAATCATAGTTTGCTTATCTCTGCCCTGAAATCTTGTTTTTCAATTCTGTATTGTACCAAGAGTACAAAAGTCACTTTGCTTTCCTTTTATTTCTAGTGGTCTCCATCAAATAGGACCTGTCTAATTTGTGTTTCTTCCTGGAGCATCTTTCTTACCTCTTATTTTCAGTCTTTTAACAAGCAGTGTCCATTTGCTTAGCTACATACCCATATTATGCTAAAAGACACATCTTCACTTCACTTCTCCATCTGCTAAATATTTTTCAAATACTTAAAACAATTTCTTAACATATTTTTTTTCTATAAGATGCACTATCAACCACACTCATGTTTGTCATGTACTGGATAACCCACATTCCACAAAATTCACTCTGAGGTAGACAGCAATTTATTTTTATGATTAAGCAGGAGCAACACAGCACACTTCCATAGAGGCTGCAGAACCTGGAGAGTACAAACAGCACATATCTTATACAGGTTATCAGTACAAGTTTAGATGTGCACAGCATTGATTGGACAAAATCATAAATCCCTTCGTGTGTCTATTCTCCCCTTATCTTTCCCAGGCTGGTGCTTGCCACAATTCCTTATACCCTTGAACAATGTGACCCCCTTCCCTATTTCTCTATCCCTATCTCTGCACTGCTCTGCTCTCATAAAATCCTAGCACTGCCAGCCTTACTTTTGATTCCCCAATCATCTTTAACATGAGACATAATGTAATAGCAAGCAGCCTTTGGATTACAATGAAGCAGCAGTACTTAAACCAGAATACAAAAGTAATCCCTTTTGCAATGGTTAAATACAAAGTAACAGTTAGCAAAGAATACACCAGAGCTTTCCAAACTTTTGATGTTGGTGACACACTTTTTAGACATGCATCATTTCACAACACAATAATTAAGTTTTACTAGCAAACCGGAGGTTAAACTAACCCCTTATAAGAGATACAGACACATACATAAATGGTAATAAATGGTAATAACAAAATGTGTGGGGACACAACATATCTCATGAAAACCTTTCATATATTTTAAAAACGTATGATTTATAAATAATAACATACATTTCCAAGATTGTAGGTGACACACCTACACACTTCAGGCGACACACTAATGTGTCATGGCACACTGTTTGGAAAGCCCTGGAATACACATTCAATAGGTTAGTATTTCTATGACAAGCAGCTTAGCACCCTAACAATGTTGCTTGGTCACATGTGTCCCAGATTTCCTCTCTCCAGGGCTTCAGAGAGAAGTTTCCTAACCCTAACTGGTGGTGGGAATAGAATTCACAAACTTTTGCCTCAAAACTATGTGCTATTGATCTATGCTTCTTTTACATAAAGATCACTAGACAAACTTGGTCTAGTTGTAAGAGAAAGAGGAGGACCTGTACAAACTGCATTGAACTCCTTGAGGGCAATGATACTACACCATCAGGACTCAATATTTTGGCTTGTTCTACATTTTATGGTTGATCTTGCTTCAACTACCTGTTTAATCATTTCTACTACAAAGACTTTTCCACTAGACACCCAGGGCCCTTTCACAATACAAAACTATAGCACTATGATTCTACCTTAACTGCCACAGTATCATTCTGTGGAATCCAGAGGTCGGCACTTTGGTCAGGGACTAAAGCTCTCTGAACACACCTCCTTAAACTGCAAATCTCGTTATTCCATAGAATGTAGCCATAGCTATCATAATTCTGCAGTGCGAAAGGGCCCTAGGCCATTTCTGCACTACACTGTTAAAGTGCTATAATTCCACTTTCAACATCCTATGGAATCCTGGGGTTTGTAATTTAGGGAGGAGAATTCTTTGGCCTCAGTAAACTACAAACCTCAGAATTCCACAGGATGTTGAAAGTGGAATAATAGCACTATAACAGGGTAGTGTGGGAATGGCCTTAGCTTCTATTTCTTTCTATCTATCTATCTATCTATCTATCTATCTATCTATCTATCTATCTATACACATGCATGTGTACACACACATATACACCCACATCTACATATTTTTATATTTGTGTTGACTCCAACTTATGGTGATCCTACCATAGGAGACCCTGCCAACAAGACCAAAGTGAAGACTAATTCATATTGGCTCACATCACAGAAAGAAAAAAAAAGGCAAGCTGATGCCTTAATAGATGTATCCTATAACTCTGAAATGTGGGGAGAAGATGGGAACCTTTTTTCATATGTGGTGGACTTGTCAAAATGCAAAGAAATTTTGGAAGAGAATTCATGATGTAATTCAAAAAGTTTGTAAAGTGAATTTTGAATTGGCACCAGAATTTTATTTGTTGAATATATTAGGTCAGAATCAAGAGATTAGAAGATATCAAAAGACTAAATTGTATTTGATTATGGCAGCACAGTTGATATACATTCAGCATTAGAAAGAAAAAATAGAAATTAATTTAGAAGAATTGAAACTAAGAGTGTTGAATATGACTGAGACTGAAAAATTAGCATATTCTCTAAAAAGCAAATCTGTTCAGAACTTCGAAAGAGAATGAAAAGGGGGTAATGGATTGATTAAAAATATAAATACATGTGACGATTAGGTAAAAATGTATTTGTGTAAAAGGGGAGGATTCATTATGGAAAAGATAGTAATGACTTAACTGAGGAAGAATAATATAGGGAAGTGTGGTGGGGGGAGGGACATACCAAACATGGTGATGTATGTCTCTTTTTTTATGCGTTGTGGAAAGCTAATAAAAATTTTTGTTAAAAAAAGAAATAGATGTATCCTATAACTCCTAGGGATGTTGTGCAATGTCACAAATTATGCCTTCTTACAACTTACACTTCCTTACCCTCCAACTTTTTTTCCTTTGTTTTTTAGGCTCAACTCAAGATGGCAAGGATGAAACCACGAAAGACATCCCATGTCTCCTGGTCCTTTGTTACCCTATGGAGTAGCTAAGCTTTAAGTGTTATGATAGGAATCTGCTTGCAAGTTGACCCAGGCTTCTATCAGTAGCCAGGAGGATAAACAGTAGGAGATGGTGCATATGTGTTGTGTGTGGGGGGATTCCCCTTTTGAAGTAAGAATTTCATTCAATTTTACAGTTCATCAAGAAGAATAAATACATAATTTCTTTTTTTTTTTAATGTCAAGCAATTTCTCGGAAAATTACTGTTGCTAATTTACATATAAGTAAGTCCTAATATGCTCAGTAGGATTTTATTGGCTTGTGTTTTCTTGAAAAATTACTAGCTCTACCTAAGCTTTTATAAATATAAGTAGAGTAGTTGTGTATAGAAGTTTTCTTTAATCTACATAGAGACCAAAAAAAAAATCATGGTGAATTTTGAATACCTGAATGAAAACCTTGAAATATATTCACTGACAAGATTTTTTCCCCAATAATAAAAGACAGAGAAAGAGAGAGAGAAAGGAATACACAGGTTTTTATACAATTTAAGGTATGTCAACAAGGCAAAAAAAAAAAAAATTGAGAAGAAAGGTGTCCAATAGATCAGTTGTCCAGCAAAATGAGAAATTAGGGTCTCTCCTTTCAAGGCTATCTGCGGCCACACAGCCCTGGGCAGAAATGCAGCTATAGGCATCAGCTTGTCACTTTGATTCTGGATGAATGCTGTGTGAAGATATTTGGGTTATTTTTTTCCTCAACTGGTTCTTTCTGATTGAGTCTTTTCCTCTTTCCTGTCTCAAATCTGCCATCCTCAACATCACCTGACAAAAAGCCAAGTAAACTCAGACCATACTCTCCAACTGTCTCAATTTGGCAGGCACAGTTCTAATGAATCCTTTGTAATCCCACTTTTTCAGCTGCTTTTAATATATTATAGTTTCTCTTGCCTAATTTTTTCCCTTTGTCCTCAGTTTACTTTGATTGCTGTAAACTGAACTCAAAGTGCAAAAAGTAGTGACTCAGTTAAGTCAACAAGGAGGAGAGGAGAGAAGGGGTGGAATCTTGCCTTTCCCAGGAGACTCAGACAAAAGCAAACTGTTCTCCTAGATTGTGTGTTTTTCCTCATTGATAGTTTTTGCTGTCTTCACCACACTCCAAGGGTGTTTGGGCACATATGTCCCAGTTTTCACCTGTGTAATGTTTGGGGGAATGCAATTAGGGAGAGTGCTGTAGTCCCTTCAGGTAGCAGGTACTGGGAGATAGCAGCAAGGTGTTTCAGAAGAGAGCTATACACCATGAGGTCTGCCCGTTATTTCCTAGGTTAGCCTGCTCCCTGCAGGGCTGTTGTCCCATTATCAAAAAAAGAGTTAGCTGTCAATCCAGTACCATCAGGTTTTGTACATAAGATCGAAGAGGATAATATATTCTTTGCCTCGGGCAGAAAATGTCTTGGGCCAGCCTAGTGGGACAGTATACATAGCACATAGTTGCTCCAGATAGTATTAGTGATGCATGGGTCTGAATCATTTTGGTCTGTCCCAAGTTTGTGTGTGTGTGTGTGTGTGTGCTTTCAAGTCACTTGTTGATTTATAGAGACCCTATGAATTTCATAGGGTTTTCTTAATCAAGGAATACTCAGAGGTTGTTTTGCCAGTTCCTTCCTCTGAAATACAGCCTACAGTACTTGATACTCATTGGTCTCCCATCCAAGTACTATCCAAAGCTCACCCTGATTAGCTTCCAAGTTGAGACAGGATCTGGTGTTATCAGGTATTTAGGCATAAGTAGTACCAAATTACACCCGTTGAATCAATGATTGAATAATGACTCAACATGTAGGTCAATCCCCATGATTCAGTGGGGCTTCTTTAGTTGCATCTAATAATAGAATTCAGGCCACTGCTTATAGGAGTTGAAAAGGTTTTCAGGTATGAATGATTTCATGTAGACAATTCAAGGAAAAAAAGAAAAGGTGATTTTTCTCACAGATTATAATCATTAAGTAGGTCTCAGCAAAGAAGAAATATCAATGTGAAAAAGTTTGGGAGTTACTGGCTTTTTTTCATTTCATTGCTGAGTTGCACAGTTCTTCCCTCCACCAGCTATTTAACAAGCTTTTTTTTTTCAAAGCTTGGGGTGGGAGGTAGAATGTTGTTTAAGAGCTTATCAGCTGTTTCTCATGTTAAGCATTAAACAGTTATTAAGAAAGTTAAGATGTTGCTGATACTTGCTATTGTTTATAAAGTGCATTACAAGGATTCTTTTTAAAAAGGCATTGGTTTTGCTCGACTGACATTGGGTTATAATGAGTTAACTGGGATCATTGTTTCTTGGACTGTTTCTAGCCCCAGACTTTCATAGCCCTGGCAAAGACTGACTCTGTAATAAGTCTCACATTACACGTGGATTAGATTTGTAGAAATCCTGTAACTCAATAGGTACCTGCCTATTCTCTCTTGGCGTCAGCCTGCCTGTGCTGCTTTGCTCCGTAGACATACCTGGCATTCCACCCGTGCCGACTTGCATGCTAAGTGGACTGGAGCTGGCCTACCAAAAACATTGGGGTATTGTTGAGAAGGAGAGACCCCCTTGATGGACCAGCAAGGTGTGAAGTTAGTCTTGCAATGCCTTATTACCTTCTGATAAAGTATACACACAGCAATTTTAAACTTCCCGAGCACAACAGCCAGGTGGGAAATTGGATATCCAGGAGCATTTAAGGTGAGGAGATCTCCAGAAACAGACAATGCTGGCCTCCTTCTTTAGTCCCTCCCTTTCATCTTCCTCTGTGTATTTGGATCCACTAACACGGAAAACACAAGTAGACTTGGCACTGGCAAGATCAGGGAAACTGAAAGGAGTGGATTTCTGGGATTTGTGCCAGATATTATAAACAGTTCTGCTTTATCACACACCTGCTATTTCACCATACACATGATACACTATGTAATTATCGGTTAAACAAATAATGATGATAAAACAGCACTTTTATGTGGCTTTTCAAGCCATTACAGCAGACAATTTGCTTAATAAGAGCTCTCTAGATGAGGAATGCTCACTTGTTTGTGCAAAGGCTTTTAAACACTCTGCTTCTTTCGATTTAGAGGGAAATGTTACTAAAATAGTATATCAGTGATATGTTACACCCCCTATGCACACAATTTATAAATGTGCAGACTCATGTTGCCAGTGTAATGTGAACAATTGTTGCTACGTGCTATCAAATTGGCTTCAACTTACAGTGACTCTGTGAATAAGAGACCGCCATGAGACCCTGATATTACCAGCCCTGCTCAGGTCTTGCAAACTCAGGGCCATGGGTTCCTTGCTTGAATCAATCCATCTGTAATGAGATCATCCTCCTTTCCCATTGTGTTCCACTTTACTGAGCATAATTATCTTGTTCCCAAGAGTCACGTTGTCTCATGATATTTTCAAAGTACAATAGCATCACTTTATAGAATTATAGAATCATAGAGTTGGAAGAGACCACAGGGGCCATCCACTCCAACCCCCTGCCATGCAGGAACACCCTCAAAGCACTCCCAACAGATGGCCATCCAGCCTCTGCTTAAAAACTTCCAAAGAAGAAGACTCCACCACACCCCGAGGCAGCATATTCCACTGCCGGACAGCTCTGACCACCAGGAAGTTCTTCCTGAGATTTAAGTGGAATCTCTTTTCCTGTAGTTTGCTCTTTTCCCATTTGCTCCTTGTCCTAGTCTCTGGAGCAGCAGAAAACAAGCCCACTCCCACCTCGACATGACATCCCTTCAAATATTTAAACAGAGCTATCATCTCCCCTCTTAACATTCTCTTCTACAGACTAAACATCCCCAGCTCCCTAAGCCACTCCTCATAGGGTATGGCTTTAGTCAAGCCAGTGAAGTCAAATGACTTTAGTCATTTTGGCTTCTATTGAGAGTTCAGGCTTGATTTGTTCTCAGACACATTTATTTATTGTAAGACACTATGAGTCTCAAATTGGGAAAAAAGTGAGACAGAAATAAATAACAACAACAACAGGAAGAAGAATTTTGGCGATCCACAGTATCCATAACACTCTCCTCCAGCACCACTTTTCAAATAAGTTTTTTTTTCCTAGTGAAAAAAAACCATGAATAATACCCAGGTAGTAAACACTTGATGGCCCAACGTGAGAAGGATAATGGCAAAGCACGATCAACAAAAAATGAATACTAGATGTTGAATTCTCTTTGGATTTAGCACCTTATTATTTCATTTCTTAGACTGTAAGGTAGCCAAATGGTTTTATAGAAAGGTTCCTAGGAAATACTGGTTTACACAGCCTATGTTGTTGTCTGTCTGTCTGTCTGTCTGTCTGTCTGTCTGTCTGTCAATTCTTACATCTTGTTCTGACTGAACTTGTTATCACAAACTAATCATGTTTTGCTACCATTCTATAAACCATAATTAAAAACCATGGTTTGTTGTTAGCTTACCAAACTGCAGAATAATTAAACCATGCTTTGCAAATATGTCCTTTTAAAAAAAAACTATTTTAAAACTTTCATTTCTTAAAAGAATTTGCAGAACTTTCATGACAACAGGAGAACTAGTTCTGGAGCTGTGATAGCCACTGTTACATGTATGTACATGTATATATTACATTATGTGTGTGTATACACACACACACACACACACAAGCCCCCTCAGAATGATTCTGGAGGTGGTGTTTAAAATAATGTGAAAAAGAGGAAACAACTAACATTTACCACAACAGTAAACAATAGATACACAAAATAAAATTTTTACTTTCCTTGAAATCTCCTCCTAAAGATTAACTGATGCACAGATACCTCCACACAAGAATTTTGTTGAAATTTTGAATAATAACAATTTTAGTACATTTCTAGTGAAGTTTGAAATAGTATGCTTTCATTTTAGCTCTGTTTAACATTTGGGTGTTTTTTTTTAAAAAAAAAGTCAGAAAAATTGCAAGGTGCAAGTGCAAGTTGCACCCATTCAAGAAATGGTGGGTAGATGGTAGGGATGTGAGTGATTGCCATTAGATCTATGTGTCCAGCCAGTTTAGGCTGAGCTCCTGCATCAGACATGGAACATGTTTGATATAGTGGTAGCTAAGCTTTAACTTTCCATCAGACCCCCGAAGCCCATTTTATAAGCCAGTCAGCCATCTGGAATGATTAAGTCTTTGCTGCTACCAAGCAAGGTGCTTCAAGATGGCATGACAAGCTCCTTTCCTCCAGTGAGTGAGGCAGCAATGAAGAGCTGTAACAGGTCCCCATGGAGTCCCTGCTTCTGCTTCTTACAGCCTTACTTGCTGGTAAGAGGGGGCTGGTCACATCATTCTGCAGTGCCCTATTCACTAGTAGAACAGACCTTCATTGCTCTGGATGCCTAACTGGACTTTAAGGTGGGTTTCAGGGTCACTGGATGTTGTGAAAGCAGTGCCACAATTGCAAAGGAAAAATGAAACAGCCACCATGCCCTAAAGCTAATTTATGACTTCATAACTGACTAACAGGAGTTAATCTCTTGCATGAGTGGATGAATTGCACACACACATTTGTGCACCCAGGCATGAAATGGACTGATTTGCAGTCAAAGAAGCATATTTGAACACTGAAGAAGTACAGAGGGGCACTGCAGATATTCCACCTCTTGGTATTATGTGTTCTAAATCTGGCCCAGCTTTGCCGGAGCAGGGCCACAGAAGACAGATGAATGAAGAAGATAGGTCTTCTTACTGTAGGTAGCTCTTACACTCGCTGCAAGTTTGTTGAATTTTTTTCACACATTAAAAATAAATGTGTGAGTTTGTTTTATCTAGACCGCAACAGCATTCCTCACCTTCCTTTATCTGGATTCTGTTTTCTGATTTTCTGGCTACTTGAACTTGAAAAACTCTGGCTTGTAATAGGGGTGGGCAACAGAGGTAGCTGATGGATTCCATGTCAGTGGATGGTGAATCTGCTCTTTGTTTTAATCCAAAATTTAAAGAAGCTATTCAAGGTGCTGTACTTATTTGAGGGTGCTGTTCAAAACTTTGGAAAGCTCTTTTAAATTTCAGTCTAAAACTTGAAATGGATTCACAATTGATATAGAAGCCACTAGTGGCTAACATGTGACTGTGGGATCCTCACCCTAACTTCAAAAGCTCTTTGCAAGCCACCAGTTCAGAACTTCGGCAGGCACAATATTTTCTTTCTCCAATGTTCAAATGCAGTGTGCTTTTGATATCTGCTAGGTTTTGGTTCCAGGGCCCTCCACAGACACCAAAATCTATGGATGCTCAAGTCCCTTTATAAACAATAGCATAGTAAAATGGTATCCCTTATATAACATGTCAAAATCAAGGTTTGATTCTTAGAATTTTTTAAAAATATTTTCAAGTTGTGGATGGTTGAATCAATGAATACAGATTCTGTGGATAGTGAGGGCCAAATGCAAGGGATGAAGGGAGGGTGGGAGAAAGAGAGAGAGATTAAGAGAGAGAAGTGGTAGCAGAGAGAGCGGGAGAGGGAAAAGGCATGACCAAAAAGGGAAGGAAAGGAAAGAAAGAGCTAAAGGAACATGGAAAAAGAGAATGAGGTGGGGGGGGGAGAAAAAAAGGAGACAAAAGGAGAGGGGAAGAGCATAGCAGAAAAAGAGAGGAAGGAAAGAGTCAGAGGGGTTGGCAGAAGCGAAAGTAAAAGGATGTGTGAGAGAAAAGAGGCAAAGGAAAAGAGAGAGAGACATGAGGTGGAAGAAAGTGGAAAAAAGAAGTCAGAAAGAAAGAGCCCACCCACTTTGGTCTGGAACCCCACCCACAGCTGATTTTTGCCCCACTTCCAGCAGCATACAATTAATGAAACCTTACCACTCAAAGGAATTTGTCTCAGAAAGTAAAATACATTCCTTATGTAACCTAAGAATTATGTGTTTTGTATACATGTGTGCATGCATGTCTATGGCCCTTTTTGTATGGCGTTTTTAAAGCGTATTAGGCACACTCCCTCCCCCCTTCACGAGCCACCGTACCGCATGTCGTTCTGGCGAACCAGGTGCTATCACAGCCACGGATAGTGCTGATAGCACATTTTTTTATTTTCGCCTGAAATGTGTTATACACACATATATGCATGCACGCACACACAGAGACACATATTCATTGTAGGGTAAGATTTTTTTTATCCAGTGTGGTTTTGTGTACTAAAGTTATATTTGAGATTACTCAGCCCAAAGTTTTGTAGACCAGAACATGTATAAGGGTACACACAGGGAAACACATACAGAAATATATATATGAAGGGATGCACACTCTTGCAAGTTCAGTTGCACAATTTCATGCCATTTTTATGTCAAGCAAATTGTAGGGAGCTTATGAGATTGAGGGGCTTGAGCATGAATCTCCAGGAACAAGTTTGCCATGGTTCTAATCAGGGTGGATTACCCTTGTTTTTTATCCTCAGAATGGCTACCAGTTGGAATAAATGTGATGTCTTCTTGAAATGAAACATTAAAATCATTCCACGACAATTTCACAGAGAACTTCATATATATATATATGTACACACACACACACACACACACGGATTTTTAAAAAGATGTATATCATTTAGGCAAGCATCAAATGAAAAAAATGTTGCTACCCTAAGGAAAATGAACTGTCAAGAGTCTTCTGTATAATATTCAGTGAATTCTTTCTTTTGAAAAGAAGATGGTACTTATGTCGTTTTCTTGATAGGAAAATTTTCCAAATGTTCTGCATTTCCACAAAGGCTGATGAGAAGGCCCCGTTCCTTCCATTTCTGTTGAAATACATTCATTACCACATATGATTTCCTTTAAGCAGAGAGGGGGAAAAAAGAGCATGCGAGAAAGGCAAAAATTATGTTTTCACATGAAATATTTTTCCAAGGTTGAATAGCAACCTTTGCCCCTCTCAAATATGAGGAATTACTTCCCAGTGGTGTGCCAAATTACTTGCTAACTACTTAGGTGATGGGATATACACAGATTCTTTATGGTGAGCCCAGAGTAACCTTGATAGATGCTTTCATATCTCTAATTTATAGAGCCAACATTATTAGTGCAGCTACCCCCTCCCTATCCCCAGCTACTGAAGTCTGTTACAAAACCAGGAACTCACTGATGGCTGCATCCAAGCAGCTGCTGTACTGGCCCACACCAGAAAAACTGCATCCATATGAGACAGCTCAGAATAATGACCTTTGATGCTATCGGACATAAGCAAAGCAGCATACTTCCTGGCAGGGATCAGGGGAGGTTTTCTCCTGCCATAGTGTGCTGGCAGCCCCAAGATTTAATCCTCAATATTTCACAGATGCAAACCAAGACACATGTGGCCAAACAACATCAGAGCATAGTCAAAATGGCAAAAGTTATTAATAAGGGAAACACATACAAGCTAGGAAAGGCTCCTGCAGTTTGCTTTTGCCTGAATCTACAGGGAAGGGCAAGAGTCTGTCCCCTCCTGTCTTCTCTCTCTGCTGAGTTAAGTGAATACAAGCTACTTTTGCATTCTGAACTCAATCTGAGACAACTGAAGGAAGTTTAGGACAAAAGGAGAAAATGCGAAGAAGAAAGAGAACCTGAAACATTTTAAAAGTAGTTGAAAAAGTGGGATGAAAAAGTGGGATGTGGGTTAATCAGGATTCTCCCTGCCAAATCTGAGGCCTTTTCCACATAAGGCATGAGGAGCGGTTCAAGCCATTTCATGGCATATTTAAATAATGTGGTTTTCTTTTGCTGTTTTCTGCACACCCCTTGATTTAAAGTGTGTTCCTGCAGAGAAGTGCGAGTTCATGCATCCACACTACCTCATTGCTGGCCTCTGCCCTGGCTCCCCTCACCCCATCCCGGTGGCCGTGATTGGCTGGTTTTTTATTTTTTTTATTCTAATTTTGGTTTTGGGTGATTCCATTTGTGCATACCTATGTAAGTATATACTACATACTACGTATCCCTACATATCCCATTACTAAACTACTAAAACTACTACTACATATCCCACTACTAAAATGGAGGACTACTTCTGACCTTGCAGCCCACCCTCCACTGCCCACCAATGCGCATTGGTGCAGATGTACATTTCCATGTCACTGCGAAAAACCAAATTTTCAAATGGTCAGAATGTGAATCCTATTGTTTCCTGTTTTCAAATACTGTGCTTTCATACCACATGGTGGCACATTAACAATGGATTCCATGCAGAATGACCAAAATAACGCAAGGCTATTTCACTTTCACATGCAGAACAATCCGACACTACAATGCAGTAACCCGCGGTAATGACCCCACGTGGAAAGGGCCAGAGAGTATGCCATTTTCTCAGAATCATTATGTCTTCTACTTGATAAAGACAATCCTCTGTTTGAAGGCCTCTCCTGTCTGAAGGACATCCTGTCTGAGTTTGGCTAAGGTTTAAGAACAGAAAGAAAGGGACCTCAAAATGCAAATCAACAGACTTGGATAACCTGGATTGCCAGATCAGGCTCATCCTAAAGCTTTAGATTTCAGGGCCTGAACTTGAGTCTATGGGGTGGCTACTCGTGATAACACAGGAGCAGGCCTGGTGATGTCATGGGGAAGGTCCTGATGATGTCATTAAGCATGATGTATTAAATGTCAATCACAGCTACTCAGAGTATATCTTTCAAATAAAAAATATATGCCATTTCAGTTTGATACAGTACTACCATTAAATTTGCTTGAAAGCTCTTTACACATTGAAAGGGAAAATTAGCAATTCATTTACAATACTCATTGCCCAGAATACTAAATTGCCCTTGTGCTGCTGATGGTGGTATTGGAAGTGAGGAGGAAGATATGCCGATCATATTTAACATTGGAAAATTATTTCTTTTCAAATTAAGTGCTGATATGAAGAAACTTCCAAGTGCTATGTTGTGTGAATCTGTAGCCAGTGTTTATGTTTTCGTTCTTTTCTTTTCTTTTAAATCTTAGGTTAGGTGGTTTATTTAGTGATTGTTAAAGGCAGTGGCATAGCTAGAGCTTTTGCTGCCTGGGGGCAGTCCCTGAGTTTGTTGCCCCTCTCAGGGAAAGGAGGACCTATCCAAAATACCAAATAAAAACTGCTTGACTGATATTGGGTGATTGGGCTCTGGGCGTTCACACTCAGAGAGGGTGCTCTGCACGTGCTTAGAGACATGCCAGAATTCCCATGGCAGTGAGTGTCCTCTCTCTCTCTGTCCCGCCCTTCCCTTCCTCCTTGGAGGTTTGGCTGGGCTGGGCTTGTCCCTGATTTCGGAGATGGAGTTGGGGGTAAGGTGGGCACCTCTCCTCATCTCCTCAGGGCTTCTCCTCTCCTCTCTTGCTTTTCTCCCTCCCTCCTTCTGTGTACAACCTGGAGGTCTGCTGGCGTCAGCACTGCTGCTTTGGCTGGAAACAGGTTTAACTCCAGATTGGGAGGGAAAGAGGGAGGGGAGGGGAGGGGAGGGGGAATGGACAGCCCCCTTTTCCAGGATGGCATACCCCTCCAGCAGAACTCTCTGGGAGGCTCCAGTGCCCATCTAGTCACTGGCCATCTGCCACCGTGTGGAGGGTGACCTGGCACTGCCCCAAAAAACATCACGCCTGGGGCACACTGTCCCCGCTCCCACCTTGGTACACCACTGGTTAAAGGGTGGAATAGGACAGCCCAAGAGTAAGCCTAACTAGGGATGGGAATAAATCTTACTGTTGCTGAGATTCTAGTCTAGTCATCTGAGCATGGTAAGATAGCATGTTCAAAAGCTCTTGTCTCTGATACAAAGCAAAATTGTCAAATGGCTTTTTTTTTTTTCTTTTGTGATAGGTGTGCAATTTGTACAAACTATACTTTCCATAACACTCTTCTTTCTGTATAAAATGAGTGTCTTTCTGTGAAGCTAAGCAAATATACTCAAGCACAACAGACCCAGCTGATAGATCACAGAGACATGAACAATCCATCCAGTGCCACCAATTTCACTAATGCATACAAAAAGCCAAAAGTTACCATGTTTTCCAACATCGCACATTTTGCAAATTAGAAATATAGGCCCGGAAAGGAAACTAGAATTATTTGATTCACTCCTATCAGTGAGGCAGGATGTTTGCCCTCTCTGCTTTCCAAAATGTTTTCTGATGAACTCTTATACAGAAAGCCACAGTCAAAAACAGCTGAAGGATATTGTTCCAACCAACCATTACAGACCATGCCTTTCACTACACAGGGAAGTAGTGAGAATGGCTCAAAAATGTACACTTGGTTCTCACAGAACCATAATGTCACCCCACCTTTCCTTTTTTCTTAGCCTAATTGCTGAACAAACCCTATCTATCCACCATTTTGAGAAGAAGGCAGTACATGGTATGGTTTAACCCAGAGATGGGCAAAGTGCGGCCTGTGGGCCACAGGTAGTCCCCAGAGGCTCCAAGGATATATATTTTATTTGCCCCCAAATTGCCTCATCACATTTTTGGCCTCTTGTGCCATTGTAGGCCCAGACAAGGCCTTCTTAATGGGAAGGGAACAGGAAGTGATTTATGGTCATTTCCTGTTATTAAAAAGGCCTCTCTCGGGCTTAAAATGGCCCAGGGGCTCATGAAAATATAGTGAAAATGCTCTCCACATCACCTAGTGGGAATTTAGGAGAAAAATATTTAAATTGTTTTTGCAGGGGATATGTGGGAATGTGTTACCCTCCAAGGTCTCCTGAGGGCTCACACATCCTTGTGGTCTCTCAAAATTGCTCAGCACTGGCTTAACCTTTCCCTACTCCTCCAGCTGTACCCTTGAAAAATTACCCCGGTGTGGAAAATTAGGCTTTGGAGGGAGAGTGCAGGCTAGAGTAGAAGTTTCAGGGGTTGTATCTGGCCAATGGCCTGGAAAGTCCCCATCCCACTCTAATATTTTATGATTTTCAGCTGAAATGTGGCCATACCAAGGGATTCCTGATTATATTATGGGTTCCTGCAGATCAGGGATAGGCAAATTCCAGTGGTCCAGTGATTCCCCCTGTCCAGCTTTTGAGCACTGTGCCCTCCACAGACAATATTTTTTTAAAACCTTGAAAGACCCCTTGAAAGACCCCTCTGGAAATGCAATTTTGCTACATTTCTCCACCCACTTAATTTTGGCTCAAAACGGCCCTCCCAGCAAGCCCCCCTTACTTCTAATTTGGGAAAGAGTGCCCTCCCCTAAAGCAGTAAAATAGGTTAAGGGGAAATCTCATGAAATTGCTGCTGGTACTTTCTAGAGGCCACAAGGGCCTCTTCAAGGTAAACAATAATAATTAGTAGGGTGGTAGGACACATGAGGTGAGCCACATAAGAGACTCTGGAGATCCACATGTGACCCCTAGGGAGTTCTGCCAGGTGAAGAGCAAGGGATGTATTTACAGAAGAACATCCAGACACATCAAGAAAGCAAATCTGGCTTCTACTATGTGATCCAAAAGCAAAACTCATGCATTTCTATATGATGACACTCATGCGCACAGACACACACACACACACACAATCTCTTCCACTACAAATACACACACACACACACATCCACCCAAATGAACACACACCATGCACAGCACTATCAGAAGATAATGTGTTGAGACATGCATGTTTTGTCCTAATTAATATTCTGTCAATAAGCTAGATAAGAAACCTCTAAGGATAAATGCTTTCCTGCACTACATCTAACATTGCCAGTGAATTTTCTCTAGCTCACTTCATTAATCCAGTCAGCACAATGGATCAGGTTAGAGATGTGGCTCAATAAATCACTCTCAAGTGCTGTGAGTAGGAGTACCTAATTAATCAGCACTGTCATTATGTTTGACTTGTTGCTGCCTTACTGTGTATAGGATGAAGACTCAGTGTATTTAACCTGTGTGCACTCTTAAACAGATTGTCTCTTGCAAAGTAAAATTTAACCCTTGGGAGGAACATGTTGAGTTTTGTGTGCTGGATTTTTTCCCCCGCAGGGTGGGAAGGGAAGAAGAAGAAAAAAAAGCCCAATAAGCTCAACTAGCAATTCAGCCAGATGGCTTTCTAGGGTCAAACTCCATTGAAATGAACTGGGACTTGCGGAAGAATGCATAGATGTTCATGTACAACTTTCATTCATTTCAGTGGAGCAGCTTAGAGAGGATCCACCAATACCTTGCTGGTGGAGTGAGAGATGGGTGGATCAGTCTAGATCTGATCCATATCATCTTCACATTGATTAATTCAACATAGCTCCATTCCATTGCATGTCCTGGGAGACAATTAATGTTTGACTCCTCCCATTCCTGAACTGTGTCTATTCTACTTGGTCATTATAACACATTTTAAAATAAGTACTAGTGCATATATGTACTTTTTGTCCACATTCATTTTCCCTTACCCGTTTATGTTCTTCTTCTTAGACTGTAAACGTTGGAACAGGGCCTACTAGTGATCTTCAGTTCTGGAAATCTTTTGCACTGGCTAAGGAGCAGGGTAAATTTTTTCAAATGAACAGCAGGAACAACAACAGAGTCAGTTTGGTCCTTTATTTGTCTTAAACTCTAGCATTATATATTCAAATCCATGCAAATTTGCATTCAAATACATATTTAAATATATCATTTTGAAAGTATTTCCCCACAAAATAAGCATTTCTAAATACAGTTTATATAAAAATGCACACCATCAAACACTTTTGTTGAGAAATGTGTTACACAGTTTGGAGAAGTAGCAAATCTGAGGTACAACTACATTCAGAGCCTTACCTTAAGCCAGGCAGTATAGATACAATCAGTTCACAATGGAGTTTGTTAAAATGTATTAAGAATTAATCTCTCAAGCAGACATTTTGAGTGCCTGAGATTCACTGGAAAATTCTGGGAATAATAGTCTTTCTAAAGTAACATATCCAGATTCTAATGAGAGGCCAGATCCAATTCACAACATCTCCATTCAGAAGATTTCTGGTAGCTTCTGGTGGTGAGAGCAGACAATCTTGATATAGATAGACCAATGGCCATTCACAATAAAATGGAATGACAGTGAACTATTTTTTGTTTGTTTAACATAAAGGTGAGAGAAGTGTGGCCTGTAGATCACAGGAGGCCCTTGACCATTTTGTAGCCTGCAGGCCCTGATTCCCCATGTTATTTTTTTTAATGCAACTTTTATCATTTCTGGAGACTTCTTGGAGTGGCAGCTATCTCCTAGAAAAAGAGGATCCCCCTGAAGCCCCCGGAAGGAAAGCAAGCAAGCAAGCAAGCAAAAAAAGAAACTAGACTTCTTGCCTTGTTATGTTTTTAAAATCATTTGTGGGCTTGATGTGGCCCATAGAGAGTCCTGGACTTGAAAAAATGCCTCTGACTATTCAAAATTTTCCACCTCTGGTTTGATTTATTTTTTATATCATATCTTTCTTCAGTTATGAGGCTTAAAATGTCACCTTATTTTCCCTGTCTAGGAGCTGATCAGATGCAGATCTGCTTAGTTTCAAAGATTTCAAAGGCTGCAGGCTACCTGGCCATGGGGGAATGGAGACGAAAAGAGTAATCCACATACTAAAGCATGGAAAAGCTACTTATTTGACTATAATCTCAAGAATCTCCCAGCTAGCACAACCAGTATGACTGGAAGGGGGATTCTGGAAAAAAGTAGATTTCATTTGCTTTCACACATGTTGGCGTGTGCACACACAAAAACAGTTGGGCTGAGATCCTACTTTGAGGAGATTAATTTCCACAGCAGCTACACAATGGCACCTTATTATTGTCTTGCAATATTGTGTAATTGCATGCCCAACCAAATGCACATGCTTGCTTGCCTTAACAATGTGTGTATGCATCCATGCACAATGCATAACCATGTGAAATGGTAACAGATGAGCAACTCCAAATCTACAACCTTGAACTGAATATATCCATTCCTGTCTTGGAGGGAAATGTCCAACTGTTTCCATAAGGGAATATATGCATCCAAAGGATTCTACTCTTGAATTACCAGAGTATCCCTGAGGGGTACTGCAGGGCTTTGCTGGCAATGTGGATAAATGTGCTGGGGTTTTGTGTGTGTGTGTTTTCTTTTAAAAAAATATTTTCTTGCTGTGGATGTGGAGATGGCACCAGGCTCAGACGCCTCCAGCTGTAATAGTCGGGTTACAAAGCAGCAACACCTGCATCCGGCACTGAAGCATGAGCCTCAGATCTGGAATCCATATCAGTCAGCTGTTATCTGCTCTAACACAGCAGGTGCTCCAGCACTAAGTAGTGCCACAGATTGCCTGAGCAAAAGGGACAAGTCTCCAGAGAAGGAACAGCAGGGCCTCAGATTTGGTGGGGGGGGGTGAGATGGGGCAGGCAGGTTGTCTACTTGCTTAGTCTACAGGCTCAGTCTGGTATCACTGATGATATTGATGACAATTAGTGGAGAGAGTTTAGAAGCGAAGTGAAGGGAAAGACTCATCTGCTAGGTTATCCATCATCTGGACGTGGCCTTAGGCGACTGGAGCATGCTGTTGTTTTTAGTGGGAGATGAACATATTGAGGAAGAAGCTGTAGCTATGTTGTATTCTGCAACACTTTAAACAGCAAAGGGATTTTTATTTAGTTTTGGTGCAATGCCTACTTTTATTTTAAGTACTTTTCTTCTCTTTTCTTCTTCTTCTTCCCCTTCCCTTTCCCCTCCCCCCTCCTCCTCCTTCTTTTTCTGGCTGACTATTGGCAGACAATATGTGCAATTTATATTTTGCTTTTTCCAGCAACCGCAAAAATGTGAAACAGAAGCAAAGAATTATGATGAGGAAGCGAGGAACATAACAATGGAAACAAAGTTAAAACAAACAACAGAAATGTGCATGGACATGCAAAGGAAGGGAGGAAGAGTCAAATCTTGATCCTTGTTGTGAGCAAAGCCAGGCAACATTCCCCTCCCAACCTCACTTGTTTTTTTATAACTATGCTGCTACCATAAAACCTAATTTGGCTTTCACAGCTGATGGGCTCAATAAGGATTCCAATAAGGAAATCAATAAACAAAACTCTTTTCATTTGGTTGTATAACCCAGTAAAATTTGGCTCTAATATATGTCTTCAGTAAGTCCATCCAATCCATATTAAGCTTGCTCTTGCCTAAGAAGCTGTTGAGAATGTTTCAGGTGTTGGTTCCTTTCTCTTGGCCCTTTGTTCAGATGTGAGTTGGCATCAAGGTCTGAACTGGTGTCAAAAGGACAGCTTGGCAACGTTTACTTTAGGGACTAAAACTACCAGAATCCTCTGGACCTATACTCCCCATATATATATATATGTGTGTGTGTGTGTGTGTACACACACATACAGATAGATAGATAGATAGATGCCATATTTACAAGAAATTAAAAACGGACTTCCCACACAAATCCACTACATACAGAAAAAGGAAGGAAGGAGGGAAGGAAGGAAGGAAGGAAGGAAGGAAGGAAGGAAGGAAGGAAGGAAGGAAGGAAGGAAGGAACCTATATTCTGATTCAAGCTCATATCATTCTAGGAAGCCAACATTTTTCCAGGTGGGGCTACAAGGCAATGGCTTGCCTATGGCTATTTGAGCTGTTGAACACAAGAACTTTCCAAATTAATACAGTCTCTAGTCTGGCAGGCAAAGTACTAAGTCACACCTGTTCAGCAACCATAGCACATACATGCCAAAGACAGTAACATTTGTCCTGTTTGCAGCCGGCCACATTCCTTTTTAAGAAAAGGAATACTTCAGTTTGTTGACAAATGAGACTTTTTTCCATCCAGCTTCCTTGTTGTATTTTTAACAGTTGCTCAACAGATAAACAGAGTCATCTGCACATAAACAGAGGCTGAATATAATGCAAATGCAAGTAATACACTGCATTCTGACATAGTTTAGAATTCCTGTTCATTTAGTGCATAGTTGAGTCTTTCTGAAATAACCGGATAACTTTTATGCAGTGTTGTAAGGCTAGATAATGGTAACCATCAGACGGTTCTATGGGAGGACTATTCCAGGGTACCACCAACCCTGAATCCCACACACAGTTGAAGTTGTAGTTTACCTTTGTTTCTCCCCACTGTCACAGTATTACCGTGGAATCTCTTTGACTAGTAGGAAGAACAGGCAGAACACAGCGCTATGATGACAAGAATGAATCCAATATCCTAAGACTGCAATGTGCACTCTTACCTTGCAGTAAATTCTGGCCATTTCCACACTACATTGTTATAGTGCTATTATTCCACTTTCAACATCCTGTGGAATTCTAGGGTTTGTAGTTTATTGAGGCAAAAGAGCTCTCTGGCTGAGAATTCTAAAGGCCCCTCCCTAAACTGCAAACCCCAGGATTCCCACTCCCACTGCAGTTATCCACCCCTGCCTTAGATGCATGTACCCTACAGGAAAAGATTCTTCCGCCTATCTATTCTATCAGAGGGTTAACTTTTGGAGACTTTGGTGAAGGAGTGAAGCCTCAAGAATGATGATCCATTCAAGCAACTTCTACTAATAAACCTATTAGTAGAAACAAACCTCAAAGGCAACAAATGGTTGGGAAAAAAAGAGAGAGATTGATTTATCAGGAATGGCCATAATTAACTGACTGAGCAAATGTTTTGCATACAGAAGCAAAAATCTTGATTCAGTCCCTGACATCTCCAGGTAAGACCCATCTAAAATCTCGGTGAGCCATTGCCAGTCAACATAGACAACACTGAATGAAAGGGACCATCAGGTTATGATTGCCCTTTGTTGTGTTACTTCAGGCAGCAATTACCTCAGGAAAGCCTTGACTAGGTGTCAACTTGCTAGGTATAAGGCAGTTCCTGGGCTGTACTAGGGACAGTTTCCAAAAAACAGAGACAGCTTCTGAGGACAATTGCAATGTATGTACACTGAATGCATTCCACAAGCTATCTACTATACGATTGCCAGTGTTACCAGCAGAGTTGAGAAACTTCCTGTTTATATTACCAATGGCTTAAAATTTGATTGTGTATTCCAGCATGGCAGGAGGTTAGACTAGATGGCCCTTGTGGTCTTCCCCAACTCTATAATTCTAGGTGCCAACGCATGGTCTGCCTTCTGGCTTCATGGGCCACAAGCACTAGCTTGTTGTAAGGAAAGGTGTGAGAGACAGCAGCAACATACATATGATGAGTTTTGACAAGCTTTAAAGTATCAGGGCTGTGTCCAGATTTAGGGTAAACTTCACTGGAATCAACAGGACAAGTTCAAGCCAAGGTTAATTGGCTCTATTGATTTCCGTGGGTCTACTCTAAGCATGATTGTGCACCAGTGTGCACAATCTTTCTCCCCCTTTTCATAGCATGCAGTAATTGGGGGAGGGGGAAGAATTCCAAGAATGCTGTTTGT
Organism: Ctenosaura bakeri; assembly: GCA_948474755.1. Classification (NCBI taxonomy): domain Eukaryota; kingdom Metazoa; phylum Chordata; class Lepidosauria; order Squamata; family Iguanidae; genus Ctenosaura; species Ctenosaura bakeri. The sequence continues at coordinate 464,602 of CAOLHI010000084.1, read as the reverse complement.
TTGTTCTGGAAAAGATTCTGCTGCTGGCAAAACTACAATGCAAATGAAATGTCAGCAAAAGACAGAAATGAAGAAGGAAAGAGGCTGAGTGAGAAAGAGAGAGAGGGAGGGAGGGATTGAGAGTGGATCTTGAAAAGGAAGAGGACAAAAAGAGCAAATAGAAAGAATTGCTATGCACGTTGCTGAATTTGTTGGTGAAAGGAAAACTATCAGGCAATGAGTTACAATTCATGGATCATATTTAAAATAACAATAATGGTTAGGGCATGTTATGCACAAGGAAAAGGCAGACATAGCAGGGCAACTGCACAACTCAGGGGGTGAGTCATTAAGACAGAATGAAAAGTTTAATGCCTATTTGCTTCAGACTTCGCAGAAGAAGATGGCATGAAAGGTCTCTATCAGCACTGGCACAAGGATCAGAGAAAGGTGTTATCTATTGGGTGAGATGGCAGAAGACCATGTCCAACAGAGTGGTCCTTTCAACTGACCTGATACATAGGATGGCTTTTTCACCAAGGCTAAGGCAAGCACAACCTTATTGTGATCCTCATTTGGAATGATGACAGACACTCCCACAGCATACCTGGAAGCTCCATTGCCAGCCATCAATCATACCTTTGTGAATTAACAATACCCTGACTTATTTGGAAGGCAGCCATTGAAGTGCAGCTATGGTGAAACAGCCTTGTGCTGTAACACCACCTAACTTGGTACAAAAGTACTGTGCATTGCCAGAAAGAGACCACAAGTCTCACCCCTGTGCAAGCTTAAGGAAACAACTGAAGAGAGAAGCCATCCATCTTTGTTGTTATTATTTTCTGCCAGCTGGTAGAGGCACTTTTATTTAGATAAGTTTTTGGCTTTTAAGCTAATTTGTGGCCTGAAGTAGATTTTAACCTGCAGGCACTAGGATTAAAAACAAACCTCCAGAACTTTGCATTCTTTGGATTGTGAGGATTTCACGATTCCATTGGGACTTTTAGTGTGTTATGAGGTGTACAAATGCCCTGTGTTCACATGAGCATTTGTATATGCAGATCTCACTGAAATCCTCCTAGAGCCTATAAACACACTATGGAATAAAAATGAAATAAAATCTGATACAATAAAATAAAACTTCCTGCAAGGTGGGTTCTTTCCTAAGCCTAGTGAATTTTGGTGCCCTTTTTCTAACTGGAGCAAACCCAGTGATAACCAGAGTATGTCATTTCTGCTTGGCACACCATAGCCTGACAAAACAAAACAAAACACACCAACAACATCGTGGGCTATTTTTGTTGTTGTTGCTGCTGCTGCAATATGTCACATTAGTCTGGACAAAAAGGATCTATTGTGACATTTATTGGTTGGTTGGTTGATTGTAAAACAAACAAAAAATCCTTGTACATTGCAAGTGGCTAAGGCCATTTCCACACTAGCCTGTTATAGTGCTATTATTGCACTTTCAACATCCTATGGAATCCTGGAGCTGCAGTTTAGAGAGTGGCCTACAATAACAATAATAGCACTATAACAGGCTAGTGCGGAAATGGGATGAAATTTGGGGACATTGTTTACAATGGTTCAGTTGACAAAGTCAGCTGTGTTCTTCTCTGAGGAAACATGACGCTATTGGACTAAACTGTCCTGTTCTAGTTCATGTGGGTTCATGACAAGGCAGGCCCTACCATTAGGCAGAATGAGGATAAGACAGGATATATAGGATAGGAGGACAGATTATGCTTTGATGATACGGTAGGTTTGTATTTTATCTGCACTTTATTATTGCTAGTGAGCATAAGCACTATTAGTGGACAGCAAAGCAGATAATTGATTGAGTGATTGATTAATTAATTAATTAATGAGCCAGAAATTTCTGAGAAGATGGGGCTTAAGAGCAATGGTCACATTAATGTCTCTGTGCAGAGAAGTTCTATAACACTGTCCTCCATACACATCTACTGGTGCCCCTGTGAGAGGAGCCAACATTCATCAGAGGAGACAAATTGGAGAAGGAGCCCATGAACAAAGCAGAATGGAGGCTGTAGCAGCAAATAGTTAGCTGCCTGTTTGGAGAGTATGAAAGAATAAGACATGAGGAAACAGGAGATGGCTTGTGTCCTACCCTGAGGATATGAGAGTCTGATAAGCACAGCCTACCATCGAGGGTCCAGGTGGCAGCAATATGTTCAGATAGAGAAAAGGAAAGATGATAGGACTAAATCTCAGCAACTCCCTTGTATCTAAGCTTGCCAGTCCTTATCCCAACACACCTTCTCAGAGGTCTCACTCACTCACTCTCTCGTTATGCAACCCAGCACTGGGGGTACTAAGTGGCACAGCATGTGCTTTCCATAGAAAAGGGCTCAGGTTCAATCATGGCATATCCAGGCATAGCTGGGAAGGTGTAAGAAACCCAGAGGAGCCATTTTTAGTTATCATAGTGTTTCCCACTGTGACTAGCCCTTCCCTATCCATGCATCTTACTTAGAGTGCACTAAATGTGAAGGCAACCTAAATGCATATGGATACACTGGGTTGTATTAGTAGAAACCATGGCTAATCATGCGCTGGTAACTTCACAGCTTGACTTCTGCAAAGCGCTCTACATAGGGCTACCCATGTGCTTAGTCCGGAAACTTCAATTAGTTCAGAATATGGCAGCCAGGTTGGTCACTGGTAGACTGAAGTCTTTACATTGGCTGCCTATTAGTTTCCGGGCACAGTACAAGGTGTTGATTATTACCTTTAAAGCCCTTTATGGTTTGGGGCCAGCCTACCTGTGGGATCGCCTTCTCCCATATAATCCGCCCCGCACACTAAGGTCCTCTGGGAGGAATTTACTGCAGCCAATCAGAACTAGGTTGGCTGTGGTTACCCAGAGGACCTTCTCTTCTATCGCTCCTAAGTTACGGAATGGCCTGCCGGAGGACACCCAGCATATTACCAGTCAAGATGCTCTCTTCCGACAGGCCTTCCCAGACTAGTACTTCCACCACCTCCCACCAACTGTCTTGCTGTTCTTTTAATAGTCAGTTGACTATTGTTAATTGTTGTGTGTTTTAGGGAGTTGGTTTTAGGTGGGTTGGTGGGTGGGGAGGATTGGGTATGTTTTTTAATGTTTTTTAATGTAATTAATGTATTATTGTTGTTTGCCGCCTCGATCCATGGGGAGAGGCAGGATAGAAATATTATTATTATTATTATTATTATTATTATTATTATTATTATTCAGAGTTCTGGCTTGTGCTTCCTTCATGAAACTTCCTTGTTGGCCATGCTGCCAAACATTTGCTATGTTGGCTTTTTGGAATTACAGGGGGGCGTAATTTGCTACCACATTCTCAATTCCCTTCCATATATGAGAACATTTGTTTGAAAACCCTTTCCCCCCACAGTTTAAAACAGGAGTGGACAAATCCAGTGCAACTGGGGCCAATTTTCTGATATTGGGTCCCTCTAGGATCAATATGGGCCACCAAAAATGCAGAACAAAACCAAATTGTCTGGCAGTCCACCTCTCCTTTTGAATTCTTTAAAAAATTGTTTCTTTCTTCTTCTTTTTTTGGCATTTTAAAACTACTTTTGTTGTTAGATAGAAATACAAGTTGAATTGAATTCACTGCTGAAGGCTTCCAAGAATGACAATTTGCATATGCTCTTCCTTTGGCCAGAAAAAGAGTGGTCCCAGAGGGCTGAAGGGTGATAAAAACAGACTTAAGGACTTCATGTAGCCCCATGATCATATTTTGCTCACTTCTGCTTTAACTTATAAAGGGTTCAAGTGGTTTGAATTTACATTCTCTGTCACCCTTGCTGCTGGTCAGTTTCTGGGCAAATTCAAAGAGCTGTTTATGATTACAAAGCTCTAGGTGGCTCAGGTCCAGTTTATTTGAAGGACTATATGCGTCCTTATGAGAGAGCCAGCATGGTAGAGTTGTTTTAGCATTGGACTATGACCCTAGAGACCAGGGTTCGATTCCCTGCTCAGCCATGAAAGCCCACTGGGTGACTTTAGGCATGTCACACACTCTCAACCCCAGAAAACTCCATTATAGGTTCACCTTAGGTTTGCCATAAAGTGGAAATGCCTTAAAGGCTCACAACAACAACAATGGCTCCTTGTGAGCCTGCTTGCATGTTGTGACCATCTGGGGAGGTCCTTCTCTCTGTCCTACCACCTTTCACAAGTATGTTTGGTAGAACATGGGAAAGGGCCTTCTCAGTGGCTGCTCCCAAGCTGCTCCCTTCCTAGAGAGGTTAGACTGGCATTCTTCTTATTATCCTTTCATAGGCTGGTGAAAACCTTTTTGTATCACAACTCACTGTTCAAGAAAAAAGGGTCCTCTGCTGTATTGTTTATTTTGTTGTTCTTTTTAATTGTCTTTATTTTTAATTTTAGTAATGCTTTAATTAGAGAGTCAGTTGGTGTAGTAGTTTGAGCATTGCACTATGGATCTGGAGGCCAGAGTTGAAATCCCCATTCAGCCATGGAAACTTGCTGGATGACCTTGGGCAAGGCACACTCTCCCAGCCTCAGCAGAAGGCCATGGCAAACTCCCTCTGACCTCAAATCTTGCTGAGAAAACACTGCAATAGGTTCACCTTAGGGTTGCTATAAGTTGGAAATGACTTGAAAGTACATATCATCATCACCACCATCATCATCATCATCAACAACAACAACAACATATTTTTTGACTTTCGTACAAGGTAGGTGTTAAGCTGTATTTAACCTTTGAAAGCCACCTTGAAACCCAGTTTGTGAAAAAGGCAGGATAAAACAACAACCATATTTCCCCATATCAGCCTGCCCATGTTGTATGGAAGAAGGCTTTCTCTTGGTCCCAAAACCATCCCAGGCACTTTTTGTGAGGACACAAGTGACAGCCTTCTTGGTGTCTGCTCCCAAGTTGTGGAACTTCCTTCCCTAGGTGGTCTAGCTGGCCCCTCCCTGATGGTCTTTCCACTGACAGCTAAAGAGCTTTTTATTTAAGGAGGCATTTGGCTTTAAATGAATTGAGACAGATAGAACTTTTAAGGGGGGAGGTTGTAGTTTTAAAAATTTTTTTATTATGTTTCAAACATCTTTATAATGATGTTTTTTACTCATTTTTAAAAACTGAAGTTTATTTTAACTACGTTTTAACGTTTGTACTAAGAGTTTTTAAATTGTACTGTGTTTTTTAAAAGGCAGGATATAAATTAATTAATTAAATCGATAAACAAACAAACAGGACATGGTGCTCTATTCCGGCTATATCCCTTCATAAGACTCTCATGGTATTAACAACCATGCTCTGCTGGCTCACCACTCATATCATATCTTCACTGGTCTTCTCACCCATTGTCCTCATACTGTGCGTCTATGGGGCAGGAGGAGGTCTTGGGAGAGTTCTGCATACATAGGTTTATTCCCTCCCACATGCCTATTTAGTAATGGGGGTGTTAATCAAGTGAGACAATAAGACCCCAATAGAGCTTTGGAAAGCAATGAATGTGCTCCTAACTCCCACCTCATCTTCTGCCACACATCAGAAAATGCATGTCTTTTCTCCCTTGTTGTAGTAGTTGTAGTTGTTGTGTGCCTTCAAGTCATTTCTGACTTATGGCAACCATAAGGTGAAGCTATTGTAGGATTTGCTAGGGCTGAGAGTGTGTGACGTGCCCAAGATCACTCAGTGGATTTCCTTGGCCGAGCAGGGACTAGAACTCTGGTCTCCAGGGTTGTAGTCCAGTGCTCAAACCACTATAATATGCTGGATCTCACCCTTAGCCATCCTAATAGAAACCACGCATAAGACTCATGCGGCCCTCCAGAAGTTGGACTGTGATTTCCATCAGCCCCAGCCAACATAGTGATGAGGAATGCTGAGAGTCAAAGTCATCTAATAATGTTGGGAGGACCACATGATTCTCATCTCTGATTTCTGGAAATGTCTTCTTCTTTTTTAATTGAACTTAAGAAACTAATAAACAAAAACAAGTAATGTGCAATTAGGCTGTAAATTCTCATTCCTATCTGAAAGAGACAAAAGAGTGAAAACAAACAAAAATTAAATTAATTAGTAATCTAAACCATCTTCTTATTTCATACTGAGGTGTCAAGATACCATATGAAATCTTGGCAATCACTGTGCAATGAAGCTGTAAATTCTCACTCCTATCTGAAAGAGACAAAAAAGTGAAAACAAACAAAAATTAAATTTAATAAACTATATTCTTATTACATACTGAGGTGTCAAGATACAACATGAAATTTTGGCAACCAGGGGTAAAGTTAAACCAGTGCCCTAGTTGTTGTTTTTTCTTCTCAGTGTGGGATTGATATTTAACAGTTATTAACCAAAAATAGCTAAAAATCTATCTATCTATCTATCTATCTATCTATCTATCTATCTATCTATCTATCTATTTTATGACCCACCTTTCTGCCAATATGGGATCCAAGGCAGCTTAAAAAAATAGATTAAAACAAAATATAGGTAAAAGCAAATCATAGTCTAAAAAAAATTAAATTTATTAAATGAGTTATTCTATTAAGAACAGTACCAATTTATAACTAGTTATAAACACTTAAAAAATTACACTGAGGCCCAGACTACAACACACTGCCAGCTTCACATCTTTTTTGAGGCAGCTGTAACTTCCACAGCTTGGGAGCAGCCACTGACAAGGCCCAGGTGGGACAGAAATAAAGCCCTCCCATGAGGTTCTCAAAACTCAGCAGGCTCACATACGGAAATACCAGGGGTGGTGGGAGGGGGCGGGGCTATGGTGTGAGGGATGTGGCCACTGTGTTTGGGGGCGTAGCTGTGGTATGTGAGGGTATGACCAGTGGGTGTGGCCAGGGCGCATAGGGGTGTGGCTACGGGCCAGGATGCCCCCAAAACATTGCTGCTGTGGGGAAACCACCTCCCCACTCCCTGTCCCTACGTGACTGGGAAATACAGTCTTTCAGGTAGTCTTGGTCTGAGCCATATAGAGCTTTATAGGTCATAGCTAGCAATTTGAACTGTGCCTAGAAGCAGATATAATATATACAGTCAGCCCTCCACATTAGCTGTACCTTTGGTCTACATCAACATTTAGTTATTTATTTATTTTTCTCTTTTTACCACCCAGGCAAGGCATCATGGCCAGCCTGACCTAACCTTGCAGTAACCTGTTCAGTTATGCAGCTGGCACCAAACTGTTTGATATTCAGGCAGCTAATTAGCAATAGAGACAGCTTATTCTAGCCTGAGGGTGCTTTTGATCTCCTGCTGCATCCGATATTTATTAGGGCTTGTAAGAAAGACAGGCTGGAAAGGGGAGGGAAGAAGTGGGGAAAAACATACCACAAGCTGAGCAAGACATTTGGATTGAACAGTAGTTTACTTATAATTTACAGACTTGTAGTACTTAATATATAATGCAATAATCTGTGCCCTGCCATTTGTCATTTGAGGGTCCGGGCTGCAGATTATAGCTTAGGGCAGTGCATCTGTGCACAGATCTGGCAGGAAATGGCTTCAAAATCTTGAACAGCTGAGCACGACGTCTCGGTGTACTCAGAAAGCCCAACCTCTGCTCCAGAGGTCACTGGCATGCTTTAGACCTGACAGGCCAAATTGTTAAGCATGTGACTAATATGCATACAGAACACAGGACTGCCTGATGTTGAGAGGGTATGTGTGCGCATGGGGCTGGCTGCAAGTTTGATGGCTGGTTAGCGGCTAGTCTTAATTTTATGTGACAATCCTATGAAGGAAGTGCCGGGTGGGTGACTAAATGGAGCATATTGATGTCCCACTGGGTGTAGCCCCTGTTGTTTTGACAAATTCTCCTTAGCATTTATCAATCAAGCCTACAATGGGGGAGTGTACTGAATATCTAATTCAGACAAGGCTAGTCAGGCCTAATAGAGGCAAGCTAGCATGTTATTCAATTTGTACTTGTTAGCGATGTCCCACTGTCACTGAGCAATTTGCCTCTGTACTCAGCAAATGAAAAGAAGAGATTTGCCGCGCTTCAAACACTTACATGAGTTACAAGCAAAATTTTAATTAGCATGTCATTACAGTAATAATTTATTGCTTCTTTGTCACTGCCCTAGTCTACAGATTACATTTTAGGTTCCCCCCACAAGCACATACCATCCCCATTGCCTTCTCTTCACAAGGAATGCTCTTTAATATTTACGAGCTGGGTAACTTTTTGAGAAAGAAAGGCAAGACAAGAAAATGGAAAGAAGATGGTTGACAAATTATGTAACAGGATGCATTTCAATGTGCGCAGAGTCCCAGTCAGTTTTCTAGGATGTTTTTTTCCTTTACTCTATTTACCACCATCGAAGAATTAATCTGTTTTTTTTAAAAAAAAAACCCACACATTTTAATCCATCTAAGGGATCATGCAAGATGTTTGGCGTGGTGTTCATGAGATTATGAGAGTGTGGTGTAGTGGTCTGAGTATTATGCTATGACCCTGGAGACTAGGGTTTCCCTGCTCAGACATGGAAACTGACTGAATGACGTTGGGCGTCTTGCAAGCTCTCAGCTCCAGAAAACCCCATGATAGGTTGTCTTAGGGTTGTCGTAAGTCAGAAACAAGGGCCCTTTTCGCATTAAGGCTTCTAGCGCGAGCGGGGGAGGGCGGCTTGCGCAAGAAGCCTTCTCTGGGAGGCTGCCGCTTCCCCCTCCTTCCTTCCACAGGCGAAGGAACGAGGGGGAAGCGACAGCATCGCGCGAGCCACCCTCCCCCCCACGCACGCGAGAAAGGAGTCTGTCCCGTCCATCCCCCCCCACGTGCGCGTGAAGCAGGAGGCTGTCGCGTCCATCACGCTAGCGCCCCACCCCTTCCTTCCGCAGGGGCAGAGGGAAGGAAGCACGACCCAGCCGCCTCCCCGATGCTCCGCACAGGAGGTAAGTGAGCGCGGGCGCCGGGAGCGTTGCGTGAGCGCGGGTGATTTTCGCTTCGAAGCGAAAATCAAAAAACCCGCGATCGCGCCGCTTCAGCCCCGTGAGCCCGGCAGAAGTGGGAGTGCGTCGTGCGGAGCGACGCTCCCACTCCCGTGAGGCTCACGGGGCTGTCGCGCGACAGAAGGCCAGTGCGAAAAGGGCCAAGTTGAAGGCATACAACAACAACAACAACAACATGAGGCCATCCTATTTTAATATATAGGTAGATTACCTTTGCCTGTTGGTGAAAGCATAAAATGGAGGAAGGACGGGAGAGGACAAAAAATAGAAATGTAGCAGTACCTTTAAAATTAACGGGTTTATCTTTTAGCATGAACTTTCATAGATATAAACCCACCTCCAAATTTATTACAGAATTGCATAAATCAGTATGAAAACATGGGCAGAAGAGTGTCTTGTGGCCTTTTTAAGACTAACTACATGCTGGAATAAACCAGTTAGCCTTAAAGGTGCTCAAATATTCCTTTTTTCCCCCTCCCCTCTTTTTATACTGAAACAAACTCATACAGCTATCTCTTTGGGGAAAAATCATAAATCAGAATGATGACAACAATGCAAGCAAGCTAACAGAGTTAAATTAAATATGTATGAAATGTACTAAATAAATATTTTTTTCTAAAAAGAAATGCAGTTCCTTCCATGAAGAACAGTCATTGTGAATATTCACATCTACACAGCAAACAAGCCTTTCTCTATGCTATTTATTTATTTAAATTTTTGTGCCAAATTTCTCCCAGTGTGGGACCCAAAGTGGCTGACAACAAAGTAAAACAAAGTACAGCTAAAAATTATTTGATAACAAAAGTTTAAAAACCATTAAATAGTGCTGTTAAAAATAGCTGCAGTTTCAAAAATGTGTTAAAACAGAGCAAAAAGGATTAATGCATAGTGTACCCCATGAAAAGCCCCTTCTGCCATACATAAATTAAGAGACAAAGGCCTGATGGTGGAAAGACAGGGAGCCAAACAAGTCTCCCATGGGAGGGAGTTCCACAATTTGAGAGCAGCCCCCAAAAAGTCTCTCTCCTGTGTCCTCACCAAAATATCGGTGCTGGCAACGAGACAGAGAGATAACCTTCCCTGTAATACATACCACTAAATAGCAGCGGTAGGGGAAAAATGTGTCAAAATCAAAATACATTATAGTTTAAACCAAACAAACTAACCCAAGGATATCAGACTAGTAGCATTACAAAAAGGCATTTGAAAGTGTGAGCACATAAATCTCAGTCAACACCATATCAGCAGATCACATACTCCCAAGTTCAGGTCTCTCTACTAACCACATCAGCTATGCCATGGATGCCCACCAACACTCACAAACGTGATCATAATCCATCCTTCATCTGGTCATATCTTCAGCTCAGTCCTTTCTCTTGCTTCGGGACCCAAAACAGACAAAAGCTTTGTGCTTATGCTTGTCTACTGACTTATGGCAAACCATGAATTTCGTTAGTTTTTCTTAGGTGAGGTAGTTTGCTATTCTCTGAAATATAGCTCATACTACTTGGTAGCTTCTGAGATCAGATGGTTAGCCCTTGGATGGGAAACCACCATCGAATGCAAGGCATGATACAAAACCCAAAATACAACATGACCCAAATAGTAATATGTACCTCCCAGCATTTCACAGATGTAAGCTGGGACACATGTGGGCATGCAACATCAGAGTGTAGTCAAAATGGCAAAAGTTGCTAATGAGGGAAAATACACAAGCTAAGAGAGGTTGCAGCAGTTTGCTCTTGCCTGAGTCTCCTTGGAAAGACAAGATTCTGCCCACTCCTCTCCTCTGTCCGTGCTGAGTTAAGTGCAAACTACTTTTGTATGTTGAACCCAATTTGCAGAAGCTGAAGTAAGATGTGAACAAAGGGGGACACTCAGAAGGAGAGAGGGAAACTGGGACATTTTGAGAGCAGATGAAAAAGTGGGATGGCATGAATTAGTTGGGACTGTCCATGGCAAATTAGGACAGTTGGATGGTGTGGTAATGCCATGCTGGAATTGCCTACATTCAGCTTCAGAAACAGCTTTCATACCTAGAATCCTTCAACTTTCACCCAGATGGAATGAACCAGATAGACAACCACATCTTACAGGACTCACAAGATTGTCTCTTTGTCTCTCACACACAATCATATACAGATCTATATATCTGCAAAAACTGACAGAAACCAGCAATGACTATCTCTATTTTTGAGCAAAAAAACCTCTTAAGGTTAGGAAACAGCTGTTTGTCCAAAGCCCTCCTGTAAGTCCATGGGCCTTGAACCTAGGGAAGCCTCTCAAAAGCAGAAAGTGTAAGATCCTGTCATCATGAAGGTATTGCATAGCTGTGTGGCCAATACATCAGCAACTGATACCCAGTTGCAGTGGAGGCTAGTTAGTAACTTGGCACTATTGCCCTTTATTTGACTTTTGCTGTGAGGTGGGGAAAGACAGAAGGAGGCCATAGCAATTAATATTTATCTCTGTCTAAGCAAAGATAGATATGGTACTGAGAGGCAGACTGCAGCCGGGTTCCAGAGGTGTGTCGCTTTGTGTGCAGAGTCCTGGGTTTCTTTAATGTTTGCAAATTACTCACTAAGTCTTGAACTCTTTTTTTTTTAAAGTGTCTTCCACTTAAAAAAATTCAAAAGCAGGGAATCAACCATTATGGAGTTGCTTCAGCAGTCTTAAGTATAATCTGAAACCAACATGACACCAGTAAGAATCCAATCCACTTACGCTTGTGAGTCTTCCACCATTCCCCATTAAGCAGAGGTGTAGTGGTAGATTTTGGAGAGCAAGCATTCATTGTGCCAGTCCCATTGCTGCACTCCCAAGGAGACATCAAAAACACAGGCAGCTGTGTTGGCCCTAATATGCCAGAAAGTTTTAGCAATTTTAATCTCTACCAGGAACAGGTATTTTGTGAAACTAATGAGTCTTGCTTCTCATCCAAGACTAATCTATCCCCAAATATTTTGCTTTATAACTGGGATAGCTCACATCAGTATATTGCTACTAGAAAAATCAATTCCCATCTCTGACCCTTTCCGCACTAGACTATTATAGTGCTATTATTCCACTTTCAACATCCTATGGAATCCTGGGGTTTGCAGTTTAGGGAGGGGTCCTAAGCCCCAGGATTCCACAGGATGTTGAAAGTGGAATAATAGTGCTATAACAGTCTAGTGCAGAAATGGCCTCTGTTTCATCCTCTCTGCAAATTGAAAAGTCCCAACATTGGGACCATTACAATACTACTATTAAGATTCTGATCATGCAGACTGACATAAAACAGCCTTTTCCAGAGCCTGGAAAAGTTACTTTCTTGGACTTCAGCTGCCAGAATCACCAGCCAACATTTCCAGTGTCCATGCTATACAGAGTATTCTGGGAGTTGTAGTTCAATATAGTAACTTTCCCAAGCTCTGCCCTTTTTAATCTTCTTCTTCTCCCCCTCAGTCTGTTTTGTGTTAATGTTTTACTTGATGAAAAGAGTCAAAGAATTCAAAAGCTTGCCAGTGATTTTATCCATACTTGGTTAATCATAAAAAAAGTCTTTCCTAACTTTAGATATTTGCATTTTTCCTATATATCAAGATTTTTTTAAAAAATAAATGATTATGGCTTATGAGTATAGGAAGGCTTTGTCTGTTACTTGTTGTAGTGTTTCTTCAAGTCATTTCTAACGGTGACTCTAAAGTGAATCTATCATGGGGTTTTCTGGGGCTGATAATATGTCACCCAGTGGTTTTCCATGGCTGAGTGGAGACTCGAACCCTGGACTCCACAGTCATTTCATCCAATGCTCAGACCACTATACCATGCTGGCTCTGGCTCTGTTACTGGCAGGAGCTAATATGAGAGAAAAATGAGCCTGTATAGACTGAAAATTTTCAGAATCTGAATGGTGCAGAAAAGTTGCAGAATAGATTCATGGGCAGAGTATGTGTTTCCTACTGCTTTAACACAGAAACTCCCAAGGACAACCACTTATATTTCTAGTGCACAGGTGAGTAACTTTAGATAGTTACAGTCAGTCAGTCTCTCTCTCTCTCTCTCACACACACACACATTTAATGTAGCATTGAAAAGTATTGAGAGCATTTGCCAATTGGATGAGATAACATCAAGCATGTGACTCTTGATAAAGCTGCTTTATGCATCTGGCAAAGTTCAAGGATGAAGCTAAGCAGGTCTGGTCTTTAGCATCATCTTGGAAACTGTACGTTAACTGCTCTGAGCTCAGATGGGTAGGTTGCAAGTGTAACACATGGATAACTTTGTTTGTTAGATATATATCTTGCCTTTCCTGTAAGGAGTTCAAGGAGGCATACATGATCCCCACTCCATTTTTAACCTCACAAGAATACTGTGAGGTAGGTTAAGATAGAGTGATGAGATCAAGGTTACCCAGTGAGCTCCATGGCCAAGTGGAAATGTGAACTTGGGATCCTTGTCTTAGTTCAATATTCTAGCTGTTACATCTTGCTGCCTCTTGATTTCCTTTTGAATTCTAAACATTTCAAAAGTGTCTTTTGTAAGACTGTAACTGTCTGGTCCAGTCCTATAAACCAGGGTGTAAAAGGTTCTAAAACAATTGTACTCCCTAAGTCACATTTCATGCTAGGCCTAGGCCTTAACACAACCACCTCCTAAATGCTACAGTTTTAGGTAACATGGTTTATTAGTTTGTTTTCACAGGCACTAATTGCTGTTTTACTTAAATGGGACATTTAACCTGTAGTTGCTTTGCTTTATGGAAATAACTTTCATAGAATGATTCTGGGAGGAAAAAGGGTGCTATTTTCACTCATGTTTTCTTAGAGACTGTGCAATAAATATATTACCATGTTTGCAGTGCGGCTGACTTACATGGCTGTATGAGTTTTAAAAAGTCCATCCTGTGATGACACCTATACTGAAGGCCTTTCCCTGCAACACTGTTATAGTGTCATTATTCCGCTTTCAACATCCTATGAAATTCTGGGCTTTGTAGTTTCCTGAGGCCAAAGAGCTCTCTGCCTGATAATTCTAAATGCCCCTCCCTAAACTGCAAACCCCAGAATTCCACAGGATGTTGAAAGTGGAATAATAGCACTATAACAGTGTAGTGCAGAAATGACTTGAGTCAACCAAAAAAGCACAATATACCTCACACCAGCTTTTGAAATTCTATAGGGTTCTTCATCAGGCCATTCTATTTTGGATGTCACTGGAAGTGTGCATAGACTTTTACATGTAGATTTGATGGGAGCATGGGAACAACTTTCTCCAGGCTCTGGAATTTCTTTCCCAGAGAAGTTAAGACTGGCTATCTCTCTATTCTCTTTCCATAAACAGCTGAAGACAACAGGCATTTGAGGACAGATTTTTTTAGGTGGAACAGGCCATGGATAATGTATTGGATTTCTATTTGTTATTTTTGTTATACTGTGGTGTGTACCAAACTGGGAAAAAGTTTATAGCCATAAACTGAATAGGAACAAAGGCAGTAAAACAGATGCAGCTGGACCTCTCCATTTGAAGTTACATAGCATTCTGTATTTGCATCAATCCAATATGAAGACATAGGCACCTCTGATGGAAGAAAAAATGCATTTAGTCTCTCTCCATTCTCAGTTTGGAGATATCTTGAGATGCTGGAACAAGCAAAGGCTGTCAGTTGTGACTGAATCAGGTTGCTTTCTGTGGTGTTGGATGCATTAAACCCTCAGAAAAACTGTTCCCAGGATATGGTGATACACAATCCAGTTCTTCAAGTACAGAATTGAGTATCTTCAGATTAGAAAACATGGCTACCTGTGAATCAGGGTTTTTTTTAAAGGAAAATAAACAGAAGTTCAAAGCAATCTTATAAGATCTTTTAAGGTTTAGACTATAACCCATACAAGATTCACTGCCTCAGTGATATGGAAGCAACTAGCCACTTTTAGAACTAGTACTATTGCCAAACTTTGTTATTACTTTCTGAGAATATTCTTATTGTCACTTTCATAAAATGGATCAACATCCTGAACAGCCATCACCTTCCAAGTCTCTGGGCTGGATTGCAATCTGAGGTGGGCAAGGACTTTTCCCTGTTTCACTTGCCCACTTCTCTCCAGCAATGGCAGAATAATTACAACTGGGAGAGTCAGAAGGAAATTCTCTTCTCTCTTTTCCCTTCCTGTCAGACATTTAGAAAACTGCTACAGAAAATGTCAGAATTAAATAATAACTGAATAAAAGAATAAAAGAACTGAATAAAAGAATAGCCTGAGGGAAATGATAAGCAAGCTGGACTAATAAGGTTAAATCCAAGGCCCTTTTCACAGGACATTGCTGTCTTGCATTGGGGATGGGAGAAGGACAGGACCCGGATGATGCTTATGCATGACGTTGTCTGTGTCCCATCGTTCTCCTGTCCCCAGGCAGTACAATAGCACCACAAATCATTGATGGGTTCTCCCTGTCAATGACTGGTGATTGCGCTGCCCTCCCACTGCCCCCCATACTTACCTGAGCTGCGGAGGGTCAGGAAGCACTGCGGAAGGAAGAGGCATGCCATCATGCCTCCTCCATTCCTGCAGGCAGCCAGTGTGGAAGGGAGCGCTCCCCTCCCTGAAGAGGATCTACCAGGTTCCCTGTAGGATGTTGCCAGGATCAGGTAGGGTGTGTAAAGGGTCTAATTCTTAGTGCCTGTTGAATCCATGGAACTTAGTAAATATGGGTTAACTTAGCAAGTTCTCATTGATTGATTGGATCTACCCATGGTTAGTTGGGACTAACAACAGTATGTAGGCTAAGGCTGCATTTTACATTTCCTAGCCACAGCATACCTGTTTGGGATACCATATGTTAGACAAGTCGTGTGGCATACACAATTCTGTCTACTAGAAGAGGTGAATTGACAAAGCAGAAGGCTGCCACTCAGCACTGAGGAATGCCTCTCCTTGAAGGCCCGACCGATGTCAACACTGGTTTCATTTAGGCACCATGTTGAAGAAAAAAATGACTACTTACTAATGTCTTTGGGCTTCACTAATGTACTTCAGGTTCTATGCACAGGGTTTTTAAACTGTTTTAATCCTGTAAAATCATTTTACCTTGTTAAAGGGTTTACTATGCTTTTAGTTTATTAAAATTATTTTTATTGTTTTAAATTGTTTCAACCTGTTAGCACTGATTTTACCTGATACAGGGCAGAGTTGAAATATTTTAACAAACAAACAAATGAAAATCTGTTGCCTTGGGTGATTGTCAAAACATATGCTTCAGAGAAAACAAAGGGAACATTATTTTAAATTGCCTTAACTGATTTTAAACTGCCTTGTTTTAAATATTAAATAATTTGTATTCAATCTTTTAAAATGATTATTATTGTTTTAGACTCTTCTAAACAGATCTTGAGCCAGGGTAATGCATTGCTTTGACTGTTGAGAGAGCAGAGCTCGAATCCCCAGCCATGGAAACGCTCTGGGTGACCTTGGACAAGTCACACTTTCTCAGCTTCAAGGAAAGGCAATGGCAAATCCCTTCTGAACAAATCTTGCCAAGAAAACGTGAGCCTTAGGGCTGGCATAAGTCAGAAAGGACTTGAAGGCACACAACAACAACAATAACAACAGCAACAACAACAAACTCATTTCACTGTATTTATTAAATATTTTAATGTTTAATAAATATGAATGTTTTAATAAATGAAAAACACAGAGATCCAAAAAATTATTTTGCACATTTAAAAGTAATTGTGTGTCTAATTATTATCAGATGTTAGACACTAATGGATCATATTTTTGGACAGTAATGGAAAATCTATCATGGTTTTTCTTTATTTCTCTCTTTTTTTTCATTAGTCTTTCCCAGTTTTGTTTACGGTCTATCTATCTATCTATCCATCCATCCATCTATTTTAAAAGAGAAAATATGCTCTTTTGAGTATCAAGTACAACCTGTCCATCTGCAGCATCGTTAAATGGAAGTGTGTTAAATAAATAAAGGCAATTGTCTTGGAAACACCTTTCATACTTAATAAACAAAACAAAACAAAAAACCCACTTTATGAATGATACAAGAAAAGGAGGAAAAAGAGGAAAGGGCACCAAAGAAACACTGGGTAGACTTTACAGCATAATTGAATTAAGTCGTGTGTGCCACCTATAATCACAAAGCAAGGCACAGGGGCTTGTCTCTTCTGAATCTTGGGACGCTGCCAGTCAATGGAGGGAGAAAGACTCTTTAAACTGGTTAAATGCCTGGCAAGCGTGCATAGAACCCTCCTAGCTAACAGGTGGCTGAATAAACCTCAGCTGGTTGTTGCACAGAGCTCTCACACTGACCTTCTTGAGGATAATTTCAGCCTACATGCACACGCACCACGCACTGTATTTGGTGCAGCGGAAGAAAAAAACATTGAGGACAAATAATATCTTTTAGTCGCTAGAGTTACCAGTGGCCTGCTCTTCCATTCTCCCCGCCTTCTCTCTGCCCCCCAACCCCGTCCCTCAGCTGAATTAACATAAAGGAACAGTGACAACAGCGAGCTGAAAAGCGTAGCTGGTGGGAAGATTAAGTATATCATTGAAAGGAATTATGTTGTAAATGACTGGGAGGGCTCAGGGCTTCTGTTCCTTGGTCCCATCTGGTCCTTAAAGAATACCTTGTCGTAATTACCCCCAGATGGCTTTGTGCTACGCAGGGTCTGGACAGCCAGGTGCCACTGTACCCTGCTGGGTGTAATATTCATTGCTTCATGCAAGGGGAAAAAAGAGAGAGAAAGAGAAAGAAGGGGGGTGGTGGAGAAAAAGACTTTATTGCAACCTCATTTCTTTCAGGGTATTACACAAATATGAAATGAAGCTAGCGCATCCGAACAGAGGCTTATTTGTCTGGAAGCTGGAGGGTGGCACACCTAACAGAAGACTCAGAGGGATGCTTTTTGCTGTTCCTTTATTATGATCGCAGAAAAGAGTGGAAACCTGAACGATTAGCAGAGCTTCTTGACAAATGATTTGCAGGGATTTTTCATCCTAGCTTGGCTTTTCCAGACTGGCGATGTAACAATAACTATTTTAAAAGGAGTTGATGGTTTAAACGTGGATGATTTCTCAGAATGGTTTTACACATTACATAAGGACAAACCCAGGTTTCATTGCCATGTTTTGCTCAACAGCAAGTCATAGCTAATTATGGTATGTGTACCTGTATGACACGTGCGGGCCATTAGGGTGTACAGTCAGCCCTCCACATTCACTAAAAGTTTGGGGCACAGGAGCTGTGCAAAAGTGGAAAAACCGCAAATATCAAAATCTGTGTGTGTGTCTGTGGGAAGGGGGCTGAGGCATGGTGGAGGGAATGGGCACCCAGGGCCCAGGGGCCAGCCAGCCCCTCCCGAAACTGCAAACCCCAGGATTCCATAGGATGTTGAAAGTGGAATCATAACACTATAACAGTCTAGTACAGAAATGGCTCAGGCCAGGAAAAGGAGAGGGAAAGGGATGTGTAGGCATGGTGGCCCTGTACTTCCTCTCTCACATCCGTCTTCTTTCTTAGCTGGAGTGGGGGCGGGCATTGGGAGAGGGTTTGTAGTACTGAGAAATCAGGCTGCAATCCGTCCTTAGCTGTCCACGCAGTAGGTGGAGAGCAGCTGGAGAAGGACCAGAGGTGGGTTTTTTAAGCGTTGTGTGGCCTGATTGGAGCTGCAGAAAGGAAAGGTTCCCCCAGAAAAGAAGCACTTGAGGTGGGGGAGGGAAGGTTGGAGAAACTCACAAATAATCTAATGTGGAAGTCAAACCTGCAAATGTAGAGGGCTGACTGATTTATGTATTGGACTGGGACTTCAGGAGATCACCGTTCAAATCCCCACTCAGCCATGGAAACCCATTGGGTGATCCTGGGCAAATTTTCAGTGGCAAACCTCCTCTGAAGAAATCTTGCCACAAAGACTATTTGATAGTGTTGCCAATGAAAGTAGGAATCTGTTTGAAGGTATACAACAACAACGACAGCAACAACAACAGCAACAATAACAAATTGTCCATATACTTTTAAATATTTGTATATCACAGTCACTTACTGGTTAAGGTGTCACATAACGTCAATCTACACTGACATAGTTACACAGTGATTGAGCAACACTATCCTTCTGATGAATGCTACTGCCACTGTATCTGCCAGTGTGCCTGTTTATTCTCCCACTGTGCAATGGGAAAGGCACAGTGGCTGTTTCTGCAATCCCTATGAACAAAGTGGTGCATTAAAGTCATTGATGAATAGTTACTCACCATCCAAGAATGCACAACTGCATGGCTTGAATTCTTTAATCCCAGCTAGAGAGACCTACTCAATCAACTGTGGAATGCTGAGTTCACATGTAAGGAAATGCAATTGATACCATGACCTGACTCTAGTAAGGACTAACAATAAGATTATAGGCCCTTGTGAAGTGGTTACACTTATAAAACTCCACTTGTACAGCTATGAACTAAATATATTCTTCGCACACCAGTCAAAAAAGTACATGGAACCTAAAAAATAAATTTCATCAATGGAATCTCAGTAGTTATGTATTTAGGTGTATGTTCTTAAAAATGAAGACCAGGGTCCTGCATCATCAACATAACTATGATGATGGAGCTCAGTCATAGTTATTTCTGACAATATGACTCACCCTCCAAAAAACTAGTTTTGCCAGCACCCCAACCCCAGCATTTCCAAGACATTGCAGATCAAAAGCAGTGGAGAATGACATCTGTAGCTCTGTCCTAGTTGTGGGACGTGTCAAAAACAGGTGGCTGGAGAGATCCTCCTCCAGGATCCTGCCACAGCTGCTTGTCTCAATATGCCCTCTGACCAGAACAGCATTGCAGGCATAATTCTCCAACACCCAGTCTGCAGCACTTTTTGGTTGCTTTTGTTGAGATGCTGCCAGGCTACAAAGTTAGATTTTTGGGATCTCTTTCAGTCATTCGGAACTATAAACATGAATCTCCAGCAGTTATGAGATCATAAGTCCAGTTTACAATCTTGTAACTGCTCAAGAGGATACCAGCCATTATGTGTGAAGGCAATGGATAGGGATCTTTAAAGTTCAGTGAACTCATGAAGCATCCCTTTCATAAAGGAGCCTAGTGCAGTAGGTAAGAAGCAGAAAAACAGTCTCAACCTCTATGACTGAGAGATGAGAAAAAACCCATGATGAAGCTGGTGGAAGGTGCCCTCAAGGTATCTCTTGCAGTATCTTCTTTGAATGGCTTAATTCCATCATTGTTCAGTACTGGGACATCCCAGTCAGTCACTACCAGAATGTCTGAGTGGTGTTGTAGACTGCAAGCACTGTATCATCCTCCACTAATTGTGTCTATGGGAGGCAACTGAAGCAGAAGACAGGTCTATGACAGTCCACTTTTATTTTTTCATGCAAAGCCTAACATTTTGGAAAGGAAACTGTTCTGCACAAATAAATACCCCATTTCCTGGGCAAAAATGTTGACCTTTGCACAACCTCCCATGTCTTTTGTACAAATGAAATTTTCACAAAAGAAATGAAAGAAAATAAATAAAAGTCCTGGAAAGTGAAAAATCTCATGGCAGTTGACACTGTTTTGGGAGGACATTTCTTTTTGTGATGAGACAAACATCTCATTGAGGATGAGAGGAATGGCCAATATTCCTTAGATCTTCATTCACCACCCCCTAGGGCCATTGTTCAGGGAGGGCATGTGTTTACTGCCTTCTATGTAAGAGGGCTGGCCCTACCAGTATAGAATGATGTGTGTCTTTCAAGCCTTTGTGGAATCTAGTTCCTACCAGCCCTAATCAGCACATCTAGTACCGAAGAATGCTATAAGCTGAGATCCCAATATTGAAGGGCTGATGATTCCCATCCCAGTTTAGACAAACTGGGATGGATACCTCACTGGTCTCTCACCTTTGTGAAGTCTGTAAGATCCTGGAGAGAGTTAAATGCTTGCAGATAAACCCAAGGGAAATTGGAGGGATAAGGAAATCAGCTGTGGTAGGTGGGACAAACTAGTAAAGCCAGCAATCCTGAAGAAGACAGAAGGCAACTCATCTGCCTGTTGGCCTCAGCAGGGTAAACTGCAACACAAAGCATGCATCTGTAGCAGGATAACTTTTGTTCTGGTCGAATATGACTGGTTATGATTCTAATAGATGGCAAATACAAATTTTATTACGGTACAGACATTTAAGTATGATGAAAACTATGGTAAAAATGGATGTAAAAGCCCATTATGACACTTGTCTTTATTGTTCTCTTATTCCTGGCAAGAAATATACAGCATCTTTCCAGACAGTTCTCATCAGCAGCAGTTCCGGAATGCTGAAATTCATGTGGCTTCCATAACTTTTTATGTTTCTGTTCAATGGACATAAAAGTATTAGCCAATGAACTGACAAAGACATGTGCATTAGTCAGCCGGTAGTTAGCCTATCTGTTTGTTTGCCTGTACATTGTCTATCTTTCATCTCTGTCTCTGTCTGTCTACCTGTCTATCTATCTGTCCATCTGTCTGATCTATCTTCACCTACCCTTCTCTGCAGAAGAGAAGGTTAAGAGGGGACATGATAAACATGTTTAAATATTTGAAGGGATGTCATATTGGGGAGAGAGCGGGCTTGTTCTCTGCTGCTCCAGAGACTAAGACAAGAAGCAATGGATTCAAGCTGCAGGAAAGGAGATTCCACTTGAGCCTCAGGAAGAACTTCCTGATGGTCAGAGCTGTCCAGCAGTGGAATATGGTGCCTCAGAGTGTGGCAGAGTCTTCCTCGTTGGAGGTTTTTAAGGAGAGGCTGGATGGCCATTTGTTGGGAATGTTTTGATGGGTGTTCCTGCATAGCAGGGGGTTGGACTTGATGGCTCCCGAGGTCTCTTCCAACTCTAGATTTCTATGATTGTATGATTCTATACCCACCCACCCATCTGTTTTGCTATTAAAATTATTTTATCTGACCCAGATAAAATACGGATTAATTTTAATGTTAACTGCATAAGGACACTGACTTGTTCATTTGCCCCAATCCAATCAGTTACCTCTAGTGAGTTCAGTAATTTTATTTTATTTTTTTTAAAAATGTTCTATTGACATTGTTTTATTATTTTATTGCTTGATTTTATTTTCTGAAGTTTGGCTGTGTAACCTTTGGGAGATTTTTTTTTTTTAATGAAAAATGACACAGATAGTGGTGACTGCTGATTTCCATATCAGTGAGATGGTAAATCCAGTCTGAGTTTTCATTTGAATTTTAAATGAGTTATCCAAAGTGTTCAACCCTATTTCCAAAATAGTGTCAGCATCTTGAAAGTCTCCTTTGAAGTCTGGACTGAAACCTGGAGTGAATTCACTGCCTTGGAATCCACTAGGTTGGAGGAAAGGGTAAGTAAGTACAGTTTCATTGGATCAGACCCAAGATCGATTTAGTCCAGCTTCCTGTTTCTCACAGTAGCCAGCCAGATGTCCATAGGAAGCCCACTTCGTAATTTTAAGGACAGGTGGGCATTCATGAGAGATCAGTTTAATTTGCTACTAGTAGTCCTGGATGGAAGAGAAAAAGATCTGTATATATGAGTGTGTATTCACTGCATGTTTCATGAAGTTGAAGATCTTATATGAAGCTGATGATCTGCAACATATTCTATTAAACTATGTAATTTATTCAAATATAAGGAAACAATATTTCAGCCAAATCCTCATCCCAAAAGCTAAATATTTATTTATTTGCTTAAAAGGGTCAGACAAATGGTAACTAGAAAGAGTGGCGGAGCTGGGAGTGTGCAGGGGTGGGTGGGAGGGGGTGGGGCTACAGTGCAAGGGGCATGGCCACTGTGCACGGAGGCATGACCGCGGTGCATGAGAGTGTGGCCAGGGTGCATGGGGGCACGGCTATGGGCCAAGATGCCCCAAAAACATTCCCGCCTGGGGCAAATCGCCTTCCCCTGGCCCCCACGTCCATACATGACTGACTAGAAAGGCTGCCTGATTTTTTTGTTTTTCTTCATTGTTATTAGATAAAATCATTTGAAACACAATGCTGTATGATTTCTTGGTGACTCTAATTTATGAAATTATGAATTCTGATTGGTGACTGTCCAATTTATGCTGAATTAGTTTTGTGATGGTTGAATGGACATATGCAAATAAAAATCCTTCCTTGCTAAAGGAAGCCCACAAGGTTGATGAGAACATAATAGTGCTATCCCTGTCATGATTGTGAAGAACTAGTACAACCTCCCACATGATCATATATAACCATCATGACCAAAAGCCTGCACAGAAACTAGTTTAAGGCTTTAAAAATAGTATTGTAACATAGGAAATATGGTGTTTTCTCAGTCTTAGACCTTCCCCACCTTAATTTAAAGAAGATTAAAGCATTTAAAGCAAGCCACACACAAAAGAACATGAGTTTCTAACTATCTCAGTCTCTTTTCCAATGTCTCTCTCTTTCTCTCTCTTTCTGTTCAAAAAAGAAGATGGAAGCTAGTATCATGAGTCTTGTGAAAATCATAATCTCTCTACAAAAGGACAGTTGGGCACCCCAATTCCAGAAGGATATTGACAAGCTGGAGTAAGTCCAGAGGAGGGCGACCAAAATGGTGAGAGGCCTGGAAGACATGCCCTATGAGGATAGACTTAGAGAGCTGGGTATGTTTAGTCTGCAAAAGAGAAGGTTAAGAGGGGACATGATAGCCATGTTTAAATATTTGAAGGGATGCCATGTAGAGGAAGGAGAGGGCTTGTTTTCTGCTGCTCCAGAGACCAGGACAAGGAGCAATGGATTCAAGCTGCAGGAAAGGAGATTCCACCTGAACCTCAGGAAGAACTTCCTGACAGTGAGGGCTGTCCAGCAGTGGAATGTGCTGCCTCAGAGTGTAGTGGAGTCTCCTTCCTTGGAGGTTTTTAAGCAGGGACTTGATGGCCATCTGTCGGGAGTGCTTTGAGGGTGTTCCTGCATGGCAGGGAGTTGAACTGGATGGCCTGTGTGGTCTCTTCCAACTCTACATTTCTATGATTCTATGATTATATGATTGGAAGCCCCTAATTAAACACATAACAGGCTAGGGGAACTTCTCAGTCCTTGGACCTCATCTCCAACCAGTGTGTTTTCACAAAAAATCTGAGAGACACTCATCCCCTTACCTTGAGTTTCTGGATCCCTAATTTCACATGAAACTTTGCTTGGCTTCAACATTGATTCTGACAGCTTGAAACAGAATCAGAAAGTCTGCTTCACTTTGTGAACCTACACTTGCAGCTTGAACTGGATTTGGTAGTGATTAGACAGCCACGTTTGGAGCTTCTAAATTGGTTTCAAGTGCATCCCCATACATAAAACAATCCATACTATATGAACTTATCAACATACAAGCATGTCAAAATGTCTTGGAAGAGCCACTTATTAGTAAGGGCATGCCAGATGGCTGAAATAATATCTGGAGTTTCCTTAAAATGGCTAGAGGTTGTGGAAGGTTACACATGAATATGTACTAATTGATCTTTGACAATATCAGCTTGCAACTTGATCTATTTATTCTTTATTATTTTATATGTACCCTGGCTTTCACTCCAAATTGGGATTCAAGGAGCATCACAATAAGATTAGCTAAAATGGTTAATATGATAGTCAAGATTCTACATTGTGGTTGTGCAGTGCACATCTACACTCAATTATGCAGTGGTTGCACTTAATACTGATATTGACAGATACACAATGGATTGCACAATGTGCCTGCATACTGTTCCACTGTGCAATTGGTAATGGAAGGAAGTTCCACAGTCTGGGAGCAACCATTGAGAAAGACTTCTCTTTATGCAGACATGAGTCTGCACAAAGCTCAGCTCTGAGGGTGGCAAGACCCAGAAAAGAGCCTCTCCTAAAGTTTTCAAAGCTCAAATAGGTTTGTACATGAGAATATGGTCTTTCAGATATTTAGTAACAATCCATTTGTATATATAATTAAGTGCATAGATTCTTAGATTTGATCTGGATCTCAGTTCATTGCATCAGAGAATGTCCTACTTACATGACTTCACCTACTTCAGATCAATACAGAGACAGTCTGCTTTGATACAAGTACTGAAATGAGACAAGTTCTAGAGCTCCAAAGATAAGTACCTCTCATTGACTTTCATGGGAAAATCAGAAATAGATATAGTATTTATTCTCTTTGGTAGAAGTAGATAAAGTCTTCAGTCTTAATATTCCCTTAGGGGAGGATTACATCTGCTAAATTCAGAGCAATACACACAGTGTTTTTAATGCTTCACATTTTTAAATTTAGAGTTTTTTTTAAAAAAGAAAAGAATAATGCTAGTCTAACTTCCTGGCAGTATTGGAAGTTTCTGCTATGGAATTAATTAACTCAAACCATCCCACACAGAAAAGAGAAAGGCAAATGTGAAGAGGATTTTGAAAAATGGAGGATTTTGAAAAGCACAGTGGCTGGGTTGCAGTATAGATGAGTGCTGAAGCTTGCAAACAGGTGGTATTTGCGTGTCTCCACAAAGCCAAATTAAAGTGGCATGGAATTCTGAATCCAGGACATGGACCTAGGGGTTCTAAGCCTTCCTCACCTTTGTCTGCCAGTTTTGGGTTTTAGAGTAAAAGATTGCCTCCTTATACAAAGTCCAAAGCCTAAATAAAGGTTAAAATCATAGGAATATTTTGTATCTATGTTAAGCAGAGTGAAACAGGGCTAGTGCAATATTTGCTTGTGGTACAAAGAAGAGTAATTACTCAGGACAGTCTTCCAAGGTTAAAAGGAAAACTTATGTTTATTGTCTCAGGAAATCCATCTTAAGATAGAGAGGGAGATAGGCAAAATAAGTTGACCTAAACTTGGTTAACAAGAGACCCTAAAAGCTGGCTTTCATGTTTGAATGTAAGCTATCATTCATTATTGGGGTTGGAGTTCAGGCAAAAGTAACAAAGAACCTAACTAACTTCTTGAGAGAAGGGAGAAGTGACCTCTGCATGTCAGAAGGAAGCAAAAGGCTTGAGCATGTAGACCAAAAAAAGAAACAAAGGATAGACTTTATCTGCTCTCTTGTTAATCATCTTATATAACTGTTGATGCCTCTTTGCTTCTAACAAAAATGGGCTCCAGTTTGGGACCGGTTCTGTTACATTCAGGTAACAGGTACCCTGGGTCCTTTCACACATTGCACTATATTTTAATTATTATTTTGGAATTTTTCTCCATACCTTTGGCTGCACTCCTCATGCATAAATATCCCCATGTACAGATATGCTATACCAGCATTACACTGCCATTATTCAGAACTATTTTAACAATTGTTTTTAATTGAGGTTCTGTTTTTAACTGATATATGTTAATCTATTGTCCCCTACCTCGATCCATTGGGAGAGGCAGGTAAGAAATAAATATTGTTATTATAAATATTAATTATTTCCTAAGTCTCAGATACAGTTGTCAGGGATTACTAATGCTGGTTCAAGCAATGACATTCCATATTTTATATAATATCATACCTAAAACCAGTTCCAGGCCTCAGCTTTGGTGAGCAAGACTTTCAGTTAAAAATCTCTGTTTGCTCCTTCTCAAAAAAATAAAAAAATAAAAAGAGGGTGGGAAGAGCTCATGATAGTTGAATTGATTTAAGTTTATAATGTAGAGAAGGTAGACCACTAACAGATAATGGCCCAATAATAATTGAGTTTTTGGTCTTTAGTAAATGTCCGTGGAGTCAGTCTGTCTTCTTTATAGCCATTTCAGTGTCCATGTATGCTCATGCATGTCTGAGCATGTATGTGAATGCTTCACTATGCAAAGCTTTATCCTGAATCAGACTTCAAAATATTTCAGTACAACATACTTATAGTATTGACAGAAAAGTGTATTTGCCAATAAAGATGTCATCAAATATGCTCAGTGATGCTGTGCTGTCTATTTACTGTCTCATATCCAAGAGCAGACAGGAGTAAAATGTCAAGAATATAGTAATCAAAAGTATCCACTTTTCTTAGGCTGACACTTCCTGCTCCCCCAGGGTTGCTGACCATTCTCTCTGCTCTCAAAGAGGGAGATTGCGTTCCCTATACAGTCTCAAAGACCAGTCCAACCTTTGCAAAGTTATTTGCATTGTCTTTGTTGTGAGGTCAGAACTTCAGGGGTGTGTTTGAGATGTGGATTATGGTTGCCAAGTTGAATGGGGTTCCTGTAGGTTTAAACCAGTATCAAATCCTGGATCAGGAAGAAGTACTGTCAGGCAAAACTATTGCACTCTCCTGCTTCAACCTTCCAAGACCATTTTAGAAGCTTCACCACCTTTTAGAAGCTGCACCCATCCCCAATAGCAGCTTCACCATTCAGTGAAGAATAAGGGAGGGGAGCACAGAGCAACATTCAGCTCTGTTCCCACAGCTGGACACACAACAAGAACATCACCTTCCAGCTATAGCAATAGAGCTGGAGACTTCTTCAGTGCTCTCCACTGGCCACTAAATAGGTGTGTGGGGTGGAGGCACCTAAAAGGTGAATTGAGAGAGGATGATGGAGGAGATGTGCCACAGTTCTGGCTGAACTTTCTGGAACATTATAGTATCTCTCCTTGATCTAGGATCTGTTAAGAATTAGAGCTGTAGAAGTCCCCTTCTGTATTCAGGCTAGCAACCCTGATGTGGATACATGAGACCTCAAACATCTCCTATTTCCTTGACTCTGGCTATAAGATGAAGAAAAAATTATCTGCTCCTCTTCCTTTCTCTCTCTTTGCTTACAATGGATGGTTTTGTTATTTGTTTGTTTTTATTTGGGGGGGGGGTTTAAAAGACAAAATAAGATCCAGAAAGGAGTCAGGGCAGCCAAAATTCAGATCCACTTATACTTCCACTCTGCCAAGAAGAGGAACGGAGACTCCAAAATTGGAGTACTCCCAAGGAGCAGCAAACAAAACAAATCAATTAAGAGAAGGCATTACAAAGATGAGAAAGAGTGGTTTGAATCAGCTGTCTGTAGACCTCCCTTTACCTTGGCAGCCAGCCTGCCTTTCCTTTTTGTAGAAGAACCCATTTCCCATCTTCCTCTGAGCCCTTCCTTGGCTTACAGCTGTCTTGGCTATATCCTTCCAACTCAAGTACCCAAGAGAGGCCTCAGACAAGCTGTTATACAAGTCCTTGGTCCACAGTTCTTCATTCAAGTTCAAAGAGAAGCAAGTGGCCTCTAGAGGCCTTCAACTTTCTAGCTCCTCCCTCTCCAAGCTAGTCACTGGTCTTTTATTGGTCTCTTTGTCCCACTCCAATTTATTTTATCTTTTAGCGTCCTGAGTAATATTTCTTCTTGGTCACATTTGTAGGACCAGAGTGGGCGGTATTCCTCATCTTCCACATAGGGATGCAGCTCTTCACTAACTTTGTTCTTGAAAGAAGGAATAAATAATTAGAGCAATTTTCTTCCTGCTGTGAAAAAGTCTTTGACAAGTAGTTTCCAAAAACTATTTCACAATATTTTCTGTACAAAATTCACATGTGGTGTTTTTGTGTAAAAAACAACAACAGTATTTTCTATAGAGGAAATATTTTTCCTGCTTCTGTTTTCTTGTGAAGACATATTGTTTGTTTAGCAGCAAATGCTGTTTCCTGTGTACCAAATGCAGTTTTCTGTTCCAGAATACTACATGTGAATCTTGGGTGTCCCAAACTACAAAGATTCTCATCAGTCCAGGCTTCTTCTTGTCAGAATTCCCTGGGCCTTGGGAATTGTGTTGTTCAATTCTTTTCAAATATTTTCTAATATTCTTTCCATTCTTCCAGAAAAGGATGTTAAGCAATGTAATATGAATGTCCGTGGAACACCTTTTAGAAGGAAAGCACACTGAGGTCATTTCCGCACTAGACTGTTATAAAGCTATTATTCCACTTTCGACATCCTATGGAATTCTGGGGTTTGCAGTTTAGGGAGGGGCCAGGCAGAAATGGCCTAAGAAGTAAGCATCCATTTCCTGTCCTTATTTCATTATTTCATGTACATCCATTGTCCCATAAAACCTGGTGGCAAATTATCCTGCAGACAGGGGCTGGCTGAACCCTACCCCTTTATTCTGTAATGAAATTTCTCCTTACACTTAATCAGTAATCAGACAAGTGGACTCAAATGCCAGCACACATCTTTCCATGATATTCTCACTGTCAGATGCAGTGAAGCAAATGCATAGAGCCTGACTCCTCAGAGATCTGCTGCAATATTGATTCTTTATTAAGCTGCTCACAGCCTCAAAAGGGGATTTCTGCATCTTCCATCAGAAACACCCTGCTTACAAACACCTTCTTTTGCTAATTTTAATTTCCACTTTCCAAAATTGCTCAATCATAATTTTGAATTAGGCCATTGACTTAAGCCTCACAGAAATCATAATTCCTTTTGGGAGAGCTGTAGAGGTTATTGAAAATGCTTATCCTTCCTCTCGTATGATATTGATCCATTTCTGTCTTACAGGAAAAAGAAACAGAAAAATGGTAATTATAGCAAACCGGTTCAAGCTTACGGGCAGAACCATCTTCAGCTGAGCTGAAAAGCAGAATAGTGAACAGCAACAATAGTGCAAAGGTAATTGAGGTTTGGGAATTTTTGGCACACATCCCCACACCTTATTTTCAGTTACAGGACTTGGAAAAGTTACTTTTTGGAATCACTCCCCCCCCCAATTCTGCTCATTACATTCCCCCAAAAATAACGTTTGCAAGCTCTCCACAGTGTAAGCAGCACTTATGTCATGACTAGGGGTGCCTAAATCAGGGCCATTTCCGCACTACACTGTCTGTAGTGCTATTATTCCACTTTCAACTCCCTGTGGAATTCTAGGGTTTGTAGTTTACTGAGGCCAAAGGGCTCTCTGACTGAGAATTCTGAATACCCCTCCCTTAAACTGCAAACCGCTGGATTCCAGAGGATGTTGAAAGTGGAATAATAGCACTAGAACAGTATAGTGCAGAAATGACCTAGGCTGTTTCCATTCCTTGTCAGCTTTTGCTAATGGACTTGAAATTTTGTTAGCTGTCTTTTAATGCCCTTTGTCCCTGGTCCCTACATGGTCAAGAAGGGGATTAGCTTCTCCTTCCATTGATATCCCTCTGGACCACTTTAACTGACAACAGAAATAACATCTGAGGCAAAATGTAATCCTGTAACTCTACCTTCATCACTTGTCTTCTCCTGTATGATTTTTAACATCTTTGCCTAATGAAGAAACCAGTAAAACTTCAAAAGCTTGTGCCATGTATTTTCTGAATTTGGGTTGACCAATAAGGGTACCACTCTTTTGTGGATTCTGGATTTTGTTGTATTTTGCTCCATGTCCACCCTGAATATGTTTCCGAGCTTTTGCATGGTTTCATTTCTAAGTACTTTCTATCCAATTACCAATTTAATTTGTGATTTAAGAAACACCACTGCAATGTAAATGTGGATTTAAATACACATTTTTATATGTATACTTGCTTGCATTGTCTCATAAACAGTCGCGTAGGGATGGGGAGGCAATGGGAGCAGATTGCCCCAGGCGGCAACATTTTTGGGGCATCCTGGCCGGTAGCCAGACCCCCATGAGCCCTGGCTACACCCCCCCACACACACACAGTGGCCCTGCCCTCTGAGCCATGGTCCCTTCTCTTTCCACCCCCCTCCACACACTCCAAGCTCCACCACTGCTCATAAACTTTCCATTTTTTTCTTGTTATTTACACAAGGAACAAAATAGCAACTTTTTTTTTCCCTTGAAGGTGCTATTTCTAAAAGTGCTTTAACCTTAAATATACACTTTGATATGCAATTCTGCCCTGTGCTTAGAAGAAATGACTCCACTGTAGAATTCAAAGAAGTGCAACCTACAAAGGATAATGGAATCCTATCAGTTTGGTAGGTATAGTTCATGTCTGTCAGGGATGTTTTAGTTGTTTATTCTTTCATGCAATGTGTGTATGTGTGTGTGCACATGTGTGTGCGTGTATGTGAATGTTGCAGTTCTTCCAGCTCTTGATTCTAGATCACAGTCCACATAGACCTGTGGAGCTAAAGGTGTTTATGTGTGGTGGGAGTGTCCATTTATTCAGGAATTTTGGAAAGAGATTAAGAAACAAATAAATATAATAATAGGGAGAAAGATTCAATTAAGTAAAGACAAATGTTTAACCATCAACTTAGGGAATAATAAGTTTAAATAAGAATGTAACAACAACAACAAATTAAAAGTTGCTTATGCTGTTATTGCTTAGGGTAGAAAAAGTGGAATAATTTTATTTGTTAAAATATATAAAAGAAGCTATATTATTTGACTTTCTTAGGGAAAGAAGGTTAAAGTATAGTAGACAATGCAGTAAAGAATCATGAAGTGATAACTGGAAAATGGTGATTGAGAAAGTAAAAGAAAAATCAGGGTATGAAGATGTGATAAATTTGATTAAAGTTATATCCCATATCTCTGAAAAAGCTTTTTGATATAAATGACTCTGTCAGCCTTGTAGGGGGAGGCTGGGGGAGTTGGGTAGTCAAAAAAGCATTTGTTGGTAAGAAATCTTTTTTTCCTTGTAATAACATTGTAATATAGTATATATATTTTTTTTAAAAAAATTATAATCTTTATTAATGTAATACATACAGAAAAAAGAAAACAAAAAAGTCAACAATAACAACAATAGCAATAATAATAAAATATACCAAAATAATATAAGAAATACTAAGGAATAAAAGAAAAAAGATGTGCAAAGCAAAGAAGAAAGAAGAATCAAGAGCCTAAAATACCCACCCAATCTTACTTACATACATATAATATAGTATATACAAGTATATACTAAGCATGTGACTCATAATAAAATAAAATAAAATTGGAAAAAGAGTATTCACACACACACACACACACACACAAATTCACAAAGACCAAATTCCTCAAGCATCCCTTACTTAACATGAGACTGGTCCTCTAACAGAAGAGCTAGTCCAGTACGATTTGGCTATTGCCATTTTAAATTTACAATAACACCCAGTGAAAGTACACAATGGAGCAATGGCACACTAAATGTTCCTGGGATATTCTAGGCCCAACTTTTATTTTTAAAAAATCATATATTGCTCTCATTCTCTGCTCTTTGCCTTTCTTTTTTGTGGGATAAACTTATCATTACCCAGCAGTGCATTAATACAGCAATGAGTTTAATTACTTTCAGATGATGTTTTAGCTAAGGTCATGTAAAGACTGGCAAATCCTTTGGAGCAGGTTGTTTGGCATCACAAAAGTGAAAGGGAAAGAGGAAGAAAACCCTAATTCTGTGGTTATTAGATACCAAAGAGTTGGACCTTAGTCACTGTTTTTAAAGAATGTTTTAACATATACTATCATATATCACTTGGAGGGCCCTGGGAAGCCAAAGAAGTACTTTAAAAAAAATTACTTCTCCAAAAAGTACACAATGGCTGCAGTCCTGCAGCATCAGCTGTAATTAAGACACTAGAACTCCATCTTTGTAACTAGGATGCTGCTGTCCCCCAAAAACCCAGCCTTTTCACCCAAGCAGTCTCCCAATTGAAGGGTTCCTGCAGTCTTGCAAATTGGGGCACTGAGAAATAACTGCACTACTTTCCTGACTGTTGTGCATTGAGAACAGGCAGCTGTAAAGACCTCTTGGGGTGCTGCTACAACTGCTTCTTTCAATGTACCCCCAACCAGGAAAGCACTGCATTTGCCATTACCCAGTGCTTTACTGTGTATCAGCTTAGAAACCCTTTGGTAGGGGCACTGCCTTGCTGAAAAGGTAGGTTTGTGGGGTAAGGTTCAGTTAATAATGACCATAAATGTGAATCCTCCAAATTATGAGACATTAAATCCAGCTTATGATCATATACCCACTCAGCTGGATGCTAGCCTTAAAAATATAAATGTCCTCCAACATGGTTTTTGAAAGGCAGCTAAAAGATGGAGCCACCAATTTTTGTATTACTTTTTAACATCAACAATGCTGGCAACATACAAGTAACAACATAGCTGGTAATATTATGCATGACAGAATTAATTATGTGTAACTTCTAAGCTCCAGTTCTGAGGAAGTTCATATGACCACCTGCTGTGGGAGCCCATGACAGACACCAGTGCTGATACACTTTGTCAGATGTCTGAATGTTGATGCCAAGTGTAATTGTCATATGAAATGCTGAAAGAGAATTGTATTTTGGGGGGGCATGAATTATCAGGTCCAACCCCCAGTCCATGTAGGATCTCCACCTACAACATCTCCTGCAGATAGCCTTCCAGCCTGTTTCTGACAACGTCCAGAGAAGGAGACCTCACCACCCTCTAGGCAATTGGTTTCATTGCTGAACCACTCTCACTGTCAAGAAGTTCCTTCCAATGTTCAATCGAAATCTACCCCCCCCCCGTAACTTAAAACCATGAGACCTAGTTCTACCTCATCACACTGCAGAGAAAAAGCCTGAGCCCTCCTCTTTATGGCAGCCCTTAAGGTATTTAAAGAATGTGATCACATCACCCATCATTCTTCTAGATGTGTTATCAGACATCTTAGGATGAATGCTTTCTTTCTAATTTTTACTGTACTTTGGTATAACCACATAAGGTGCTGGAACTCACTACAATAGCATCAATCATACTGAAGGGAGAGTGCTTAATACTAATGGTAGGTATAAAGGAAGCCTGTAGCATCTTTGATACTAACCAAGACAAAGAAATTTCTAGCACACTTTTGTGGATTCCAGTCAATTTCTTCAGATGCAGGAGTCCACAAAAGCTTATGCTAGAAATTTGTTTTCCCAGTCTCAGAGGTGCTATGGATTTCCTTTATATATTTGATGCTGAAGCAGAATAACACATCTATGCCTTTGAATACTGCTACTGCAATAATAGAAGTCATACTGAGAGGGAGAACATTTAACCCTTCCATTCTTACACTGTTCTCTGAAATCCACCCAAGTTGCCATCAGCTTGGCTAGGGAATATGTAATTAGTTGGATTTTAATTTAACTTTCAGTGACAGTGATAGGTTTTGTGATATATATGATGGACAGAAAGGATGCGGAACAACACAAAATCCTAACTAGCAAAATCAAAAATGGCTAAAGAAAACAAACAAAAGTTTTATTGAAAGCCATTCCATTAAAGTTAAGAAAGTTGTGAGACAGCAAAAATGGATAGCCAGTAAACTTATCTACAGTCATCCCTCCACATTCACTAAGCTTAGGGGCACAGGACCCTTGTGAAAGTGGAAAAACCATGAATAACTCTAGGCCCTCCCAAACCATATTTAACACACAAAAAAAGATATAATCACCATATTCAACCCACCATGGATTCCTTTGAGCATCAAGTTTCCTTTGCAAGGCAGAAATGGGTGGCTGGTGGGGCTTACTGCCACCTCCACTGTTGCACCACATCATTTTTAATAGAGACTTACAAGCCTCGTTTGCAGTTTTTCAGTCTCACAAGGCTTGCCCTATTAAAAATGGCACATGGAGGCAGTGGAGGTGACAGCAAATAATCCGTGAATAATCAAATCTGCAAAAGTGAAACCCACAAATGTGGAGGGCTGACTGTATTTCATTCTAGAAAATACTGAATTAAAATAAACTAGCCCTGGAAGTTGGATTAAAAAGCCTCAGGTCATACTGTGAGCTGACAGGAAATACTCCAGGATAAACAAAACAAGGTACTGATCTCCAAAATAAAATAAGAAAAGACAAGACCAAAACCTGGGTCTTCCAAGGCTTTTTGTTTTGCATATATATGGATAGCCATTAAGAGTACTAACACTGAACTAAGATGTTATGCAAGTTAAGGGTATGGGAAGAGAAAGTGGGGAAAGATCCCTAAGAGTATCAGCCAACATCTCAGAGAGGTTATGACAGGTGAACAAGAGGTTAGGAGACTTTGGTCATTGGAAACTACTTAATTCTATCACTTTTGTTCTCTCTAAGCTTTCTGTAACTCAGTGCTGACCATTGCTGCATTTCTAACACTACAGAGATGGGAAACTTCTGAAAGTCCAGATCCATTTTCATCTTCTCTTGAACTTTGGTTGGCCTCACCACTCACTTTTAAACACTGACAATGATGTGGACCCAAAGCTTTTGGGGGTAGTGAGACTGACAATTTTTCTGGTGAACATTTTTCAGTCTACATATTTGTGCACTTTCTGGATGGTGCATATGGAGCTCTGCTGACAGTTTGTGACCTGTAGCCTGCACTTTGCCTATTTACTACTCCTCCCACAAGTATATAAGAGAGGGAAAGAGAGAGGAAAGTGTTAGTGTATAGGATTGCTACGTTGTGATTGGACTGTGGATCCTATTGAAGCTGTATATATATTCTGCCTTTCCATAAATGGTCAAGATACTTACGGGAAGAAAATTTTAAAACTATATAATCAATTAAAACAAAACAAAAAACAAAACAAAAGCAAAACATTGGAACAGAAAGTAACAGCAGCCAAAAATAAATTTCTGATGACATTCTATATGACATCATTTCCCCAAAATGCAAAACCATTGCAAGAAGGTCAGTAGTGAATACAGATCTGAACCTCATACACAGAATGTTTTGTAGCCTAGCAGCTCTAGTACAGATTGCCTAATTATGCATTATTCCTTGTCTTGGTTCAGTAGACATAAGCTTAATTATCAAATAATTTTGGGAGAGCTTTGTGAGGATAGGTAAAATAAACTTACGATTCAGACTGACACTTAAAATTGTTCCAGGATTGGAAGCGAATTGCCAATCAGTGAACCTAGAATAACTCTGGCATGGGATGTTTGTAATATCAGTCGTGTAGGGATGTGGGGACAGGGAGGGCAATTTGCCCTGGGCGGCAATGTTTTTGGGGCATCCTGGCCCATAACTACGCCTTTGCACACCCTGGCCATGCCCCCATGCACCACAGACACACCTCTGCACACAGTGGCCATGCCCTTCATGCCGTAGCCATGCCCTCCTCCTGAACCCCCTCCGCACACTCCAAGCTCTGCCACTGTGTAACATCCTGTTCAACACTGGACTACTATGCGATTGCTGAGTTCTGCCCAGTAAACACATAAGAATAGAACTCCTGGCCCTTCTTTTCCAGTCTGCAGGGTGAAAGAGAGCATTTCAGGGTGAGAGCACTATCCTGAAAAATGTATGTGCATGTGTGTGTGCATAGCCTTCTTTCTCAGACTTGTTTTATTTTTAAATTTCAATGACATACTTTGAACTACTTTGGTTAATGTTTAATGATACCAGCAGGTCCCACCACTTCTGACATCAATAGATGAACTTTGAAAAGTACTTAAATGTTACCCGACACAGAATAATTCAAAGCCACCACGTAGATATACTGTGTAGATATACCAAGTGAAGAGGACACATGTTCTTAGTTTAAGTTTCACTTAAAGATATACTAGAGGGAAAGCTCCTATAGCTGGGTTTTAGATGTTACTAGAAAAGATTTACAATAAACCCTTTCCCGTCAGGGTTGGCAGGATTTGCCTCCTCAGAGCATGAGCAGAGTGCTATCTGTGAAACAAGGCTTCACCGCAGCAGAGAGTCCCAGTGAAGCAGAAAAAATTCCAGAGGCTCATTAGTTAGGCTTAGAGTACTGATGTATTGGCGCACTGTAAGATAATACTTAGCAAAAACATGCAAGCTTGCCAGCAATTAGACAGAGGAAAAACAGAAGATAATGGAGGAAAATTGGGCAGCATCTCCCCTTACAAACAGTATACTGCCAATGGCATGGCAGGTCCAGCTAGGGCATCTAACTGGCAGCTGATCAAGGCAAACACCAGCCTTTTTATGCTACCTTGTCACCCTGGAACAAGTGGGGTGACCCAATCAGTGCTCTGGCGTGTGGCCTTCTCTAATACACATAACAATCCTGCTGGCCTTGCACCTGGCTGTCTGGCCACATCCCCTCTGCCATCCACTCACATGAACACTTTGCCTCATTGGAATTTATGAGACATCAAATGAAAACACTAAGTTGTGTACAAACTAAACAGATGCTTATTAAGGAATCCTGGGGGAAAATTTCTAAAAGAAACCAGAAACCTCAATACAAAAGCAACAGAAAAACTGGGCAAAGTCAGAGGCCCTTTCCATAGCCTATCTTATCCTGATGACATCTGGTGTGGATACCAGCATTGTCTCTGCCGGGAGGGGAGTGCGAGAGGAGTGCTGCCCTTCGCACTGGCTGCCTCTGCATGAACTGCCTGCAGGAATGCAGAAGACATGATGGCACCACCTCTTCTTTCCACAGTGCAGCGAGGTATTGTCCCAGTTGTGGTGGGGCAGGAAGCATAGCCATTGTGCTTCCAAGACCCCCACATCGTTTTGTTTTTTATATTGCCCATCCAGTGATGTCTGTGTAGATAGTTGCCTCTTTGGTTGCTTGAAGAATGTGTTTGGAATGAACAAACAGCTGGATATGCAAAATTTAATCAGTCACTCTTGTGCTTCATTTTTTTTTTCTTTTGATCCAAGCCAAATTTTCCTACACTGACTCATCAACTGAGTCAATGGATCTGCCCTAGTTGGGACTAACCAACAGGGTTCCAGCTATGCAAATTTTCCTGAGAAAAGCAGAGCAAAGCAAAGGCGAGAAATTACTGGAAATCTGTTTGTGTGTGTGCATTTTTAAAAGGCATTTTTCAAAATGTTCAACAGTGCAGAGGGTTCCTGAAATGTATTGAAAATGTAAACCACCACTCCTGGAGACTGGCAGGACAGACAGTTGACCCCTTTTCTTGCCAGAAAAAAAAGGTGGGTGTCAGCATGAGCCTGCAGAGCTGAGAGCCAGGGGGAAAAAAGTACTTTCCACAAACCCAGCATAGGCTTATTTTTAATTTCTGCTTTGGTTTTCCCCTACTTAAAGAACCAACAACAGTGATCAGCATCGATTGTTGTTACTGTGTTTCTTCAAGTCATTTCCAACTTAAGGTGACCTTAAGGCATGGGGCTTTTGGGGCTGAGAGTGTGTGACACACCCAAGATCACCCAGTGGGTTTCCATGGCCAAGTAGGGATTCAAACCCTGGTCTGCAGGGTCACAGTCCAACACTAAAAGCAGTACCCCATGCTGGATCTCATCAGGACAGATACAGTTCTGTATCAGCCTATGCAAGGTTGTCTTTACATTCATGCTTTTCTCTGGAACTGCCATTCTTTTGCCACTTGCTTTTTTTATTCTTCTGCATGATATTGGAGGTGGGAGGGGGACCACTTTCATACCCTCCAACATTTCACAGATTGAAACCAAGATATCTATGGCTAAACAGAATCAGAGTGCAGTAAAGGAGGAAAAGTTATTTCTGAGGAAGAACAGACAAGTTAGGAATGGCTGCAGCAGTTTGCTTTTGTCTCAGTCTACTGGGAAGGGCAAGATTCCTCCCCCTCCTCCCCTTTCCTCTCTGTTGAGTTAATGGAGTGCAAATCACTGTTGCACTTTGAACTCAGTTTGCAGGAATTGAGGTAAGTTGAAGACAGAGGGAGAAAGTGAGAGGAGGAGAGAGAATCTGGGACCTTTTAAATGAAGCTGAAATTTGGGATGACAGAGGATTAAACTGCCAAATGGGACAGTTGGAGGATATGCAATTTCTCAGTTCCAAACTAGACAAGCATCTGAGCATTTACGGTTGTATTTTCTCTCTTAAAAATGATAGGCTGGATACAACCAGTATCCAGACTGATGTACACAGGGAGGAAGAGTTTATCCTTTTCCCCAACTATGTCCTCAACTAGCCCCTCTTAAAGCTGATACTGCTACCACAGGATGAGAGAACTTCCATTTTAGTAGGTCCACATTTGGGTTGAAGAGGTTCAACCCTCTTTCTGCACACTGTGGTCCTGCTCCTATCTCCCACCGCACCTCCTGATTCATAAATATTTGTGTGAAGATCTTGCATGCCTTGGACAGATACTTTATGGTTGCTTAAGTGGAGTTTTATGAGTGTAACAATTTTGCAGGAGCCTGCATCCTAGTTTAGTTCTGACTAGAGCAGATCCATTGAATCAGTTGGATTTGCTGATGTGTTGACTCATCAACTGAGTCAATGGATCTACTGTAGTTGGGAATAACCAACAGGGTTCCAGCTATGCAGCTGTGAACTCTTTCACAGTGATACATATTCACTGGAACATCCCTCAGCAGTAGCAATGGGGCCATTTTCTCCACCACACCTGAAGATAGAAGGATGGTTTAGGGGACACAGAGGTGGCTGCCAGGTACAAAGGGGTCCTTCCTTATTATTGTCTCTCAGCATCTTCGTCCTGAAACAACTACCACTATCTGTCTGTCTGTCTGATAGCAGGGCTGGGGCTGGGGCTCCTAGTAAGAAATGAACCATAGAGTTCACTCTGGCCTGAAAAACATGTACTGAAGTCTGAGATCAGCTAACCTCTGAGCAAAAAAATAAAATAAAAAAAAATGCTTTGAGATTTGATACATCCTTGTTTTGGGTTTTAGCAGCTGCAGTTGGCAAAGTCATTTTTTCCAGGTTCTGGTCTTTTCATATCCATCTCTCTGCATGTGTATCTATCTGTTTATATATAGATGTATCAATGGGACAGATACAGAGAGAATAAAGATATATAATTAAAAATATAATAAAAGTAAATATTTCTAATGTAAATTAAAAACTAGAGTTAGATTAAATTAGGAGGATAATGATAAGATGTAAGAATACAGTTAATAGACAAGATAAATTAAATGCTGGATCAACATATAGCATGTAATTGATGACAAACAGAGGGTTTATGTTATAAAACAAATAATGATATTTATTAGCTCTTACAAAAAAGCTAGGAAGAAATATTGAACATATGTGAAATTGCTGTAAGAAGATACTACCACTATATGTTGTATTACTAAAAGCTGTACATATTTTTTCTATTTTATTTATTTTATTTTATTTTTTTGAAAATTAATAAAAATTATTTAAAAAATAACTTTAAGGGACATGTCACCATTTCTTGACATGATGTTAGTATGAAACAGTATATAGAACTCTGGCATTTAGCTTATAAGTATGTAATTGAGCTTCCAAAAACAAAGGACAGAAATGTAAATGGGGAGTTGTAGCCATAAATAACAGTTTTCCATACTTCTGCATTACATTATTTTTGGGATAAAAACTGTTGCAGACTGCTCCAGTGCAAATACTGTTCATTCATTTATGCTTCTTTTGTCTATTTATTCTTCAGCTTAGTTTCGCTTAACTTTGGTCACGGTTTGCAAAGAATGGTTGTTTCAGTGGCAACATCATGATTTACAAAAATCTTTGCACTGAGGCAAAGGAAATTGTTTCTCCCTCTTTCCCTTTCCCTTGGTAACAGGGAAAAAAAGGAAGCAAAATGAAACAGTGGCTTCCCTGGAGATGGCTAACATATGCTGGCACAGATGCTACCAGACGTCCCCTACTGGGAGTGATTATTGAATATTAGGGAAATTTGTACCAATGAGGATTAAAGGCTGTTTGAGGAAACCATGTCATTGTTCTGCTACAGCAAAGAACAAAAGGCACACAGCTGAAGTTCAAGTTTCTAGGTTGCTGCCCTTTGATGTATGCAAAGTATTGCATTCTGAGCAACAGTGGGTTAATGGGAAGATGTCTCTCCTCCAGAGACCAGAGTTTAAATCTAGGTCAGCTCTTCCACGTACCTGTTTGTGCTGGTGTATAAAAATGTTTGACTTCAGTTCCTAGCAAGGATAAGCAGGTTTTCTGAGGTCACAGCTTTTAATCTATATGTAAAACATATGCATACCTGCAAATCTGAAAACAAATGTTGCAATTTCTATGTGATTTGGTGTTTTTAATAACTTGATAATGATAATAAATATTTTCCCCTTTTGATTATCACATGGGGAAATGGTAGAAGGCAACAAATGAAAGACCACAAAGAAAAATAATCCTCCATGAGAGAGGAGCTCTGATATTACAATGACTTAACATTGTAAAGGCCATTGGCTATATACAATAAAACTACAACAACAACAATAACAACAACGATGACTTAACTGATGTTGTTCATTGCCATCAAGTCAACTTTGATTTATGGTGAACCTATAAATAGAAGCCTCTAACTCACCTTGTTATCAACAGCCCTGCTCAAGCCTAGTAAATTCAGGGCTGTGGCCTTTTTGATTGAGTCTATCTGCCTGTAGACTTAACTGATACAGTAGTTTTTTATGCTGTAGGTTTCTTCAATCCAATAGAGGCATGAGGGCCCTAATCCTACTGGTTAATCCCAGTGAGAATAGATCCATTGGATCCATTGTGGAATGGTAGGTCATAGAATCATAGAGTTGGATGAGACCACAGGGGCCATCCAGTCCAACCCCCTGTCATGTAGGAACCCACATCAAAGCACTCCCAACAGATCACCATCTAGACTTTGCTTAAAAGGCTCCAAAGAAGGAGACTCCATTCCACATTCCATTGAGGCAGCATATTCTGCTGCTGGACAGTTTTGACCATCAGGAAGTTCTTCCTGAGGTTTAGGTGGAATCTCTTTTCCTGCAGCTTGAATCCATTGGTCCTTGTCCTAGTCTCTGGAGTAGCAGAAAACAAGCCTGCTCCCTCTTTGACATGACATCCCTTCAAATATTTAAACATGGCTATTATGTCCCCTCTTAACCTTCTCTTCTGCAGACTAGACATCCCCAGCTCCCTAAGCTGCTCCTTACAGGGCATGGTTTCCAGACTCTTCACCATTTTGGTTGCCATCCTCTGGACACACTCCAGCTTGTCAATATCCTTCTTGAATTGAGGTGCCCAGAACTGGACACAGTATTCCAAATGAGGTCTAACCAAAGCAGAATAGAGTGGTACTATTACCTCCTTCAGTCTAAACACCATATTCCTGTTGATGCAACCAAGAATCGCGTTGGTTTTCTTGGCTGCATCATCACACTACTGACTCATGTTCAGCTTGTGAGAGCAAGACGTAGGTAAATCCCACTGATTCAACAGATTAACAGTATAATTAAGGCTAATATGTAAAGCCTAGGAAGAGCTTGAACGATGTGTCTTTACAGATGTTTAAGGGAATGAAATCAAGGTATCATAATAAATTCAAAATTAAACTGTTCACACATACTGTTATTACTAGATTGATTAATAAAAGATTATCTTACCATCAAACTCAAAGATATTGCACTGAAAACTAGAACATAAAAGAATAATTTCTAAAAGGGTACTTTGGGCTCCATTTTAGGGAGAAAGGTAGGATATTAATCAAACAAACAAATAAATAAATAGCACCAACACAAAACAAATACAAATAACTATTTACAGGAAATGTCTATCCAAATCAAGGAAACATGTAAATGCTTGTCAAAATAACTGGATATTCACTGGTCAATTACCTAAAAAGAATATAAGAAGGTGACCAAACACTGGTGCATGCACAACATTGGTGCAATCACCAAGAAGGCCCTGTTTCAGGGAGCCTGAGAATATTTGGAGGGTCAGACACCAAAAGAGTACAAGACTGTAATTCTGCACATATAGTGCAACCAATACCACATTCTATAGAGTGCATCACCATGAAACATATCTATTCTTCTCTCTTCCATGGGTTATATCGAGGGGAGATTTTGTATTAGCATAAAGCACGTGCAACCCATGCATCCATACACTAGAAACACAGCAGCCTAGTACGGAGACAGTCCATTGGTCCATCTGGCCCATATTATCAACACTAACTGACAACAGCACTTTAAGATTTCAGGTAAGAGCTTTTTCATCTTCTCATAAAAATACCAGGGATTTAATCTGGGAATGTCTGCATGAAAAGCATGTCTCTATTCCATTCCAGTTACAGCCACAGTAGATACATCCAGGTTAGGCTATCGCATTCATCCTACATAGAACTGCTTTTGAAGGCAATCTGTCAGTGTAAACTAGTAAAGAATGTGACAATGAAATATTGGTGTGAGTCTGGCAGACAATCAGAACAGATGACACCAAGATCTTTTTTTTTAACTCTTCTTTATTATAAATTATAATTGTATAAGAAAAGATAAAAGTAAAGAGGGAAAAAAGAATAAAGAGGGGGGGAAAGGTTAACTCTTTTTCTCAGCCATAATATAATCAAACATGTTATTCTTACCTTACACACTAATACTTAAATCACTTCCCTTCTTTCCATATTCAAATCCTACTGATCATCAAATCCCAAATAATAATAATAATAATAATAATAATAATAATAATAATAATAATAATTGCATTATTATTATTATTATTTGCAAAAAGTCAATAAGGTGTTTCTGTTCTTAAGAAAAATCACTAATGGCCTTCTCTGATCAACCAAGTAAGTTTATCCATTTCTGCTAGGCATCTCAGTTTGAACAACCACTTCTCCGTGGTAGGCACTTCTGGATTCTTCCATCTTTGTGCATATGACAGTCTCATTACTGTGGCCATATACTGAAATAATATTCCATATGTCTTCTCCAGTTG
Source organism: Ctenosaura bakeri (assembly GCA_948474755.1). Lineage (NCBI taxonomy): Eukaryota > Metazoa > Chordata > Lepidosauria > Squamata > Iguanidae > Ctenosaura > Ctenosaura bakeri. The sequence continues at coordinate 421,214 of CAOLHI010000084.1, read as the reverse complement.
TACATCCACCAATTCCAAAAGAAATATGTCCAGTTTAAGTTGTATCTTAATCTTTAAAATCAGCATCAGTATATGAATTTGAATTTTTTTTTCCTATGTCCGCCACGTATGATAAAATGTACATTCCTGTTGCCAACATTTCCAGAATAAATTAGAAAAACATTAATACATCTTACACCATTTCCACATGACAGTGCTCTCCCATCTTGTCCCATTGCAATCCTGGCTGTGCCGCTGCTGGAAAGGGAGCGCGACAAGAATGCTTCCCTCTGCATCTGATCCACTCCCTGTGGAAGGGAGTGCAAGCGACACATGTCTGTCTTCTGCAACATAGCCGGGCTCTTTTCCATGCTGTGCTGGGGAAGGGAGTGCCACCATCACACTTCCTGACCTTCCGTATGGCAAGTAAGTATAGGAGTGTTGTGCAGTCACAGGCTCTTAATGGATTTAATCTGGTAAGTGAATATCCCACAATCGTGACACGTGGGGATAGGATGGTAGTGGGACCACGATGATGTCATGTGAAAGCACGACCTGCAAACCGCTGCTGTCTTGTCTCCATAGTGGAACTGCAATGCCATGCAGAAATGACCTTAGACAACTTATCAGGTATCATATACTATCTATACATAATCTTACAAAAATATTTTTATGTTTGCAACCAAGATTAGAGTTCTCTAGTTAGAATCACATCTAAAGAGGTGACTTTCTGAAACTTCCATGTCAGATTTGCTTCCAAAGACATCTTATGCAGTGGTGGTGGTGGACCCAGGCTATGCGTTGCATCTTTCACAGGGAGTTCAATCAAGCTAGCCCACCCCACCCAGCTTAACAGTCTTCCCCATCCACTGTAACTTGACTGACCTTGAGAGACCTTGCAAAGATTTTTTTTTTTTTTTTGGAATACCACTCCCAGAATCCACCTGCCAGCATGGTTGTGGGATGGGGATTCTCAGAGTTATATCCTTAAAGTAACTTCTCCAATGTCTACCTTATCATCTGAGTCCTACCACTTAATTTTTTTAAAAGAAAAATTATCTTCCATCTTGTCTTTGTTCTTTTTAGTATCACTGACATAAAGGTAGGTTTTCAAACTAAGAGCCAGAATGTTCAAAAACATGGGGAAATTAAGAATACTCTCTCAAGCAACATGGAAAAGAAGAGTGATTTGAACAGCCTTTGTAGTTGGGGTTTAAGAACAGAGATTACTTTTAGAAAAAAAAAATTACACACACAGTGCTAACATAATTACAGAACATTTAGGAAATTGAGACCAGTGGGATTTGCTTTAAAGATGGATAGCATTAGGCTGAAGAATAACAGGCTGCTTACCTGCTGAGTTTGATCCTCTGATGAGACTCACTGGTTTCCCCTTCTCCATTTTGAGAGGATAATAACCTGTATCCACTGTTCTGACAGTTTACAGTCAGTACACTGAGCATCCACAAAAATCAGAAGCATAGCAGCCAGTTTACAGAAAGAGAAAGGAGAGAATTAACTTCTGTCTCTAGATATAGACACACACACACACACAGCCTTTGTTTAAAAAACCTTTAAAAAAGAAAGAAAAAGACCTCCAACAACAACAAAAAGGAACCCACCTTTCTAGGTGGTTATTTCACTATCAAATAGCTCCTGACATTAAGTAGTTCTTCCTAATGTTTGCTTGGAATCTCCTTTCTTATAATTTGAATCTGTTGCATTTAGCCCTTTCATCTGAATCAGCAGAAAACAAGCTTGTTCCATCTTCCACATGACGTCCCTTCAAATATTTAAAGATAGCTGTCATATCTCCCAGTCTTTTCTCCTGCTGAAATATACCACATTCCCTCATAAATTTCTCATCAAGCTTGGTTTCCACATTCTTTACTACGTTGGTTGTCCTCCTCTGTACATGTTCAGTCAACCTCCCTAGTCTTGTCAACAAGCCTCTCCATGTTTTTTTTACTCTTCAATTCAGGTGAAGGCTGGTCCTGTCCTTAGGCATGTTGAAGCAACCACGGCAGGTTGCAAATGCTGGAAGGCATCAGTGGTCCTCCAGGCAGTCCTTTTGAAGCCTCTGGCTATTCCTGTCTGTTAGGAGAACCTGTTGACCTCAGGGTGATGGAGAACACTAGACAACTATCTATTAGTGCTGAACTAACATTCACCAGCCAGTTTATCTTCTGTATACAGAAAGGGAGAGGTGCCATCTTATCCTTTGCATCAGTTCCCACTTGCTTTGATAGTGAGTAAAAGCATGTCAAAAGCTTGGAATATGCCTTTGACACTGTGGCTTTTAATGGGTACAGAAATGACCATTTGCACTGAAAAACAACAACCATCAACTTATTTCAGTAAGAAAGTGTATTAGGTAATCAAACATTTGTCACTTTAGTGAATACAGTCGACATTTTAATACACACTACCAAAAAAAGCCTGAATATAACAACATTTTAGAATTTTGGAGCCATTAGTGCATTAGAACCACTGCAAGCTTTCAATATAAGGTGGAGACTGGGAACAAATAAATACCAAATACCATAAAAAGCTAAAGCATATTTTGTAAAGAATGGTAATACAGCTTTAATTCCCCACCTTCCCCACCAATATACCCTGCACTGCCCTCTATCCAACAGAAGTAATTCTAAAGAGATTACATCATTAACTGGGCATCCATGCAATGAGCAAGCCTCATGCCAAGAAACTACTGTTGGAAAAGTCTATATTTCACCACTTGACATCTTACTATAGCAGCTGCCAAGTCTGGCTTCAGCTATTGACCTGACTATTCAAGGACACAAAGGAAAAGAAAAGAGGCAGTATAAGATAATCTCTCAGTATTTCTGTTCTATTTAGACTTTGAGGGTTGTTTTTTTAAAAAAATGGATTATTAGTTTTCATGTAAACTGCCTGAAAATTCCCTTTGGGAGGATAGCATGGGTAGCATTAGGAAAAAAGGCAATCACAAATGGATGGTCAGTTTTCAAAAAGTCCAATATATCATTAGAAGTGGGAAACCTGTAGTCATTGAGATGTTGTTGTACTCTGACTTTTATCCTTTCTGATCATAAGCCATATTGACTGAAGCAGATCAGAGTTGAACAATATCCAGAAGACCAAAGATAACCCATTTCATTACTATAGGTTTCTGAAATACCTTATAGAACCTTACAGAACCTGTGAGGTCTGTTTATAATCTGCAAGCACTTGGGCATCTAGACTATGAATTCTTTCAAACTTCATATGACCTTTCAAGGAACTTATATAAGGTGAGCCTAGTGGCAACACCACAAATTCCTGACCTTGATGCTCTTGATGTACAAACTACCTTGGGTATATAATTGATGAAAGAAGTACAATGTTTCCCAGTAAATGAGAAATGAGTTGTGATGGGACAGCCATAAAGAACACACACTTGATGTGCAAATACTGTGGATGAATGGCTTTGTTAGGGGGATATACTAATTCAAAGGTAACCTTTGTCACAGGGTAATAGAGATGAATTTCTGAAGGTTTAAAATTCATGATTTATGTGTTTTAGGTTTTTTAAAGAAAAAGCAAGACTATTCACCTCTTCCTTTTGAAACATCTTTTGTGTACATGTGTAACATCTTCTGAGCACCTCCTAAAATGTCATGTCTCTCCCCCCTTCCTGTAACTCTCAGCATGGTGGTGAATTTATTCATCTAGGTCAATTCCTGAAAGTCAGTTTTATGATTCTTTGAACTAGATTTATTAAAGTGATAGGCTGGTATACTCTTTGTTTATACATCCTGCCATCTCTTATAAACCTCATGAATCTTCAGCATTCCAGCACTTGATTTCCAAAATATATAATTGCTGACTTTTCTGATATGACACACTTTTTCCATGATGTTTCGTATCCAGCCATATAATCCATATTTTATTGCCAAGGGCCCATCCTATCCTGGCCACATATGCCTTGAGCCTATTCCACCGGTGCAGAAATGAGTTCTGGGCAAAGAATTTAGCGTTAGTACAACGTAGAATTCAGTAAAATTGAGAATCTTTCTTCTCCATCTTATCATGGCCACAATCCATCACATAATTAGATACACTTGTATTCACTGAGGGAAATAAAAAAAACAGGTGATGGACCAAGATTAACAGACAATGTACATACTGCAGATGTGTCTCTGTTATCAGGCAAAACAAGTCAATGGCCAAGGTCAACAAGAGCAGAATCCCACTATTTCCCAGGTCAAGCTGTATTGCATTGTTTACTGCAGACATTCTGCTGCAGCATGACACAGAAAGCACATATTACTCCAGCCCACCTTCACCATCATCCCAATGTTGATGCCACTAAAAACTTTCAGCTAGACAGAGGACAAAGATGAAAAGGAAGACTTGGAAGGTATAAAAAAAAACTTTGTAAAAAGGAGCTTCATTGTCAGAGGTTTTGTTAACTGAGGTATACCTGTTTTGTTTTAACTCTTTTAAGTTATATTGTAAGTTGAAGAAGGCAGGTTAGTTAAATACACAAAAAAAACATAAATAAATAACCTGCTGCACTTGAGTGTGGTGGAAAGCACAATCTAGTTGCCAGTGCTGAAATGAAATTCAACTGCTGGTTGACTCCTATAAGAAGAACAGAAGGAGTCACTTTGCTACAGGCAGCAAAATTCTTCAACCAGTCTTGAGAAGGCCTTTGCAGAATACTGCATTTAGCTGTCTGGGAGGGGGATCTTGATGCTACAGTAGATGGAAATCATCTTTTACTGCTTGAAGAAGGGATTTAATTTGGGGTGCTGGGGGAGCAAAAATTGGGAGGACCCTCCAACCAGAAAGTAAAAATCTGACCTCTCTTGACTTCCTCTTGTGCATTGCCTCAAAGTAATCTACACCTTTTCTTACAGAAACACTGCCATATTTTGCTACTTTTCTCTGCCTCTCAAGAAACATTGAGTTCTGATTATCAATGAAGGCAGAACAAATGATTAGATTTTATGATTTTATAGAGGGACAGGGGCAAGACATTCTTCTTTCTTTGTGTCTAAAGCAGTGGTTCTCAACCTGTGGGTCGCGACCCCTTTGGGGGTCGAACGACCCTTTCACAGGGGCCGCCTAAGACCATTGGAAACTACGTATTTCCAATGGTCTTAGGCTCCATTCCCTCCTTGGTGGTGGTGCGCAAGCGCGAACCACGTGCTCGCATCCTCCTGCCCCCTGTTCAGAAGGCACTGAAATCGCTCCCCTTCTCCGCTACTGGGAGAACCTCCTGTCTGACAGGCCAGTTTGGGGGGGGGGTGGCGGCAGTACGGGGGGCAGGCCCCCTCCTCATCACGGCCCCTGCCCCACTTGCCATGGAGGGGGGTGCTGTGGAAGGTCCGGAGGGCCGCAAGGAGGCGCTTTTCCGGGGGGGTGAGCTGTGCCCAGCGCAAAAGATAAAGGCGTTGGGATTTCTCCCCCCAGCCAGGGCCGACACTCTGGAAACTTTTCCCATACTGCTCCCCCAGAGGAAATGAGAGCAAAGCAGAAGCAGAGCCCGGGGGGGGGTTCTCGGAGTTTTTTCCTGGGGGAGACGCGCGGCTCCTCTTCCCTCCCTGCCTGCCCCTCCCTGTTCCTGGCCGGCGAGGCGGCCTTTGCGGGGGGGGGGGCATTGTAAATAATAAATAAATGATTTTATGGTTGTGGGTCACCACAGCATGAGGAACTGTATTAAAGGGTCACGGCATTAGGAAGGTTGAGAACCACTGGTCTAAAGTCTTGGGAGAATTCTCACATTTATTTTGATTCTGCAACAGGCTAATCTAATTAAATCAGTATATTTCCTTCTGTGCTTTTGTTTTAACATTGTTGCAAACTGCAGTTGAGGAATGGAGGGTTAACATCATGCCTTCCTTCTACTGCAGGAAAAACAACAGAATATTGTAGTACCTTAATGAATGAATTTTAACTGGCATACACTTTTGTGGTCTGCAGACCAGATCATTGGTTGCATCTGATAAAGTGTGATGCTATCCACAAAGCTGATGTGAAATAAGTCTTTTAATTTTTTAATGGATTTTAAAAGCATGAATACAAAGAAGTGGGGGAGAAAGAGACAGGATTTTTTTTAAAAAAGAAAGTATGTGGACATGGGCTTGGCCATATGCATTATATAATTGACCATATTTCCAACAGAACATTTTGTTGATGTATGTTCATGAGTCACTTAAGCAATAAGATTTTGAATGACAGAAGATGAGTGTTTACCTTTCCATCTCTGGAGAAATAAGTCTTTTTGCAACAATAAAAGCAGGGAAAACTCAGGCAAAAGCATTTTAATCTTCATACCCAAACTCCTATTGAGAGCCAGTGAAGTGGAAAGCTCCACCAGCATATATGTACACAAGATCCTAGTCTGCCAGAAAAGGATGATGGAGGTGTCCCACCTGGCAGTAGCACACACAGCATTTGCCTGGAAGCCTCCAAGCACACCCCACAAGTCCATCCCAGTTGCAGACAGAGTGGGGAGAAGCTGTATTGAGGCACAAGTTCAGATATCCCTATTGGATTCTGGCCTGAGATGGTGCAAGACTCCTCTCTCTCTTGAAGGTCTGTCCATACTGAAGATAAGACAATTTTAGGAAGAAGCGGGGGTGGACTTGAAGTGCCTCATCAACAGTTGGCACTTGGACATCAGATTGATTAGCACAGAAGTCCTATGTGGCAAACTTCATGTTCATATGCTGGGCTGGGCATCTTCTGACACTGCAGATGTTGTTGAATTACAAATCCTAGCATCCCTCAACATTGGCTTAGCTGGTTTGAGCTGATGGGAATTGCAGGACAACAACATCCTGAGAACTCCAAGGTACTCACTCCTGAGACCAATGGTCAAGTTGGGAAGTCCTTTGGAAAGGGAGTTTAGGAGAATATGATCCCATCGATGGTGTGAGGCCAGTAGAAGATGCTGGCCAAAGTGCCATAAGATTTTTTTGCTGGAATTGGGACTGGGACTGGGACTAAGAATTCCTGAAGCTCATTTTTTGGGATCACAGCCCCAGGTGGGTGGTAAACTCCATGTAAGGCTAACTTGGTCACTTGTCCACAGTGTTGCCCACTAAAGTGAAATCTATTATATTTCTATTTAAATAATACTTTAGTCAATACATATAGAAAAATATGTGCATATTTTATACAAACCCTCTTTTGTCCTCTTTCTTGCTGATCCATAAGTAACTATCTTATTTCATGAAGTAAAATGGTTTATTTTCTGGGAGAAAGAAGATGAGATACAGGCAGAGGCAGCCCATAGCCGGAGTAGAAGGTCAGCTTCATCACAAAATTGCAGGGTGAAATATGCTCCTCCTCAGACCACAGACTTTCAGTAATTACAGGCTGGAGTTTCCATCTGTCTTCCACACAGTTCATCTGAGAAAATACCAGAATCTGAGACTCTGGATTTATCCACATTCCACATGGATAATACAGTGACATTGTTTCGAGTGCTTTCTCAGGATTATTGAACAGAATCATAAAACTGTTTTGAAGAAATCTTAAAGTCTCATCCACAATCAATCAATCGATTGATCTGATTTTGGGCAGGCTAAGTTGGAATCCCTGCTAAAGCAAAATATCAACTGTAGGTCCAACAGCATTTGAAAGTTACATATCTATGTGATTCCTTGGAGGAACTGTAATAATCAGTACGCTTCACTTCCATTCTTCCTCCTCAAGTCTAAAATGTAGAACCATCCTTCTGAATAACTTTTGTTTCACTTTGGGCCAGGTTACAAATCCCAGCATCCCAAGCAGCATCAGTTTGAGATCGTGTTAATTGTAGTCCAATACATTTTCCCTGCCAGCTCCGGGAAGGAAGTTGTTTCTCATTTAAGGATACATTTTAAATAATGGAAGAAGGCATAGAAGCTCTCTTCTTTCCCATTGTTGGTTTTCTGTTTCTTGATTATGCATCTATGAGCAAAGATGTTCAGTAGCTCTTAATACGTGAGGGTGGAAGCTCAATACCATCTGCACTTTTCCACCAAGAGTACATTTTAGTTTCTGGTACACTTCCTTAGAACATCGCTCTCCCCTATTTTTGCCAACTAGTGTTGTTAGCACCACTTCCTCAAATTGTTTTATAGGATTTTACTACATCCCCAGCAGAGTCACAATGAGAAGTTTATTTAGGGTGTTGTCAAAAGACAACAAATTGTGCTTCTTGAAATTTAATGTTGTTTTTATATTTTTAGTCTGAAGGAGAGGTCTTGTGGCCACAGTATGTTTCACTGGTTACTATGAAATTTGACTGCTTTGGTTAGATTTTACCTGTAATACTGTGCCTGGTTCTGGGTACCACAATTCAAGAAGGGTATATAAGGCAGAAGATGTTGAAAAGAGGGTGACCAAAATGGTGGTGTGGAAACCATGCCCTATGAGGAGCAGCTTAGTGAGCTAAGTATATTTAGCCTGATGAAAAGAAGGCTAAGAGGTGGCACGATAATCATGTTTAAATACTTGAAGGGATGTCAGGATGAAGATGGAGCCTGTTTTCTGCTGCTCCAGAGACTAGGACATGGAGCAATGGATTCAAACTACAGGATAAGAGATCGCACCTAAACATCAGGAACAACTTCTTGATGGATAAGAACCATTCAACAGTGGAATATGCTTTCTTGGAGTGTGCTGTGGAGTCACTGTCTTTGGAGGTTTTTAAATAGAGGCTGGGGATGCTTTGATTGTATATTCCTGCATGACAGGGGGTTGGACTCGAAGGCCATTGTGGTCTCTTCCACCTCTATGACTCTATGATTCTATCTCCATAGTTTTAGCACTTTCATAAAAGCATAGAATTGGAAAGGAACATAAGGATCATCTCTAGTCCCTCCTATGCATTAATGCAAAACTAAACATGGGCCAAGGAGAGGGTGGACAGAGTGGTTTGAACTCCCCTAAGACTAGGCTGGATTCTGAATTCCCTGCTCCTCCTTCCTCTCAAATGATCTAGCAAAATTGGACCTCCAAGACTCTATGTATTTGAGTCACTTCAGGAATTATCACTCACAAGTGTACTAAATGACCAAGCACTAAGAAACATCAAGGCAACAATTGTCATTGAGTTTTCTCATGAATAATGAAGGCTGCCTACAATTTATCCCAGGTACACTTATATGGAAGTAACCTCCACTGAACATATGAAGGGCACTTTGAAGTACACATTGTGCTTGTAAGAGTCTTCATATTTATAGATGTTTGAATGATACTGAGAAAAATAATTTGCTTTTCTACTGCTGATACCTGTAAGTAGGCAAACTTAATAACAACCTGCCTGCCCGTGTGGAGTCCCCCTCCCTTGGAAACAATTCTGGGGTACCTACCTCTAAAGCACTCCTGAAAGAGTGTTTAAAGACTGTCAAAGCAGGAGAATCCAAAGCAGCCTATTCCAATGTTGAACAGGTTTCAACAGCAAAGTTCTTCTAAGTGTTTAGGTGGAATCTCTTCTCTTGTGTTTTGAATCCATTTCTTTGTGTCCGAATCTCTGGAGCAACAGAAAACAATCCTGTTCTGTCTTCTACATGACATCATTTCAGATTTTAAAGATATTTGTCATATCACCTCTTAGGACCTTTCTGCACTACACTTATAGTGCTATTATTCCACTTTCAAAATGCTATGGAATCCTGAGGTTTGCAATTTGCAGGGGGTGGGGGAACATTTAGAATTCTCAACCAGAGAGCTCTTTGACCTCTGTAAACTACAAACCTCAGAAATCCACAGGACATTGAAAGTGGAATAACAGCACTATAACAGCATAGGGCGACAATGGCCTTCTTAAGGCATTTCTCATGAGGTTTGGTTTTGGGACCACTTACCATGTTGGTTGCCCTCTTTCTTGAACTGCAGTGCCTAGAATTAGACATAGTATTCCAGGTGAATCCTGGCCAAAGCTGAATAGAATGGAAATATTGTTTCCGTCATGCTGGACCCCTGTACTCCTGTTCATAAAACCTAGAACTACACTGGCTTCACATTGCTGCATTACATTGTTGACTCACATTTAGCTTATGGTTTACTAAGACCTCTAGATCCTTTTTACCTGCAGTGCTGTCAAGGCAGGAATCATATTTGTGGATTTCTACTTTGACATTGTTTAACTATCATGGCACACAAGTTCTGTTTTGGGCCCTCTCTTCTTTTCTCTTTATACTCTCTCCCTAGGTAATCTTATTAGTTCTTTTAGACCGTATTACAGAGTGTCTTTCTGGTATTTCTTCATGGATGCTTCGCCACCGTCTTAAACTTAATACGGTGAAAACAGAATTAATTACTCATTTTCCCCACAAAACCTTCTCTACCTTCCACGTTTTCTATCATCCTTCTATCACCCTGTCATCTCCCTTCATTGGTTACCTATTCCTTGTAGGATCCTTTATAAACTGCTTGTTTTGACTTTTAAGATCTTACATAATTTAGCTCCTCCTTATCTTGCTGCTCTTATCTCTCCTCACAAGCCCTCTGGAAACGTAAGTTCCACAAACACTTGTCTTCTTAACCAGCCTAGAGTCTCTTCCTCTTTAGCTCAGTTACTCCTTTTTCTCTCCCGCTGCCCCTTATGCGTGGAATTGCCTTCTGGTGACGTTGTGAACTGCTCCTTCTCTTACTGTTTTTAAATCTAAATTGAAAACGTTCTTATTTTCTGAAATTTTTGGAATGTTGTACTAGTTTTTATTGTTAATTAGATATTATATTTTATTGGCATTATAGTAATGTTATGTTGCACTGGGTGTAACTGCATATACCCTTGACTTTTTTTTTCATTTTTTATATCTTCATTTGATTGCGTATTTATCTGTGTCAACTGTTGTATTTTAATTTTGTAAAGTGCCATGTATATGGATGGTGCTATATAATAATAATAATAATAATAATAATAATAATAATAATAATAATAATAATAATAATAATAATAATAATAATAATAATAATGGCTTTATCCTGTAAAATCATGGAATTTATATTGGAATGTACTGCTAGAAAGTCTTAGTACACTCTCCTGAACTACAGCACCTGAATCCTGCTGGTTAGTCCTACTTAGAGTAGACCTGTTGAGTCAATGGTTGAATGATGAATCAATATGTACTCTGTCTGAGAGTAATAAAAGAAATTGAACCTCTTGGGTACACACATATAAATACATGCACACAAGTTGTACTGTTTCAATTTAAATAATTACTATTTGAATATTTATTACAATTTCTGTTCTACCAGTATATAGCAGGTAGAACAGAAATGGAGAACCTCCAGGCCCTGGGCATTATGTGACCAGAAGAGACATCCAATCCAGCTGCAAGCAAGTTCTTCTAAGATCAAATATAAGTTATTTACAGGGGGGAAACCTGTTTTGCGGTCATGAGCTCTGCCTTGCAGCTTGCAAAGCCACTGTATCAGAAGTTACGCCTATATACACATCTGGTTCCACTCACTTTGCTCTGGTCCTGCTGCCCTTAGCTCCATCCACATTCTGTTGTATTATTTTTGTATTTGTTTGTTTTCTTTTTTAAATTAAACATCCTTTAGGCTTTATTCACATGTTTCTTTTCAACCAGTAAATGGTGTGAGAGTTTCCGCTTCAGACATTTCTGCAGATAAGTTTCAAAAAACCCCTGAAGAAGGCCTTTGAGAGCATATACAGGCTTTTTTTACCAATAAAATCATCCCTCAATTGAGCACCATGAGACATGTCTTGAGTTTCTTCTGTGGATCTTTGACAAAACACGCCATGCCGGCTAGGATCTAAGTTGATTTGTGTGAAACAGGAACCTGGACCAAATATGTCGCTGCTCTGTTCCAGCAGGGATTGTCCTATGATCTTATGAATCTGAGATGCTATGGATTGTAGCGGGGCCAGTGAAGAACAGGACTACCTATCTCTGTAACCATTGAAGCGGCTGAAAAGAGGCCATTTAGGCCAGTTGTATATCTTCTCCAACTAAACGACAATGTCACTGAAATGAATGTGTTTTTTTTTCTACACAACTATTAAAAGTACAGGGAGTCCATATCCCTCATGAATAAGAAGCACTGAACCGACAGTACTAGTTCCATCAGTCATACCCACCTTGGATGTGATTTTGCCTCTGGTAAGTAATGGTGAAGAAGAATACATATTTTTTCCCCCAAGCAATCAGAGCAGAGAGAGTTGGCCCACCATCTGTAAACAGTATTAAAAATGAACAAAGCATCTTAATGTGGCTTATGAAGAAGTGACTGCTTGAATAATTGATGTTAAAGTGGATGCCTACGCCGACACAGCTTGAAGTTGGCTTGGACATGCCAGGAGGTTGTACGTCTTTCTCCCCAGAGTCTTATTGGGCAACATGAAAGCATTTCTCCTACTGTTCTCTCACCCTTTGCCTCATGTAGGAGGCAATCTGAACAACAGCCTTCCCTTGATTCAATTTATTAACTAGCTAGAAACATCACTTGACTTTTCTTCCTTCCTTTCTGATAACTAATAAAACACAGTGTGCTGAATCCCTCTATAGTAGCTGCTGAAGAATTAACCATGACTGCAATCTTGGTGTCTTATGCTTGTGCACATTCCACAGTGGAAGCAAATGGACATTTTTGTCCAATGTGGAATGTCTGCATTAAGTTTAAGGTTGTGAAAACAGAGTTATGTGTGTGGTGCCATTGTGCATGGAGAGACACACGCATATTCAGGTATGCAGCTACATATACTCATGCAGCCATCCATGCACATATGGCTGTGCTTTTGGTTGCATATTCAGGGGTATATTCAGTTACCCAACACTGCTATTCAACACAAAGTTTGTGTAGCATCATATCTGTGTGACTCCATGTGTGGAGGCTTATGCTACACAGGCCCAGTGTAGGGTCTTTGCCAATATCTCTGACCGAGATTGGGGGTCGGAGAGAGAGAGAGAGAGATGAGTCTTTGTCATTTAGAGATACCTATAGGAAAAAGGTAGACACATTTCAGGGGTCTAGAGGTCAATTTTTTGTCCCCAACACACCATGGGCCACATGGGTCCAAAAAAATAAAGTGGGGGTGAGAAAAAATTGAAGGAGTGAGAAATCCACTTCTAGTTTCATTTAAAGGAGACAGAACAGTGCATAGAGGGATTCTGTGCCATGTTTTAAAGAAAAATCACCCCTTTGGTGCTGGATATTTTTTCCCCAACAGGTGTGGCACCAAAGGGTCCTGAGGGAACTTGAGCCCATAGAAATGGCCTTGGGAGTCACATGTGTCCCCCAGGCTGCACCTTGCCAATCCCTGACATGGAATTATAGTTGATTCTATAGGGAGAACAGAGCTCTGAAGACAGCTGTAATTGGATGAGGTTTTTACATATTTGGGGCCACACCAAGCAGACAGCTGAATAGGCCACCCAAATGAGCTTCACAGAAACTGCACCTCCCAAGTCCCACTATATAAGCAGATCTACGCATATTAATAGTTTAGTTCCATGCCAGCTGTAATCTTGCACATTTCTTGATAGAAATACACATATCCTCCAACATTTCACAGATGACAACTGGGACATGTATGACCAAGCAGCATTAGAATGTGGTCAAGATGACCAAAGTTATTAAGCAGGAAGAACACACAAGGTAGAAGAGGTTCTGCCAAGACAATTGGAGGATATGGATGCAAGAACCTAGCCAAGCCTATCTCTTGAATTCCCTTTTGTAGGAGTTCTGCCTCCTGCACTACAGCATCTATCTATACATGTGCCTATACATCTGACCTCTATTTTTTTCAATAAGCTTGCTGTGATATCAAAGAAGTTGCCATGATTTAGCCTTAAAACAGCTCTGTTAAGTTTGGCTTGGACTTGCTCAAGGGTCTCCAGTGATTCAAATCCACATGTATTCAGCCCAAGACATAATCACTGTCCTCTACAGTAGGAGTGGGAATTGTATAGCCTGGGATACATATAGTCAAACAAGTTCTCCTCAGTGTACCTCTAGCCATCTGTTCAGCCTCATAGCCTCCCCGCCGCCTTCTCAGAAAAAAAACTCTAAGAAGCCTACAGGTGGCATTATTGGCCATTTAAAGTCTTCCTAGTCTGGTTCTAGGCCCAAAATAGACCTGGAAGTAGTGCTTCCAGATCTCAATGTCTAGAACCTCATCTTCAGTCCTCAGGGCAAGCAAGCGGAATCTCAGGGTGAAAGCACTATCTTGAAAAGTATATAGCTGTGTGTATATGTGTGTGTGAGTATTTTACCAATTTATCAGCATGCTTTCTACAATTTTGGTTGATCCTGCTTGTATACTGCTTAATGGTGTCACTAGAGGCTGTGCCACATACCTTCAGCCTTGTAACACCACCATGGTCTTAATTCTCAGCTTTTGGCCCTGAAAGGTCAGGACCTAAGATAGTCCTGAACTGGCAACTGAAACATATGTGAAAATATGGCCCCGGACACTGTACACATGGCTCAGGCTTTCAGATGTTCCATATCCATGCTGAATGTTTGCCTAAGTTGCTTCAGAGAAATTGCAGTACAACAGAGAATTTTCAATGAAGTACAGTCACAGGCCCCAAGAGGAACAGACAGCATTTCAGCAGCAGTTTTCCTCTGACCCTAGAATTACAGTGCAGCATATTGTACTGTGATCATGGACTTCAAAAAAAATCACATAAACATGGCTAATACAATAAGAAGATTGCGGCTAGAGCTATACTTTCATTACATGCAGCCCTTTCCAAGCTACTATGCTTCAAAAGTATACAATGTTTCTGAAACAGCAGAACAGATCTTTTGTCTGTGTAGATTGGCCTAATTCCATTAATTTAATGGAGCCATGATGGCTTGGGTAAGTTGAGAATATATCCATATATTGCATTAGGTGGTCTTCAAACAAGAACTGCAACAAAAACCTCTTTGACAGCTGAGCCTGGAAGAGCTGATATAATTTTTCTTCAGTGTTCTCAAGATGAATTGTCTGAAGTGGTCTGGATTTCTTACACAATATGTCGTATCCCTTGTGGCTATAGAGTTGTTCTGTTGGAGAGAACAAGGTTTATATGTTGAGAAATGAGGAAGTATGGCAGAGGTCAAATGTACATAGTGTACAGCAAATATGAAAGGTAATTCATGCACCTGTATTTTGGGAAGAAATTTCTTTTGTGCGCAAAGAGCAAAGTGCTTTCAAGTGCCAGGAATGTCTCCTGTGATATTGACTTAAGTTTTCTTTGCACTAGGAGATCCTAAAATGCAAAGAACAAGATGGGAGGGAAAAGGGGTTTGGGAGTGTTTGATTTCAGTTTACAGTTATGGGAAAGATCATCATATGTAGACGATTTCATTACTCAAGGATGGATCAGCATGTTTGTTCATGTAAAGGGTGCATAGTAATCATAAATCATGTCAGTGAAGCCTCATGCCTTATTAATACCTAATACATTTTAGATGAAAACAAAGAAACATTCCAGTATCTATTCTTAGGTTTCCATGTTAATTCTAGCAGCTCTGCTACTAGTCAACAGAGTACGATGGGATGAGAAGCAGAACCTTCTACCAGCATCACCAGTGCCTCCTTCCACAGGCCATTGCAGGTCCGGATTGTCCAAGGTTTCACAGATGAAAACTGGGATGCATGTGGCCAAGCAACATCAGAGTGCAGTCAAGATGGCAAAAGTTATTGATGAAGAAGAACATATAAGCTAGGAGAGGCTGTGAGTTTGTATACATGCCTTCAAACCACCTGTCAGCCTATAGCAACCTGATGGATTTCATAGGTTTTTCTTATGCAAGGAATATTCAAATGCAATTAGCCATTGCTTTCCAATGAAATATAAAACATAGCATCTGATATTTCTTGGCAGTCTTCCATTAAAATACTAACCAAGGCTGACCCTCCTTAGGTTCCAGGATCAGGTGAGATCTGGTGTCTTTAGGGTATTTAGACCACTAGGAAAGGCTGCAGCGCCTTGCTTTTGCCGAGCCTACTGGGAAGGGCAAAATTCTGCCCCGTCATCTCCTGTACCCCCGCCCACTGATTTAATTGCAAACAAACTCCTTTTGAGATCTGAATTCAATTTGCAGCAACTGCAGTAAGCTGAGGTCAAAGGGAGAAAGAGGGAGGAAGAAAGACAACTTTGGATATTTTAAAAGCAGCTGAAAAGGTCAGATGACAGAGGATTAATTGGGACAGTTCCTGGCAAACTGAGACAGTTGGAAGGTTTAGCACAGCAAGAAGGGTGCTGGGAGCAGCCATTAAGGAGGCTGTTCTACTGAATTCCTGCTAAATATTCCTGAGAAGCTGGTAGCATTGAAAGAGAAGCCTTCCTTCTTTGCACTCCTCACAAGAACAGCCAGAGTTGTCCTAGATATACCCTTATAGCCAATCACCAAGTACGAAGGTGGAGCTACTCCCACTAGCCCCGCCATGCTGACTGTTGCATACCAGGAGAAGCAGCTGGGCAGCTGGAGCAGCCTCTAACACCTTCTATAACACTTACGACTCAAACTCTGCCAGCATGATGTACTATCCCTCTCTTGGCATTTTTCTTCTTCTTTCCTTCCCATCATTTTTAACTTCTATGTTATTCTTTCCCCAGATTGTAAGCCTGGCACGGGCTTTTAAAAATCCAATTCTTTTATTTTCTTTTTCAGTATGATTTTATGTAAACTGCCCTGAGAGCATCCCCCCAGTCCCATTAACTGAGGCACAGGAAAATGGTCTAAAATAAATGAATAAACATTTTCCATTAACAGAGGGACATCAGCCACGATTAGTACCCCTCGTGTTTCTTTCAATAAAGAATAATATTGAAATATCTTACATCAACCACATAGGGGCAATGCAAATGCAGATATACAGCAAACAATAAAGTTGCAATGGGAATGTACTCCACTGATGAATATACCTTAGGAATAATAATAATAATAACAACAACAACAACAACAACAACAACAACAATAATAATAATAGTTGTTGTTGTTGTTATCATCATCATCATCATCATTTTGTAGGATTCTGAGAGGAACTTTTCTAAGCTCTTCCCATAGTCTTGGATCTAAAGAACAACAGGAACACAATTCTGTTCATGCACTACAAAATAAAATAAATTGCAATTTTCTTTGTGCCCTTGCTTCCTAGTGCAAACCATTCTGCCTCCCAGAGGACAGTGGCTCTTTTGGAAAGACATGCCAAAGAAAGATGAGAAAGAGAGACGGGGCCACACTCCCTCCTGCTAAAATGTCTCACATTTGTACAAGGGAATCTTTGGAACTCAGCCTCAGAAAATAGAGAAAATAAATGTGAACTGTATACTGTGAAAACTTGTTTGCAATGGTGTTTCATGTACGACATTTAAAAGATTGCACAATAAAGGCAATTTCTTCTGGCCAAAGAGAGGTAATAATTACAGACACGACTCAGTTGTTAACATTAAAAAAAAGCTCCTTTTTAGAAAGTGCTTTTACTCCACCCGTCTTTGCCCTCTGTCTAACTGGAGGGTATTTTGTTTTGCTTTTAAGAGAATTGGCATTGGAGAAATAATGGAGAACAGCTGTAAAAGCACAGGTATTTGGTGTTGTGTTGCAGCAGTATGTCTGCAGTTAACAATGTAGTAAAGCTTGAGGTGAAAAAAGAATAGAATTCTGACCTAGCCAACCTTATTGTAGCTAGGTGTCCCTGCCCACAACAGGCAAGGTAAAGAACAGCTGTCAGTAGCACATGAGAGAAGCATAGATTCATAGATGTGTCCACTAAAATGGAAAGCATAAGAAAAATAGAAGCTGATGAAACAAAAGGTCATTCCTAGATGCACCTTGGAAGATGCCTTCAAGTAGTCTATAGAAGGTTCAAAAGGGTTTTGTTTACTTATGCAAATTGTACCTGACTTGGCCATTTCTTTTCACATGTGCATATTATTAGTTCTGAATAAAACTTTGCTGATACGTGTTGCATTACTTTTCTTTTTTGTGATGCAAGTTCCTATCCCTATTCTTTCCATGTTATTTTTGTCTCCAGCGACAAATTTTCCATTAAAGAAGTACTGCCAAAGAAAGCATCCATTTTATTAACTGAGGTTATACTTGTGCTATGTGTTCTCTTTAGTTTTCCACATAGGTGTCACTCAGTTGGCTGTGTAAAGGCAAAAGCAACCAAATGAAACAAAACCTTTGTGAAGTGAATCCCAAAACCATCTAGATGGTATTAAAAGCACAACAGGAATGGCCCAAGACATTTATTGCCTAACAAACACCCTATGTAATGGAGCAAAGTATCCAAGTCCATCATAGTCCTTTTCAAACCTGTAGCAGAAAGTCTACATGTTGCTAGCAGGAATGAATGAATGAATGAATGAATGAATAAATAAATAAATAATTCAAGAAAATAGCAATTTTGTCTCCTCTTTTTTGTGTGTGTGGCACTCAGATTCTATTATCTGTGGTGCAACTCCACCCAATGATAGAGCCAACTAGGGGTTATGAAGAAGAGGTCGAAATGAAGGCATTGGCCCTCCAAATTAGAATTCTTCCTCCCCATGACTTCTTCTTCAGTCCCCAATTTTCTAGCATTTCTGAGAATGAGACATTGAAAATGGTTCACACCTAGAACTCTTCTATCTGCTATGTTTGCTAGGCAACTTTGCTTGCCCCTTTTCTTTGGATGCCTAAAATGTATTTCTAAATGTTCAACTTAAGTTTAACGTTTCTCCTGTGTTTAATACTTCCCCTCTTGAATTTCAGTATCCTTAGAATCCCCCTTTATGTCTGAGCAGAGCTGACTTTTCTAGCATTGTGTTTCCGACTTTATTTATTTATTTATTTATTTAAAATCTAACAAGGTCACACAAGTTCTTTTTTTTTAAAGGAGAAGGAGGGTCATCAAAAGGGGAAAAAAAATAACAGCGCTGTGGTGAAATGGCTCTCTCTTGGCCTTTGTATCGATTCAGAGTGTGTCAAAAGAGGTCTTTTGTCGAGCCCCTACCGCAGCACACTAATTTGCTAGATCAAGTCTGTCAGAATATCGACTGGAAGTAAAGAACTACAGTGGAAGCTTTTGTGTTCCCTCCAGCAGGGAGCCTGTGTGTGAAACAGGATTATCAGGGGGTCATGGAGGAAGTCAAGGGATGTCCATCACTTCCCTTCTGGTAATGTAATGGGGCGGGTGTCTAGATGTGATTAAGATGTGGAAGACAGGAGGCATAGCGGTGAACAAATCAGGAACACACGCATGCAAATCAGCTTGGCCGCTGTTAACCACGTATTTTTAATGAAAGAGGGAGGGGAAAAGATTGGAGAGCAGGACAAACAAATTGCTAAATAGCTGCATTCAGATGAAACACCCAACAGCCCATTCACTGTGTCTGCTTGTACATGGAACATAATGTGAGAGTTGTGATGGTGGCGGGGGGGGGAATTCTCTACCCAATTCTGTTATTACATTTTGGGGGTGTAATGTTCTTAATCCATTTGTATTCCCTCTACTTTTTAAATAAAATGTCTGACTGTTGATTACAACAAATATCTTTGGTTCTATGTGTAGACGAAAAAGAAGAAAAAGAAAAAGATGCTTTGTGTGACTTGTGGAAGACACATTCAAATAGGATGCCCCCATTACATTACCAGACTAGCCTTGACTTCTGTGGCATTGTCATTCAAATGTAGCATGAGCAAAATATCTGTGTAGTGACTAGGAAGGAGGGGGAGATTATTTGTGTGACTGAACAATGCACAGCTTGATAAGTGTTGTTCCTCCTCCCACCTACAAAAAAAGTGCATAGTGAAGAGCATTTTGCAGAAGACATGCTTCTGCCTTAGAGCTTTCTGTCTCTCACATGCATACACACACACACACATTGTAAATTGTGCCTATTCTAAGATCTATTTTTAAAAAATAAAAAAAAGTTTAAATTTGGGTAGGACTGTCTCCCAGCTAGAGAAATGATTCATAGGTCAGTTTTAAACAATTGATAAATTAACCATTACATTTCTATAGGAATAAAATCTTTGTAATAGTGAAACTGCTATCAATTCTTCTTGCTTTAGAGCAACAGTCATTATCTTAATCATAGCAGAAACACAGAGCCATAGAGTCATTAGAGCCATTGGTCCATCTAATGCAATGCTGTAAATTCTAATTCACTCAGCCACTGCAACGTTTCAGGAAAATTTCTTTTCCAGTCTTACTGGATAACCCTGGTACCTCCTATCCATGCACAATTGGGCTTGACCCTACTAAAATCAAACAAGCGACCCTTTCACACTACACAATTAAAACACTATCATTCCACTTTGACGCCATTTCTGCACTACACTGTAAAAGCGCTATTATTCCACTTTCAACATCCTGTGGAATTCTGGGTTTGTAGTTTACTGAGGCCAAAGAGATCTCTGGCTGAGATCTCTGGCCCCTCCCTAAATTGCAAACCCCCGGATTCCATAGGATGTTAAAAGTGGAATAATACGCTATAACAGTATAGTGCGGAAATGGCCTGACTGTCATGGTTCTATCCTATGCAAGACTGGGCTTTGCAATTTAGGGAGAGGTATCTGAAATTCTCAGTTGGAGAGCTGTACAGACCCACTAGACTCCAACCACCAGGATACCACACAGTGTAGTCATGGTAGTTAAAGTGGAATCACAGTGCTATAATTGTGTGGTGTGAAATGGGCCAGTTAAACAGGAATGTTCAGTTGTGGGGTAGGGAGATGCACGGTTTCATCATCCTGGTTTCAGTGTTTCAAACAATCTAGTTTATGGTTAAAGAGCACAGGGGAATTAGAAGGAGACAGTAAATCATAGGGATGGGCCAACCGAATCCTCAAATCCTTGGCAGGGATTAAAGATTTGGGAATCCGAATCCCTGTGCCAAAATAGGTAAACCAAATCTTTCGAATCCACCACCCAAACAGTTTGTTGGAAACCGAGACACCTGAAAACCTGGGAGACCAGACAGACAAGGGGAGATGACAAGTAGGTGAATTTTTCCCTTGGAGTAATAATGGCCTTTGCTAACAATTTCACAAATTACATCTAGTGTTGTATTCTAAGATATTTAAATTGAACATTTCATACTGAAGTTCTGCACTTGACTGGAAGCTACAGTCTTGATATTTCAAGGACAGCTGAAACATTCCTTTGCATAGCTCACTTGCAAACCTCTTTCAGACACAATTCTGGGGTTTCTAGTTTTAAAGGTGTCACAGCCTTCTCTGCCAAAGAGCATCATCAAACTACAAACCCCAAGATGCCATAAGAAGCTATGCAAAGAAAATCCAATTTTGACCTGGATTATCTCTGTACTGTAGCATGTGCCCCTATTTACACAGGCAGGAAAATGTGGGATTAATCTACATTTTCCTGCCTGTGTAGAAAGGGCTGTCATGTCATTTTCAATCTGGGGAGATCTTGAGGCAAAACTATGACAATTGCCCTGGCCAGATTTCTTCAGAGAGAGGTTTGCCTTTGCCTAAGCTTTCGCTAAGGCTGAAAGAGCGTGTCTTGCCCAAGATTATTCTTCTTTCTCTTGCTTTTTAAACACTTAAAAAAAAAAGAATTCAAAAGAGTCAAGATCTGTGAGATTCATGGATTCCCAGAACCTTCCAGGGATTTGGATCTGGATTTGGAAAATTCTGGATTTGTTCCATCCCTAGTAAATCACCTCAGGTCTCCTTGTCTGAAGCCTGAACAAATCCTGAGCTAGTCATTATCACACCAAAAGGAGGAAGCTCCCAGCTTGTGCCTTACCATCTGTACCATCATACAAACCCAGCAGATGGTAGGCACCTTTTTAAGAGGAGGCATTCCCATCTTCCCCCCATAAGAGAAAGGGAATGCCTCTTTTAAGATGGTACCACCTGCCTGCTGGAACTGCATGATGAATATACATGACATAGGCTAACTAGTGTTATGTTATGCCTTGCCACTTCTTTTATACTTTAATCCAGGGTCACTTCCTCACTAGACTAGGGTAAGTATATCTGTTACTGGAGATTCAGAAATAATGGATTTGTGTTTGGGGAGGTTGACTAGCACCCAATCTTCATAAACTACAAACATACGAAAAGAAGTGGATGAGAGTGGTTCACTGACCACACGTGTTATATCACTAGCATAGAAGCTCTATTCTTTTCACATGGTTTCTATGCTAGTGTTATAGTGCTTTTCATATGGCTTCTATGCTAGTGATATAGTGATATATGCCAGTGATATAGTCAGTTTCAGGCAGGCCCAGCTTGTAAAGATTCACAATCTATGGGTGGCTAACAGAAACATCGCAATGCAGCATGCTTGCTAACCACAAATGCTGTTTCTCCCACCCCCAGATCTCTGTGTATATCCTCCCTACCAGAATAGACTTGGTGAAAACAGAGACAGAGCTGAACATTTACATACTGAAACATCTGAATGACCTCATCTACAGATATTTTGTAGATATTCAAAGGATAGAGTTTAAAACAGAATCTCAAAGAACTCTGAAACTAAATTTCCAAGAGATTAGTCAATAATCAGAATTTCTTCAGCACCACATGTATGGTTCTGACAAGCCCTTAATAATTAAGGTTTCATTTTGATTCGAAAATGTATTATTTGCTTCTATTTGTATCCCACTTTTCTGTTAGCATAGAATCAAAGGCAACTCACATCAGTTAAAAAAAGGAAAAGTTTGACATTATAATAATAAAAAAAATAGAAAACACTAAATTATAGCAGTTACATAGTTTAAAAAAGCATAATATATGCAATTAGAAAGAACCTCCTGCTTTGAAGTTTCAACCAGTGGAGGAGCTTGGCGTGTTTGGAGGGGGGCAGGCGGGGGACAGGGATATGGCTGCAACATGGGGGTGCACAGAGCGTGGCTATGGTGCGTGGGGCAGGGTTACAGTGCATGGGGCATGGCTACGATGCATGGGTGAGGGGCTACAGAGTGTGGGGGAGAGCAAGCAAGGAGACATGTTGCCCCCAAAAGTTGCTGCTGGAGCACACCACCCCCATCACCCCCCTGTCCCTACGTGACAGATTTTAACTTAAAATTAAAAAAAAAACCAGAGGTCTCCCTAGATCAAAAGGTCTTCACCTTGTTACAGACCTGGGAATATACTTGTAAGCTAAAGGATGTAACCTAGTATAACCTATAGGGTATAGCATATAGGACAGTGGTTCTCAACCTTCCTAATGCCGAGACCCCTTAATACAGTTCGTCATGTTGTGGTGACCCCCAACCATAAAATTATTTTCGTTATTTATTTATTATTCATTCATTCATTCATTCATTGAAGTAGTTTGTTGACTGCTGAATAATGACATTACATTCAAATTCAATGAATTGTCCAACTTGCAATACATTTTTTAAACTTGTTATGTATTTTGTGAAATCATTTCCTTAATATTGTTTGCCTATTAACATGCACCTCCCTTTCTTCAGCAATCACTTGTCTTATCACCTCCCTACTACACTCAGACACATTCCCCTGGGAAGACACTGAGGACACAGGAGGTTCAAATCTTACTTCTTTACGTTCCATAGGCATTGCAATTTGACTCCCAGAGAATAATGACACCATACACTCAATTGCCCTGTGTTACTGTTTTCCCTAATACAGAAGGGCCAGGAATGGCTGACTGAGAGGCAGCCATTTCTCCTGGCAGAGGCTGCTCGCATGCTTGAGTGTGACTGGTTGTGTTGCTGACGAGCTTGGATTGGTCAGGAGAGCTCTTTCCTCTCATAGCCCCCTCCCTTGCTCTCTGAACATGGCCTCTTTTCAACATGGCGACCGGAAGTTAAAGGGGCGGTTGGGAGCCCTTCCCCGCCCTTAACAGACTTAACTGCATTACCTGGTAAGTTTCCTTTCACCTTCTTTTTAATTCTTGCCTTCTCTGTTTTTAGCATTATTTGAACCTCGGAGTGGCTGGTTGGAGATTGCCCTTCCAACTCACTCTTGCTTGATGCCAAGAAAATTTTCTTTAGTGAGATACTTCAAAGGGGGCAGGAAGAAGCGAGCACGTGGCTTGCGCTTGCGCACCACTACTGAGGAGGGAATGGAGCCTAAGACCATCGGAAATACGTATTTTCCGATGGTCTTAGGCGACCCCTGTGAAAGGGTCGTTCGACCCCCAAAGGGGTCTCGACCCACAGGTTGAGAACCGCTGATATAGGAGATAATACAGGAAGCCAAATATATTAGATGTATTAGAGTGTGTGTATGTGTCAATGAGAACTTGGCTTCAGCTGAAACCTGAGGAAATTCCTACTCAAATGTCAACAAGGGAATAGACTACACTGTGGATGTGAACAGATGTGCTCTATAGTAACCTCCTAGCAGGTACACTCCTTGATGTAATTAGGATGGCAGGCAGCCAAGGATTCCAACCATACCATTGTATCTAAAGATCTCTGTTTTGATTGGGTAACTGATATTCTGGGCAGAGCTGAGGAAAGAATAAAAGAAGCCAAGATATAGCCACAGATTAAACTGCTTTTTTGGCATGTCTGAACCATATGAAGAGAAGGCAGTTGCCTTCAGACTATGCTGTTAGACTGATAACATGCCCAACATGCTGGTAAAATGATTATAATGGATGCTGTTCAGTTGTAAAAATTGTCGAGGAGATTCACCTTTGAAGGCCTGTTTAGAGACATCTAGTTCCTCAGCAGATGCAAATGTATACTAAGATACATAAATCGGTAAGTTATATTGTTAAAAATGGTAATGTTTTTCTGTATGTTAATTATTATAAACACTGCAGAAAGATGCAAAAAAAAATAAAGACTTAGTCCTTAAGAAAGTCCTTATGAAAGTATAATATCTTAAATCTCATATGATGTAATGTAATTAATGTATGATCCATTACTGGCAATGTAATATAATGGGATGAAAGTACCCAGACATTAACATTTGTGTATTTCTCCCTAAGGGGACTATACATGTTTGTACAGTTATAAGCCCCGATAATAAATAGCCTGAAGAGTACCAAAGAGCCTGTTCATTCCCATATAATTATCTTCAGATTTCAATACTTAAGAAAGCTTAAGTGCAGTGTTGATGTTAACTCATCTTGTCTGTTTAAATCACCAACATGAACAGGGCACTCAGGTGACCAGAGGTTGATAATGGGACCCAGATAAAATCCAGATTAACTGACAAGTGGCAAGAACCATCAGTCCCTCTGTCTAGGAGATGGGATTGTGGAACCATGCCTGTTTAGAACTGTTGATAGAAGAAGAGTGGAGAGGGGGGAAGTCAACCCAGCCTCTCATGTGCAAGAATTCCACAAACTGGGGACAACCACAGAGAAGGCTCTTTCCTTCATCTTCACCAGCTACACCTGTGATGGTGGCAGAACAGAGGAACAGCTTTCAACTGAACATCTTAAAAGTTAGGCAGCCTCACAGAAAGAGCTACAGGACATTTCCGCATTACACTGTGAAAGTGCTATTATTCCACTTTCAACATCTTGTGGAATTCTGGGGTTTCTAGTTTACTGAGACCAAAGAGCTCTCTGGCTGAGAATTCTACATGCCCCTCCCTAAACTGCAAACCCCAAGATTCCATAGGATGTTGAAAGTGGAATAACAGCACTATAACAATGCAGTGCGGAAATGGCCACAGTCTTTCAGATAGTTTCTTCTTTAAAACAAAAATTAAAAAGCAGGTATTCAATTAGTTCAGTCCTATATTTCCTTTTAAATGTAATTTATTCTTTCTGTATCTTTATTGTAACTCATCTCAAGCACTCCTTCAGTGGAGGGGTGACTTGTTGTGTGCATTCAACTTGTTTCCAACTTATAGCAACCTTATCATGGATTTCCTTGGCAAGATTTATTTGAGGATGGAGGCTGCTTCTGAGGTTGAGAGAGTGTGACTTGCTCAAGGTCAGCCAGTGGTTTTCCATGGCGAAATGGGGATTCAGACTCTGGTCTCCAGAACTGAAGTCCAGTGTTCAAACCACCGCAGCACACCAGCTCTTGTGAAGGACAATTTACAACATAAATAAATAAATAATGGGCAAAGTCCAACACTGGCCAAGCAAACTGTTGCTTGTTGACAGGATTTTCTTCTCCTTTGACATCCTCTCACATTTTCCTCTCCCCATCAGCTTCTCTGGAGGGCCTCCCGACCTTCTGGAACATATTCCAAAGGGGTTCTTTCACTTTACATAATTGTATTGCTGACTCCACTTTAACTGTCATGGTTCCATCCTATGGAATCTTGGGGTAAACTGAGTGAGGCACTAGAGCTC
Organism: Ctenosaura bakeri; assembly: GCA_948474755.1. Taxonomy (NCBI): domain Eukaryota; kingdom Metazoa; phylum Chordata; class Lepidosauria; order Squamata; family Iguanidae; genus Ctenosaura; species Ctenosaura bakeri. The sequence goes on along the minus strand of CAOLHI010000084.1, from coordinate 395,050 downwards.
CCTGGCTGAAAATGCTAAACTCCTCTGTGAACAGCAAATCCCAGGATTCTGTTGGATGGAACCAGGGAAGTTAAAGTGGAATCATACAGCTAAAACCATGTATTGCTGAAGGTCCTGGGGTGTGCAGAGAGAGCCCTCTTGGAGAATCACTTCATTTTGTTCTACTGATGGAATCAGTTCCATCACTGGAAAGGCCTAATTGAATTTCACCCAATAAAATAATTAGCCTCCTATCTTCTTGAAGTCTTTAGCAGTGGATGAAAGTGGATGGAGCTGTTCTGAAACAGCAGATTGGTATCAAAGTGGTGGATTTTTTTTAACTGACTAAGAATTGGATGCATATTTCAGAGAGATGTTTTGGCAAGCATCCCAGAAACAAGTTGACTTAACTGCATATCAGAAGAACACATCTCTTTTCAGTGCTGGTCTTCATGCAAATACATTAACATTAAAGGAAATTAATTTATTAACATTAAAATGATCAGGATAAAATTAATTTGTTATTTCATTGTTAATAAAAGCTGTTAACCACTCATTTTAAAAGTAGGAAAATTGGCTGAAATTAGCTCCCAAAGCAACAAATTAAAATAGTATGAATTTACGAATTAATTTTAGCTAATTATAGCTAAATAAATAACTGTGTTTCTATTCATTTACTAAAACAACAGTTCAAAATTTATTGGGAAATGTGACGAATTAGGGATAGTTACATTATTTTTATCAAATCATTTTCAAGTTCTCCTTATTGCCAATTACAAACACATGTTGTGCCATCCTCTCATCTATATACATATGTAAGAAAAACTGTGTGTATGTTTTTTAATGGACAGTCTTGTAGCTCTTAGAGAGATTGCTTAATATCCTGATCTCATGATGCTACATGAGTTGTTAGTTGGAGTCATGCCGTATCACTAAACTCTTCCACTGCCCTCAGCATTAAGTCCATTACAGGGTAAATTTTAGTTGCTAAACTGAAAGCAGATACTGTGCTTTGAGGGATAACATAAAGGTATTCCAAATACTTGTGATAATGGGTTTGTTCTTTTAAAAAAATGTATAGTGGGCCCTCAGTATCCATTAGGGTTTGGTTTCATGACCCTCCATGGATACCAAAATCTGTGGATGCTCAAATCCGACTATATACAATGGGACAGTAAAATGGTATCCCTTTTTTAAAATGGCTAAATCAAAGTCTTTTAAAAAAAAAAATATTTTCAAGCTTTGGATGGTTGAATCCATGGATACAGAATCTATGTATACAGAGGTCTGACTGTAATACATAAATGCTTAGAATCCAGGGAATGACTTTCCCTTGGTTTCACTACTAAGGTAAGGCTGGTGAGAATCTGCAAGAGAGCCCTTCTGGTGGCTACTGTCAGGCTATGGAACTCTCTGCCAAGGGAGGCTCAACTGGCCCCTTCCCTGTTCTCTTTTTACCAGAAGGCAAAGACCTTTTCATTTAAACAGGCCTTCAGCTTTTCACTGGCTGGGGTAGTGCAACAGATAGGTTTTCATGTCCTTTTCAGTGTTTTAAATTAATATTTTTTAACTAGATTATATCTAATGCATTTATACTTTCTGTATTTCAGACTGTTTGAGCTGCATAGTTTTAAGGTGTGGTGTGATGTACTTTGGGACCCTTATGGGAGAACAGTGGAATATAAATTAAATAAATAAATGAAATGATAGAAATGCAATTAAGAGCTTTTCTGAGGCCCTTTCCACATGTGGGTGGGGGGACAGGCGAAAACACCTGAAAAAGGAGCTTACCAGCAGCCAGGCAAGTCCGTCGCCACACGGAGCAGCGCGAGCTCGCTGCTCTGCAGTCCTCTGGCATCCCAAATGGTGGCTTCTGTTTGGTGGAGGCTCTCCACCAACCGGAGAAGATCGCCAGCCGGAAGCCTGCCCCCGGCAGATCTGCAGGCATGCACTTGCACGCGCCTGCAAATCTGCTTCTGAGCCGGGCGACGAAGCGGCACGGGGTTGCGTGCTCCATGGTTTTTAAAAACCTCTGAAAAGAGATTTTTAAAAACCACGCTGCGCTACCAGCTCCGGTCGCTCCTGCGCGGATTGAGGTGTGGAACTACAAAAAGTAGTCCACACCAGTCCACGTTATGGTGCAGAAGACCTCTGTTGGAGGTCGCTCTGCACCATTTTAAAATGCTAATGCGGAAATGGCCTGAGTTTAACAGAACTCAGATCCAGATAAGTATTATAGGACAGCCAAAGACAGTATTACTCAGATATCCCATAATGCATAATATTGCCTCTAGCAAAACAGAATTGAGTACAGAGAAAGAAAAAAAGCATGTTGTCTTGCTTTTTCTCTTTTTCTGTAATATATTAGTATAGGTATAGACACAGATGTAGCAAGACAATTTTCACAGCCTGGCAAAGACAAAAATTGGGCAGGGTTGGACATTATTCACTATAAAAGAGGTTTCTGGGGAAACATGTTTTCATAAGTAATGATAAAATTAATCATCAGTTAATGTACTTTAACTAGAATTATGTTGTGAAGCTTCTGAAGAGGTAAATCAATTGAAATACAGTACTTTACTCATGCAAGACCATTGTGCAAACCAAATAACAGAGACTAAGAATTAAATGAGTCTGCCTAAATATCCTAAAGGCACAAGCTTCTATTTGACCTTGGAAACTAATCAGGGCCACCCCTATTTAGCACTTGGATGGGAGACCACCAATGAATACCAAGTGTTGGTAGGCTAGCCAGGGAGCTCTAGAGGAAGGAATGGGCAAACTACCTCTGAATACTCCTTGACTAAAAAAACCCTATGAAATTCATGGGATTGCCATAAGTCAACAGGTAATTTGAAGACACATACTCATATACAAGAATTAAATGCATACTGTGAAAGTCACCCTGCTTTAATGATCTGAACTGTTAATAATGTATTTGAGCACAATGCTCTCGTTTGCTTGCTCCTACCCATTGCTACATGCCAGGGAATAGACTGAGATTAAAGGTAGGGAAATCCCCCAAAACTGCTTGTGAGGCATAGAGGAGCCTCCATCACCCCTTATTATTCTCCAAAATTTTGCAAATAACATTGGGCTGAAAAATACCCCACATACTCATTTTTTGAGGAGCAGGGCTGTTTTGACCTCTGTTAGAGTTTTCTTTGAACAGGATTTCAACTAAAGTCTTTGTGGTTTGGGCAAAAAGCAAAAAAAGAAAATCTGGTGGAAGGCACATCAAGGCACAGCATAAGAGATGTGGACCTCCAATGTTCCATGGAGGGACACTCTCCCCCCAAAAAAAACTTCCGGCAGTTTCTTCCTTTGATATTGATAATGGATACATTGGCATAAATCCAATGCAATATTAGGGGGAAAAAACCAGTGTGCTAGGCAAGTTCTATTTCTTTTTCCAGTAGCACATGAATGTTTTGTTCTTGTCATTCCTAAGCATGCTACTGATTGTGCTACAAGTTGTGCAGTGTGCTGTACAAATCACTGCACTACTGGCTCAAACGTCTCCTTTGCTCATAATCTGAAACTAGGCATCTAGGGACACAATATTCTCTGTGCTCACTGAGTGATAACAGTTGCATGCTGGCCAAAAATACATCCAGGTTACTGAACATTTTGGCATACATCCAGATGACGGAAACTTTGCACATTGTTTCTTGTAAGCTGTCAAAAAAAAAATTGATTATGAACAGCTGTACATTAATTCAAAGCAGAAGATAGCAGCTCCTATCTTTTTATGCAGAACTGAATTTTTTCTACTTTTGTTTTCCCTCAGCTGCTTCTGAAAAACAGTTTTGTTTGTTCTGGGACAGCACTGAACTGTCTTTATTAGGGTTGACGCAGTGTAGGCTATGGGCATTATACACTTTTATGGCCCTGTCATCTGCCACTAGTCCCCCAATGTCTCCACGTCGTTAATAAAAAATGACTTAGTTTGGGGGCAATTTTTATCCTCAAGCCATGCAGACCCCCCCTCCCACAAAATGCATGAAAACATGCAAAAATAGATATACCCCAAACCACCCTCACATGCATGCTGGAACCCTGTACTACCTCTAAACATGTCCATTTTCTCTACAGTCCTTCCCAAAATGATGACAAGGGATGACATCATTTTCTGCTTACCAGTCTGAGAGAGGCTAGACAGGAAAACTGAGGTATTTGGACTTGATCTTGGGAGGTACAGACCACCTCTGCAGAAAACAATTGCCCTTGCCCCAATGCAATTGCCAACCCCTGCTCTCAGTGATAATGCATTGTAGTTAACTAAGAGACTGAGATGTAAGCTATGAGACATCTGGGTAAGTCCTCATACCCATCATGTTGAGCCCACTAGGACCAACTTCTGCTATGCTAATGTGTCTAGGCCTTAATTTTTCCATTAAAAACTCTTTTCCAAGTGTCAGTGTGGGATAGGTAATAACTGGGGATCAGCCCTCTACAATGGCTTATGGAAAACTCTGCTCCAACAGGACTTCTTGTTATCTTCCCATCCAGCCCTTAAGTGCTAATGAGATAGATGAATTTGTCAGTTTCAGTTTGGCCTTTTCCAAAATTAACTTTGTTTCATCCTGTTTCTGCATCTGCTTGTTAAAAATATAAGTAAATAAATCCACAGAAACACATCTCCTGAATTAATTGGATGGTAATAGCTGTTGTAGAATTCTTATGAAGTCTTTAAAAAATCATCACTAAATTGCTTCTCTTCAGAATAGATTAGTCTTTAAGATTAATTTAAGCAATAGGTGCCATATTGAAAGCAAATATAATGAATGTAGGACATCCTGAACTATTGGAAAAGAAAGCCTGGCTTTCAAGTGCTATAATTCACTTTTCAAATTTGCCTATATGCTATTGATTACACACCCATAATGCTGCAATTGCTCTCAAGACTATAGACAAGGCATCTGCCAGGCACCAAGGAAGCAATTCAACGAGGAAGGAAATTTCACTGGTTTCACGGCATTTAGTCTGGAGTAATCTAATTAAACTTGCTGAGACTTCTCAAATTAGTGGATTCTAGAGTAAGTGGCTTCTGCTTCCAGTCAAAGGATGCAAGCAAAATAGATGTTGGCTTCATTAGTATTTGTGATAGGCTGTTTTAATTGTATAAGTATTGCTCACTGGCTACATTTATACCACAACTTTCATCCAATGGGTTCATGAAAGTGTACACAGCTATGTTTCACCTCACCAAATGCTCACAACCACGCTTGTGAGGTAGTTCAAACTGAGACAGCAACTCACACAAGTTCACTCAGTGGACTTCATGTCTGAGTTAGGACAACACTCTAATACATGATAGTGGATCATATTCCTTGCCTATATGAAACTGGCCTGAAGTCCAGGGATATTCCACTATATCTTACAGGATCTGTTATATTCTGAAAATTCTGTCAATTAAGAACATGTATAGAGAGCCAGTGTGAAAAGGCAATGGCAAACCTCCTTCAAAAAAATCTTGCCAAGAAAAGGTTAGTGTAGGGTTTCTATAAGTTGGAATCAACTTGAAGGCACAGCAGCACATTATGGATAGATTTTTGCACATTTTGATGAAGACAAAACTGTGGCTGTGAATGATCACTAGCCCATACCTTGGTTTCCAACTGCGCACAGACAAAGGCCTTCTAGAGCAAGGGTGGTCAACAAGGGTGGAGGGTCTGAGGTCAGACACACCCCATTCTCCCTGTGTTGGAACCTCCACAGGCTGAATTTACCTATTTTCAAAGAACTGGAAGGTCACTTTCAATTTTCTAAAACTGTTATTTTGAGGGCCTTGAAAAGATGTGGGGAGTGAAGAAGCCTTGAAATGGCAGTCATGAAGAAACTAATCCTTGCACCTGAATCTTCACTTTGAATGTCAGTGGTGAGGCACACAACCCTGGTACCCTCCACATGTTTTAGATTATAACTCCCATAAGATCCACCAAGCATGGTCAATAGACAGGCAGTATAAAAGTTTTATTTCCAAATATCTGAGCCAGAGCTTAGAAATGTTGCTCCAAGTGCTAATCCATCCATGTTAACACATAAACACCCATTCCTGTCTCAAATTATTGTGTGTTGGGGATAGTGGAGTGTTACTTAATGATGCACTACTTTCTTTACTCATGGGCAATGGGGAAGTGTTGGCACACCTTGCATACAAGATTGACAGAGGGTGTCCTCCTCCCTTTTACACTTTACTTTTACACAGTGTGACTGCACCACAGAGCAATACAGAGTCCACTGATCAGTTCTTCCACTAATTCCTCTGATGTGATTCAGCATTTCCTGGATTGGATACAGCATTGCTTAACTGCTCCAGGAAGAACTGGTTTACATCAGAGGAAGTGATGAAAGAAGCAACAGAGTACTCTGACATTATCCACTGCTTCTTGGAGTGATCTAGTCACACCCAGGAAGTGCTGACTCATATCAGAAGAAATATCAAAAGGAAGAAACAGAGTCCTGCACTGGTCTATGGCACAGGAACCTTGATCAAGAGGTGTGGAGGAGATCCACCCTCTGGCTTTCTTACATATAAGATAAAAGTAGCAACACTCTCTCCAATGAACAAGTATTATTTGAGTGGACCCAAATACATTAAAAACCAATCACATTGATGTTCCCTTGCCATTCAACTACTTATTATTTTCCCTGCTTATTTAACTACTTATCTATGGCCCTTTTCACATGGCGTTTTTAAAGTATATTAGGCACGCTCCCTCCCCCCTTCATGAGCTGCCGTACTGCATGATGTTCTGGCAAACCAGGTGCTATCATGTCCACGGATAGTGCTGATAGTGCGTTTTCTTATTTTTGCCTGAGAGGCGCAAATAACCTCCCTTTCACGCATCGGTCGTGTGACCAGAGGGCCTGCAGAGCCGTCATCCAGTGTGCTTCCAGGAAGGCCCTGGGAGTGGGCAGGGTGTGGGCAGTGCCTGCTGCCTGTCCCTCATGCAGCAACTCCCCAGGGGACACTCCCAGGCTGGCTGCTGCCCCCATCGCAGCAGGGAACACTGCACAACACATCGCTGCGAGAGGCCACCCCGGGGCTGTGTTGCCACTCACACTTGAGACGACAGCAGCCCCCGGGGTCCGGCTGACTGTGTTTTGTTTTTTTAAACCCGGTGCTATCGTTAGCACATTACCAATGTAGTATGAAACAGGCTGCGGTTACCCTGTATTCTGGGGGTCCCAGGAGGGACACCCAAATAACCAAGCAAAAACACAAGATGGGGAAATCAACTCGAGCACTCTCTTAAGCTAATGAGAGGCAGGGTAACTTAGCAGAGATCTTGCAACCCTATGTATGCAGCATCAAGTCAGAAGAGCAGTCAAACAGTTTTAAAATAGCAAAATAATATCTTTATTAAAGGACAAACAACGGAAAAGACACCACAAGCACACAACTAACTAGAAATTAGAGTTTTGGGGGGAAATGGGTGATACACCTTATCTCGTACTCCTGGAGAGAAGCGGAGGATTGCAGGGAAGAAAGCTCAGCGCGGTTTGCTGAGGGGAGCTCTCTGGACAAACCGACAACAAGGCTGGATGAAACTCAGGAGCGATCCAAGAAGAGAGGCAGACTCAGTTATTGGGAACTGAGGGGACAACTTCACTGGACAGAACAGCAGCAAGGCTAGATGGAAGTCCAGGGCAATCCGATGTGTGCTTGGAATTGGGGAGTTTTTATAGGGTGGATTGTACCTACAGGCCATGCCATGCTCAGTGAGAACAAAGGAAATTTGGAGCTGGACAAAAGCATTGGAAAAGGTCAGGTTTTACATGATTAGCTTATCGCTGGATAGCAATTATGTGGCTAGTATGCAAATGGCTCAGCATTGAGAGGGTGCTGGCTCAGGGCCGTGCGTCTTTGTGTAAAGTCACGCTTAAGCAAGGTGTGTCCGCAAGAAATGGTCCCTGAAGCAACAGAGTGGCATTAATCTGCCTGCCTAAGTGGGAATTGGAATGTCCAACCATTACCGGCCGCGCCTGTTTATGTGCTTGTCTGGTGGCCCTTGCAAACACGTGGAGCAGGGTAGCAGAGAAAGGTCAAGTGAAGGCCAAATAAGTTTGATATCAAGGCGATATCTAGTGCTATCACTAGGCATGTCAGAATCGTGGTAACGCTGTTGGCAGGATCTATCATGCGAATGTTAGCACGATAGTCGATGAAACAATAAAAAGAAAAGAAAAACCATCGACCAATCAGGGACGATGGGGCGGGGACAGGGCAGGACCTGGGCGTGGCCCAGGATGCCGACATGTGGACAAGGCACCGGGTGGGGACTGGTGCTTTCTCGCAAAAGCCCTACCATGTGAAGACTGCAAGGGGCTCTCTACTGGGCCTCTTGCGATATTGGCAATATTGTGAGGGCTCTAGTTCATCACGCTATCAAGGTAAAGTGTGAAAAGAGCCTAAGTCTCTTATAAATGCTTCCTGAGTTTAGCAGCAACAGGCAGACACACATAGAACTGAAGGAGTGATGCTTACTTCCCAAAAAATAAGAAAAAAATTAGTTACCTGATAGAATGGAAAACTATCCAATACTGGACTAAATGGTGTTGTACAAAGTTATATGTAAATAAAGCAGAGTAATAAATAGTGGATGAATTATTCAATTTCCCTGAGCTACAAATCACACATACAGGAAAATAATACAGTCCAAGAACCTTGGAGACATACCGGTATAACTGGAGAGCTTAGTTTGGTCTTATCTATTTCTCTAGGGGCCATGGTGTCTCCATCACCAACACCATCACTGCAGATGTGACCAGAGAATGAGGAGTTCTACTACTAAAGCTAAGCAGCTGTGGCCCCTATAAACTGCCTCTGTGAGAGTCAACCTGTGGGAATCCACAGGTAAGCTGATTGGGCAGTATGGTACAAGTGAAAGACAAACACAGGGGCATAGGAAGCTGCCTAGTGTTGAATGAGAGCATTGGTCCATACCCTCAATTCAGTCTTGTTCTCTTCTATTCATTGGTTCAGAACTTCATCACAATCACACTTTGAATAGTTTACACTTCACTTTTCTAAGCACGGCATGGCCAGAATCCTGCTTGTGAACTACATTAGCAATTGTACTTTTCCAGGGCTGTGCAGTGATGGCAAAGGAAAACAGGTAAAATTAATCAGTTCTGGGTAGGCTTCTTTGCCAACATCATGCTTCCTTGATGATAGCTGCACCCATGACCTTTTTCTACTGCCATTGTTGTAGTGTACTGGTATCAAGTTTGACGTAACTGCAATGGCTCTAGCACTTCTATCCTTCCTTGTCCTTATTCACTTATATTTTCTATTTCTGTGAACAGTGAAAAGGAAGATGAGAAGTTCTCACCTCCTTTGTCTGCCCTGAATAGTGATGTGAATTGTGTCCAGAGAGACAGAGCAAAGAATGGACAGTAGTGACAGAGGTAATCTCTCAGACCCAGTAGCCTTATTAATACCATCTTACCAAAAGGCCTCAAAAATGTAGAATGGAAAAGGAGGACCAAGTCCAAGTTTTAGCTCCAAGTACCCTATGAAATTCATGGGGTTGCCATATATCAACAGGTGACTTGAAGGCACACAGACACAGAGTGTAGGCCAGTTGAACCAATGAAGTTTAACCAACCAATATATATTTACCAGGTCTCCATTGATTCCATGTGTTTGCTCTAGTAGGAACTACCAACTAGATTTAGGCTTGAATCCTTATAGCAACTCTTTAAGTCAGTATTAATATTCAGGCTTTGCCCACAATGTGAAGGCAAAAGCTGTCAAAAGATTGCCAAACACTATGGAATAAACTGAAGCAGAATATACATTTGAGATATAACAGCTTATAATGTTTGTCACTTGGGTTTATAATAATACTGTTGAGATTTCACCTTTCCATGGGGATAAAAAGAATATTAAAAAATATTTGTGAAACGGTTGAAAAACATGTTTTTCAAATATCAAGAAAACCTGCTGAGAGATTTCTGGACTGATGAGAATTTTCACAGTTCAGTACTTATTCTGAGTAAAATTCACACATGACTGTTTTGTGCAGAGAACAGCGCACGCGTATGTGTGTAAGAAACAGCATTTTCTGCACAGGAATTAATATTTCTGAGTTGAAACATCATTTTCCACATAGAAAATACTGTTTTCTGAATGTTGATTGAATTGGGAATAGCCTTCAAAATCTGACTGGTTTTCTTTGAGAAGAAAACATCCCTATCTTTTTAGTGTTGTGTCAATTGACTGAGCTGAAGATCACTCAGGGTGAGTTTATATGTAAGGGTGTGAGATTTTGGGTCAGAACAGAACAGCAAATGATTCCCTTCCTAAGTGAAAGCACACAGTATCTAAGGCTGTTTAAGTTATTTTGACAGAAAACAAAGAAAGCAACCCTCCATGAATAAAACAATATCCCCCAAAGGGAATGGCAGTAAGGCAAGTACAAGTAGAATGCATTTAATATAGAGTTCAGGCATGTATATGAAACATTACCATTGTATAACAAGAATAATATGTGCAATTAAAATATGTCCACTGGATGCATTTTGCTTATATTAAAACACTCCTAGTGCATACACTTTAATTAGGGCATGTTATATGATAATGTATACATAGTTTTAATTTTCTCTTAGATTTCTTTTTAAACTTATTTTGGCAACCAAGGCAGAAACTCCCATAAGTATTTTTTTCCATGTGTTGGAGGCTTTAGTGGGTCTACAAAAGGTTTTGTGGGGGTGGGTGGGTTGGATCACTGTGGAGTAAGGAAAGGAATGCTACCCTCTGTAGTAATCCAAAATAGACGTGCACAATCAAAGGGTTAATTCATGGTGCATATGCCACTAAGGATGCCAGCCAAAGCCTTTCAATAGTGACAGTTTACAAGCCCCTACATCTCAGTGAACATTAATATGCCAAGAGACACACAGCACACTGGTTTGAATCAGTCTTTCTTCTGTGATATGACCTTCTGCAAGTGGAGCATTATGCACCTGCAATTTGTATGTATAGATGATAAACTAGCTGCAACCTAATTTCAAGAAAATGGCATTTCTTATGTTACTGGTCAGATTATCTTCAAATGAACAAGATCAAGCTAAGCATTTGATTTTTGGTTTCTTTATTCTCTTCTTATACCTTCCCATACAAATCTAGGCATGAGAGGATCATCAATTAAACAACACCCCACAATGTTATACACTTTCCAGATTCTCAATTGTTTACTCCTCTTTCATCCTTGAAGCAAGAACATGTTTCCTGCCACTGATCTCTGAGCATTTCCAGTTCTCACAACACCTTTTTGGTGCCTTTGTTTTCCTGCTCTCTGATCTTCTTCCTCTCTCCAGGATACAGAGTTCCAAGGAGCAGTAAAGCAATTAGCCATTGAAAGATACTTTCAAATACACAAACAAGCTTCAAGCAGATACAATATTGCAATCAAGAATTGGCCTTCAATATTTTGTAGCATTCTATCTAAAGTCTACCTTTCCCTACATTGTCAATCATGCATGTTGTAATAAACATTCAGCAAGCATATTAATACAGGAAACACACAGCCTGACTTTGACTCAATTGTTCAACGGTGAGTTGACATTTTGCGTAGATACCAATGACTAAGGCCATTTCTGCACTAGACTGTCATAGTGCTCTTATTCTACTTTCACCATCCTATGGAATCCTGAGGCTTGCAGTTTAGGGAGGGCCTCAAAGGATGTTGAAAATGGAATAATAGTACTATGACAGTCAAGTGTGGAAATGGCCTCACTATGTCTTTTCTAGTTGAGATTATAAAAAGGATTTAGGTTGTAATATGCAACATTTTATGTGATATATTTGTCTGTATGCATAAAATATTCCAGTTTCTATCTATGGTTGCGAAAGCTGGACAATGAAGAAAGCTGACAGGAATGAAATCAACACATTGGAAATGTGGTGCTGGAGGAAAGTTCTGCAGATACCATGGACTGCTGAAAAGACAAATGAGTGGCCTTAAAGCAAGTCAAGCTTGAACTCTTACTACAAGCAAAGATTACCGAACTGAAGCTATTTTGCTTTGGACACATCATGAGATGACATGATTCACTGGGAAAGATGATCATGTTTGGTAAAGTGGAAGTCAGTAGAGAAAGAAGGAGACTGCATTACAGCCATATTGATTCAATCAAAGAAGACACAGCCCTGAGTTTGCAAGACCTGAGCAGAGTAGTTAATGACCTGAGCAGGGCTTTTGGAGATTTTGCATTTATAGGGTCACTATAGGTCACTATAAGATGGCAAATCATAACAACAAATGCATATGCACACACATACATATTTTAAAAATGCTTCCAGAGAAATATTACATGTAAGGGTAATATGGTGCCTGGTTGTTTTCATGTCACTATAGTGGCTGGATAACAGTAAGTGTGAAAGAGATCTAGGAGTCTTAATAGACCACAAGCTGAACATGAGTCAGCAGTGTGATGCGGCAGCCAAGAAAGCCAATGCAATTCTCGTTTTCATCAATAGGAGTATGGTGTCTAAATCGAGGGAGGTACTGGTACCACTATACTCTGCATTGGTTAGACCTCATCCTGAATACTGTGTCCAGTTCTGGGCACCCCAATTCAAGAAGCTCATGGTCAAGCTGGAGCAAGTCCAGAGGAGGGTGACCAAAATGTTGAGGGGCTGGGTATATGTTTAGTCTGCAGAAGAGAAAGTTAAGAGGGGACATGATAGCCATGTTTAAATATTTGAAGGGGTGCCACGTAGAGGAAGGAGAGGGCTTGTTTTCTGCTGCTCCAGAGACCAGGACAAGGAGCAATGGATTCAAGCTGCAGGAAAGGAGATTCCATCTGAACCTCAGGAAGAACTTCCTGACAGTCAGGGCTGTCCGGCAGTGGAATGTGCTGCTGCCTCCATGGAGTGTAGTGGAATCTCCTTCTTTGGAGGTTTTTAAGCAGAGGCTGGATGGTCATCTGTCGGGAGTGCTTTGAGGGTGTTCCTTCATGGCAGGGGGTTGGACTGGATGGCCCCTGTGGTCTCTTCTCTACATTTCTATGATTCTATAATTCTAGTGGTCAGTCCATTCCAGCTTTTGATCTGAATATTAGGAGAGTAATTTTGGATGTTGAATGCAGTTTCCAAAATTAGTTCAGTATCTAGGAGACCTCCTTTAAGGTTTGGACTGAAATGTGGAGTGGATTCACTGTTTCATTGCCATGGCAGCCACCAGCCACTACTGACAATTAAAGTATGTGTGAGAGCATATACGCACAGGTGCGCATGTGCGCACACATGCGCGCGCGCGCACACACACACACACACACACACTCCTATGGCTTCTTCCATGCATAAGTGAGCAGTTTCCATCACCTCAAAAGCATTTAAAACTTCTTGACAGTTGCAAGAATTGTAATCCCAAGAGAACAATACTTTTCACTTCACAGCAAATTCATACTCTGGATGACTGTACATCAGAAAAGTGAAGTATACCATGCATAGATTTAAGCTGGAGATTCGTAGGGAAATCTCCATTGGCTTATTTTAATACCAGCATTTATTTCAGGGATAAAAAGGGAATGTCTGGAAAATGACAATAACACTGGTCATCTTTCTCAGTTTTACCGTTAAAAAAAAAGTCAGTTGGGCATAGTGGCATTCTTCCTCTGTGATGTGACTTATGAGGAGCTTTCAGCCCAAGAACTAACTATGTGATAAAACCTCCTCCTGTGCAACCCATCCATAAAGGAACTGAACCAGGATGGGCAAACTGCAGCCTTCTAAATGTTTTTTGGACTGCAACTTCCACACACCCTCACCACCAGTCGTGCTTATGAAGCAGATGGACATTCTAGGCTATTATTGTTTGGAAGGGCACTACTAATCTAAGGCCTTTTCCATACGGGGCTTTTAAAATGATGCAGAGCGTCCTCCAGGGAGGACGACTGCACCTGGAAGTGGACTGGGTCCGGACTACTTTGTGTAGTTCCAGACCTCAGCCCGCTCCGGAACGACCCAAAGTGGTCATTCAGCATGCTTTTGAAGGACTGCTTAAAACAGGTCTGTCAAAAGCATGGAGTGCGCCACTCTGTGACCGCGCTCTGGTGCAGATTTGCAGGCTCGCACCAGTGCAAGCCTGCAGATCTGCCGGGGGCAGGCTTTAGGCTGGTGAGCTTCACCGGTTGGTGGAGAGCCTCCATCAACCGGAAGCCACCATTTTCATCCCCGGAGCAGTGCGGAGGGTGGCCACGCACTGCTCCAGACCAGCCTGGACCCGGGCATGGAGCACACAGGTCCAGTGAGTACCAGCACAGGGCGATTCCCTCACCCCATGCGGAAAAGGCCTAAATCTAGCAACCCTGGTTCCCCATGGTCCTCATCCCTTATTTTCCCTTCTTCTTTTAAACCACTTTTAGCTTCTCCTGACCTGAAAACTTCAGACACTTTCCCCTCAATGCCACTAAGGCCCTTTCCGCACGCGATTATTAAGGCAGGCCAATGCGTCTTGCCACAGAGGTCTTCTGCACCTTGGAGCAGACTAGGTTCGATTTATTTACCTTTGTTCCGCATGTAATTCCAACTAAATGCACCCCCATGTGGTGGTAAAGTGCGCTATTTGAAAACCAGAAGAAATTGGTTTTCCAATTTTCCAGATTGATCCAATTCGTACTTTCACAATGGTGTAGACACATACATTCGCACCAATGCGAATTGGTGGTCAGGGGAGGGCTCATGGGATGGCCAGGGGGTAATATGGACTTACGTATGTACGCAATGATGTAATAAACTATGGGGGGGAAGAGGCCAATCACAGCCGACAGGGCAGGGTGAGGAGAGTAGCAGGAGTGACCATGGCGGAGGCAGTGTGGATTCATGAACTTGCACTCCTCCGAATCAGAATGGAACATACGCAGTATCTGTACGGAAGGAAATGAGGGAAAGTCCGCCTTGTTTCGAGCCCAGAAAATCCGGTAAGAAATGGCATGAGCCGATTCACCAGCCTCGTGCAGAAAGGGCCTAACTCATATGCAATCCTTTTCTACCCCATTTTTTTCTTATTACTCTCCAATAGCGTAGCAAGAAAATGGATTTTCTCAGCCCAGTCCTCTAAGTGCAAGTAATTTGACTCCCTCCCATTACACTACAGGGAAGCAAAGAGAAAGACTTCTTGCATATTAGCTGGATCACACCACTTGGAAGAGTCAAAGCCAGTTAGAGACAGGTAGTGAAAATGTATCTGTTTGTATTCTTACTTTGTGTTTCTGTTTAAGAACTCAAAGGTGGTTTGAGAGATCACATTGTCCCTTGCAATCCTACGCTATTTCATCATGCTTCTGTGATCAGTGTCGTGACTACTCAGAAAGCAGGAATGTAGTTCTTCACTAATGTTGTTCTCAAAGGTAACAATGAATAATTTTAGCAATTTTTTCCCCTTCTGTGAGAAAGTCTTCAAAAGCCACACTGCTTTTAAAGCCCTTTCACAATTTGATACTTAGTCTACGCTGAAAAAACCAGGATTTTAAGCATGTGAAACAGCATTTACTGTGTAAAAAATGATATTTATGCACAGAAATATTTCCTATGCAGACAAAGAGCTGGGGCTCATTACAGAACACCGTAGTTATGGTGCCATGTAGTACATAAATGTCAAAAAAGATTCCAGACTATGCATTTTGTTTCTATGTATTTTCTACATATAATTTGAATTTTAGGTTTATTCCAATTGTATGCCTTTTTAGAGAGCTTGGAGCTAGCGTGGTATTGTGGTTTGAGCATTGCACTAGGACTCTGGAGACCAGAATTCAGATCTCTTCTTGGACCTGAAAACCCACTGGGTAACCTTGGGTATATTCTGTGAGCCTCAGAGAAAGGCAAAGGCAAACTCCCTCTGACCAAATCTTGCCAAGAAAACTTCATGATAGATTCACTTTAGAGTCACCATAGGTTGGAAGTGACTTGAAGGCACACCACAATGACAAATATGGTGTTGACTAGGACTCCAGGAGACTACTCAGGTATGAAAACCCACTAGACATGTTGTACTTTCTCAGCCTAAGAAAAAGGCAATGGCAAAACTCCTCTGAATAAATCTTGCCAAAGAAAAACTTATGATAAGGTCACCATAATTCAAAGTCAACCTAAAGGCACATGATAGCAACATGCCAATAGTCACTCTTCTGTGTGTTTGGTATGTTTGTGTGAAATGTCTGTGAATGTATGGTTTTTCATGCATTCTATTTATCTTTTTATTGCACACCGTGCTGATAAATCTTTTGTTGAGCACTATATACATTTTGTTAAATAAACAAATTTCTGTAGAGAGGTACTGCACATTTTTCAGCCACAAAACATGCCGAAATAAGAAAAGAAGAATCACCAAGGGTTTGGAGGTGACTTGCCTAAATGCATAAATGCTGCCTGAGAACTTTGTTGAGAGCAGGACATAAATCACAATAGCAACAATGGTGATACAGAAGAACACTTTAAAAATCCCTGATTGCTGCTAAGTCCATATCCAAATAATATTACATGTCACTTCTTGTACTGTTTATGCTTATGCTCGAAGGGAGAATTGCCCTTAATGCTCACAAAAAGCCATATAAGTCAAAGATCTTTCCACACACTCTCAGCTTTATGATTTCTCACTTTTAGGGGTACAGCCATAACATCTCTAGGTGGACTGATCAAGATTCAGCATTGTAAGTGCAGCTTCCTGACTTGGCCTTTGATGCTCCCCTACTGAGTGCTAAGTCACTGATGTACTACCAATCAATTCCTACACAGCTACAGTTCAAGGAGCTACTTAGAAAAAAAGAAAGAGAGACAGAGATTTCTCTGAAAAGAGTGCTATCAAAGAGAAAAAAAAAGGAAGGATAGCGAGAACAATGCACAGGATAATCAGGTGGTTCTGAACCAAACTAGAATAAAAACCAATGACCTATGGTGCAAGAAAGCCAGAAAAAAAAAAGAAGAAGAAGAAGAAACTGACATGGATTACAAAACAGATTTTTTAAAAAGATAGTCATGAGAGATGAATCCCTCTTGCCATCCACAGTTGGGGAGTATCTTTCTTAGGACTAAAACACAAGGGAAGTACTGAAGTTTTTGAGCTCTCCAGGCTCCGTGATGCAAAAATTAGGAAGCAGGAAAGTTCAGAAGTGAGGAAAAGTATTACAGTCATGAGGTCTGTAGTTCATCTCAGTTCCTTTTTTTCCCCCTAAATATTTTTTATTAAGGTAGTTATTTTGAATATATAAAACAACATATAAAGGAGTACAAGAGAGTACTTGTTGGTAAAACATCTTCGGTAAAACATTCATTTCTATAGCTGAAAGAAAGTTTCAATTTACATAATCTGTCTTAATCTCATTCCATACTTTAATATAGTTCATTTGAAACAACTTTGAAATTTGATTTCAAAACACAACATCTAAGGCCCATTCCACACAGGGGTATTAAAACTGTGTAGCGCGACCTCTGACGGAGGTCGTCTACACCGTAAAATGGATTGGGGCGGACTACTTTAGCGTAATTCCACACCCCAATCCGCACTAGGACAACCAGAAGTGGCGGCGCCTCGTGCTTTTTAAAAACCACTTTTCATGAGGTTTTTAAAAGGCACGGGGCGTAGCCGCGTGCATCCGCATTGCAGTGCCCGGTGTAGATTTGCAGGCGCACGCAAGGATGCGCCTGCAGACCTGCCAGGGGCAGGCTTCCGGCTGGTGAGCTTCTCCAGTTGGTGGAGAGCCTCCGCCAGCCGGCAGCCGCCATTTTGGATGCCGCAGGATGCCAACGAGTGTGGAGCAACGAAAACACGCTGCTCCATGCGGCGACGGACTTACCCGGTTGCAAGTAAGGTCTGTCCTAGCGTGTTTTCACCCATTTTTTCCTCCACGCGTGGAAAGGGCCTAAGTATTTCACTTTCCTAACAATGTTTAAACCTGTTTTTCCTGTCCAAAACTTTGGATATTCTTTTGTCATATTTCTAGTCAACATAAATGTCTTATCTTTGTTTATTTTAAATCAAGCCAGATTCCAAAAATCATTCAAACTTTGAGCAATATATTTACAAAATCTAGGGGATTCTTAACAACCTTGTCTAGTCTCTCTTTGTATATCACAGCTTTTTATTGCATAGAATCTTTGCCTTCTGAGATGAACATATTGCTTTACTCCTCAGTTCCACAATGGTTGATTGATTTTTTTTAAAAAAGGATTAATGCAATCTGATGATAATAGGTTTTGAAACTTAAAATTTATATGACTACATGAGAAGTGTAACCCAGTTTTAGAAGACATACTGTTTGTTGTTTTAAAATGTTGTTTTTATATAGATGATTAGTATAAACTAATCTAGAATAAATTAACAATGATTTATGAATTTGAGAAATTAAGTAAGTAATGAAATTGATAAGTGATTAGCAACAGTCAATAACTATGAGATAAAGTGAATGGTTCAATAGTTAGGTGTAAATGCTTAAATAATATGAACTTTTTGCAACAAGGACGGGAACCAATTTTAGTTACGTTTCATTAGTTTTTATTTTAGTTATGCATAGGTTAGGACCTTTGCTAATGTTTGTATGCATGTATTTTTTTGCTGTTTTCTACATTTGGTTTGTGTTTGTTTGTTTGTTTTTAACTTAATAAAAAAATGCCTCAACCTAAAAAAAATAATCCTCATTTCCAAGACAGAGACTAGAAACTAAAATTGATGAGACACATCCAGGTTCCATAAATGATGCACGTGGTCACCATATTCTTATGTTCTCCATTATGCATTAGCCATCACATGAAGAGCAAGAGCATATATATATCCACTACCCCAAGCTCTCTGGTACATTTCCACTAGCTCAGCTCCATCACCCTCCATATGTTGAGGATGAAGGTCTGTGTCGTGCCTTGCCTTGGAGATTGTGAATGGGAGGAGAAGAATTCTGACTCCGAGGCAGAGGCTTCCCCAGAGGCTGAAGTGTCCCCAGAAGCTGGTCCAGAGGGAGATAATACACAACAACAACAAGGACCTGAGCCAGGGGAACCAATAGAGGAAGAGAAAGCTGACACACCTACCTAGCAGCAGAGATGCCGTGAAAGGGAGGGCTTGTGTCTCTTGGCCCATTTAAGTAGTAAGCGAGCCCTAATGAGGCACCACTTGTGGTGACAGAAGCCATAGATAAAAGAGGTCTCCAGCTGGCTTTTCCTCCCTGGATCAGCAACTGGTCCCTTTGGCCCTGAAACCCTGTGCTGTGCTCTTGGATCTGGTTGTCTTGGAACTCTGCCTGTTTGGACTATGGTTTGGATTTGCCCCTTTGGATTTGATTGCTCTAGGCTGCTTTTCTGTTTGGACATTCTTTGACTCTCACTCATGAGTAGGAGCTGTGCTGCTTATGAATTACTGCCTGCTCTGCCATAGACACGACAGTCTGCAACAGGGAACTGTTTCTGCTTGTGGGTTCTCCTTGTCCTATTTAGAATTCTAATTGCACATGGATATTAATGACATACAGGGGGCTTCTATCAATAGAAATTGCCCCTTCTGCTTCAGTCATTCAGTACTGGTGTTTTGAGTGACATGGGGCTCATCTGAGAGGGTAGAACTAATTAGGACATCCTTGTTCCCCATCTCAGGCAATGAAAAATATATAAAGAGGAATTTTTGAGCAGGGCTAAGGAAGTAATTACGTTACATTGATTTCCAACACACAGAGGCCTAGTTTTTTTTTTTTTTTTAGGAAATCTATGTCAGTAACATTGCTCATATAAAGATATTTTCATGCACCTTGAAACCAGATATCAAGAGGAATGATTTTAGCCTCACCACCTGATACGCTGGTTTTTCAAATCTCTCCATCAAGTTACTAAATTCAACACCAGCCCTACTGTTAGGTAGTACAAAGGAGTCAGATGTTAGGGTGAAGTGTTGCAAGACAGTGATTTGTGTGCTGCAGGGACTCACCTCATTTCCCTAAACTAACTTCCTACCCTGAGTGAGACATGATAGAGAAGGTTGTCCCATCACCAATATGTATATATTTTTTTAAATGTTTTATTAAACACAAATATATCAAACAACAAAAAACTAGCAATACATATAATCTACACATAATTAAAACGAATACTAACAATATTAACAATACTATCAATACTAACAATACATAACGCATGACATGACATCTAAAAATAATTTTAAAAATTTGTTCCCACACTTTTAGCAAACAATCTATATTACTTGAACAATTATACCTAAGTATTAGATCCTTTCTTTTATACCATAACCATTCATTGTTTCTAATCATTTATCATTTATCATTTATCAATATGATTATCTACTCACTTATCTGCTTACTTATTGTCTACTTATTTAATTTTCCAAGTTAAATCATTATTAAGCTATTCAATATTCTACATTAGTTTCATTAATGTGATACTATCTCATAATAACAGTCAAACAACAAATCAATAAAAAGAATAGTACAAACAAACAATGATAAAAAATAAGTCAATATCAAGAATGAATAATAACCATCCATGTAGAAAGTAGAAAATAACCTTTTGAAGCCACAAACAAAATAACCAATGTGTATATCTTAACTTTCTTTATATTGGATGTGCAACACCATATCTTTATCCTTTGTGTGTGAGTATTAGAGGGCCTTTCCACACTACACTGTTATAGTGCTATTATTCCACTTTCAACATCTTGTGGAATTTTGGGGTTTGAGGCCCAAGAGCTCGCTGGCTGAGAATTCTAAATGCTCCTCCCTAAATTCCAAGTCTCAGGATTCCATAGGATGTTAAAAGTGGAATAGTAGTACTATAACAGTGTAGTGAGGAAATGGACAGAGACTTCTTGATGTGAAGAGGGAAGTTGTAAGATTTATTAGTGCAGTGAGTTAATCTTACATTTTAGAAAAAAATCATTCTCTAAAGGTCAATTCAAACACAGGGCAGCCATCATATGAATGTTTCAGGAATGTTCAATGAAGCTGGTCTTAGGATCTTATTCACTGATGAGTCACACTCCTGCACTGTGAAGCAACACTTTGGGGAGGGGACACCTTTGCTTGCACAGTCAGGTTTCCTGCATTTGGTGAAATCACAGGGGTCAGCACACCCAGAGTGCAATAGATGAGCCTCACCCTGGAAAAACCTGGTGTCTTGGCATGCTGTGCCAGATGTGAAGAAGGAGAGCCTGGGTGTTTATAAGGCTGCTCTTCAAATTCTCCCCTTTTCATTATTGCTCAGCCCAGCTACCTACTCTTCAGACAGACAAATGCCAGTTACTTTTCAAAGCCTCATAGGAGTTTTCTCCTCCTTTTCAAAAACGGTGTTTTGTTTCTGTATCCTGCATTGTTTTTTCTATGGATTAAGAGATCATTGGAACCATGTGTAGCAATATAAATAGATAGTTACTGTCAGGAGAAGGGAGAGAACCTGAGGTGCAGTGATGGTGAGCACCTGTAGACAATAATTTGGTGAAGGGGATGTCTCCAGACTTGTTCCTATGGTCATGGTATCTCGGAAAGGAGACTCCCCTTGGAACCATCCTGGAATGTGCTTTTACTTTATGTCATGAAATGTGTGCTGGGGGAGTTCCCCAGGAAGATCTCCTTTGTTGGTGGCTGGCTGAGTTGCTGGCACTTGGAGCTTTGGTGCTTCATTCTGGGGTGGTTGAAGAGGAAGTCAGGTTGGGACCCTCTGCTACTCACTTTACAGTCCTCACCACCTGCAGATATTTAAAGTTCAAAGCTAAAGATTTCAATAGCAAATAAATTGACCCTTTAGCACCCTATTCTGCTGTCTGGTCTCATCATTTACCGGTTAGTTAGTAAAATGCCTTTCTACTGGAGAAGTAAGTCAGTGAGACACATTCTCAATCCACTGATAGGGTGCATTGACTCCATATATAGCAAGCAAGAATAAACAGGCAATCCAAGAATCACATTTTAGGAAGGAAAAGATGAAGATAAAGCCATAAGACCAAGGACACAAAACAAATAAGATGAACTTCAGCTAGAGAGTCTTGTTACAATGCTCATTAGTAACCTATTCAGGACTAAACTGATATTAGAAGAAAGTATACAGTCTTGCTCTCATTAGCCTGAAAATAGGATTAAAGTAAAGCATGAGGAGCTAAATCTAGTTCTTAATCCCAACTAGAGTAGACTAATTGAATAGTGTAATTTATCCAAGTGCAAACATATCAAGTTATCATTGGTCCTTTCTGCACCCTACCTTATATTGTCATCCTCTGGTGGCGATCCTGGCAGAGGCTCTGCTGGGAAGGGAGTGCAACAGGAATGTTACACTCTGCACTAGCTGGCTCCCTGCCAAACGAGCATGATGGACACATCTCTTCATTCCTTCTGCAGTGCAGCAGGGTACTTTCCCAGGCTGCACTGGGGCAGGAAGTGCCTCCCTTATGTTTCCACTGGCCAGGTAAGTGTGGGATGGTCACGCAATCATGGGTCATTGATGGGGAAAACCTGTCAATGGTTTATTCTGTGATCACACTGCCTGGCAACAGGAGAATGCAGAAGCATCATTGCAGTTCCTTTCCTCTCCCATTCCCATGCTGGGATGGGAGGCTCCTGTGGAAAGGGCCATTGATTCAGTGTGTCTACTTAGGATTAACAATTGGATGTAAATGAAAGTTATTTATTGGATATTAATTTGGATGTTGGATATAAATCTTGGCCTAAAAACACATAAAGTTTTTTCCTTCTTTTAGGACTAACTCTGCTGTATTGTCTTTTCAAAATGGGTTTGACTTAACAAACATACATTCTTGTTTGTTTAGAGAAAAGGAATGTGCAAGTTCAAGGCCCACACAGTCTATACTTCACTGTGATTTCATATATATTTGTTTGCAAATTCTATAGTGACCCACATTTTTATAAGCAAAATGAAATATAAAGAGTTGTTTTCTATTTAACAAAAGCTTCCTCCCACCCCACAAAGGAATTTCTTTCAGCTCTGGGTATAGGTAAAACCTACTGACCTTCAGACACACTGCAAAGACCATTTAATTTCTCTTTGGTTCCTCCACCACTTTTGTTTCTGTGAGGGGAGGGGGAAGGAAAGATAAAGAGATGCCTGGAGGGTGACACTGATGTTTACTCATACATCTTGTTTGTGCACGATGAAGGAAGCTTCAGCCAATAGCAACTTGATCCCAAGAGACTTCCTTTGAGTTTCTGGATCATTTACACCTGACCTTTGCAGCTCTGGAGAAGCCCATACCTGTTCACCTTGTTCCTGTATGACTTATCTGAACACTGTCTAACTCAGAATAAGGAGGGGAAAGCACTCACTGTTGTGATGGGCTGAGCATTTCTACAACAGCAGACAAATAGATGTAAAAGTAAATGTAACAAAGGACTCATTCACGTGTGTGCGCTCTCACACACACACACAAACCTCTCTCTCTCCCCTGTCATCCATGCTTGCATGGTCTGCACCGTAGATGTTCAGAGCAACTCACTGCCTGCTGTTAAAAGTCTCCTTTCCCCCTATATGTAATTCAAGTGTGTAGGAAACAGACTAAGTTCTATACCACAGATTCTCTGGTTTTAGTGTCTGGTGAAATCTGATGCTAGTGACATTTGAGAAGAAGTAGTCATCTACCATTAAGTAAATGAAAGGCCCTGTCTTTGGTGGCATCTGCTGGGGGATCAGGGTTTGTAGCAAACTCTTTGAGTAAAAAGCTCTGTGTGTGATCTACTAGAACCCTGAGCTAATCTGTTCCCTCCTGATGCAGGAGAGGGCATTGTGCTATCACTATTGTTGAAACTGAGACTCAGCTGCCAGGCTGATCTAGTTCTGTATATGAGAACCCAGATGTCTTCTTGTTCTTTGTTTCAGGCAGCAAAATGTCTTGGGCAGCCTTGGTAGCTGTGGAAGAGCTTAGAAAGAGAACTTGAAATAGTTGTGTATGAGCCCAAACTTTCTGAACTTGGGATCAACTTGAAATGGGGATTTCCAACCTGTCTGCTGATAACTAATTCCCCATGACCATAGCAGCAAACTATCTCTAGCCTTTCCAGGATAACATAAGAGCCCCATTAGATCACACCACAGGCTTATTTGTTCCTGTTTTCTTTTCTCATTACAGCCAATCAGTTTTCTTTGGGAAGCCCACAAGCAGGACATGAATACAAATAGCTCATGTTACAAATATATTGTCTTTTATCCTGGAGGTAATACATTAGTGACCAAGAGTTCTTTAACCACATTTCCTGCCAGTAAAGTGGGGTTTGTGGTTTTCCGGGTAAAGGAAACTACCTGACTGCAAGCTTTCCCTGTTATTTTCCTACCTCTTCACAAAGGTAAGGGTTTGTTGGTTTTAGCAGAATGTAACACACATTTGTGACACCTGCTCACCGGTCATTTGGACAGAGCATGTAGCGTGGTGGCACCAACTATGTATAATTCTCTTCCATCAGAACATTGACAGGCCCCATCCATTCTTATGTTTTGACTTGTGTTAAAAACATATTTAGTTAAGCAAGTCTTCCTTGTTTAGTCTTAACATCCTGTTCTTGGACCTCATAAAGCATGTGCTTGTGTATTTGAGTGTATTTTATACTGGACTAGTATTCTTAGATCTAAGCAGTCTACAAATATTTGCCAGCAAGAAAATAAATACATATATGCATATATATATATATATATACACACATACACACATACATACTAGAAGCACAATAGTCATTATTACTCCAAATCATTGCTAGTCTCATTAAAACGTCTAATCCTCCTTTAAAGCTTTCCAGGTTGCTGACCATTGCCACTTATTGGTCAAAGGACAGAAAAGTTACTTTTTTGGATTCCACATCCCAGGATTCCCCCAGCTAGCATAGTTGTTTCTGGATGGAGGATCTGAGGAGTTTTGCAATTCATAATCCACAACCCTAGCTGACCTGAAAAATATCATTGATTTTCTTTTGCGAGGTGTGTGTGTGTTACATCTTCCTCTTGAATTCTCAAAAGAAAATCTTTTAAGGTTTTCCAAACATTGGAAAAGCAAACATCACAAAAGCCCAACTCTGGGTAGGAATCACATCTTATTAATGACACAATTCTATGTATGAATATTCAGATTAAGTTCTGTTCAGTTCTATGATGGGACTTTTGAATAGGACTTTTGGTCCTCCAGATGTTTTTGACTACAACTCTTCCAGTCCTTTACAATTGACTATACTTCTTGGTGACGATCGGAATTGTAGTCCATAACTCCCTATTATACAGGAGGGTAGCTGAATTCATATCACTCCAGCCCCCATATGAAATGTGAAAGAAATATAATGCAGACTTACCTTACAATACTTTTCAGAAAGGATGGTTCAGAATAATAAAAAATGAAGGCCTTTTAATACTCTAAACTGCTTCATATATGCAAAGAGTTGTTCTTATTACCCCTTTGGGTCTTCACTGAATGCTTGCAAAGCATCAGTAACTTCAGTTATTTCCAAATTAATTTGGAAAGCAAAGCAGGCTCTTGGAAGACAACAAGCATCATTTTCAATTCAAATAAGCTTAATCATCTGAGTGTCTGATGCTGAGTCATTTCAAATCTGAGTCCCACCACTCAATAAACTCTTTAGGCCTGTTCATGCTGACAGGATTGCCAATTCACCAGAAAACTGGTTTGGCATCCTTCCTAATGGAGCGGGGAGGTAGGTTTCAGAAAATCAAAGGAGCTTGTAAAACATGTTGTACAGTGTGTAAATAGTGCAATAGAAAATAAATGTTGGGGTAAGCAACCTATTTTGCATGGGGTTGAACTCTTTCTGAGTAGCAGTTGTGAAGTTTGGGAATATTCCTAGATTTACATTGGCCACTAAAGGCCCAATGGACTCTGTGACTTGGAGTACTAGCTTCAAAAGGTCTACCAGCTACAGTGATAACCTGGCCACAGTCATTCATATGCTAATTGCTTCCTGATCAGACTACTGCAATGCACTCTACATGGGATTGACCTTGAGGATAACTTACACACTGAAGCTAAAACAAAACAGTGTTTCTTTCCAGTTAGAATTCCAAGTGGTGGTTATGGACTATGAAGTCCTATATGGCTTGCATCCAAACTATCGGAAAGATCTCCTCTTCCTCCCCCTTCCCCTCCCCTCTCCCTTCCTTCCCACTCCTCCTCTTCCTCCTCCTCTTCCTCTTATTCATTTATAGCCCACCTTTCTCCAATAATGGGACTCAGACAGCTAACAACAGATTTAAAAAAGTACTAATGAAAAACAATACAAAACAATCATAAAAGTATATTTAAAAAAACAATTAATTTCTAAAATTAAAACATTACATATTAAAAATATTAAAATGCATTAAAAAATACAAACTTCAAAAACAGAACCACACAGCATTAAAAGCCCAAGCCTAGTCAATTTGTAAAAGCCTGACAACAAAAAAAGTTTTCACCTGATGACCACTCCTCTGGTATCCCAAGGGAGTGAGTTCCAAAGTCTGGGAGCAGCCACCAAGAAAGTCTTCTTCCTTGTTCCCACCAAACAAACCTAAGAGAGTTAGAGAGAAGGGCCTCTTTGGATGATCTTAGAGCTCTACTGGCTCATAAAAGGAGATACAATTTGACTCAGAATGATACAATGGTCAACGATATTGAAAGCCACTGAGAAGTCCAGCAGAACCAACAGGACACACTCTCCTGTCTGTGGGGCACAATCACCCTGGCTATGAAATTCCCACTCTGTTTCTTTCTGCTGGCCACAAATTCTGTTTTTATTCAGACAGTCCCTTGACTGTTAAATGCTTGTGGCAGTAGGGTCTTCTAATAAGGTGTGCTGTACTTTTATCTTCTCAGCTATGTCTTGAATGCATTTTAAATGGTTTTAAATTGGTGTTCTTAATAGGGTTGCTTATTCAATGGTTCTTTTAAAACTTTTTTATTATTGGATATTTAGCTCTACTTTGTTTTAATCTGTGTTGTAAGACACCTTGGATCCCCTACCAGGAGAAAGGCAGCATATGATTTCAACAAACTGTTAGATTGTTGACCAAAACATCTTATAGAAATTATACAACAATAATTTTAAAGGTATTGTATTGAGTACCAAAATACTTCCAGACTGAATTCAAGTTGCTGGTAATGACATTTAAAGCCCTAAATATTAGGGACCTTGGAACTTGTAGGAGAACCTTGTTACTGCAGGTTAGGCCTCCTTGGAGATAGCATAAAGATATCATTTTGATATCAATAATTTGGCTCTCTTCCACCACCCCTCTCCACATGTTTGAGAGGCACCCGGACAAGCACAGAACTAGACTCGGCCATCAAACACTGCAATATCCCACACAATACAGGCAGGCCAGAAATAGCCAGATCACCGCTTTAGGAGACCTCTCTGCAAACACCCTCATTATGTATGCACACTGCTTACAAAGGACTCCCTGCCCCGAGCAAGCAACTTGGCAAGCTGAATGCTCAACTGCCAAGCACTGAGCATTTGCATACTGGCTACCTCTTTATCAATTCAGACTTAACTCAATCATGCTAAATTTTGACCTTTCCAAAGCTTTGTCTTGCACCCAAAACTCATTGTTTTCCCCAAGTACGGAATAGCCTGCAGTTACATTTCTCCCTATAAAAACCCCTGATTCTGAGACCTTCCTCGGATCGCTTCGGACTTCCATCCATCCTTGCTGCTGCTTTGTTTGGTGAGCTGTCCCCTCAGTCCCACGTACTGAGACTCCATACCCACGAACTCAATCTTCAGACCTCTCCGGGCTTCAGGACAGGTGTCTTATCACCCAATTCAACAATCCCTCTCAAAAATCCCTCCATACCACTCCAACCTTTATTTTCTATAGTTACTTGTGTGAGTGTGTTACATACACTGTTTGTCTGTATTTAATAAACATCTCAATTATTCTTATAACTTGGTGTGCTCCTTGGCTTGGCCTGACCCCGTAGACATTGGGTAAAAAATTCTACTGTGTTGTCCTGCCTCTCGCATTGCTAACTTGTGCTCTAGCTAATTTCCCCAAACTTGAGAGTGCATATAGAAGTCCAGTAAACAGGGTAACAACCTCACCCTATACATGTTGGCCTGAGGACTGAAATCTACTAGAAGGAATTTCCTCTGTGTCCTACCAAGGAGAAATACAATATGTGTGGATGAGGGAGAGGGTGTTCTTGCTGCAGCTTCCTAGATGTTGGATAGCCTTCCCTTGGAGGTCCAACTGGTGCTAAAGTTTGTTTTATTCCAGTGGCAAGAAAACACATGACTTTTTATTAACGCCTTTGAGTTCTAATGATTTTCACCAATACCTACACGTTCACAGTTTTAAGCTGTTTTAACTCACATTGTCATACTGATTAACAGTTTATTTATAGTTTATTAGCTTGATAGTTTATCTATAGTTTTACTATTATTATTTATAGTTTATTAAAACTATCTTTTACTGTTTTGACATTTGCAAATTGTTTAAATGGATTTTATTGGATGCTGCTTCAGATCCTTTGCTGACAGCTAGAATAGGATAGGATAAGATAGGATAGAAATATTAAATAAATAAATATCACCTGACATCTTTTGTTGTCACTGTAAGTATGATGACAGAGCTCCGTCATCAGAGTTATGACTGACTATCCCCTCTCCCCACTGTCTTTTGCTGCCTGGCAGTGCCTGACCAAAGCATTTCTGAAAGCAGGAGATTCAAGCAGTAGCACATCTAAAGCTCTCTCTTGGATGTGGATTGCCTTGAGAACAGGCAGCTAGAGACATCCCTCAGAGTTATGCTACAACTTTTTGTCCCAAGGCACCCCATAATTGGCAGCATGCTGCAGGCGTCATTTCCCAGTACTGTGATCTCCCGCCCCTCAGAAACACCTTAGTCAGGGCACTGTTAGTTTGTAAATATAGGTTTTTGAAGTCACACCCACTTGTTAATGACTGTAAACCAGTGATTTACTTAAGTCTTTTATTCCAGCTCTCAAGTCAAGTTTCAAATCTCTACCTTCAAGTCTCAAGTCGAGTCTCAAGTCCTTGAAGATACTTTCAAGTCAAGTCTTAAGTCAAGTCTCAAGTCTGGGAGCCAGTTTCTGAAGTGGGAAATAGGATTCTTCTTACTTCACAAGCTTCAAAAGATTTGGAAGGAAGGATCTTTCCCTGCGCTCTGGGATTGAGTCTTGCCTTCTGCTGTTAGGAGAAGTTTTAGAAGGCTCCTCTGATATACAGCAGGGATAGGCTGTTGAGCAGACCTCAACCCTGCCTCAAGCCCATTGTGTAACCCATTTCCTTTTCCCCTCTGAGACATGCACCCACATTTTGGGCTTGAGGCAGATTGCCGCCTGACCAGTAGGCAAAAAGAGATGGAAGCATTGTTGAAAGTTGTAAGGCTTCCTGATGAATGTGTTATGTTACTGAACCAAGGGCAACAAGTCAGTCACTAAAAATATACAAGTCACAAGTCAAGTTGAGTCAATGTGTCATTTATTGCCAAGTCAAGTCCATGTTGAGTCACTGAAGTGACTTGAGTCCAACTTGAATCCAAGTCAATTGGCTCAAGTCTACATCACTGCTATAAACATGAACCCCAGGCAGTTAGAATATCATAAGTCCAGCTTAAGGTATTGTGAATGCTGAAGAGGATAGTAGCCATTGTGTTGTAAAATATCTCATTTTTTCCCTTTAAAGCTAGGCCAACAACAAGATAACAGCCCCTTAGTTTGTGGTCTGTAAGAAATAGCTCTGTGCTTCAGTGTGTAGCAGTTTGAGTGAGCAGGTACACAAACACCTCTTCACCTATGCAGAGGTGTGAAGACATCAATGAAAACATCAATAGATTATGTGCAACTACCAGCATGAAACCATGCATGAATCATCACCTTAATTCAGTTTTGAAATAACTACCCAGCAATTGACAAAGTCCATCTGAGTTGCTTCCAGAGACGCCTAGTGCTCCATGATCGGTCCAGACTCTTCTTTCTGCTTCTTAGAGCTTCAGCCACTTTAAAGGAAGTGAGTAAGATGTGAGATGACAGGCTTGAAAGCCTAAAGAGAAAGGCTTCCAATTGTGAGCTCCTGAAAATTTAAAAACGGAAAAAGAAGTGCATATTGCAATCTAATATTGATAAGAGGTGGAGGCAACCAAGGCATCTGTAAAGCTAAAAAACAACAACAGCAACACCTTTTGTTTAGACTTTTATAGCTGCTGTAATCTATCTTGATTTGGAGGTTTGTGGATAGGTGCAGGATGCTACTATGTTGTTACACAGCATGCAGTAAGACATAAGACAGTGGAAACAGTATCATATTATTTCCAAAAAGGATACCACAATCTTGTAAGAGAACAGAAATTATGGTGGATTAACTATTGGGGAGAGCATTCATCTTCCTGAAAAATCTCTGCTTCCTTTAAAATGTAAATTTCTAGCTGTCATGGTTTCAAGCACATCTTTGAAGGTGTATGTATTCAATGCTTCTGTTATATCTTCTGTGATTTCACAGGAACAGAAAATACAGTGACAGACATACTACTGGATGCAGCCATCAGCTTTCTGGGAAGCTCATGTCTTACATTTTTTAAAAAGCTATGATTTATGGCTATTAAATATACAGAAAGTAATGCTTAGCCAAAATTCCTCCTTTCACCATCCCATTCAGAGGCTTTCCAATGTGATGTCATTTTGGTCAATTTTCTTAGAGATAAAATAAGTGATTTTGAACTATATCTCCATTCTTACGGGTTGTAATTGAATTCCCCTCCCACTGTATCCTTTTAGTCTGGAGGATCTGTTCCCCAAAGCCTCTTCTCAACTTAAGATTTGTTGATGGCATCCTTATCATTTGGAGTAGATTCATGGACAGATGGCACTGACAAAGTTTCATCAGGACTTCAAAAATGTCAGCCTCATCATCAGCTTGGATCTAGACCAGTCCCTGCAATATGATTCCTTCTGCTTGAATTCAAATATATCAGATTTTAGCCTGCTGGTGGAAGAACAACAAGGAGGGGGCCATTCTCGCCTTTCAGGAAAGGGAGTTCCAGAGTCTAGGGGCAGCTACTGAGAAGGCCTTCTCTTTCGTCCCCACCAACTGTGCTTGCAGTGATGGGACTGAGAAAAGGGCCTCTCCTGATGATCTCAGGGCCCAGGCAGACTCCTACAGAGATATAAACTCCACCAGATAGTTTGGACTTGAGCCATATAGGGCTTTATGGATCACAACCAGCACTTTGAATTGTACCCAGAAACAAACTGGCAGCCAATAGAGCTGTTTAACAGGGGAGTAGTATGGCCTCTGTAACCTCTGTAACCTCTTTGGACCAGCTAAAATTTTCAAACAATCTTCAATGGCAGCCCCAAGTAGGTTATGTTATACTGGTTCAAATAGGACGTAATTAAGGCATCTACCATTGTAGCCAGATCCGGTGTCTCAAGGAATGGGCACAGTTGAAGAGCCAGTTTTAAATGTGCAAAAGCACTCCTTGCATCCTTCCACATTCTCCTTTGGCTATGCTAGCTAGAAATGATGGGATTTGCAATCCTACCTTCCCTCTAGAACTGGGATTAACAAAGTTGATCCCTTCCTGTTCTTCTCACTCTCTCTTTCCCTCTCCAGTTTTCTCTCCATCCTCCAGGAAGTACAGAAAATCCTATAGGCCAAAAACATCTTGTGGTCCTGTTACAGGGCAGGGAATCTACCATTTACTGTAATCTCAGCAAGTGCTTTGGTTATTCCCGCCCCCCAGGAACTATCCAGGAGCTAGATCTATGTTGGGAATAGAATTCAGCGTTTGGATAGCTCCCAGGCAACCCAAAGCAGCAGCTGTGCAGGCACTGGCATTAAAACAAAGGGCTGTCATTAAAAGTGAGAGTTGATTCCCTGTCCTGCAGTAACAGAGCCACCAGATGACTTGCTATAGCCCTTGTGACCAGCATCATAAGAACTATGGCACTGCAGCTTGAGTCAGCTTTGATTGTTCTTTCCCCTGCTATTGCTACAGTTTATTTTTCTGATTTGTATTGCTGTGTTTCTTCTTTTAGGCAATGACACTTTGTGTTTTTTAAAATAATCTATATATTTCTTTTGCTTTATTATTCACTCCAAATATTCAAGTTTAAGTATTTCAACTCTTGGTACACTGCGCTAGTGTGCTAGAAGTATATACTACTGCAACAGCAGTTCAGTAATATCAAGTACCGTTCACTCCTTTCTTAGTTATTTTTAAACTGGGCAGACTTTACAGACTATCCTCCGTAAAACAGCTTACATGGCCACTCTACTTCTATGGGCTGTTAGTCTCAAATAGAGTAAACTCAAAGAAACAATGTGAATATAATCAAGATCTATGCAAATCCCACTGTTTCCATGGATCTACTTTAGTTGGGAGTAACCTAATCAGATACGGCCTTGTTTTTGTTTTTAATAATAACCATGGAATATATGTCTGACTGCTGTCCTAAGAGGTGGGGGAGATTGGGATCTGCCCACAATGCCAGTGTCTCCTTAGAATTTGGGAGATTAATAGCTGAAAGAAGGCCTGCGAGAGGAGGATAATGGCAGGATCTTTTCACCTATGTATACTAGTACTAACTATAGAGAGGATTCTAGTTGAAGTTGACCAAGTAT
Organism: Ctenosaura bakeri; assembly: GCA_948474755.1. NCBI lineage: Eukaryota > Metazoa > Chordata > Lepidosauria > Squamata > Iguanidae > Ctenosaura > Ctenosaura bakeri. Next base: position 362,500 of record CAOLHI010000084.1, on the reverse strand, counting down.
TTTATTTGAATTGATAACGCATGAGAAATCAGACACTCTTAAGGCTATCAGATACAAGGCTATCAGAAAGTGAGGAAAGAGAATATTGGATAGAGAGAGATTTGGGTGGAAAGAGTGATAGTTTTCAGTCCTGAAGAAAGGGCCACAGCAGAGTGGCTCAAATAGTATCCGAGGTTAGCAGAGAAAAATGGCAGTTTGGGTCACCACACACAACATATCACATCCAATATACTAGAAATGGCTAAGGTCAAAACTAGGATACTCTATTTCACACCCTGAAGTGGTGCCTTGACAAAGCCATAATGGCTTTCCCATGGGATTCACTAAGGGGTCCGGAATGGGCTGATTGCTTAATGCAGGAGTGACAAAACATTGATGGGACTCATGACAATCTCTTAATGTTCAGTCAAGTAGGGTGTATAGAGAACACTTCCATAGGACAGGAACAAGGGATGATCACTGATTGCTCACCAATTTGGGCAGGTTTTTTTCCCATTGTATTCAGAAATACAGAGAGCCTGGAATGGTAAAAGGATTACTACAAATCCATCAGTATTGGGTTTTCCCACCTAATCATCTCTGGACTTATGAGCCTGGACACATCTCACGTTCTCCAGTCAGTGTGACTTTGACCATGTTCTCTAGTCATTAATAAGTCCAGTTTATGAAAACTGCATATACCATAGGAGGGATGCTAGGACATGGTAATATGATAACTTCAACCAAAGTGCTGCTACTACTGCTATGTTTGTGCATATAACAAGAGCAGTTGTCCTCAGATGTTTTGGGCTTCAGGTTCAATTAAACACCAATTGGGATCTGTAACTCAAAACATCCAGAAGGTACCAGATTAGAGAAACACTTAGAAAGTGTTATCCCCTGAAGTCTTGAACACTAGTAAAGACTAGGAGCTGATGGGCCACGTTGGGAGGTGGGATCTCATCTTTAAATGTGGGTGAGGACCCTGCCCCCACTTGGCCCATGATGGTAGGTACATGTTGAAACATTCTGAAAAGAGAAGCACAGGCTTAATTCTCCCACTGAAATGATTGGGACTCAAAATATTTTAAATCTATCTGGATCATATCCCTTGCATACATTTATAAAATTATCAAAAATAAGTTTAACACTTTGACCCTTCTAGATTTCTAGAATCTGTGTGAGGTTGTCTTCAGATGAGGAATTTACCACCTCAGTCACAAAATTGTATGTCCAGACAATATCTGACTACATTTGTTACTTCCTGTGTTTTCTCACATTTTCTTCAATCTTTTCTCAATCTCAGGTCTTTCAGCGCTCAAAGCCATTTGTCCAGAAGTACCTGATCCATGTATAGATATGCATATTATGTGAAGCCATATCCAAAACATAATATATGCACTGGCCCTCTGGATGCTGTTAATATTTATGACCTTCCTTCTTCTGGGAGTGGCTTCAGACTACATGGAAACAGATATACAAAGAGATGACAAGGAACCAATAAATGTATGTAAGAGCATGGAAAGAGCCATGCAAGCAGGATTAGACTATCTAGTCCAGTATTCCATTTGAACCATGGCCAATCCATTGCATATGGGAAACCTGCCAAAAGGACATGAATAGGCTTCCATCTCATGCTCCCCAACAAGTGATATACAGAGGCTTAATGCCTCTGATAATGGAGTGACTAGCAGTCCTTGGCTGATGTCCTGCATCAGAGTTAGTATAAATCTCTGTATGTGGAATACATTGATTGTGTTTCTCTTGTGCTGAGTGATAATGTTGTACAATTTAATGTGCCACCAAATGCACAACTGAGTGTACAACTGAATGTACAACAGCATAACACAAACACACACACACCTATTTCTGCAAGTTGAATTGAATGCAGATTGTCTGCATTGCACAAAAAAAGGACAACTAGTTCTGTAGAGAAACTTACACACATGGTAGGAGACCACAAAGTCTCCAGTCTTTGATGACTTCAATCTCCACGATTTTATCAAATCCCCCTTTATGGCTCCCCTAGTTAGTAGTGATCACCGTATCTTGTGGCAGTCAGTTCTATTGTTTAATTCTGTACTGCATACAAAAATCTTCCTTCATACTGGTGCTGAATCTCCCACCTTTCAGTTTCAGTGGCTCACTAAAGGTTCTAGTATAATCAAAACAGATGCAGGGTTCAAAAATATATAGGCACAGTGTTCAAAAGAATGAAAATCTATTGAAACAGTGAGATCCTCAGTGGAGATAGACTACAAAAGTAGTTTCAGGCTGAAGATATTTATATCTTGACATAGGCTGTTTACTTGAAAGGAGCTCTACAGCTGCATAATTCTGATGTATGCAAGCCCATTGTGTCTCATGCTCCAATAATGTAACTCAATGGTTTGTCAGAAGGCTGTGTTCTTTATAGAGAGCTGTGTGTGATGCCATGTTTTGCCATGAATCAGGAAAAGATCAGCAGAGAATTTCACATCCATGTTTTACTTTCTCCCCAATATCTGCATTTTGTTAACTCATCTGAAATTTACAAAGCTTTGTCTTACTATTTTTAGTATTTCATGCAATATGGGGAAATTATATAACCCCCGTATGTTCTGACAGCCTCTGTTTCAAGCATTACTCCTGTATTCTGCTGTCATGCGTCCCTGTTGTTGCTTTCTGGGGTCCTATGGCAACAACAAGAGAACTGATGCTGCCACACCATGAACCTGGATCTCCCCTATCCAAAGACATTTGCTAACCATGACATCAAGCTGACAAAAAAGACTTTCCTAAAGTAACATTTTTCGTAGCAGTAGCACTGTCAATCTGTTTCTGCAGCATAAAAGGTGAGGGGAGTCTCGTGACTAAGATATTTACAATATTTTAGCATGAGCTTTCATAGAACTGAGAAAGTGGATTATAAGCAAAAAAAAAAAAACCTGTTTTTTTTTGTTAAAAGATATCAAAAGACAATGGAAGGCAAACACCAAAGAAAATTGTAAAGCAATCAGGGTTATTTCAAAATTGGCCATGAGCAAGCAACTAGGGTGATCATGGTCAATTAAAGTGGTCATTTCAGTTCCATTTGAGGGAAGATTCAGGCAGAGAGGAATGGAAATAACTTAGAATTTTGGTGTGGGGTGGGTTTTACATGTCTCTTGATTTTTCATCTTCCTTTTCCCCTTTAATTAATTCCTCTTTAATACAATGCATTGAATGAGTCAAGGAAAGAGAAAATGTACCTATGTGGTCTCTCTCTCTCTCTCTCTCTCACACACACACACACACATGCACGCACACACGTGCACGCGCATGCACACATACACAGATGTCTACTGCTTTCCCAGGTTGAGATCCACAGCACAATGAAATAATTATGACCTAGAAGTTACTTCTGCTCTCATCATGATAGGTTTTCACCTCACTGGTGTAAAGCCTACAAACATATACTATGCATCCAATAAGTCATTCCTTGTTATGAATTTCCAGCATTTGGAAAAGTTATCGCTAGATTTGAATCGTATTGCTAGGTAGCATGGGAGTTGTAATCTTTCACCATGCCATGGCAATGAAGGCTACTCACAGGGAATGGAAATTTACTATGTAAAGACTCTGCATCCTATAGAAGTTGTTAATAGGTGGGATGCTGTGTTGTCAGAGCGGATACTCATTGTGAGTAAATAGAAGATGTCTAGAAAAAAAACAATAGGTAGATGTGTTGTAGTGGTCTGAGTGCTGGACTAGGACTTCAGGAGACCAGGGCTCAATTCTTCCTCAGCCATGGCAACCCACTAGGGGACCTTTAACAAGTCACATTCTCTCAGCCTTAGAGGACGGCAATGGCAAACCTCCTCTAAATAAACCTTGTCAAGAAAACCCTATGATAGGGTCACTATAAGTCAGAGTACTTGAAGGCCCATAACAACAACAATAGACTGTCTTTAGTAAATTCATAAAACCATGGGATCAGCCCATTTGCTTATAGGACATGGACCATGTCCTTGAGCCACAGTGGCAGCATGACATATCAATAACAGTCACCAGCAGATTCATATCATGCATCAAAGCAGGGGTGGGACTCATGCAGCCCTTCAGATGTTGGTGGACTGTAACTCCCAGCAGCTCTAGCTGCCTTATACAAACAGTGAAGAATCCTAGAAGTTCCCACATGATTCCCCTCCCTGCATTAAGGAACCCTAATGAATCTTTCTCCCACTTCTTTCCTTTCCAAGAAATCATGAAGCCTACCTGTGAAGCCTTTTCCTGTGAATATGTTCCCTCCCCCACAAGAGAAAAAAACAGAAGTGTTCTACTATGTTACTGAAATAAAATAAAAAAAGGCAGATAATCTTATGATGTGTGGGGAGGTGATGGAAGAAAAGAAAGGGAGGGAAACCATAATAACAGGAGCCCAAAACCGGTAAAATTGTTACCTTTAACAACGATGAATTGCTGGTCTTTTGTAGTATGCATTGGTCTGAAAATAGAAACTTTATGTTTAATTGATGGATCTGTAATGATTTCTGGCTGAGGGTAGAGCCTCTCTTTGAAGCTGATTGATCACTGCAATGCGCTTAAAATTTCATACCACAACAAACCTTTTTGTACTAATAAACAAGGGGACAATAATGCTCTAGGGCCCTTCCCATTAAAGTGAGGATTTGCAACTTAAGTATGCTCAGGACATAGTTTATGTGCTCCCAAGAAGCTGGCATAATGAACTCTTTCTTTTAATGGCAGATTATCCCTGTTTCTATTTCCTGGAGTGAAGACCTCGCAAATTGATGTATCTGTCCTCCGAGGTTTTCAGAGAGGCATTATGGCATTTTAAAATATTAATATGAGAGTACATTTAGCTGAAAGTAGCTAGGCTGCAAGTCTCTGGTGGCTCCGACACAGGTCACTAGAGACCGCCTGTCTCTCAAGGCAAGTGATTTACTCTAAGTGTATCATTAAGAAGAGCTACATTTTTCCCCTTCTTTTTTTTTTCTTTTTGGAATTTATGAGCAAGCTCACACACAAAGTTATACCTTTTTCCATAAAATGTTTAGGGTTTTTTTTTTATCCGCTATCTTCCACTCTACCCACCTATCACCTTTTCTTTGCTTTCTTTTGCTTTTTAAAATCAAGTCAGCATTGTGGACCATGTCTCTCTATGTATATCTCTCCGTGTATGTCACCCTTGCAGCGTTCTTCCATAAAAAGGATAAAAGGATCACATCTCTTGGTAACTTTAGGAAATAATTTTGTTTGGCTTTATTCCTGAGAAAGATGAAAAGATTTTTCAATCATTTCTTCAATGAGATTTTAAAAAAATGTGTAGAAAATATTCAGGAAATGAGGGCATGGTAAGAAACCAAGATGGGGGAATCTTGCTCAGTGCGCTTATGCCACACAGAGTCTTGCTTTCGTAGAAAGCTCAATAATCAGTCCATACAAATATTAGTTTAACATTTTCCTTTTCATGACAGATGACACAGTGAATTAGCCTCTGACCTTTCAAATTCCACGCCTGAGTTTTACCAAGTCAACTAAATATTAATCAGAAAGGCATTAGGCAGACAGAGTTCATTTCTGCCTTGTGATCTATGCTTCAGAGCTTGTCACTTTGTTTGAATGATTTTTTTTTTGTCTTTTATTTATACACACACGTATGTGCATGGGTGTGTGCTTCATCCTGGGCCAAGCTCCTCACTTCCTCAAATGGCCAAGTTATATGTAACTTAACATGTCAGGTGAAATGTTATTGGGTTTTGCTCTTTGATGGGTGAAAAAAAATTGGTGCTTTTGAAATACCTGTCTCTATTAGGACTTGCATGGGATTAAAAAGAAAAAAGGTCCTGAAGTGGATTTTTTTTTCTTAAAAAAAGAATAATCCATGGAAATCTAAGGGCACTATTGTTCTTTTCCCCCCAGACATTTTAAATTGTAATTTGTCTCACCTTCCCTCACATCCTAAGATCTGTGAAACTTACCTTAAAAAGGTAAGGAAGGTCTAGGAGAATGAAAGCTAAAACTGCTTAACTTGGGCAAAATTTGAATGAATTTTAACCCTTGCCAAAACTTGAGGAAAATATGTTTTTGAAGCTGCAACTCGCAGAATCCCCAACCCCACTGATAAAGATATTCTGGAAGCTTCAATCCAAATTGTAACTTTTCCAAGCCCTGCCTATTGGGTACAATCCAATGAAAGAGTAACCATTTTTTATGTGCCGTTGATTTCTTTTGCTTTTTAAAATAAAGTCAGCATTATAGTCTCAGCATATGTTAAAGCAATGAAATTTGAAATTTCAACTTGCTTAAATTCGGATGGAACATTCCAATCGTATTTCCACCCCATCCCACCATCTTTCTTTCTTCCTTCAATAGAATAAATTGTTTTCTTCTTTTTGTGACTTAACGTGAAAAAGATTGGAAAGAAACATCAATGATACGAGTTATTATATTGTAAAAGATGCACCAGGGAACAGGTTTCAGAGTTATGTCCATTTTAGTCATTGCATAAAAAACAAGAGTCCTTTTTTGATTTATATGTAACTTAACTTAACATGCTATACAAGAAGACAACATGCATCACCAAAAAGAAGCACAAAAGAAGACACCAGTTTGCATGAAATCGTGTATGCTAATTAATATCTACAGATGTGAAATTAAAAAGGGTATTTACCAGGTATGTTACTGTAGATGGACATTGTTCCCAGTCCCTCCCATTATTGTTCTTCATCTTTATGTCAGAACTAAATTGTAAGGTCTTTCAAATACAAGACACCTTCAGAAAGAAGACTGTCTTTGGGAGCCATTACAAATAATTAACTGTCCTCTGAAAAGAGGAAACATGGCCACCCTGATCTCATGTCCCTGATAGATTAACAAAATTATTATGCATAAGGCATTGATGATGATGATGATGATGATGATGATGATGATGATGATGATTGGAAATGGACCATTCTATCAGATGCAGTAAGTGTTATATCAAGCTGCTAGATTTATATACACATGCCTAGATGGGTGAATGAGCGAATGAGTTCATTGGGAATCATAAGCAATGAGGTCAGTGGGAACTGAAATGCAAAAAAGGCAAGCAGTGGTAATAGTGGTTGCCATTCACAAAACCCATCTGGACAATACCACAACCATTGTTATACTGTAAACAGTGAAGATCTGTGGTGGGAGGCATGGTAGGTGGTGATGGTGGATCTCATAAGTTATCTGAATAGTTTTTCTCCACGAGGTAAATAGCCAGCTTGCTGAGGAGCTTAACTGGGGAAACAGTATAAGGAAATGGTGAACCTCCCCTCTACCTGGGTTAGAATAATACACAGGGGTGTGAAAAGCCTTCTAGTTGAGTTCCTATTCAACCCCAGATGAACAGAAAGTCTTGTTGGCAGTGCTATGCCAGATACCAAACACTTAGCACCTTAAATTTCCTTAAATTTCTGGCTCAGAGACATCCTCTGAACCAGACATTGAAGAAAGAGCCAGTTCAATATAGCAAGAATCTCTGGCAGGAGGCACCAACTGCATTTGCACCACTTTGTCCAGGAGCATCTGTCACTATTCATCATCACTTGAACTCTCCTGCTTATGCAACGAAGTTGTAGATACCCAGGTACACAAGTAACAGTTTCGAATTACTAATGCCATGGTTGCACAGGGACTCAGGGTTTGTGTTGCACTACAATTCAGGGTGCAAATCTCTGCTCAGTTATGGAAACCCACTGGATGACGTTAGGCAACTCACACTCGCTCAGCTTTACACACAAACTTCCTCTGAATAAATCTTGCCATGATACTCCTATGATGTGATCGTCATAAGTCAGCATCAAATTGAAGACACACAACATCAACACCTTTATAGCTGTTCACCTTCCTAAAATGTGTGCATAGCTCTGTATATATTTTCTTTCTCCCAAATGCATTGTAAGATTCACAAATCTGAAGGCAAAGTATGCTTTTCTCCTAAAAGATGCAAACCATTTTCATCATGAATCTGAGCACCAGCAACACTATTTTCTGCCCCTAGTTCCTGGGCAGATCCCCACCTCTACCTCTATACATATATTCCACCATGACCGTTGCCTGACTTTTTAAAAAAGAGAAGTAAGTACTGCCATAGAATCATAGAAATGTAGAGTTGGAAGACACCACAGGGGCCATCCAGTCCAACCCCCTGCCATGCAGGAACACCCTCAAAGCACTCCCGACAGATGGCCATCTAGCCTCTGCTTAAAAACCTCCAAGGAAGGAGACTCCACTGCACTCCGAGGCAACAGATTCCACTGCCGGACAGCCCTGACTGTCAGGAAGTTCTTCCTGAGGTTCAAGTGGAATCTCCTTTCCTGCAGTTTGAATCCATTGCTCCTTGTCCTGGTCTCTGGAGCACCAGAAAACAAGCCCTCTCCCTCCTCTACATGGCATCCCTTCAAATATTTAAACATGGCTATCATGTCCCCTCTTAACCTTCTCTTCTGCAGACTAAACATACCCAGCTCTCTAAGTCTATCCTCATAGGGCATGGCTTCCAGGCCCTCAACATTTTGGTCGCCCTCCTCTGGACTTGCTCTAGCTTGACCATGTCCTTCTTGAATTGGGGTGCCCAGAACTAGACACAGTATTCAAGATGAGGTCTAACCAAAGCAGAGTAGAGTGGTACCAGTACCTCCCTCGATCAAGACACCATACTCCTATTGATGCAGCCGAGAATTGCATTGGCTTTCTTGGCTGCCGCATCACACTGCTGAGTCATGTTCAGCTTGTGGTCTATTAAGACTTCTAGATCCCTTTCACACGTACTGCTTTCCAGCCACGTGTCCCCCCCTATATTTCTGTATTCCATTTTTTCTACCTAAATGTAGGACCTTACACTTCTCCCTGTTGAATTTCATTTTGTTCACCTTGGCCCTGCTCTCCAATCTATCCAGGTCATTTTGAATTTTGATCCTGTACTCTGGCATATTAGCAACCCCTCCCAATTTGGTGTCATCTGCAAATTTGATGAGCATGCCCTCTATTCCTTCATCCAAATCATTGATGAAGATGTTGAATAGCACTGGGCCCAGGACAGAACCCTGTGGCATCCCACTAGTCACTTCTCTCCAGGATGAAAAGCAGCCATTCGTGATCACCCTTTGGGTTCGGTCGGTCAACCAATTACAAATCCAACTAACAGTAGCCCTGTCCAGCCCACATTTTACCAGCTTCATTGCAAGAATGTCATGGGGAGCTTTGTCAAAGGCCTTACTGAAATCGAGATATGCTACATCCACAGCATTCCCTTCATCTATCAAGCTAGTAACTCTATCATTAAAAGAGATAAGACTAGTCTGGCATGACTTATTTTTGAGAAATCCATGTTGACTTCTCGTGATTACCGTGTTGCTTTCTAAGTGATTACTCTTTCAATGTGCTAAGAAATGGAGAATTTGGGGTGAAAAAAATGTTACTTTGGTGTGTTCTGTATACTTTAGTTCTCCCATGGAAGTGCTTGGACCTTTTTTTCCAATGTACAGGGTCCATATGTTACCACAAATCCATGGGACCTCATGAGATCCTGTATCAGAACTCACAATTGAAATGTAAAAATGGGGAATTAATTAACTCCAATTGGGAACTTTGCAAGAGGAAGTTAACTCTAGGATCTCTCCACCTGCGTTTTTGAGGAACTGCTAAAGAGACCAGGCAGAAAACTTATAGTACAATTTAAATGTGTTTTATCGGGGGAAGTATACATGCACACACAAATAGACACACACAAGCAATCACACAAGGCTAACGGAAAAGGAAGGAAGGAAAATTGATAGAAGAAATAGAAAAAGATTTTTTTCAGCGGGGGGGAGATATTTACCATCCAAAGAGAAATAGTGAGGTAGCTTGGGCTGATGCCCAAGCAAACTGACAAAGAGGTCCCCCAAAATTGAAGTGCTGTGTCAAGGATCCAAAAGCAGGGTCCCTTTATACCCCAAAATGTACCCTGGAGGTAAGACCTTAAGAAAGGATTTCCAAGGTGAACAAAGAGATAGGATGGATTAATGGTTCTAATGTGTGGTGATGATTTTTAACATGTGGATGGCAACAGATTTTGATGGCAGTGTGATCAGAGATCAGGAAAAAGATCATAGGTGTGAAGATGATGCAATTATGGATTTGCTTGAAATCTTCCTGTTCTTCCTGTGCCAGTGCTATCAAACAAGCAAACACTCTTTGTTTGAATATTCCAGCAAATGAGTGTCAGCTTAAGTTGATAGCCAGTTTTATGGCTTTGTCCTCCATAGGATATGCAAACCACAGGGGTTTTTGCTCTTTTGGGAGATCCCTTTTGTTCTCCTTGCAAGAGCCATTAAGTTGAGCTCAGCCATGTTCGGGGATCACCTCTGACCTGTTTTTCCAGTCAGACTTCCTCCTCCACATGACCTTACATTTTTATGATTTCTATTTTATGTCAATTAAACATATCTGCCAGTTAATATATTTTGCCAGTTATCAGAGCAGTGGAGTTACGCACAACTCCATTAGGTCCTAGAACAGGAGTTGTATATGAGATGCTGTAGTGCATGCAGATGCGTTCGCAGCCAATATGATGTGACAGAGCAAAAGAAAATATCTGGTCCATTCTAAAATAATAATAATAAAAAAAAATTCTGAAGATTAAGGTTGAAATGGTGCCAGATTTTTTTAAAAAAAAAATTGGGGGTTTTCAACTCAAATATGAGATCAGGTGGGAAAGCAGAGTGATTGCTCTGGCACATGATTACAACGGGTAGGATTGTTTTTGCCAGGCATTGGAGAAAGTCTCTCTCCCCTCGGAGGAAGAATGGTTAGAGAAACTAATGGAGACTGTAGAGATGGATAAGCTTGCCAAACTTTTAGAGAACAAGTCCGAAGATAAATTTTATAGAACTTGGCAATCTCTTTTAGAATACTTACAGATCAAAGTGTGAAGTGATATTGAAATTCCATATATATTTTTTTCTGATCAGGAAGCTCCAGTGCAAGGTGAAAGGAACAAAATGGTTACACCTTAATTAACTGTCTTGTGATAACGGTTTCTTCATGCTTATTGCTTTTTTCCTTTTTTGTCTATGTAGAGGGAGTTATAATTATTACTAATAACTATTTTGAAATTTTTTACTTTAAGAAATTAATTAATATTATATTAATATTATTTGAATACAACAGAGTTTTTAGGGATTTTTTTAGATTGGTTAAAATGGGTATAAGAACTGTAATCGTTAAGAACAAGCTGTTATTTCATGGGGGAAAGTATATATTGTTATATATATATATATATAGTAATTAGTGTAGTATACGTTGTCTCTTGTATATATTTAATGTATGCTGTTGATATATGAATTGTTGTTTGGAGGTTTGTATGTAATAAGTATGGTAGATGAGGTTGTTATTTGAATTATTCGATAGGGGTTTTTTTTGCCCATTTTGTGTAAAATGATGATAAAAATATATTTTAAAAAAAGAAACTGGGGAGACCCTCTTTCAGCTGTGTACATGGTTATGCAATTTTTTTGTGCATTCAATTAAGCATTCAACTGTGCAACATTGCCATTTGATATAAGGACTATGCAGTACACCTCTGCATGTGGAGATTTGTGCAATGTAGCCCTGACATAGAATCTTGGCCATTGTGTCATATTAAAGCATTTAGTAAATCGATATGAGGATTGCTTTTAAAATTATTCAGATATAATGGTTATTATAAGAGAAATAATATCCTTTTGTATCATTTCTGAAATACAATGCTAACATTTGTTGTGGTCATCATTCTCTTTCCCTATAAAGCCTTTTGCACAATATTTAAGGAGTTTTTATTTTTCCCTTTACTAAAACAGTCATCATATTTCAAGAAGCATTTATTTCTCACTATGTTCTTTCAGGGGGCTTAAATGTGTTTGGGCAAATGGTTCAAGTAGCTACAAGAAGAAACTCATAGTTTCACAGAATCTTCACTTAACCATGAGCCTTTCCACTTACATTACCTTATTCTGCGATTGGTGTTGACCTTTGTATCAATGTTTTTGACAGTGAACAATATCTCTGAAGTATTCCCATCCAGTTTCTCTGTCTTCCAAAGACATCAGTGCTCTCCATTAAACATAAAGTGAGTCCTAGGTAGTCCCTTCATTTTGAGCCTTGTATTCTGCTAATGTCCTCTTTTTCTTTCTTTCATTTTATCAAAGTATAGGTAATAGAACTTGCTAAATCTATGTGTTGTTCACTGAACTCCAAAGCACTCAGAGGATCAGAGTTTCTTAGAAAAATTACAGAGAACTTTGTTCTCTTCTGTTGCCTGTGGATCACTTATGAACATAAAGTTATGGAAGTGTTCTGCAACATCTAGATGGAGGGAGATTCAAGTCCAGCTTAGGGTATATTGACATCAGAAGTATAAACAAGTTTAATAGTCTGTTACTCTTCCTGACTGGTGGCAGGGAGAGAAATCCTTCTGTGAGAAGGATTAAAACTCTCTCGCAGGTAGTTGTCAATGCCCCCTATACTTCTCGGAGGTCTTTGGGAGAAACCATAGCAGTTAAAGTGACTTAAGAGCAATATAATGTTCCCATTCCTGGCAACATAATGTTACTGCATGCACAATCTTTCCACAAAGCCCTTCCCTGCTAAAGCTTCCCATGCTTCCTGTTTTAGTTTTCATGTACAAAAGAAAGCAGACCCCAAAAAGACATTTTGAGATGTTTCATATTACCATCCCACCTGCTCCTATATAGACATCAACTTCATTATTGGATGTCCAATAGATCCAGTAGATGTCCAACAGACCCAGTAGATGTCAGGCTAATCTGTTCCTTGATTGAGTGTTTTGTAGTGAGTGGTTGCTACCACCTCCATATCCAGTCATTTTGTCAGGTCGGCTCTGATTTCCCTGCCATGCCATCCTAATCCCATCTCTGCTCAGTCAGAAAGGATGGTCAGGAACAATTGTGTTGAACTCTTGGGCCATTTCCCTATTCCATAGGTACTCAGAATCTACTGCCAAGGTGACAGGAAAAAAATTCAAAAAGGGCCATCAGAAAGCCTTCAGATCCAACCTCCTCACAGGGAAAATATATCTGGAAAATATATATTTTCAAGTATTCAAAATGTGACATTTTGAATTCATTTTTTAAATATAATGTATATATTTTCAAGTTTTCAAAAGTGTACAAAATGTGACATTTTGAAATCACTTTTTATATATAAAATACTTAATGAGAAATCTGAACACAGTGATTGAGGTAATTATAAGCAATCAAAGTGCTGTAAGAAGAAGGGAACTGTGGATCAAATTAGTTTAATTCTGTAGTGTAGACAGGATATCTTGGATAAATGTTGTTCAGTGGTGTGGTTTATATCTTTCTATCAGAGAAATCTAAATACCTCCCCAGACTACAAATCCCAAGATTCCTTTGGTTGGAGGAATGACAATTAAAGTGTTATGATACTGATACAACTGTGTAGTGCAGATACACTTTAAGGGTGTCAATAAAGGCAGATATCTGACGAAGAAGATCCACACTGTGAGGAGGTTGGATCTGAAGGCTTTCTGATGGCCCTTTTTGAATTTTTTTCCTGTCACCTTGGCAGTATATTCTGAGTACCTATGAAATAGGGAAATGGCCCAAGAGTTCAACACAATTGTTCCTGATCATCCTTTCTGACTGAGCAGAGATGGGATTAGGATGGCATGGCAGGGAAATCAGAGCTGACCTGACAAAATGACTGGATATGGAGATGGCAGCAACCAGTCACTACAAAACACTCAATCAAGGAACAGATTAGCCTGACATCTACTGAGTCTATTGGACATCTGGAGGAGACCTCATTTATTCACATACGTTCTGAAGCCTGCATAGTTTTCAATAGGACTGACTACCCTGGTATCTGCGATCTTAATATATTTAATTATTACATCTTTTTGCATGGCTAAAACTGATGGGCCGGCTGCATCTGTTCCTTGGGATGTCAGATCTGGCTACAGTGACACATATCGTGATTATATCCCATGTGGATAACTGGACCATATTCTATATGAGGCTGCCTTTGGAAAATGTTTGGAATTTCAATGGGTCCAAAATGCCACAGCCAGGCAGGTGATCTGGCTGTTATAGGCACTACCGATCTATTTCTGATCTATTCTGAGCAGAATTCAAAGTGCTCATTCTGGGCTTTAAAGCCCTATGGGTCCAGACTAGCTGAAAAGATGTATCTCCTTAAATACACCTGCTCGGGTTTTACTGTCTGCAGGACAGGCTTTTTCCTTGTTCCCACCACCATCATAGTGATGAAGAGAAGGGAGAGACCCTTTTCAGTAGCTTCTCCCAAGTTGTGAAATTGCCTTCCATGGGAGCTCCAGTTGGCCCATTCAGTACCATCTTTCTGTCAGCAGAGTTTTTGTTTGTTATTTAGGCATTTAGTTTTTTACTTCCTGTGGCGCACTGAACTTTTAATGAAGTGTGCTGTGTCTGTAACATATTTTGGTTTAAATGTGTTTTTAAAACTATTTTAACTTAGGTTTTCTAAACAAATTCATTGTTTAATATTTTAAATATTTGCAATAATAGGTTTTAGCCAAGATTTTGTAATTGCTATAACCACTTTGGGCTGAGAAAGAGGGGAAATAAATAAAGGCAATGAAGGTGGCTTCTCCCTCTCTCCTACTGCTTAACAACAGTCACATAGGGATATGTGTGGGAGTGGTTTGCCCCAGGGGGCAATGTTTTGGGGGCATCCTGGCCTGTAGCTACACCCCCACACATCCTGGCCATGCCTCCACGCACTGCGGCCATGCCACCACATGCCACGGCCATGCTCCTCATGCTGTAGCCCCCCCGCCCCCCACACACACACTCCAAGCTCTGCTACTGCTTAACAGCTATAATAATTTTCCGCACGTAGGAAATATGCCTTGAAAGGCAAACAAAAGTTCAACAGCAAATCAAGCCTGCACTTTCCCTGGAAGCCAAAATGACTAAAACGAGACTATCATACTGTGGACATATCATGAGAAGACATAACTCATTAGAAAAGATAA
This sequence comes from Ctenosaura bakeri, assembly GCA_948474755.1. Lineage (NCBI taxonomy): Eukaryota > Metazoa > Chordata > Lepidosauria > Squamata > Iguanidae > Ctenosaura > Ctenosaura bakeri. Next base: position 347,490 of record CAOLHI010000084.1, on the reverse strand, counting down.
TGCTGCATAGTATAGTAGAAGACAGTAGGAAAAGAGGAAAACTGCATGACAGGTGGATTGACTCAATCAAGGAAACCACGACCCATGAGTTTGGAAGACCTGATCTAGACTGTTGATAGCAGAGTGACTTGGAGATCTCTCATTCATAGTGTCACCATAAGTCAAAGTTGACTTGATGGCAATTAACAACAATTGAAAACAAGAGGAGAAACTCTGGAATTTCTCCTTATGGGCCTAGACCCCTGGGTTTTGATAAACTGTATCTGTTTTGCCCACCTCGTATACTAAGGCCCTGCTATCATCACTAGCACTATGTCAGCAGCCTCCATCCCCACTCCACTTTTATAGAGATGTAAGTCAGAGGAAGGAATCATGCAGCCCACCAAATATTGCTGAACTGCAGCTCCCAGCAATCCTTACAATTGGCCATGCTGGCTAAAGCTGATGGAAATCACTATCCAACAGTACCTGAAGAGCTGAATTAATCCCATCTCTGCCATCAGTACTAGGATTAAGATGATATGATTCACCCAGACAGTAATCCTTAACACTTGTGTAATCTGAACGCTCACCCTCCCAGCCCTAAAGAATGAAGCAAAGACAAAGTTGTGATTTTTAATTTTTTAAAAATACTATACCAATAAATATTGTATTGCCTAGCTCCATCTCAAATGCTCTCCTGAAAATTTCTCGTGATCTGGTGTTTATGGAGTGCCTTCGGTAGCATGCACAGAGCATTGTAAATAGGTCAGATTTTATTGTTTATTTTAACAAATGGATCAGTGTGCATTAGCATTGGAGAAAATGTATAAATATTGATTTGAAAACCTGGTGCATACAATAAAAGAGCAACCCTTGTAACCCTTTTAGAGAAAGACAGTCATAAATAAAGTTCATCTCTACCCCTCCTTCTCCCCACTCACAACAAAACAATTAATGCATAATTCATCACCAAAAAAGTATTATCCTCTCTTTCTCTGCTGCTTGAAAGAAACTGGAGTTTATTAAGACAGCAGTCTGTGGATTATATTAATTTTCAAAATGATGTCCAGTATATTTTGAAGAACAAATCCTTATGGACAACTTTGAAAATTCCATGCTTAAGGGTGGATCTGACAAATATCTGGATTATTCTAGCAAGGAAAACAAAAAACAAAATCAGTGAAAACTATGTGTCATAGCTGATTATATGCTGACAAACTCTTTTAGGATGTCCTTTGTCCATTTATTGTACATTCTTCTCCAGTTTGTAGTTTCTTTCTAACATTATTAATGGTAGACAGCCGTATATAATTGAGTTTAGTTTTGTTAAGTAAACTTTTGGAAAAGGAGGACACTAACTGGTCGAATATCATAACCCCTTACCACAGCCAAGGCAAATACAAAGGAAACAGAGTTTGACATTTTGTCTCATTGTTGAAGGGGAACACCATTTGCGACAAGCTATTTGAACCTTCAGACCCATGGACAAAAAATAAAAAGTGCATGTCTGTATCTGCTTAGGAAATGGACTGGCAATAAGATAAAATCACACTTTAAAAAACACAGTGGTCATGGTTTTATATTGTGGTCAATGTCATGTAACTTCACACATACTTAGCTATGTAGCTGAGGTGTTACGAAACCCTCTAATGAATTGTGAATGTGCTTATCAGAGCACCAGCAAGAATGTCCTGATGTGCATCATGCTCTACCATTGGGAAATGGCATTCCCTAGATGGTTTCCCATTGTGCATTGGTCCTATTGTGCATCAATCTTGATGCACAATGGCTGCTTTGCTGCTCCCCTATAGAGTAACATAACCACAGCCCCTTGCCAAATACTGATGTTGTGAAATTGCTCAACTCTTATTTCCAGCAGATGTAAGTCTACTTACAAAGACATAAGTCCCCAAGTTAATTCCAACCAGTGTTCGTAAAAAATCTCTGCTTTGTACAGAACGGACCTGAAAGTTCACAGAACTGACCCTCTAATGTGCACTGCTAACACATGCTGTATGCTAGAGACTTATGGAATCTAGGGCCGGCCCTACCATTAGACAAAATGAGGCAGACAGCTCAGCTGATAGGAGATGGGTGATATGCATAAGGAGAAGTAACAGTCCCATGTAACAGTCCCACGCATAACTCACTGTTATGTATATCCCCTGACTAACAATACACCCTGGGGGATATCCCATTTAACAATAGGCCATCACACAGGCTGTGTAAACAGGGCCAACTGTAACACATGCAAATTGCTCCCTCCCACCCAGGGACTACACAAGTATATATACTCTGTCTCACTTCACACCACTGGATCCTCTGAAGATACCAGCCACAGATGCAGCTGAAATGTCAGGAGAAAATACTGATAGAACATGGCCTCAAAGCCCAGAAAACCCACAACAACCTATGGATTCCAGCCGTGAAAGCCTTTGACTTTACAAGTCCCATGTTTGTTTGAGGACAAAGCCCTAATCCCCATAAGTTAAGCACTGTTTGACCATTCATCCAAACCTACATAGCACTAAGCCTGGGGATGTAAGCACACATATGAGACCACCTTCAATATCCCCAAGCACCAAGAAATAAGTTGGGTGTTTTCCCATTAAACTGCAATGACCTGAAGAGTACTCTGTGATGTTATAAAACTTCTGTGAGCAGGAACCTTAGAAAGGGTTCAGTTCTCACTCATGGGAGCTTTATAACCACATCCAGCCAAAATCTAATGTATATCTAAGTACTCATTAGGGAGCCAAGGCTTATGAGCACACTTACATCCTAGCTCCTGTTTTAGCCCTGCACATGTTCAATGAATGCCTCAACAGAACTTTACTGAACTGCTTTCAGATAGAAGATGTCTTCCTATTACCAATGCTGAATAAGTATCAATGTCTAGTCCAATTGGTTTCTGTAAGAGAGATGGGGGATTACTGTGATGTCTCTTGTTCCATATGCCAAAAAAGACTGGCCCATCTTCAGTGGGATCTGCACTGTTTTATACTAGAGCCCCAAGATCTACCACATAGAACTAGGTTCAAAAATGTATACCTAGAATTAATTCCCCAAAGAGTGGTTGTGTTAGTCACTGGCAGAAAAAAAAATCCTGCAGCACGTTAAATACTGACACAATTATTATTATGTTAACACTTAATCAGATCCATCAAGTGTTATTGAGAATTTCAGGTACATATGCAGTACAAGATCCAACATGAGTGTTGGAGTACAACTTTGGAGACCAGTGTTCAAATCCTTGCTTAGTCACAGAAACCTACTGGGTGACCTTGGGCAAGTCACATTCTGTCAGCCTCAGAGGAAGGAAAAGACAAGCCCTCTCTGAAGAAATCTTGCCATGATAGGTTTGTCTAAGGGACTTCATAAGTCAAAAACATCTTGAAGACACACAACAACAATGCTGTACATCAGCACTTGGAAGTAACTAGCTATGTATAATTAGTCACCTACAGTTCATTTCTTTTCCAAATAAATATAACTACAGAAACAGTCTTGGTCATCTTGGTGGATGACCTACTTCAGGAAGAGAACAGGGGAAACACATCTCTGTTGGTTCTACTGGATCTCTTTGCAATGTTTAATGTCTGGGTTGTTTGGCTGATATGGCACTTGGAGCATTGTTCTGCAGTAGCTCCAGTCTTTTTTGGCTCCAGTTCTTTTTGGGTCCTTAGGGGTGGAGCTGGGGAACTGTTGTTCATCCTTCTGGACATTAGTCTATGATGCTCCAGAGGACTCAATATTGTCTCCTTTGCTTTTAACATCTACATGAAGCTGCTGGGATAGTTCTCCTGGAGTATGGAGTTCAAAGTGGGGATGTTAACAGTAAGACCAGAAATCTGTTGGGATAATGGAGCTATTAAACCTGGAATGTTGGTAGGCTCAGCCAAGTCAAATCAGACAGATGGGCTAAGGAACATTTAAAAATATATATATTCTGTAATACAGCAGAAATGACCATGCTATCTGGAAGATTTTGGGAACTGTAATCTGACAGAATTACTACTGGGAGCTCTGAGAGTACCATACTCTTATGTGGAACTGCATTGAATCTCATATTTCAATGTTGCAAGAGCCTGTTGTGCTTGTCCAGCTATTCACACTAAAAAGCCAGAAGTAGGGAGGAGGGCATAGTGGAAAAAGAGTGTATGTCCTTGGCCCTTTGTTCTATCTGGCACAAGGCAAGAAAGTAGAGTACAAGTGTCATGACTTATGAACCTTCTTCTTGCATAAGTTCTGGTAACAGCAGCCCAAGGCCTGGAGGAACAAAAAGGAACTCCCTGTGAAGTGCTAGTACACCTTCAGCAACTATATAGGACCTGGAAACATCTCCCCATGTGTTATAGGCAGTGCAGGAAAGACCATATGTGGTGCAAGAAACAGGAATAGCAACAACTGCTGAAAATATTGGCCAGCATCCTGTTAGCAACATATGTTAATGTGATTCTACTTTATCCTTGTGTATGGATTTTGTTGCTATTCTTGTTGCAACAGTTAGCATTCCTTTTCTCTCCTTGCCACCACCAAAGTTCCCCCCTCCCTGATTCACCGTGTCATTGTGCTAGCTGCCCTTAACAGGCATTCCATTGCTGATGGAGAGCAGAAGCGAATGGAGAGGCATAGCCAGCCACAAACTGATGACATCATCTGCTGAGGCCTCCAGATGAACCCAGCAGATGTCAGTCTTCATCTGGCTATGGGAACATGTCCAGATACACCTTCAATCCCATCTCCAGTTCTCCATCAGCCACAGAATGGCCATGGGAAGGCTGTTGCAATGACATGGTTTCTGGTAACAAGGAGAATTGCAGACATATAGAATCTTGGCCATTGAGTGTATTTGCCACCTGCATAAACATCCAAAATGGGATTTCCCCCAAAAAATATCACAAGGACTTGAGTCCTGGTTTTGTATTTAGCCCTGAAAAATCCCAGGAACTATGATATTCTGACTTGACAAAACTAATACACATTGGCTTATTGTTATTCCTGACTAGAGTGGAGCTATTTAGTCAGATGGATTTTCTTGTGTATTGACTGACCACTCAACATTATTTTTCAATAGTCTACTCTAGTTGGAACTAACCAACACAATTCTACACAATGAGTTTCATGGCTGAGACGAGACTACAACTCTCAGATCCAGTCCAACACTCTAACAAATAGACTACATTGATTCTACCTGAGATCCCTTTAAGAGCCCAAGAGCACATTTATGTTACAATGTCCAAATATAACAACCACTACACTACACTACTAAAGTTCATGCAAAAATCACCTGTTAGTCTTAAAGGTGCTGCCCCATTTCTCTTCCTCCTTTTTAAACCAATATACCAGTTTGCACTCAAAAACTGTCAGAAGCACACACATTAGAACAGTAAATTAAAATAAGTTTTGAGAGATCTGCCTTCATAAACAAAGGGGACTGACTCTCCTGGTATCAGATTAAAGTCAAACATACAACCTTTTTTTAAAAAACTTTGGACACTTTTTTATTTTATTTTTTAATTGATTTTATATTGTAGCATCATCTCTGATACCTCCTCTGCTAGCGGTTGTTGTTGTTGTTGTCTCTTACTTACCTCTCCATGTGAATCAAGAAGAGAAACAACAAACACAACTCAAGTTAGACCTCTCATCACCCTAAATGAATGAAATGCAAATTCAAAGAGCCAATATTTGCATAGAAAGAGGCTTTCTTCACTGCATATATTGCCACCTTATAAGAACAAAGATGTTCTTTATATCACATCTTGTCAGATGCAAGACAAGTTTTCTACCATCTGCACTCTAGTCATTGTCCTTCCCATTTCAGCTCCCTGAGGTCCTTCATATACCAAGGAGTCTGATTAGTAACAAGTTGGAGAAGACATTTGGGAGCAATCATGTGACTAGCCCTAGCTAAGCCTAGCTTCCACCTATTGATCAGGGCTTCAACAGAATTGTTGGTGGTATCAGCCATAAAACCCTCTAATTTTTCCAAGATACTGAAGGGCCCATTAGCCTTTGAGGGCAGACCATATTAATGGGTCCACCACCCCTGCAGGGACAGATAGTAGCCATGACACTAACTCTGAACAGAAAATGATCTGTCCATGACAACTTGGTACACAATAGTACTTTTCACTTAGACATATGTAATACCAAAATAAAAGATGTTAAAGGTGCTTCTTTAGACAGTCAAAGACACTTGAACACCATTTTCTTTTTTATCTGTATATTCTACAAAACAGTTTCAAATCATAGCAAAATTGTGTTTTTCTTTCTTTCCTTCTACTATTTGATATTAATTTTTCAACCAAAGCTAGTTGCCATGCCTTATATCACAGATAACTCCTTTAAATCTTTCCCAGATCTAGTGATGGCCAATTTGCCAGCTACTAACAAAGAAATCACAAATCAATAACCATCTCTTTCATGTCTTTAGGTTGTTTGTGTTGAGGATTTAATTCAAATAAATCAGAATCAACTCCTCAGCTGCTGCAGAACCTGCAAGGAAGATCAGCTCTTGCTCAGTGAACCTCAAAGTGTTGAAGCAGGAGATTCTCAGAGTTTCTTATGAAACCTGCTCATCCAGCCTGAAAGGGGGCATTGTTTTAATGGAGCACGGCAGTCCCTTTATAACCTAACACAGAAATAGAAAGAGATGTCAAAAGAGACAGTTTGTTCTTTGGGGAAGAAGAAGCACAGCCAATGGACAGACCTGCCTGAAAATCATTCTGTGCATCTGGCTTTCACTAGTTGGATACAGATAGCAAGAAAGATGGGGGTGGGGAGCACCATCTTGTTAAGCAAGCAAAAGGAAAGCCCAACTATTATACTGTATTTGATTTATATCTTTTCAGTTAGGGTGCTGTCAAGTTGGCTTTGACTTATGGCAATTCTAGCTATAAGAGGCCTGCAAGGGCTCTGGCTGTCAACTGCCTTGTTTATTTCTTGCAGATTCCGAGCTGTGTCTTCTTTGATTGATTCAATCCACCATCAGCACTGTCTTCCTCTTTTCCTCCTGCCTTCCATGGTAGCAGCCATACACCTCCACACTTTGATATGGCCTAACTAGCAAATATTAATTGGCATGAAATTAAGTTATATACCCTTATGGCTAAAAGGCCACATGCAGAAGGGATGCTGGCTGGGAAGATGTGCAAAAGTAGATCATGGGTGACTTCAGCATGGCCAGGTCATACATTTGCTGTGGAATAATAATAATAATAATAATAATAATAATAATAATAATAATTATTATTATTATTATTATTATTATTATTATTATTTATATCCCGCCTCTCTCGACGGATCGAGGTGGTACTACAACAGTACATCAAATACATTAAAAGCAGTTAAAACATAACCCATCCTCCCCACCCACCAACCCAACTAAAAACCCCTAAAACACATTAACTATTAAGAACAAGAGGACAGTTGGTGGGAGACGGTGGAGCACTAGTCTGGGAAGACCTGTCAGAAGAGAACAGTCTTGACCGCTTTTTTAAAGCAGTCAAGACTGGTAGTATGCCGGGTCTCCTCTGGCAGGCCATTCCATAACTTGGGAGCGATAGAAGAGAAGGTCCTCTGGGTAACCACAGCCAACCTAGTTCTGACTGGCTGCAGTAAATTCCTCCCAGAGGACCTTAGTGTGCGGGGCGGATTATATGGGAGAAGGCGATCCCGCAGGTAGGCTGCCCCCAAGCCATGAAGGGCTTTAAAGGTAAGAACCAACACCTTGTGCTGTGCCCGGAAACTAATAGGCAGCCAATGTAAAGACTTCAGAATTGGTGTTATATGGTCAATTTTAGATCTTCCGGTGACCAATCTGGCTGCCAAAAGCCTGACTCAATGGTTCTAAGCTAACCCTCTCAACTGCCAGACCTAAACAATAGTCAAAGAAAATTCCCCAGGTGCAGCAGGCAAGCACCTCTGCTGTGTGTATTTCCTACCAAAACTTTCCCCAGTCACATTGCCGAACCAAAACATTGAAACAACCAATCCACTCCAGACTCCTTTCATTTACTCTGCCAGAAAGCAATTAACTCACATCCCTTCAGGAAGAGAAATTGAGTATTAAAACTCTCTGTTTTGAGCAGTCACCTATAGCACATCAATTGCTGGTATCCACTCTATCACTCAGAGTCCCAGTTGTGTACTTCCCTTAGATGCAAGTTTAAGGCCATTTCCACACTACACTGTTACAGTGCTATTATTCCACTTTCAACATCTTATGGAATCCTGGGATTTGCAGTTTGCAGCCAGAGTGTTCTTGGGCCTTAGTAAACAACAAACTCTAGAATTCCACAGGATGTTAAAAGTGGAATAATATCACTATAACAGTATAGTGCAGACATGGCCTAAGTCACAACGCTGCTTCTTTGCTGTTCTTCTGGAATAGTAAATATTACCCACTCCCTGACTTCACTATCAATATTTCTTCCCTTTTTCTTTGGTTAGCCTTGTGTGAGCGTGTGGCTGTTTGAATCTTCTATGTGACTGAATAATAAAACACATTTTAGTTTACTTTTGATTCTCTGGCTGGCTCTTTCCTGCAATGACCTAGTAAACATTGGTGGAAAGATCTTGTTAGGTTACCCCCATTTCACAGGCCTCCTCTTTTGAGCTAATTCATTCCCCATCATCACAAGGATGGGTGGGGGTGGACCCCTGAGTCACTTACGTTTTGGAGTAACATCCACTTTACATAGCATTCCTGTCTTTTTCCAAAGAAATATGTCATCTCATGATGTGTCCAAAGTACAACAGCCTCAACTTAGTCATCTTGACATCTAGCTGAGAGTTCAGGCTTGATATGCTTTAAATCCTACTAGAAAAGATGAAAACAACGACCACAGATGATTTACATTTACTGAAAACATTGGAAAAAAGATTTTCTATACCTTGGCTCAATCATTAACCAAAATGGGAACTAGTCGAAAAAAATCAGAAGAAGACTAAGACTTGGAAAAACAGCCATGAAGAAACTAGATAAGATCCTCAAGTGTCAAGACATATCACTAAATATCAAAGTCATCCACAACATAGTATATGTGCTTTCTATGTAAAATTGTGAAAGCTGGATGATGAAGAAAGCTGACAAATAGAAAATCAACTTATGTGAAATGTGGTACTAAAGGAGAGTTTTGGAGATGTCAAGGACTGCTGAAAAGATAAACGGATAGACCTTGCAGTATTTGAATTAGGGGGAGGGCTATGCCATTTTTGTGGAATGGCAGCGCTGACATCAGTGGGGTAGAAGAGGATGCTCTGGATTCTAATCTAAAAGTTAAAGGAACTCCCCAAGGAACTGAACTCTATCCTCAGATCAGGTTTAGTATCTTGGACAGCTCCTTTAAAATCTGGGCTCAAACCTAGAGCAGAGTTACCACTCTGGAGATTCACTCAAGTCACTAGTTTTTATTGCCATTGCAAACCCTGGAGCAGTTCCTTCTACTAACGTTTTAATAAGCAGCAGTCTCTCACTAAAATTGAGGTGGGAATTAAAGAGTAAGGCTGGGATTTGAGAGTTGTGAGTATTAAAGGTTAAAGCTAATATGTCACAAATTGCTTCCTCACATTTTCCCCAAGTTCAAGCCCCGAAGTTAGATCTCCTAGAATTTTGACATTCACTTAAAAGCAATTAATGGAGTGTGGAGGTTGATCAAAGTAATAGCACAGAGGTAGAGTAAGCTTAATTTTCTGTCCGTGCCTTTCAATTTTTTTTCAGCGTTCACATCAATGAAAAACTCCTCAGCCCCAAACCAACCTACTTTACCAGGTTTAGCAGAAAATCTCAGATTTCACTTCTTAAGAATGAAGGTAAGCATCTGATCCTACACTTTGATGATGGCAAAGATTTCCATAATGATTTTTCCTCAGTCAGTAAATTCTAATGACCATCCCTTTGTCAATGAGTCTCTAAAATGGAACAGTACTTTTTGCATGTAAAATATTCAGCAGATTTGAATAGTAAGATAATAAGATATTCATCAGATTTGAATAGTACCTAAGGCTCTGTAAAGGATAAGTTAGCACTGAGTATCACTGCACTTTGTAATCATAAGCAGTCTTTTAGAATTGTTCCATCCGTGTTCATTAGATTATTGACCTGGTTTACAGAGCTATGCTCCAGGATAGCATAACAAGGACCAACCAGTCTTCTCTTTATTAACAGAAGTGGCTAGTTACTGCAGTACATGCAGATTGCAATGGAAAAGAAATTAACACCTCAATTTAGGAATGCCTAAACATTTAAAATTGCAACCTTAACATGACATTGGTAGGGATAGAAAAAAAAATTAATTGTTGAGGTCACGTTGCTTTAAGAAATTATCCTTTCTGTACCTTTTGAGACTAGCAAAAGGATAAAGCACATCTTTCCTCAAAAAACTGTATATCTTCCAGATTTGTGATGGCCTTTGCAAAGAAAAAAATGTACAAACCATGTCTGCTTTTGGGAAAAAAATGAAATATTTGTACTATACGCAAAAATATAATAAAAATATACCGTACATACATTTTGGTTAATATGGGAAATGCATAAAATATATACATTGGGAAGGTGGGTACCAAAATGCATATACCCTACCAGTGGAATCTGCTGCCTCGGAGAGTAGTGGAGTCTCCTACCTTGGAGGTTTTTAAGCAGAGGCTTGATGGCCATCTGTCGGGAGTGCTTTGAGGGTGTTCCTGCATGACAGGGAGTTGGACTGGATGGCCCGTGTGGTCTCTTCCAACTCTACATTTCTATGATTCTATGATTCTATATGAGGTGGGGAGAAATGTCTGCAACCCAGTGTGGAACTGGGGCAGGATGGGGTGGAATTCTAAGAAATGGAACAAAAAAGTCAACCTGGGAGATGTTGACATCTCTACACAGAGATGATTGGTATGAATGGATCAGCTTAAAATGGATCACATTTTCAAAACAAAGATGCATCAAATTCAGAATATTTTCCCTGCTCCTGAGATGGTTCATTTAAACCTGAACATCATAGTAAGATGTCAGCCATGATTCATAAGCAATCTGTTAGTAGCAGAGGTCTGAACTAAATAGCCCTTGTGGCACTGAGATAAATCAAGCAGCCTTTCGTCTATGTTGAGATTGGTTTTGATTGATTTCACTGAGATTTCAAGAAGGATAAAGACTGCAGATTAAGTCTTATTATTCCATACAAACTAGAAAATGCCCAAGTAAATGTAAAAATACAGGTCATTATCCATCTCTACATGGTGCAACGAGAGGCTACCCTGCCAGTATTATTCTGTGTCCATCAAAGTGTCAGCTGGCAGAATTTAATCCAAGGGTTTCACTCAAATTGCTGATGGCATCAAATAATGTCGAGAGATAGAAATTATTTGATCCCCCTCCTCCCCCTTTCCTGGCCTGGGAAAGGGAAAAAGGGAAAGGAAAGAATAGGCTAAACCAGTCATTCTGTTCAACTATACAACTGCTGAAATATTTAAGAGAAATATGGATCAAAAAGAAAGAAATGATGTAAAGTTTTCAATAAATATATAACTGGACCAACAAGCCCCTCTGGGTTTTTTGTTGTTGTATATGGTCTTTTTCTTTTGCCATCAAGCTACATCGGAAGCATGTTTCTCCCTTGTAATGTATCTCAGTGCTCTACACCTGCAGAAAAAAAATCTGCCATTTATTGGACACCATTAGCTATATAAAAGCAAAGATAAACTTTCATCCAAACCATTTGTTGTTTAATACAGAAATCTAATTATACCTCAGAGTGAGCCAACATTTCCTAAGCCCTATTGTAAAACTCTGCTATTCACTGCTCTCTTTGAGAGTTTCAGAATTTTTTTTCCTTCCTTCCTTCCTTCCTTCCTTCCTTCCTTCCTTCCTTCCTTCCTTCCTCCCTCCTTACATTCCTTCCCATTTTCTCCTCATTTGAAGAAAAGGAGAAAATAATGTAGACCAATGCAAGAAACCTCTTCCAGGCAAAGAGCTGAACTGGGTTCCAGAAAAGTGGTCAAAGAGACCTTATGTTCCCACCCAATGGAATCCATTCCGTGGGAGGTTAGACTGGCCCCTTCACTGCTTACCCTTCACTGGCAGGCAAAAACTTTCCTATTTAAGCAGGCTTTTGATGTGTGATCAGGTGGGTTTTTATTTTATTGGGATGTTTCATTCATTCATTCATTATTTCATTTATTTGAATTCTGCCGGAAAGTCCCAGTCCTTGCTAACAGGTGACGTATCACAAGGAAGCCTTTTGATAAAACTGTAAAGAATCATTTGTGTTTTAGAGTTGAAAAAGACCTTATAAGTCACCTACTCCAGTTAACCCCTGAAAATACAGCATCCTTGGGTTCGTCTTGTCCAGGTTTTCTTTTGTGATGCTTTGGAACAGAGAACCCTAATGAAAGTAGGGAAACTATGAATACTTCTCCCCTCATGATCCCACTCCCATTCCCTTGCCTTTTGCATGATGGAGTCTGGGACAAGAGAATGGGAGGGAGACTCCCAGAGGGGAGAAGGAAGGTTTGCACAAGCCTTCTCGCTCCACTTGCCTTAGCGCAAGTTCTCAGCACGAGGGCCAGAAGCAAGAGAAGCAAGAGAATGGGAGGAGGAGCTCTAGAGGGGAGAAGGAAGGTACACACATGCCTCCCTTATCCTATTTCCTTGCCTTTTGTCTGGGTGCTTGCCTTTCTTTTCCATGCCCAGCAAAATGCAAGGGAATGGGGGGAGAATGGGGACCAAGGCACATGTACGCCTCACAAATAATCAAATTTGCAAAGGTCAAACCTGTGCATGTGGAGGGAGAACTGTAATTCTTTCAGTCAAGGAGAGTTCACCACCTCCAAGTCAATCTGTGCCCCCATCAAATCATTTTTACCATGAAGTTCTGCTTATGTCGGGCAGGAGAGTTTCCTACCTCTTTGTAATTTCCACAGGTTAGTTTGAATGGTTCCCTCTGGAAAAGTGATGATGATGGGATGGAGAAAGCTAGTTCAATTGCTTTTAGTGGTGCTGCAGCCCAAGCAGTTTGGTTGCAAAACCAATTTGAAATAGAGAACATATAAGAATGCAATCTCTTCTTTGATTTTGGCACAGAGAGAGGCAAGAGAAAAGGGAGGGGAGAGAGAGAGAAATGAGCTTCCTTCCCTCACCTACTATCATAAATATCTGCATAAATATTTTGAAAGAACTTCAGCCCAGTGTCCCCAGATTCTCAACCTTTCCAACAATTTAATAAATAACCCCCTGGATTCTAAGACAGCATGTTGAAGTGCTTTGGTAGCTCTGTGAGTCAAATTTGCCTTCCTTAGTATCCACTGTGAGAGCCAGCATGCTATAGTGGTTTGAGTGCTGGACTACAACTCTGAAGATCATGGAAAACCACCAGGTGTCCTTGGGTGCATCACACACTGTCAGCCCCAGTCTCCACAACTCAGAAATGTCCTGAAGGAACACAACAACAGTACTGTGGGCAATGTTCTGCTTGCTACCAGAGTTCAGCAGCAAATCACACACCACTAAATGTTGGCAGTAAAGCAAGGAAGACCACTAAAAGAAGGCCATAATGTATGTTTTAATAGGATTCTATCCTCAGTTTGTAATCAAAATTTCAGTAGCAAACAATGAAATCCCATTTAAAGCAATCATTTTCTGCTTGCTTTAATGGCTTTTAAGAGTTTACTACTGCAGTTCAGCAGCAGGATTTGCCACTAAGTTTCAGTAGTGAAGTTTTCAGGGAGATGACCAGCACATAAGTTCACTGGGCAATGGGTTGCACCATCTTGTCTAAACACATGATACAGCTTCCCGCAAGGCACAATTCTGCAAAGGTGCAAGAAATGAACTAAAAGGGTGGTGGGATTATGCCTTAAATAGAAGTCAGGTAGAAATACAATGAGAATTTCCTCAGGAGATGAATTTATCTCTGGTTTTATAAGGAAATGTAGATCTAGCTAGGTCAGCAGTGCACCTGCCCCATTCCTACCCCCATCACCCCTGGATTCCTGAAAGCTGCACTCAGTCTTTCCAAGACAAAGGGAAGCAACTGAAAACTCACCTCTTGTTTTCTGAAAATTGCTTACATTTTCCTTTTGGCCAAAATAAGGTGCACAGAGTCCATGTTTTAAATCAGAATCATGCCCCTGCATGGCTTCCTCATGCACAGTTTTCTGTGTTTTGGTTAAATAAATGTGGAAGCAATGAGTGGATCCACAGACGACTTTCACTGGCTTACTGTGTCCTTGATTTCCATCCTTTGGTGCAAAGAGGCAGCACGTTTGCTGATGAGGAAGGAAGAAGCACGGTGAATCTGTAAAATGCATTGGGCACAAGACTGGGGAGAGTGCTAGGAAACTATCCTGAGGAACATGCCTGAGAGACAAAAGAACTGCACAGTGATCATAGAGCTATGTGGCATCAAATCTGTACATGCTGACCATATTCCATAAATAAAAGAAACCAGGAGCTGGGGCTCAAATACAAAGGCAAGTTGTTGTGATGGTGATAGTGGCAGTGGTGCTGGTGGTGTGCACCTTCAAGTCATTTCTGACTTATGGTGACCCTAAGGCAACCCTATCATGGGGTTTTGTGGGGCTGAGAGTGTGTGACACACACAAGGTCACCCAGTGGGTTTCCATGGCTGAGCAAGGAATCAAGCTCTGGTCTTCAGAGCCATAGTCCAAAGCTCAAACCACTACAAGACAGGTGTGTAAGAACAAACACCCAGTGACCAATGGCTCTGGAATGGACTCAGGATGGAGTAGAATCAAAGCATCAGCTGCATGATTCAAGAGGAACAAAGAGAACCTCAGGAAGATACCTAGTGCTATGACCAGATACAAGAATTACAAAAGCCGTGTTTCTGCTAGAGAGGGTGGGTGGGGCACTTCAGAACTGGAACATGTTTCCCACCAAGGCTCTTCAGTGAATAATTCAAAGGCATACATCTCTCCCCACAGAATGTTTGTGATGCTGTCCAGGTAACTAGGAAAGTATTTGCATTTACATGGAGTCCCAGCTGCAGCAATTTCTTTTAAACTTACCGGAAGAGGAGTCACATAGGAGAGATAAGTTATGGTGCCCTTCTGTTATAAAAGATATTCTCATCCCTGGCAGTATTCATGCTTCCTGCTCTTCCGGGGTTTTCAGAACGTTGATATTTTAACCATGGTTTTAGACAGCAATATAAGACCTTTAAACACATGGTTAAAGTCATCATGGCTGAGGTTTTTTACAATAGCGCTTGTGTGTCTCTGTATCCTTCTCCTATGCTAACTATACCCATTTTTTTCAACCATCCTATTTAGGACTTGACTGATCTCACTCTGTTGTAGCTGTCCTTCTTTGCAATCTTCAGGGATGGACAAAGCACTATTTCCTGGTACTGACAGACTGCAGCCTTTCCTAGCACAAAAAATGGTGAGGAATGCTGAACATTTCAGACAAATGTTGTCTGAACAACTTCACCGTACAAAAGACTCAGACCTCAATTTTTTTTTATTTCATAGCATAGATAATAGGTTCATGCATGATATCAGATGCATAAACCAGTAGGTTGCCTTCTTTTGTAGCCAACAAAAAGTGGCAAATATACCTCCCTGATGAAATGGTGAAGTGCCTGATTAAGTCATAAAATGTTTATGTTGCGTCTAGAGATATTTCTTTTTTTTAAAAAAAAAACACTGTCAACTCTACCATCAGTTAGAGGTGACCATCTTCAAGGCAGGTGCACCCTTGTGACAGAGTTGGTAGCATAGGCTACTCAATGTAGACCATGAAAAGGTAAGCTGGGTCAGAGTCAGGGAGACAACAAAAGCAAAGTCCTATCAGGCAGCAAGTCTGTTCCAAACAGGAAGTTGCAAAGCCAAGGACAAACAGTCCATTACCAGCAAACCAACAGATAAGAATAATCAAGTAACAAAACAAGATACAGTCAGAAGGGTCGTGTGTGACAAGGCAGTCAAATGGAATCAAGACTACAAGCAGCTGCCAAAAATTCCACACGGTGTTGGACTTTTATTGTCAGCACCAAGCTCTGGTCAGACTGAAGCTTATATGCTTATGCTTAGGCAGCAGTGGTGATAGCGGCTGCTGATAGAGTTGCCAGGTGAAGTAAGGGACAGGGCTCCTTGTCTTTCTAATAGTTGTATAGAAGAGGGACTTTTAGTTGTGTTGTCACATTCTCTAACAAATAGCTATTGAAATAAGATTCAACTGCCAACCTGATTGATAGGAAAGGTGCCATCTTGTGCTTTGCCTCAGGAATCAAAATGTCTTATGCTGATACTGAAACACACACACACACACACACACACACAATTAAATACTAACAATGCAGTGCCCTCTGTCTGTACTCATGCAAATATAGGATTCTCAAGCAGTGGGCCAAATTTCTTCATAGACACTGAAATTTATATTCAGGGAGAGTGAAAAGATTTGTAGACCATGATTCTATCTCAGACTTGTAGCCATGTGGGGATTTGGAAAAGAGAACAGCCCGAAAGTCACCTGCAAGAGATCCATGGCTCTTGGCTTTGCGTTGGTGTTCAGTGTTCACTACCATCATGTGTATTTATATCTTGATAGTTTAATAAAAGTACTAATCTTTTTTTATTCTCTAATTAATTGGTCTATTCAGCATTCCTGACTGTATGGAGAGCTTCAATACGTAGAAGAGGTTCTCATTTTCATAGGGCTTTATCACACAAGGCAGGTAATCGCAATGGCAACAGAATAAGTGTCTTTGGCTGGGACTTATCACATGGCATAGTTTCTCTTCTGTTGTTATCCCAGTGGGAAGCCATTTGAAAAGTGTTTCTTTTATTTAGCCAAAGAAATCAGTAATAAAAGAAACACTTTCCAAATGGTTTCCCATCAGGGGAACAACAGAAGAGGAATGAGGTAATGTGATACATACCAGCCAAAGACACTATTATCCTGCTGTGATTGCAGTTTGCTTGCCTCATGTGATAAAGCCCATAGAATCATAGAATCATAGAGGTGTAAGTCATCACAAAGGCCATCTAGTCCATCCCCCTGCCATGCAGGAATACACAACTAAAGCACTTCTGAAAGATGCCCATCCAACTTATGTTTAGATCTCCAAAAATGGAGAGGTCACCATGCTCTCAGGCAATCTATTTGACTGTGAAACCACTCTTAGAGTGAAAAAAAATTCTTCCTAATGTTTAGGTAGGATCTCTTTTCTTGTAATTTGAACCTATTGGTTTGTGTACTAGTCTCTGGAGCAACAGAAAACAAGTTCACTCTGTCTTCTACATGACATCTCTTCAGATATTTAAAGACAGCTATCATGTCACCTCTCAGTCTTCTCTTCTCCAAGCTAACTATACCCAGCTCTCTCAGTCTTTCCTCATAAGACTTGGTTTCCAGAAATATTCATAAGTTTATTGTCTGTGGTAGGAAAGAGACAAGAAGATATGGGGAGGAGGTGTGGCTAGTGGGTGTATACCTTCCTGGCATTGTTTTATCTAGAATGCTTGCACAGTACTATTGGTACATATCTTGGCCTGTTGAGTGTAGCAATACACAATACACATAATATGGGTGAGTGGAATTGTTTGTAAAGTTCTTTTTGTACAGATAGTTATATGAAGCACTGAGACCCTTCCCCAGCTGCCTTGTTTCACAATGTAAATATTGAATAATCTCATTTGCCTTCACTTGGGTCGGGAGGTTTGAATAATTTAACAATAGGTCATTTGAGCTCTGTTGTGTCATCAGCTAATTACTGAATTTATGTCCATCAATAGCAGAGCTGCGGTAGTATTTGAAATTCCATTTATTGCACTTGAGCTTAATGCTTACTGTTAGTCTTCCTCTGCATTTTTTCCGTCATGAAAATTAACCCACAATATATCTTTCTTTTTTTTTCTTGCCTTTTCTGGAAAGAAAACAAACAGCTCCCTTGCCAAGTCCTTCATTACACTGCTCCTTTCCCTCCCTCGTGAATTGTGATCTAACAGCAGCCTAGCAGAAAGCTTAGGGGCCTTTGAAGTGTTGCACTAATTTGATTAATATGTAGTTACATCCTGTTATGATGCACTTTGCTGTGTACATTTTAAATGGAAAATGCAGAGTGGATCTCATTTGAGGGTGTTTTTTTCCCCAAACTAGCATACTAAATTAACAACACTGAAAGTGGTCTTTAATAACAAGTAGGGCAGGCACTTTCAACATGCAAATAGCCTATTGTTTGTAGGTTAATTTTGATTCTACTGAAAAATATAAATTTTGTAACCAGTAAGATACCTAGAGAAATAGTGGAGTGGGGAGGTGGGGAGAGATTAAACTGCAAAATCTGGCTTTGTTTACTTTGGTGAATTATCTCATAAATGTTCTTTAAAAAAAAAAGAAATAAAAAACCATTTGGAAGAAATGTGTGGTTTTAAAATGGTCTAGCTGAGAACAGGGCTTGTTGATGGCATCAAAAATTATCCCATTCAAGGCAATCAGTGCAGTTGGATCTTGATGCCCTTAGGGATATGTGAAAACAACAAGGCCAGGGGCAAACAGGGTAGTTCTAATTCAGCATGAAAAAGAACAAAAGATCCTGAATGTCACACAACCATTTTATTCACAGAGAGAGAGAGAGAGAGAGAGAGAGAGGCCATTTCCACATGAGACCGTTATAGAGCTATGATTCCACTTACAACATCCTATGGAATCCTGGGGTTTACAGTTTCGGGAGGGGCTGGGAAAACCTCAGGATTCCATAGGATGTTGAAAGTGGAATCATAGCGCTATAAGAGTGTAGTGCAGAAATGGCCCAAGGCAAACCTACCATGAGGTTTTCTTGACAAGATTTGTTTGAGGGGGAGTTGAGGTTGAGAGAGTATGACTTGCCCAGGGTCACCCAGTACCTTTCCATGACAAAGCAGGGATTCAAAGCCAGGTCTTCAGAATTATACTCCAACACTCAAATTGCTGCAGTAGGCTTGCTCTCCATTTAGGCAGTATACAACCTTTTAAAAAACACAGTAAAACTAAGAAAACTCTGAGTACAAAAGCTAAAATGCAATTAAACCAACTTCTATTTTAAAGCAACACACATTAAAAACACAAGTTAGATGCAGTTTTAAAAGCACATTTAAAACATCATAAAATAGAAACATGACACACCCACACCCACAAAGAGTTCTGTTTGACACAACATATTAAAAACCAAATGCCTCCCCAAGTAAAAACATGTTTACCTGTCAGTGGAACAATAAAAGGGAGGAAGCCAACAAGACCAGGGAAAAGAGTTCCACAGCTTGGAAGCAGCAACCAGGAAGACTCTCTCCTGTGTTGTCACTGTTGTCAACTGTACTTGTGGTGGTGGTGAGATGAAGAGAAAGACTTTTTCCATGAATCGTAAGGCTTGGGCAGGCTTATACAGAGAAATACTATCTTTCAGATTGTCTGCACATGACCTTTGTAGGGTTTTAGAGGTAATAACCAGCACTTTGAATTCTGCCTGGAAATGAATTGGCAGTCAGTAAAACTATTTCAGCAAGAGGATTATGTGGCTTCTATAACCTGCCTCAGTCGGTGGCCTGATCACAGTATTTTGGACCCAATGAAATTTCTGAACAGTTTCCAAAGGCAGCCCCACATACAGTATGCTACAGCAATCCAAACAGGATGTTATCAAAGTACGTGTTACTCTAGCCAGATCTGATTTTTTTAAAAAGACTCTTAGTTAAATAATGAGCATTAGATCCTTATTTTTATTTAGTCGACATTCATGTTTAACACATTCCTTTAAAACCAATTCATCATCAGATGCTTGATTAAATGAAAAGATCTTTGCCTGCCAGGGAAAGGGGAGTAGAGAGGGGCCCAGCCTAGTCTCCTATGAAAAAGAACAACTGGTATAGTTGTTTGCTGACCACCTCAGTCTATAGGTACCCCTCACTTCTCTGATGTCAGTAGATAGCCTGAAGGCAAAAGAAACCAGGATTTCAGAAGCTAAAAACAAAGGTCACAACACATCTGATATCTCACTAGGGCTATGCAATTTGTCATTTTCCATGGAGCTTTGATAGATTTACCTTAAGCTGGATGGAGCCAGGATGTTGTCTCCCATGATTTTGTCCCCAGTAGATTTTTCACTCATATAACCATAGAATCATAGAGGGCCATCCAGTCCAACCCCCTGCCATGCAGAAACACACATCAAAGCATTCCCAACAGATGGCCATCCAGCCTCTGCTTAGAAAACTCCAAAGAAGGAGAAACCACCACACTCTGAGACAGCATATTCCACTGCTGGACAGCTCTGACCATCAGGGAGTTCTTCCTGAGGTTCAGGTGGAATCTCCTTTCCTGCAGTTTGAATCCATTACTCCTTGTCCTAATCTCTGGAGCAGTAGAAAACAAGTCTGCTCCATCGTTGACATGACATCCGTTCAAATATTTAAACATGGCTATCATGTCCCCTCTTAACCTTCTCTTCTGCAGACTAAACATCCCCAGCTCCCTAAGCCGCTCTTCAAAGAGCATGGCTTCCAGGCCTTCACCATTTTGGTCGCCCTCCTCTGGACACGCTCTAGCTTGTCGATATCCTTCTTGAATTGAGGTGCCCAGAACTGGACACAGTATTCCAAATGAGCTCTAACCAATGCAGAATAGAGTGGGTTGACTCAAAATAGAATGGATTTTTTCTTATATCTGGAGTCACAACTAGAGAAGATGTTTATGTACAGTATATGGTGTCAATTCCAGGAGCAAACATACAGCTAAAATTAGTGTTTAGTCCCAAATGAGTAGGGACAAATAGTACCCATACCTCAACCTGGCTTAATTCAGTAACCTAGCAATGGATATTAGCCTAAATAAACTGAGGCAGTCTCCTGCTTTCTTTATTCCTTGGCACACTCATCAACGCTAGGGAGAGTTTTGTCTTCCCCACAGAAATGTAGGGTCAGGCTCTTTCCATTGTGGATACAAGGGGCATTTTAAAAGCATTAACTCCACTGCTGTTTACTTGCTTACAGCTATAAAACATAAGAATGCTCTAAGTTCAACGTAAATCCCAAGTCCAGTGCTTTAAATAAATCTAGCGATTTAAATCAAGATGATGAATCACAGGGATACATTAGAAGGAACAGTTTCAGCAAATATGGTGCAGGAAGAAAAGCATCTCTTAGTCAACTCTGTTTCATTCTCTCCACCCCATGTGTAATTCATGAAGCTTTAAATGGTGCAGGATTATAGATAGCTAAACTGACATTTTTACTTTCACTTAGTGGCCTGAATAATTGGAACACTGTGAATGTTTGAAATGCTAAAGTAATCATTGCTTTGAATTCATCTTGTGATGTCATAGCCACTGATGACTGACATAATAAATTGGACAGATATGAATGCCTCAAGAGACAGTGCAGGAAATATTTGTGTTTTGTTTTGTTGTTTAAATACACAACAATTAAATGATCTATAACAACCACTAAATTCTCATGTTTTCTTTAATGAAATGCACTTTAAAAGTATGATGTAGTGTTATTGTTCATCCACTTCTGGGCAAGGAGTGGAGTTTCATTTAAATTTTTAGTGCATTTCCCTCAAAGTCAGAGAACTGTACTGTGTATGAAAAGAATATCAAATCTCATTAGGACACTGAATAAGACTGAGAGAGAGCTACTAAAAACTCAGCACTCCATCTGGTAAATTGAAGACACTTTGCTCTCTTCTTAAACTGAGGAAATACTCTGTAGCCAGTTTGCAACAGACGACTCACTGTTTGTTACTAACAGCAGAGGTTCTAGAGCTCTGTCTTTCCTGGGAATTAGCATGTTCTGATCTGGAACCCCTGTTCCTTGTCCCCATATCATTTGAACAGGGAATTGTGGGACAATTCCAAGAACCCACTCACAAGAAAGCGCAGAGGGCCTCCAAACACAGCATGGCTGGCCCCATAGTAAGATAATATTATATGTTGCTATCTAACATCTAAAGAGGAGGTTCACTGTGAAGTTCAGAATGTAAAATTGCCTAACTGGACCACTGCTCCCAAGGAGGAAAGCAGGCTGTGGTTACTGGGTTGACATATTATGAGACATACTTGAACGCTGCCAAAGGCATTGCCACACATCTTTGATTTCTTCAAGAACTTCCACTATTACAAAATGTCTTGTTCAATTTCATCACACTGAGGGTACCATCACCACTGCCAAACTCGACAGTGTTGGGTTCTTTTGACAATACAGAAATTCATGGTGCAGCTACATAATATTGTGTGTTTTGTAGCAATGGATATGAGTGTTCGTGTGTGTGAGTGACAGCAAGACAGTCATGATGTGTAACACTTTGGCCATTTCTGCACTGAACTGTTATAGTGCTATTATTACACTTTCAACATCCTATGGGATCCTGGGGTTTGTAATTTAGGGAGGGATCCAAAGGCTTATGGCGACATTAAAGTGAACCTATCACAGATTTTCTGGGGCTGAGAGTATGTGATGAACCCAAGGTCATCCAGTGGGTTTCTGTGGCTGAACAGGGAATTGAAGCCTGGTCACCAGGGTTGTAGTTCAATACACAAACCAGCATAGTGTAGTGGTTTGAGCATTGGATTACAATTCCCTGCTAGCCATGGAAACCTACTCGGTGTCTGTGGGTGCATCACACACTCTCAGCCCCAAGAAAACACCACAATAGGTTTGCATTAGGGTCGCCATACATTGTAAACAATTCAAAGGCACACAACAACAAAAAACAATAGTCTTTTAATATATTTTAATATTTTAAATTGTTTTATCGTTTTTAAATTTTAAATCTATTGTTTAAATTGTTCTATTGTTTTTAAATTTTATGTTTATATTTTTATAAATGTTTTGTTTGGTTTTTAATTTGTATTGTTTTAATGCTGTTAGCCACCTTGAGTCCCATTATCAGGAGAAAGGAGACATATGAATGAATGAAGTAATAAATAAATAAATAAATAAGCAAGCAAGTAGTCAGGAAGATCCCAGTTTTCCTCTCATGTCACCCTTTCTTATCGTGTCTGATTGAATAAGCGGGGCTTTTGACACACACCTTTAAATAACACACACATCTTTTTACTCTTTCCCTTGCTAATGCACTCCTTCATGTGCAGTGTGAAGGACTCTTCCTCCCCCATGTCAATGTGCTCCTCACACCCCAAACACAAAAGTCAAATGTTGACAAGTATTACTTTGACTTGCCAAGGATCTAAAGTCTTTAAGAAATATAGTCATGCTGTGAGAGAATGAAGCAAGAAACACAAAAGCATCTTTTAACAAAGAGCCAGATGGTACAATCTGGTCTTCCAGCTTCATCATGTTAAAAACTATCCTAATTCCACCTTAATTAGCCCATCTTGAAGAAAAACTTTGTGAAATCTTTTCCAGTGGATAAAGTGCATTTTGGCACCATTAACAGCAATGATGAAATGGATAATTTGAGCTTTTTTTGTGACAGGCACAGTACACTCTTGTGTGTGTCTACTCAGAAGTCAGTTGAGTTCAGTGGACTTCATCCCAGGCAAGTTGTTGTAAGATGGCAACTTTGTGTAATTTTGATAACAAATTACTCGTATACATTCTGAATAACAACAGAATTGGGGCACTTTCTATAGGGAACGATAAAAATATGTAAAGATTCAGAAGATATTTAAATGTACTCGGGTTTTTAAAGGGCTGCATGACCTAATCAGAACTGCTGAGAGAGAAGGTTCCTCCTGAAAAAGAGCATCTGAGATGGGGCATCAGGAGTTAGAGAAACTTGCAAATAATCAAATCAATGAAAGTCAATCCTGCAAATATGGAGGGCCGAATGCAGCTTTAAAAAGTGACTGGGGCAGTTCCTTTGTAAATCCAGTGGGTCTTAATTGCTTATTCAAAATGAAGCCATCTTCAAATATTTGGCATTACTACTGGGACAGGGGACAGCAGTAAATTGTTGCTTAGATAGAATACATTTCTCACCTATCACTAGCAACTGTGAAGATTTCAGCTAAGCTTAGCAGGATACGTGGGGCCACTGGCAGTGGCAGATAGCATTGTTGCCCTTGAATTTTTTACAGCCCTAGAATGTCAACACAACAAGCTCTGACTCTGCTACATGGCTGAATAAAAGGGAAACAGTTCTTCAAAACACAGCTCTGTGTGTATGAGAGAGAGTGAGGTGAGTGGAAGGAGGGGGGAGAAGGGAGAGAGAGAGAATGAGAGAGAGAGAGAGAGAGAGAGACTGCTTGTATCCTGTTGGGAAGTTACATCATCACAAACTGATTTATGATCACATATGTTTGAATGGCACTGTTGCACAGCATTCATATTCTCAGGAAGCAAGAGAAGACATAGTTGCGGGGGGAGTCAGTAGTGTGGCCATTGTGCAGTGTGTGCTGATGCTCAAGTGTCTCAATGCACAATGTGGACTGCTGTGTGATAGGAATCCCCTTTGCACAATGGAAGCCCCTGGTATGCAGTGTGACATCTTGTGCAGTGCCCCATTATGCATCATCACAATTCACTAGTATGCCTGTACATTATGGTCATTTTGTTACTCCACTGGAAAAACCCTATCCCAGGGTCTACAATTTTGATATTAAATATGATTCTGTGTGCCTGAGAGGTCGCCCGGATGAGCACTTAGGCAGCCATGGTTGAACGATCGAAAACCAGGTCAGGCCACTAAAATCCCCAGTAACGTAGCCCCAGGAGACCTCACACTGGGCAAGCCCACAATAAATAAAGGGTCCTCAGCCCCTGAGAAGCCAACTTGAGGGGATTAACATCTTCGCCCCAAGTTGAGCGCTGATAGCAATAAAATCCTATCTGGCAAGGACCATTTACATGAAGTCACACCACAACCAAATGCAGCGAAAGATCCTGAAACTTTTGCAACACCTTGTAATCTCATCATGCAAAGGAAATTGCCATCGTGGAGCTTCGTTCTCGTTGCAACACCCATTGTTCTCCCTGGGAAAGGATTAGTCCTCCAGGTACTTTTCCCTCTACAAATAGTCCCAGTTTTTGAACGTTTCTTTGGATCACTCCTGGTCATCCCAGCAGACCGTTGCTCTTCCATTGAGTAATCCTCTCAGCCCTCTCTGTGCTGAGCCCCACTTCTCCTCTGTTTTTCCTGAACCAAGGACTTCAGGAAAAGGTGCAGTATTACCCCAGCTACAACTCCTTCAATATTCCCCTATCCAGTTTCTTCTCTTTTGCTTCTTAATAGGTCTTGAGTGATTGTGTTGGTGTGTGAGACTTTCATTCAATAAAATCACTTATTGGACATTTTCGTTTGGTTTTTGGCTTGGCCTGACCCTGTAAAAACTGGGTAAAAAGACCCCACTAGGTTACCTGCCTCTTGCACTGCTATAGCTCATGCTCTGGCTAGTTTTCATTCCCCATCAAATGGAACACATTGAGATGTCCCCCAAGAGACCTCAGAAGTCAGGGTAACAATTTCCACACTATACTGTTATAGTGCTACTACTCCACTTAAACTTGCCATGGCAACATAGTATGGAATCCTGGGGTTTGCAGTTTAGGGAGGGGCATTTAGAATTCTCAGCCAGAGAGCTCTTTGGCCTCAATAAATTACAAACCCCAGAATTCCATAGGATGTTGAAAGTGGAATAATAGCACTATAACAGCATAGTGCAGAAATGACCTATTTCAGCAACTGAGCTTCATCACCATAAGGTTGCACATCATAGCTTCTGATGCAGGATCTTGGTGAATAAGAGAGAGAGAAAAAGGGAGAGAGAAAGAGAATCATACATAAGTAACATCTGGTAAACATCAAGGCTTCCTCCTGCATCAATTTTTTTAAAAAAGGACAATTTCTTTCCACCCTGGATGCGAAGAAGTTTGTGAAAATGGATAAATTCTTCAAAAATGAACTGAATCAAAATTCTTCCTCATTTTCAACCATAGGTACGCCTACTGCTAGAGTGGAAAGGTACATATGGAAAGGTAACCAAATTCAATAGGTACGTCTACTGCTAGCAGGGAAAGGACCATATTCTATCTCCCTGTCGTGTCTTTGTTAAGTATGGGAAGCTTCTCAAGGAAGGGGGTAGGGAGGGAGATTAGATAATACTATCTCAGGAATCATGTGGATGAATCCACCAAGATTTAACAGCAGATATTTAAGGGCTAATCCTGAACCTGGTTGGAAGAAACTGTCAGCTTCAGTTTCTTCTTTGGTCATTAAAAAATAAATAAATCTCAAGTTCTTCCCACCCAGGAAATGAACAAATTTTATTTTTTAAAGAATAACTTCTCATCAAAAACAAAATGTCTCTTCTTTCAGGTGATCATTGTCCTCTTTTTTGACTATCCCTATATGGCCACCTTATAGACCAGGAATAGGAAGGGTGGAACCTTCAGTAGTGTAGGGACAGGGGAGCAATGACAGTGATGCACCCCGGCAGCTATTTTTTAGGGGTGCTGCAGCTCCTTGCTTGCCCTCCCCCATGCATGGTAGCCATGCCCCCCTGCACCATACCCTTGCCCCATGCACCGTAGCCATGCTCCTGTGCATCATAGCCATACCCCTGTTTGCCATAGTCCCACTCCCACCCCTCCGCCCATCTTTTCACCTGTCCCCCTCCACGTACTCCAAGCTCTGTCACTGGGAGCCTTCTAGATAGTATTGGACTACAACTCCAAGCAAACCAGGTCAGTATTAGGTGAAGAATCGGGCAGCATTTTGGAAGCTGCACTCTGATAATGTCAGAGGGATGGAGGCTGCATGATTCTCATCCTGGCTCTAGATAAAGTTGGCTAATAAATATTTTATTGGTACTTGTTTTAAAAAATTAAGATGTTCAACAGACCTACAAGTCAATTTGCTCAGTGAAAAAAATACGAACATAACAATCATGATAGTAACTTTCTCTTTTATTTCTCTGAACTGTAATATATACATGCTTGCTCCAAGATTTCAACAAATAAATAAATAGATTTATTCTAGTGTTGACACAGCAGTTTATTGTTGTTATGTGCCTTCAAGTCACTTCCAACTTCCAGCAACCCTAAGGTGAACCTATCATAGGATTTTCTGGGGGCTGGAGTCTGTGATACACTCAAGGCCACCCAGTGGTTTCCATAGCCTAGGAGGGAATCAGACCCTGGTCTCCAGTGTCATAATCCAACACTCAAGCTACTATACTACGCAGGCTTTCCTGACACAACAGTTACATGTTAATATTCAACACAGGGCTCAGGAGGGGTGTAGCTACAGAGGAAGGGGGCCAAGGCATTGCACCTCCAAATAAGAATTCACACATGCCCTTGAAATTTTCCTTCAGGTCAGAAACTTCTAGCTGTGCAGAGAGTGAAACACAGAAAATCATTTGTGCCTAGAACTCTTATATTGCAGTCTATATTTTCCTTTGGTAGCTTTGTTCTTTTTCTTCAGGTGCCTAAACTGTGTTTCGAAAACCATCTATCCATCCATCACTTTATTTATATCCTACCTTTCTCTCAGGCTAGGACTCTAGGCAATTTACAAAAAGGCAGAAAATTACAATAAAACATATATAGTTAAAAACGTACAAAATTAACAGTGAACCAGTATTATCTATATATGTGACAATTATAATTACTATTTATATTACTTGAACTTTAATATAAAAAAACACACAAATGCTCAACAGTAGATAGTGAAGGAAAATTTCACTGGGGGCATAATTCTTATTTGTCCTCATTATGGACCCCCCATTCTGTACCTACCTTGGGGACTCAGCAAAGCTCATCTCTTGTCTTTCCTGTCCAGCCTACCCGCAATGCAGTGCCCAAGTCATTCTCTAACAAGGAAATTCCAGCCACATCCTTTGTCACTTCAACAACATTCATTCTAAGAAAGTCTGTAGCTTGAATAACTTACACCTTTACTACATGAAAGGAAATAGGGCACAGAAAGCCCTCCTGCTCTCAGGGGGAAAAAAGGCTGCTCCTGAATACCACAAGGGGGAGAGAGAATTCAGGTCTTCTGTGCATGGAGGCCGTAAGTAGACAAGAATGGATCATGTCCTGAGCTGAGAACTGGGTAACTTCTGAGGGTTGAATGGCTGTATTTCATCTCTTAGAAAATACTAGAGTTATCCCGTTGTGGCTGTCAAAATTTAGTAGCAACTGCAACACTTCTCTATGGTGTAGAAATAGTACCAAAATGCCCGTTACCCCGTTTACTGGGGGTCCCGGAAGGGACACCTAAATAACTTTACAATTATACAAGATGGGCCAAATTAGTCAAGGGGACTGGTTGACACTGCGAGAGGCAGGGTAACGCAGCAGGATCTTGTAACCCAATGTTTATGGGGTCAGGCCAAGTCAAGAAGCAAACCATGTTGGAAAATAATGAATGATTTTTATTAAATACAGGCACACAATGTAAGTAACACACACACACAGATAACTAAGGAAAATAAAGGTTTGAGTTCGATAGTGGGATTTTCAGAGGGATAGTTGATTCGGGTGATACGGAACCTGTTCCTGGAGCCCGGAAAGAAGATAGAGAGCGAAGCTGGGCTGCGATGTATCTCAGCACGTGGAGCTGAGGGGAAGCTCACCAAGCAAAGTGGCAGCAGGGTGGTCTGGAATTCGGGAGCGATCCGAGGATGGTCTCAGAATCAGGAGTTTTTATAGGGAGAAATGTAACTGCAGGCTATGCCATACGTGGCAAAACAATGTGATTTAGGAGCAGGACAAAGCTTTGGAAAGGTCAACATTTAACATGATTAAGTCCAAAATGACAAAGAGTTAGCCAGTATGCAAATGCAGAGTGCTTGGCAGTTGAGTATTCAGCTTGCCAGGTTGCCTTCTCGGGGCAGGGAGTCCTTTGTAAACAGCGTGCATACATAATGAAGGTGTTTGCAGAGAGGTCCCCTAAAGCAAGGATCTGGCTATTTCTGGCCTGCCTGGGTGGAGAATGGAATGTCCAGCAATTAGTGGCCGAGCCTAGTTCTGTCCTTGTTTGGGGGGCTCACAAACACGTGGAGAGGGGTAGTAGAAGAGAGCCAAATTATGATATCAAAGTGATATCTGGGGGTATCTCTAAGTAGGCCTAAGCTGCAGTAACATGCCCTCTTATACCAACGCATCCTGTCAGTATGAAGTGCAGAACATCTCCTTCTCTTCCTGAGTGGGAAAGGAAAAACACGGCACATATGTTTTCTGGGGTGAAAGTGTACCCAGTTTTTAGCTACAGTGTTTTATGATCAGTGCCAGTAAATGAAGGCAATGGTGGTAGAGAATATACAAACAGATAGGGGCACATAGAAACCATTGGTTGTGGATGGCCCACGCCAGCATTACACAATGGAACTGAGGCAAACATTTTTTAAAGCCTATCAAAGGCAATAGGAAAAATTTAAGCAGATGTTTAACCATCTGTCCTTGAAAATATTTGGGTTTCAAAATATTTGAGTTTGGCTGGTCTGTGCTCTAAATCACCACATTTATCCGACTCTTGGATCTAGGAAACTTTTTTTTCTTGTTTGGTTTGGATTTGGAGCCAATGAAAAATACTCTATGACGTTCATGCCAAATTCCAGCTTCTACTAGTTGGCCTGTATTTGATTCCCAACTCGGACCAGAAATTAAAACATAATAAATTAAAAAAGTATCCATAAACTTCGGTGCTGCCCATTATGATCCAGTTGTCTTGTGTGTCACAGTCCCATTTATCTTCTCTGCATTGGTCTCCCAATCTTTTTAAGCAATAAGCAATGTGTGAGATAAAATGCTGAGGAATGAAAGGGGAAACTTGTGCTTGTATTTACTGACAGAGAGAAGGGAAAGGCCTTTTTTGACCCACAACATGTGTTTGTGTGGAAAAGAGAAAGAGTTTGAGGAAAGAGAGCTGGAATAATACCATTCTACAGTTATATCTCACAGCAGATGTTTCCATAACTTTTTTTAAAAAAGAATACTAACAAAAGTAGCATATCATGTGCAGATGTTGTTTTCCCCTCACATACCCTTTTTAGAGAGGTTCATATATCCCTTCTAGAGATTTTTTTTTATTCTCATCAAGTTCTAAAAGGAAGATCTCAAGGTTTAGTCTCCCTTCACTGTAGTTTTTCTTGTGAGTTCCACTGTCACAGAAGGAAGCTTCTGTACCTCTTCCTAGAATTGATGAGAAAATAAATATATGTGGCTGAAGGCACATCACAAAAGCTCTTCCTTAGCAAAATAATCCTAATAGTACAAAACTGCAGGAGTGGATGAGATTAACTGAATAAAATTAATAATACTACCAAAACATGGAAACTTTACTTTTTGCGGGGGATTACATTTCCCAGAATATTTATATTTATTTATATTTATATTCTGGGACCTTCAGTCCAGAAATAGATGCTCTAGATGCTACAGAAGAAACTAGACCGGACAACCATAATTCATTTTTTATAGCACCTCAAACCTCACACTTATTTTTTTTTCTGTCAATCATTACCTCCATTTCAAAACATTGTGGTTTAGCCTTCATAACTTTTCCTTACAGTAATATCTACTGTTTCTAGATACCCACATATCTGTGTGTACAAATTGCTTTTCTGCAATGCAACCCCCCCCCAAAAAAAAATTGTACAGAAAATATGGATATTTGGACACAGATTTTTGTTTGAAAACTTTGGGGAGTTGTGCATTTTGGTGCAATCCCTATACCCATTTCCAGATCCTCACATAGTTTTTTGTATATAATTAAAGTGTTTTTATGCAAAAAAACCCCATGATTTCTGCACACAAAAAAGTATTTTCATTTGTGCTCCTGCAAACAATCTCATTTGTGTTTCTGGGAACACTCTTTTCTGCATGAGAAACTCTGTGTGTGTGTGTGTGTGTGTGTGTGTGCCAAACTCCCTCATTTTTAATGCAAAAAACCTACTGTTTCCAGAAACACACATGAAACAATTTTCCTTTTTACTTACAAACACCCTCCCAAAAAAACACTTTTTTTGTGAGAAGCAAAATTTATCCTCAGATAATAGCACACACTGGAAACAATGTTTTTGTGCAAAAATAATGTTTCACACACACACACAAAACTCGTCACTTTTTTCTGAG
Organism: Ctenosaura bakeri; assembly: GCA_948474755.1. Lineage (NCBI taxonomy): Eukaryota > Metazoa > Chordata > Lepidosauria > Squamata > Iguanidae > Ctenosaura > Ctenosaura bakeri. Next base: position 316,482 of record CAOLHI010000084.1, on the reverse strand, counting down.
AAAAAAGGTTTTCAGAAATCCACTCTTTTTGTGCAAATTTGCTGGTTAAAAAAAAGAAATCTTGCACAAAACACCTGTAAATATCAGGAAAAAGCATGTTCTTCTGCACACACACACACACACAGTCCATGATTTTCATGCAAAAATACCCCACATCTATATCTGCACAGAATAATTTCCTTAAGTCTTTAGAACGTATGAGTCTCAAGTTAAAACTTTGCAGAAACTTATTATGTATTGTTTATTTGTTGGGTTTATACCTCACCTTTCTCCCAGAAAATGATTAATTTTCTTCTGCAGCAGAGACAAAAGTAAAAATTATTCATCTTTGCATGTGAGAATGAAGTAGTAGAATATTTACAACCCTACTATTACAAGGGCAAGAAGCCAATCAATGGCCCTCCAACCAGTGGTGTAGGGATGGGGGGGTAAGGGGGCAGTGCACCCTGGGTGGCATTTTTTGGGGTGCCACAGCTCCTTGCTTGCCCTCATTTGTCATTTCCCCTCCCCCATCCCTCCGCCCCCACCGCTGCCCACCCTTCCCCACTCGTGCCAAGCCACACTACTGCCTCCAATTCTTGTGGAACTACAACTCTCACCATTATCTGCACTGGTCAGGGCTAATGGTAGTTGTTTCGAGATGATGGCTTTGTTGTTCAGCAACTAGAAAGTGGCAGATGTTATTAGCATTTATAATGTAACATACCATTTTTCAAGTCTTAGATATCTCTTTATCAAATTGGCTGACAACAATGGGGAATGGGCGACCATAAGGAGAGAGGAAAAACGTTTCAATATAGGGGATGGCATTGGTCCATGATTGTTTCCCTTTTACAATGATGATGGAAGCAGCTTTTTGCAAATTAAGTAATAAGTACAAGTTCTAACTAGACAAGTAAGACTATTAATTTGTAAGTGTATAATCAGCCTGTTTCTCTGTTTTAAGATTGCAACCATCTTGACTAGGCTGGGTTAAGAAACATGGACTGAAAGTCAGCATGTGGGGGAAATAGAACTGAGTGGTTTTGCAACATCCATATTCACGTAGGGGCTACCCTGACATTACTACATATGAGCATCCACTGCACAGTGGTAGAATGACTGGTATACCATGGCTCAATATGCCATGGACACCAGTGTGCATAGGGGCACTATGTAATGTGCATCCAAACACTAAACAGGAAGTGCTGACACACAACAAGAGCACCCAAAGTAGATTGGAAGTTCCCAATGTGCACTTGAAGAGCCAACACACATCAGAAGTGCCCATTGTGAATCAGAAGAGCCCAATGCACATTGGAGCAGTCTTGTCACTGCCCTGATTACACATCTTCCCAGTTCACTAGCAGGATTTTGTTGTGCTTCTGCAACATAGCTAAGGTTTTTTAAACTTACACAATATAGACTGTGATGTGAAATCTCTGCCATTACTTTTATGAAGTGTAGTTCCCAGTACTGTAGTCAAACTGTAACTTTTTATAGCTTCTAGGACTAAGCAAAACACAAGACTGTAACCCTACATTCAACATTCCCATGTTAATGTTAATTAATTTTGTTTCCAGTGTCTAACTTTACCAACAGTTCTGAGGAACTCAAAAGCTCATATATCACATGTAGAATGTCAGTGGGTTTGATATGGGTTTTTTGCTATTCCCAACTAATATGCTACTCTACAGACAGAGTGAAACAAAATCATGTCTCAAGTATGGGACACAGTTAAGCTGAAGCATATAAGGCTGTAACCATTAAGACTATATGCAATATTCTTAAATGTGTATCGTCAGCTCAAATTAAAAAAAAAAGTGCATCACCAAGAAGAAAGAAAGAAAAGAAAAGAAAAACACAAATGTATACACACATATGCTAACATATGTAGAGATGCAAAATTAGAAATAGCTATAATTTTAAAATAAATCTTTGTATCTGTCCTGTCTACTATCAAGGACTCATAAGACTTAAATGCCCTAGGTCTTGTTCTTAAGTCAATTGAGTGAACAGAGTGGGGATGAGGAAATGTGTCCATTTAAAGTTTCTTAGACTGCAGATCCCATCATCCCTACCATTAGCTATACTAGATAAGACTAATAGGAGCTGGAATACTGTAGCATCTTTAGGATCACATATTGCTCACCTTCTGAAAGAATATTCAAGTCCTTCTGTAAGACATCACCATCATAGCAAGAGAAAGTAGAGCTTCAAAAATGGAACTTCCAAAAGGGAGATAGGAAACTGCACAGAATGCCTTCCAATTAAAAAAAAAGTCTTTAAATTGTAGTTGTAATATAGCAGTGGTTGGAAACATTGCTAATTGGGAATATAATTTCATGAATTGCTGGAGCCAACATAGCAAGCAAGATCATCATCATTATAGTTATGCCTGAAAGGATGTAAATCTTCCTAAATTTTGTTCTCTCTAAGAAAAACAAACAACTTAACCATATTTATCTTTTATGAGAGAACATCACTAAAAACTGCACATTTCAAAAACTATTCACAGTCTGAGGGGGAAAGATATTTTATGAACAGAAAAAGATGTTTTGTTGTTTCCTGCATCAAAAACCATGTGAATTTTTCACACAAAACAAATCCAACATCACTAAAAACTGCACATTTCAAAAACTATTCACAGTCTGAGGGGGAAAGATATTTTATGAACAGAAAAAGATGTTTTGTTGTTTCCTGCATCAAAAACCATGTGAATTTTTCACACAAAACAAATCCTAGACTACAAAGAATCTCATCTACTAGTATTCTCCTTGTCAGGGTTTTGTGACACCTGAGAACCCCATTTTCCCAGCCATTTTTTTAAAAAAAATATTTTTGAATGTTCTTCCCATTTCTAAACATCTCCAAGTACTGAGGAGAATATGAACTGCTGGAAAACATGAGCGAGAGAATGCTACAGTGCTTATGTTCTGCTTATGTATTTCCTTTAAGCATATGATTGGCCATTACGGGAAAAAGACACTGCACTAGGTAAGCTTTGAGCCTGATCTAGTAGGATTCTTCTTGTATTCTTACCAACACAGTAAACTACTAATGTTTTAACGTTTGTTCACCAACAGAAGGGAGGTATTTTCAGGTCACAAAGAGACATGGCCTAATTTATGAGTGATTTGATCTTTTGTACACCACAATTATTCCCAGGTAGGAGTTCTAGCTAAGAAATTACCTTAAGAACATAAGAACATGAAAGAACATGAAAGAACTTTGCTGAATAATATCAGAATGTCATCTAGTCTCACAGTCTTCTTCAAGTAGTGGTCAGCCACTGGTAAGGTATTGAGGCAGCTACCTTCCCTAATATTTGACTGTTCAACCCTGTGTGCAGGTTGCTCTAGGGATCAGATATTGGTGGGCTGTAGCAAAGTGCTGTGGTTGCTCTTGAAGCACATCCAATAAGTGGTAGGAAAGTGCTGGGAGGAAGAGCTGCATTATGAAGCCTACTCAGAGTTGAACAAGTTATTTACTCCTACAATAACTCAAACTGTAGAACCCTATAAAGTCATTTTTCCTGTTCAGAGCTAACCTGTAGTCTTCAAGATTTTGAAGAACTTTACTCCTGCCATCAGAATTGATTCATTTGCCCACCGAGTCAGCTTTTTCACATGGAATGGGAGATGGCACCATCTTGTTCTTTGCCTCAGATAGCAAAATATCTTATGCTGGCTCTGTCAGCTTTTCAGAGGCATATTGTCTCTAAGTGCAGAAATTCTATTTAGCTGTCATAGATGTTCAGAGCCCTGCATTTGCCTAAAATTTATTTAAAACCACCTATGCTACTCACTATGACAATATCCTGTAGCACTGAATTTCATAAGTTATTTATGTGTTGACCAAGCCCACCCACTAAGCTCTTAGCTAGTGTGGGGAATCAAACCCAGGCAAACATCCAATGCTTGACCATCATGTTTGTATGTATGTTGGACAAAGCTAACAATGCAGTGGCTAAAGATGGAATATATTTATTTTAAGTTCCAAAACTTTTGTATTTAAGGAATAAATATAAAACAGCAACACCACAGATGCATGCATACACAAACAATGAACCTTGGGAGAATTGAAACAGTCCAGCTAACATTTCCATGAAGGACTTAAAATCACATTATTTCTCAATTACTTATCGTCATTGATCAGCACAACAGTGTGACACGTTATTTATGGGCTACTGTGATGGATGACATCCGTTTCTATAGTAAAGTAAGCAAATTCTCTGTTTATATCTGATTAAAGTTGAAGGTCATTTTTTGATTATATTTTATTTTCTACTACAGCAATATCAGTCATGGCCTTTAGACTTGAAAACCAGCAACAAGAAAGAATAAGATGCTTTTCTACTTAAAAATTGACCACAAATCAGGACTAAAATACAATTTCCATCTGAGCAATGAGGAAATTGCCAGAAGACCACAGATAAAATGCACAGAGACCAATGATTTAATGCCTTTTTATTTAAACTCCCTACTTCATGAGAAGTACCTGTTCAAACCAACAACAATAATAGTATTGTCCCTAAAGCTCTTTACTGTTCAAGGCACCTTGGATGGATGGATGCGTGGATAGAGTAATATTTGCAAATATTCACAAGAGGCTCTCATATTTTTTTAATGTCATTGTTTCATCCTACTCAATATTAGGTTGCCTACTACTGAGACTGCAGACTTCATACTTTATCCAATATTGCTAGCCGAAAACCATTCTTGAATTATTGCTGCTAGGAACAAACTGGAAGCTTTCTGCATACCCAACATGTGACTTTACTGGTTGTTGTTGTTATTGTTATATGCCTTCAAGTTGACTCCAACTTACGGCAGGCCTATCATAGGGATTTTTGGAAAGATTTATTCAGAGAAAGTTTGTCATTGACTTCTGCTTTCCATTGCTTTGCTTTTAGGCTGAGAAAGCATGACTTGCACAAAGCTTGCCAATGGGTTTCCTTTGCTAAGTGAAACTTTGAAGCCTTGGGAAAGAAACTTTCCCAAGTTCCAGGGCTCCAATACTATAGGGGCCCATGAAACAATGATTACTCATGCTCAAGGGTGTATCAGCCATCTATGACAAAGCCATTATGTTTTCAGAAGCACAGAAAATCTTTGGAAGACAAAAAATGAGGGAGGGGAATTCTCAAAGCTAAATGAGGTCTAAGCATGATTAGTGCCTAAAGAACATTGGTAGTTTGTTGTGGGGTGGAATTTAGGGCTTGGAGTATCTGTAATCCTGACAAGTAGGATAAAAATTCTTCTTGTCAACCTCAATGTGAGATGTGAGACGCCTTACCTAGGGCTAGCCACTGAGATTGTACCTGAGGCAAGATTTGAATTAGTGACTTCCTAGTTCACTGCTCAGTTTCTTAGCCAACAAGCTCCGCTAGCTGTCAGAGTGTTTATGATGGTTAATGTGTCAGAACAAGAACAAGAGCTGGGAAAGTACTAACCTTTCTGTGCTTTGCTTGTCATATGCTATTTATCTAACCCTCTGGCCCTCTGCTGTTGAACTTCTACCAGTGTATATTTATCAGTAAGCCATTGGCAGGTGCAAATGAAACTCCACAGGGTCCAGAAATATAATATATAAATATAATGTAACCCCTTCCTTACCATTCAGTAAAATGCCAAGTAGCTGGTTTTAGAGCTAGAGCAACATTTTCAAATACTATATTGGTCTTGCAGGCCAAAAATTTCCAGTCAAGCCTATCCAAAATAGCATTTCATAGAATCATAAAAACTGTAGAATTTTAGAGTTGGAATAACTTGAGTTGGAGATAATCTAATCCAAGCCCTGCTCAGTTCAGGAGTCTTGCAGCTACAATAACTCAGAGAGATGGCTCTCTAGCCTTTGCTCATATGTCTCTGCAGAATAGGGATTATCACCACCTGAAGTAACCTGCTGTATGGTCAAAAAGCTCTTACTATTCGGTTGTTTCTCCTAACCTTTAAGAAAAAATCTGCTCCCTTGACATTACAGTCCATTGGCTCTACTTCTGCCCTCTGGAGCAACAAAAAATAAGTCTGTTCTACCATCTAGATGACAGCCTTTAGCCTTTTAGATAGAAAACCATGTCTAGAAATGTTTCGAAATACATGCTATTTGTAAGTTGTTTGCCGCCTCGATCCATATGGAGAGGCGGGATACAAATAAATAAATAAATAAAAATGTCTGTCCTTAATTTTCTCTTCTCCATTCTTTGAACTTCGAGGCATTCCTCACAGGACTTGGCCTGACTCTTCTATTGGTAGTTCCAAATAGAGTAGACCAAATGAATCAAAGGGAGTTAAATATGTGTTGGCTCACCATGTAAATAGTTCAGTTTTAAGCCATGTTGTCACTGGCCTCCTTAAAATATAGCACTGAGAAATGGACAGGTGCAGTTTGTGAGACGTTATGATATGATGTCAGTATCTTATTGGTGATTATTCTAAAGGAGCCACTGTCTGGAGCTCAGGGTGAATGTGGTCATTACTAGATATCTGTGACATCACATGATATCTTGTATGCATGACCATCACAGAGCAAATACCACAGACAAACATAAAAAAACCGCTTAAGTGCAGTGGAGAAAGATATTAAGACATTCAGTCATAAGTCATATTGATTTTGATCAATATTGATTTTGATCAAGCAAAATCAATCAGTCATATTGATTTTGATCAAATTCTCAAATGATAAGGTGTACATGTATGGAACCTTGCTCAGTGAGAAGTAAGGGCCATCAGGAGTTCAAAGGGAATCAGGAAGTTGAAGATAATGAAAAGGGCCATCCTGAGACATTATACTGTCTGTGACCCTCCCCTTCCATGTGCAACAAGCACCATTCCCCATTGTATGTGTAGAAGCTGGATGGGCTGGCAGTAGGACCTCAGAGTCCTTCACCACATCCGGGGACAGCAAACTTTTGCTGTGACACTCGCAGCTCTGTCCTTCGAGAGAAGGGAACAGCTGGAGTGTTAACACTGCTGCCCTCCAGCATCAGACATCTGAGGGTCTTGCCTCACTCTGCTCAGTGGTTTTGGGAAACTACTTGAAGAGAGCAGGATGTCCAGGTGGACTACTAAGACCCAGAGAACTCATAGCATCTAGCGGTTATGTGAATATGGCTGGGAAAAATCTGCCACTTATCTTCTCCCTATCCCACCCCACCCCAAACACACACATTTACATTTCTTAAATCTCAGAATTTTTTCATCCTTTGAATGAAAGAACATTGGTAAGTTTTGCAAAAAGTAACTGCTCAAGCAAAAGTTTCCCCAATTTCTTCTGTCCAAATTCTATTAGTTTAGCTGTTCCCTAGCATGGGGATTAAAATGTGGTACCTACCTGCCATTTAACTTGTGCTTTAATGGTATAACTAGAATAAAAGTATAAAAGTACTATAAAAGTAACATTTATAGCTTCTTAGCTAAAATCCTATTGATGACATATGCAGGCAACCTCATTCCTCTTGCTGTTTTTATTGAAGGACTTATCCAGCACTGCTTTCATTGAATAACCCCCACTTCTGAGAATAATCAACAGTAATCAACCCTTGGCCATTTTAGTAGCCAGTGGAGAGTCCAGCTAGTTTCCAGCTATTTTCCTGCACCTGGACACATAAAGACAAAGACTTTATCTTGGACTACACAGAGGTCTACACATCAAGAGGTCTGGGAGGACAGCATTTTGCTTGTGCATTTGGCTGCAAGAATACAGCTAGAAACAGTCTGGCTTCCCCTTATCTCCCCAGGCCACTAAATGACCATGGGAGGGGTAACATACTAGCAGTAGATTGGCTGGTTGCATGCACAGAGAGGAGGGAAAGAGAAGGAATGCTTGAAAGATGTTTACATTCTGCTAAAACAATGCAGGACTTCAGCCATTCTGTTTTTACTAGCACTTTGTAAACTTCTTTGGATACCAGCTCTATGAGAAATGTAGAATAATAAAGCATGAAAATAGATAGATAGATAGATAGATAGATAGATAGATAGATAGATAGATAGACAGAAAACTCAAAGGAGAACCTTCCAAGGAGTCAGATTTCATTATAATTACTGTTTTAAAAGTAGCTCTTTACTTTTTCATCACTAGAAACTAAATGCCATGTTGGTTAGCCAAGTAACATGTGCATCCAAATACTACAAGTCACCGCCCCATGGTACAAAACGTATTGTCCTTCCATCCACCTTATCAACATCTAGACATCTGCAACATAGTACAATGCACCACAAGCCAACATGTGGATCATGTAATATTGCTCCCCAGCTTTTAGCGAAAAAACCCTTTGTCTATAGAAATAACTTAAAAGGTCACAATTGCACCATGAAAACTGGTTTTATCCTCCTTCTTAAGTTTCGAATATTGTTATACTTTCATTGTTCAAGCTAATAGAGAATAAATTACAAGCAACTGGAATTAGTAATTTTTACAATTGCACGTTATTGTGAGCAATTCTCATAAGTTACTTCCAAAACCCTGAGCACTACACAAATCTTCTCTCTTTCCTACTTACCACTAGGTGGTACTCCTTGCGTCTGAGCATGTCCATTGTGCATACTCATTGTGAGTCCAGGGGTGAGTGGACATTTCTATTTTTCTGGAACATTGATATCCACCACTTGTTGTCAAATGCAAAATGGTGGCTAAGAAAAAAGAGCAGATATATATATTTAGAAAGAAGAAATGGGGCTCATCACCGAGGGAATTTGTTTTCTGTCCCAGATATCTAACTTCATTCCTGATATCTTTCCAAGATTTCTTCATTAAGACAACCGAACTAGGGGATTACAAGATTGTTGCTACAACAAAAAAATCTGGAACCAGAAACCTAAGCCAGTTTCCCACAGATTACCCAGAGAAATCTATTGGCCAAAGATGTAGGAGTTTTGGTGCCTACTCATGGCTTTGGCCAAAAGGATCTCAGATCATGATAAGATTTACTGGGTATATTGCAATCTGTCTTTTGCTCCTCTCAACTTTAATTGATTTCTAAGTCTGAAGAAAGAACTCTACCTTGGTCACTCTCAAGTGACATTTGCACCAGTGTCCTTATATGACCAGGCCTATAGAGTCTTTGGAAGCTAGGAAAATAACCTCTTCACTAGAAAACTAAGGAGAGAAGTCTGGGCAGAAAACCAGAAGGTTGCAACCCTGATATCTTCCATGTACCAAAATCTGCCGAATTGGCAGATGAATTTCTCTTCAACATTGGTGATGGACCATCATTCTATATAAAACCTGAATGCAGTTGGTTAGTATAAAGAATGCTGGCTGGTGGGTAAACAGCGTCAGCACCCAGCACCTTGCTGCCACTTTTTCTCATCTTCCATCTAAGGCTACCAACTGACTCTAACTAGTTTTTTGGGGGGACATACAGCTAGAACAAGGACTGGAAACTGACCAAAATTTCAGGCTACACAAACAATAAGATCTCTGAGAAGGAAAGAACTAAGAAATGGGGGAATTTGTGGGTGAACAGTATGTGGTTTTGGGGATGAACCCAAATGACAAAAGATACTGCCTGCTCTTGATTATTTCAGGAGAGATTTCATGCTCTGGGGACCCATATCTCTTAATTTCTGTTAATGATCTAGTCCAGCATTTCTGAATTTAGACTTCAGAAGCCACATTCACCGGGTTTAAGAGATCCCAGCAACAACAGGTCCTAAATCAAAACCAATTAATTGCTCTTTATCAGCAACTCTTGACCCTCAAATTACAGCTGCCTACTGCACTATGTTCCAATTGTTCTGTATTTTTTTTAATCAGCTAAAAGCAGCCTTTGTTGCTGCTACTATATTAAATAGTTACACTCACATGTGTTATTTTGGTTTTGGTTGGTAACTGCTTCACCCCCATGTTACTATGGAGATTATCTACCCAACTGGTTTGCTTACCAACTGCTGTGCTGTCATTGCGCAATGATTAATTTATAAAACTGATCCAAAAGCTTGGGGGGAGGAGGGGGGAAGTCACCAATATTTCTCACAACTTTCTTTGATTTATTTCCTGGTGTCAGCCAAGGCGTAACATTTATTATGATTCACCTTAACTTGATGGCATTCCATTTTTCTTATTGAAGAAGATGTTCCTGGAGAAAAAGATCAACATCCCCTTAGACTTCGGGATATCACATAATAAATGAGGAGGTCTGGTTTTCCTCACAGCCCCTATAGGAAGGAGTGTTTATGTGGAAGGATCAAGCCCCCAATGGAATATTTACAGAATTTGTTGCGAGGTGTTGAACTATAAATCTCAAGCTTGAAGTCTACATCAAATAGAAGCGAAGACCTATAAAACACGGTGTAAAACAAGATGTCAGGAGACAAAAATGTAAATATTTTAAAGAATTATTTAAATCCTTAAGTGTCTGCCACATAAATAACGCAGAATTTATGTTATCAAATGGACTTGGGGGCTAACATTCTAAATATTATAAGTGAATTAAATATTTTTCACTACAGTAACTCAATAGAAAAAGCCAAAGGTTGGGCTTCGGGTTGAATTGTAGGTTGTTCACCTGATTAATATAACTTTTTGGCCAAGGTAATTGAATTTTTTTAGGTCTTCGGCATGTTTTGAATTTTTTTAACCTCATCCATTCCCAAAGCAATCTAAGAAACTAGGTCCTTAATAGTCCCATTTCACAGATGATGAAATGAGGCCGAGCTATTGTAATTTGGCCAAGGCCACCCAAAGAGTTTTCATGATGGAGGAGAGAAGCTGATGTTCAATCAGGAGTAAAAGTTCTTTATATTGCCAAGGGCTGTATTCCATCAGGAGTTATCTGTTGGGAAGCACAAGCCAACCGTACACAAGGATGGGACCAAAGCTAGCGATGTACATGGCCAAAGTCCAATGTGGCCAGGAGTTTAGCAAGAGCTTCTGAATTAGTCCAAACTGATACTTGGCGGGGGGAGCCCTTTACTGAACTATGAATGTACACAGCAGACACAGAGAAGTCAAAGCTGCACAATTTTGTTTTTAATTTTGTTTTTAATTTGTTTTTAATAGTTAATGTGTTTTAGGGGGTTAGAAGGGTTGGTGGGTGGGGAAGATGGGTTACATTTTAGTGTTTTTAATGTATTTATATACTGTTGTAATGCCGCCTCGATCCACTGAGAGAAGCGGGATATAAATAAATATTATTATTATTATTATTATTATTATTATTATTATTATTATTATTATTATTATTACAATTGAAGGAACACATCTCTTAAATCTAGGCCCTTTCCACATGCGGCGAGGGAAATGCTCCCTGCCGCTACTCACCAACTTTTTTGTGGGTCTGGGCGAGTCCGTTGGGACAAAGAGCAGTGCGAGCTCATCGCTCTGCACTGCTCCGGCATCCAAAATGACAGCTTCCAGTTGGTGGAGGCTCTCCACCAACCAGAGAAGCTTGCCAGCTTAAAGCCCGCCCCCGGAAGATCTGCAGGCACGCACTAGTGCACACCTGCAAATCTGCACCGGAGCGCAGCGATGGAGCGACACAGGGTCATGCACTCCGTACTTTTTAAAAGCCTCTTAAAAGAGGTTTTTTTAAAAAGCACGCTGTGCAACCAGTTCTGGTCACCCCGGAGCGGACTGAGGTGCAGAACTATGAAAAGTAGTCCACCCCAGTCCACTCCATGGTGCAGAAGACCTCTGTTGGAGGTTGCTCTGCACCGTTTTAATAGGCCGGTGCGGAAAGGGCCCTAATGGAGGAACTCAAGCTAAAGAGAACATTCTTAGCTTCACTTAAAACTAGGCAACCCTATGCATGCATCACATGGCTGTCCAAACCTCTCTGTCCCATACCTTTTCTTAGCTTTGTACTTTGGATACCTTCTGCTGGGACATGAGTTGAGTATTACAAAACATTAAGAGCATCAGCCTTTTAAATACACCTTTTCTAGTGTCATCCAATTTAAAGTGTCCCAAGGGAGGGGCCACCCCCTTTTTCTTCTCTCTTCCCCTGCCTCTTTCTCTGCCATTGTCAAAACTTTAACCTCACTGAAACTCCTCAAAAGACTCTAAATTCACTTCAGAATACAAGTGAAGCATACATGAATGACTGCATCTTGCCTAGAAAACTGTGTACACCAATTTTCATAGATAGATAGATAGATAGATAGATAGATAGATAGATAGATAGATAGATAGACAGACAGACAGACAGACAGACAGGTTGGTATCCCTGCTTGGCCATGGAAACTCACATTGTACCCTTGGGCAAGTCACACTCTCTCAGCCCTCCGAGGAAGGCAATTACAACCCCCTCTTTTTATCCCAGTGGCAGACATTATCCCAGGGAGATATAAAATTGATATCAGATATGACTTCCATGCCAGAGAGATTGCTCAGGTGAGTGCATAGACAAACAGGTCGAACGACTGAACCTAGGTCAAGGCCAGGAAAATACCCAGTCACGTTTCCCAGGGAGGCCTCAGGCTAGACACGTCTGCACAAAGGGTCTTCAGCCACAAATAGCCAACTTGAAGGGATTACCGGGTTTTCCCCAGGTTGAGCAACTCCAGCTTTGGAAAATTCTACAAGAGCAAGGTCGATATATATGAATCAATCATGCAAACCATCAAGTTACCATTGTGTGGAATTTTTCCTTTTATTTTGGCCATTGTTCTTCCCAGGACAGGGCCTGCCCTTGAGGTACATTCTGCCCTATAAGTAGACCCTGTTTTTGAGAGTCTCTTCAGAGAACTCCCACCACACCAGACCAGCACTCTTGTTAGTCGAGTGCTCCCCTCAGCCGCCTCTCTTTGCTGAGCTCCTTCCTTCTCGTCACTTCCCAGACTGAAGATTTCTGGATAGATGCCGTATCACCGCCTTTACTCCCTCTCTGCTTTATCCCCTATAATTTTCACCTTTTTCCCTTCTCGATAGGCCTTGTGTGCATGAGTGATTGCGTTGGTATGTGAGAGCATATTTGTTAATAAAATCCATTTATTAGTACGATTGTCTGGCTTTTGGCTTCATCTGATCCCGTAAAAATTGGGTAGAAGATCCTGCTGGGTTACCCTGCCCTTCGTTCTGCTAAGGCCAGTGCTCCGCTAATTTCCCATTTCTGCATTTTTGACATGAATCAAGATGTCCCCCAGGGGACCTCCAGAAGTCAGGGTAACACTCTGAACAAACTTTGCTAAGGAAACCCCACGATTGGTTCACCTTGGGTCCAGTATAAATCAGAAATGACTTGAGGCCACACAACAATAGCAAAAATGCTGAATATTAAGGCAAGCTGTTTTAGTTTCTTCCTTTTTCAGCTGCTCTGAAAAAAAGAAGGAGGGACAGATGATATGTGCCCTCCAACAATTCACAGATGAAAACTGGGATACAAGTGGCCAAGTAACATCAGAGTATGGAAAAAGGATGTCGCAAGAGAACAGGAGGGCAAAAGTTAATAATGAGGAAGAACACGCAGAACTACTCATTTAAACAAAGTAACTTTGGGATTGATGTGTTTAGGAAGAAAAGAAAAAGAATACAGGCTGAAATCAATAAATACAATGTGCATGTACACATGCACAACAGGATTAACGACACATATAATATTATATAATACATTATTTTAAAATCAAAATACCTTTATCAGAGCAGCTCAAATTACAGTTTTGTCTCAGATGCACTGTATGAACTCTGCATTCATACTCCCCTCCCACTGCTCAATGCTCCTTACAGGTCAGGTCAGATCCCAGATTACCTATAACATAAAACACATGCTGTCACCTTGAGGCAATCGTAGCTTCTCAGTCTAAGCTACTTCACTGGATTGCTCTTGGAATAAGAATGGGATAGGCAGAAAAATAATGTGCAGTATTATGAGCTCCAGGATATGTACTTCCATAACAAAGCATGATTTTGTGGGCTTTATTTCTTTAGCAGAAAATTTGGTATCAGAGGCAGAAATGACATGTAAAAGAATAGGGATAGGTTCTCACATTGCAAAGGAGAAGAGCTGTTCAACATGACTCAGGGAGCATTTTATGCAAAAACTAAAAATGTGTATATGTGAAATAAAGCAGTTAGGTCAGGTAAGCCTCTCATAAAAATAAAAAAATTAAAAAAAAATAAAATTGAAGCTTCTTGATACCACTTGAAAGCTTCTCCCAAAATGCATCAAGGATGACTTTTTTTTTTCACCACCCTCCATTTTTCTTATCATTTCCATTTTGGTGACCAGATTTAGAAATGTATGCTTTTTTAACATGCTGAGGGGAGCTGGTGAGGCAGCTTTATATCCCCCTTTTCTTTATCTCTCTGTTTTGCTGTTCATGCATGTTCAGTAAGCAATTCTGAAGGCAGCTGCAATTTACCTTGCCTGTTGTAGGCAGCAGGTTCAGCTAGAGCAGAATCTAATTTTTTCCCAGCTCAACATTGATTGCACTGTTTATTGCAGACACACTGCTGCAACCCATCACCAAAAGTCTGTGCTTCCTCCAGCTCTCCTTCACCATTCTCCCAGCAATGCCAATGCTGCTAAGAAACTTCCAGCTCGATGAAAGGTGAGGAAGAAAGGTGACAGGTCAGGGACAAAAAAATTTCTAAAAAGGAGTTTCAGCATCAAAGATTTTAATAACTGAAGTATCCTCCTAGTTAAGAAAAGGCTTTATCACAAAAGGCAGGTAAAGCTGGATATGATTAATGATATCAGTTGCAATGCTCTTGCTAGCAAAACAATTATGTTTAGGAATGATGCTAATTAAAAAATCTATTAAAAATCAACATCTGATGCAATGATAAATATCTCAAGACCAGCTTTGGGGATTTGTTTTTTTGTTTTGTTTTTTCTTGTGATAGCCTCAGAAAACATGAAGGAATAGCTTACAAGTGAATAATTTTTAGGGCTTTATAAGGTATCTTGAAGAAAAGATTAAGTATATTCCTTATCACCCTGATCTACATCAGTAGATGCATTGGTGGGAGAATTCCCAGTTCTCTTCATTAAAAGAAGGCAAATAAAAAATGTACAGTTATCACATCACATTCATGGGTTTAACATTCACGGATTTTATTATCTATGAGTTTCTCCAACCCCTACACTTCCACCTCAAGCACCCTTTTTCTGGGGGAACCTTCCTACTCAGACTGTGCAGCCCTTTAAAAACCTGCCTCTGATCTTTCTCCTTCACCAACCACTGCCTGGCCAGCTAAGGAGAACTTGTACCCCAATTTCTTAGCACCACAAACCTTCTCCTGATGTTATCCCATGCCCAAGGAAGGAGATGGTGAGAGAGAGGAAGTACAGGGCCATCATGCCCATGTGTGCCCTTTCCCTCTCTTTTCCCTGATCTGGGCCGCTCTGCACTAGACTGTTATAGCGCTATGATTCCACTTTCAACATTCTATGGAATCCTGGGGTTTGAAGTTTCGGGAGGGGCTGGCTGGCCCCTACCGAAACTGCAAACCCCAGGATTCCATAGGATGTTGAAAGTGGAATCATAGCGCTATAACAGTCTAGTGCGGAAGCGACCCAGGTCTGGACCTGGGTGTCCATTCTCCCCACGATGCCTTGGCTGCCTTCCCACAGATACACACACACACATTTTGATATTTGCATGTTTTCCACTTTTGTGGAGATCTTGAGCCCCTAACCTTAAGAGCTTGTGGAGGGATGACTGTATACCCCAAATGTTGTTTGTAAACAACATTTGTAAATGAAAGTTGGTGTGATGTGGTTTAGTGGTCAGAATGTTGCGCAGGAACTTGAGAGATCCAGATTATCATTTCTAGTGAGTCACGTAATTCAGTGGATGACCTGGCGTCAGTCACTCTCAGCCTGGCCTTCTTTGCAGGGTTGTTGTGAAGAGAAGGCAATTAATGCATGCTGCCTACATATAATTGGAAGAAAGGTGGAACATAAATCAAATACTAAAAAATAGGTATCTATATAGCTACACCATTTTCTGATTTACCTTTGCAGAGTTGTTTCTCTGCTAATATATCTTACGAGGCTTATCTCCATCAGTAAAATGCTTTCAGAGTAAAATATCTTAAGGCATTTTATTCTGAAAGCATTTTACTGATGGAGATAAGCATCACAAGCAGTGTTCTACCAAGCTGTTCAGTAGATGTCCATCTGCTCATAAGTTCTATGATTATCTCCAGGGGTTTCAAAAGCACCAAGAAGAATCAACCAGAACTTGTACACTCAGCATGGAGGGAGCCATATCTTTAAAGCATAGTTGGGCAAGCAGAACCCCATGGGCTGCATGTGACTCTCCAATATCCATGGCAGTCCACCTATGCTCAGCATCCTTATAAACATGTACACATTCACACACACATACACACACACACAGTAGGCATATGTCCAGATTGATAAGAATTGCATCTAACTCTGATCTTGCCCTTGGATCTTCTCCATGCCATTGATCCTACCCACTGTGTCTCTGCAGCTACTGAGATGCTTCATAAACTGGAATTTGGGTCTTGGACCAAAAAATCAGTTTTTTACCCCTGCTCTACAAAGCTCAGAGTTCTCTCCAGTGTTATCCTCTCAACAAACCTTCAAGGTCGATTAATCTGACAGCTAAACACTCACCTCTCTCTTAAAATTTATATTAAAATTTTAATCTGATTTTATGCTGAATTACCTATAACAGGGATGAGCAAACTGTTGCCCTATTTAATAAATTAAATAGCTTCAATTTAAATATATTTTAATTAGTTAGTTAGCTAGCGTATTGAATTTATAGCCTGCCTTTCATCCAGAAGAGTAACCACTAATATATAAGAATATCTTATATTTAAGTCTTTATTTTTGTCTATGTATGTGTATATGTGTCTTCAAGTAACCTGTCAACTTATGGTGACCCCATGAATTTCATATGATTTTCTCAGGCAAGGAATATTCAGAACTTGTTTTGTCAGTTCCTTCCCCAGAAATATAGCCTCCAGCACTTGGTATTCGTTAGTGGTCTCCCATGCAAGCACAGGACTGACCCTGCTTAGCTTCCAAGATCAGACAGGATCTGTTGCCTTTAGAGTATTTAGGCCATTTTTTGCTCTGATATTAAATCCTACCCACCATCACCCACCCACTGCGATATTTCTGGCTATGAGTCTTAGGCTTCATGTTCTAACTTGTCCCCTTGGAAATACAGAATATTCAGATTGGGCAATCAAATAATTCTTTTCTGTACTCCCTTTGGCACACAGTGCATGTGCTTGGAAGACTAATAAGATCAAGTGACTGGGAGCACTAAAGGGAAACAGACAGTTGTTCCATATGACAACAATGCTCCTTAGAGAAAGATACGATCTACATCTTGCAACTCAGAAAACATGAAGCTGATGTAAGATGCTTTTCAGAGATGTGGCTGCAAACTTGACTATTGCAGATGCACACGTGTAATTTTTGGGCTTCTCTCCTTTTTACTACAATAACCACCCTAGAGGAATCTTGGCATTTCTTCCTTGATCTTGGCCTCTCTCCCTCCCTCTCCTCCCTTTTTCTTCTTCTTCTTTTTTTTTAAAGTGAAGCTAAGATGCCTGCCACCTTTACAAAAATTAATTCCTTCTTTGAATTTTAATCACGACATCCTTTTTTGTAATTCATGAGCTGGATGCTAATCAGCTCTTGAGTCATACTTGGGATAAATGATTCAGGGTGGTACACCTTCTGGGCAGGAAGGCAGAGGAATACAACTTGTAAATGCAAGATGTTGCTGTTTCCACTGGGCAGTGCTATGATCCAAGCGAATGATAACATGTTGGTTGTAGTCATAGGCGCCTGAGATACCACAGCTGCCTGCATTCCCCACTTGGCTCTTTTGACAACAAGAGCACAATGGTAATATGAGACAGGCAGTTCCCAGTTCAGGATTAGCTGGGACATATAAGGCAGGCTTATATAAACCCCACCTTAAGTTTCACAGGCCTCTCAAGAGGTAGGTAGACCTCAGTTAACAAAGTAGATGCATTCTTGGAGGTTAATTTTTTAACTGAAACTTTGATACCAGGGACAGAAATAATATGGAAAGAATAAGGAGGGATATGCTCCTGCACCGCAAAAAAAGAAAAAAAAGAAGGGAAGTTCAATATGTTTCAGCAAACTTTTTATTCAAAACTAAGAATATGCACATGTGAAATGAAACAACCAGGTCAGATAAGCTTTGCATGAGTTCAGAAAAGCATCTGGAATCTTCTAGAGACCATTTCAAGGCTTCTTCCAAAATGTATCCTGGGATTATTATTTTTTCTTTGACTAGTCTCTACTTTCCTAATAATTTCCATTTTAGGGGCCAAGCTTACACATCTGTGCTGTTTTAACATGGTGAGGCTTACCTGCTCTCCCTCTGTCTCTCTCAAGCATGCTCAGTAAGGGATTTTGAAGGTAGCAGCTGTTTCCTTTGCCTGTTTTAAGGAGGCACATACGGCTACAGTTGGATTGACTAGAGAATTCTTCTCTCCCCTGCTCAAGCGTTACTTCTTTGTTTATTACAGACATGATTTGATGATTCAAGGATTTGATTAAAATATTCTTTCTAAAAAAATCTCTAGGTCCTCTAGCATTTCTATTGCCAACTTCCACTGAAAGGTGACTACAGAGTTGTGATGGAGAACCTAGAGATTCCTAGAGAAGTGTTCTCTCAGGTTCCCCCCCCCACATATCTGATTTTTATTTCTGTGCATGGTTTTTTCTACTTTTGCAGGGGTTTCACTTTCCTCATCCTCACAAAAGTCGAGGATCAACAATATATTTAATTTATCCCCAAAGTTCCAAGTATCTACTGAAGTGCCAGTGCAGAACTTGATTGCAGGAGTCTTCTGCCTGTTTTGTTCAGTTGTCTTTCAACATTTGTATATAAACCTTGAAGCCACAAATAAAAGACACACAACAGGTATAAGTGCATAACAGAAGTTCTATTACAAACAATTCACTCCTTTGTTGCCTCCTAAATACTAAATGAAAATACTACTACCTTGTTAAGGGCGAAAAGACCCCATGTCTTAGCCCTGGCAACAGCAGCTCCTCTTCTCTCTTTCTGAACTCAACTATTAATTGCAGCTCCTTCCTTAGGCTTTTCCCACCTGCTGGATCAACTGAATAGCTCACAGGGGTTACAATGGCAGACCCACAACCATTGCGAGGTAATCCATTTTACCTGAGTGTGCACACTACTCACCACAGCCTAGAGAGCTGAGAGCATAGAGGGCAGGTGCCAGCCATGCTGGCAACAAATGGACAGCTGCCAGCATTTAATTAATTAATTAATATCCCTCCTTTTCCCTCAGCACAGCATCCAAGGTGAGTAACAACTAAATAAAGTACAGCTAAAAAAGTTACTAGTACACAAGAAAAATTTAAAACAATTTTATTAAAACACAAAGTTAAAACAGTCCAAAACACAGGCCATTTCTAAACTACACTGTTATAATACTATTATTCCACTTTCAACCTCCCGAGGAATTCTGGGATTTATAGTTTACTGAGGCCAAAGAGCTCTCTGGCTGAGAATTCGAAGTGCCCCTCCCTAAACTGCAAACCCCTGGAATTCCATAGGATATTGAAAGTGGCATAATAGCACTATAACAGTGTAGTGTGGAAATGGAGATAGTTAAAGCATAATTTTTCAAACAAAAGATGAATTAAGTGCCAAAGACCTGCCTAAATAAAAAGGTCCTTGCCTGCAAAGAGAAAGAGAGCAGAAGGGAGTTAACCCAAGTTCTTGTGGGAGGGGATTACACAAGGGAAGAGCTGCCACCAAGAGGCCCTCCCCTGGAGATCTTAAAAGTCAGGCAATCTCATTTGGTAATTAGAAGCCATCACTGCATATCAAGACCTGGGAAGTGTGGCAGTGTTGAGAGCACAACCAGCCCCTGCTCCTCACACTCACACTGTGAACAAGGGATTTGGGGCATTCCTATATCACACAGATATGAGACAGGCTTTTTTTATCCCTAAATACGAGAGATTCAAAAGAGGATGCCTAAAAATGCTAATGATAACACAAAAGTCCATCCTAGAAATCTAGCTAGGGACTCATTCATACTATCCACTTGTAGTGCTATGATTCCACTTCAGATGCCATTGTTCCATTGCATGGACTGTATGACAGTGTAGGGAGGGGTATTTACAATTTTTTGCCAGAGTGTCAAGCTTGTCAAGCTTCAACACCCAGAATTTCATAGGATGTTGCCACTGCAGTTAAAGCAGAATAATAGTGCTATAATTCCATAGGGTATATGGACCCTAAACATATGCCTCAGTCTTGGGAGCAGGGGGAGGATGGGGAACCTTTTCCAGTCAGGGAATGAATTCAATCACTGAGAGTTTCCCAGGGGTCAAATTCCAGTAGTGCATGGGGCCAAAGACAAAAGGGTGGGGTCAAAAATACAAGACTATTTTAGTTTAAAGCTCTTTCTATCAGTGACTAGGCTTAAGCTAGACATTTTAACATTAGGCAGAATGCACAGGAAACCACCAAGAAATAATGTCATGGGAAACAGTGTGTGACTGTCTAAAGAAAAAGATTGTGTACCAAGACCTGGTTACAGAAAACTTACAACCCACACCTCAATTACTCCACTGGCTGCCATGCTGATTATGACCTATAGGTCATAAGCCCTATATCACATGTATCAAACACAAGGCCTGCAGGTTGAATCCAACCCACCAGGCCATTTCATGTGGCCCTCCTACCTCTCCTGCAGCTGTGGCACACACACACCCCACAAACCCAATCTCCACATTGCGGGCACCCAGCTGCCAATATTCTGAAGAGTAGTCCAGCAGCCGGCACTCGCAATCTACTTCTATTTTTGACTGCTCCTCTGTTCAAGTCTCACCATCAGAGCATTACCACAGGTTACCATGGCAATGCTCCACAGGACTCTTAAGAGTTGGACAGAGGAGCAGTCATAAGTAGAAGTAGATTGCGAATGCTGGCTGCTGGGCCCCTCTTCAGAATATGTGGGGATTGGGCTCACTAGGTACAGAGAGAGACTGGGGTGCAGAAAGAGCCACAGGGGAGGGTGAGCAGAAAGAGGCACAGGTAATATTTGTCTGGTGATTTAAAAAAATAACTTTCTGTTTTCAAAACTCATTTTTCAATAAATTGTACAATAGTTGTACACTTGAATATCTGCTTGTTATTATTTTTCCTAGATTTCTAGTTTCAGAGCTAGTTATTACTAAAACCAGTAATAATTGAATGCAGAGGCAATTATTTAATATGATAAAAGAGTAGATACATTTATATAGTCTTACAGATACAACCAGCCCTTTGAGGGCAACCATAATGCTGATGTGGCCCAAGATGAAATTGAATTTGACACCCCTGCCCTATATGGTATAGGTCCACGCTACGTATTTGTCAGTCTGTATCTCCTTGTATGATCCTGTCTTGACCCAGAGGAATTCATGAGAGGATTCTTTTTGTCCTACCACATTCACAGGTACAGTAGGGTTACCAGAGTAATAACTGGAATAGGGCTCCTGTATCTTTAATGAGAAGAGGGGATTTCAGCAGCTGTTGTTTGTTATTTGACCAGATAACAAGTAACATCTACTGAAGCTCTCTCTTCTACACAACTGTTAAAGGTACAGGAGCCTTTCCCAGTTTTCAGTCTGGCAGCCCCAGTTTGTAGGAACACATGATGCCCTTCTCAGTAACTGTCCACAAGCTCTTCAACACCATCCCTTATTTTTGTGTTCTTTCAGGTCAGTTCTGACTTATGACAATCCTAAGGCAAGCCTAACACAGGGGCTGAGAGTACATGATGTGCCCAAAGTCATGGCTGACCAGGGAATCTAATCCTCGTCTCCAGGGTTGGAGTTCAGTACTCAAACCACTGCACTACACAGGCTGTCCAACTCCACTCCCAGTGAGGCTAAAATCTCTCCTGTCCTGGGGTTTGCAGTCTAGGGAGGGGCCTTTAGAATTCTCAGCCAGAGAGCTCTTTGGCCTCAGTAAACTACAAACCCCAGGATTCCATAGGATGTTGAAAGTGGAATAATAGTACTATAACAATATAGTGAGGAAAGGCCCTTATCAAAGCATCTTAGGGCCTTTCCTCCCTACACTATTATAGTGCTATTATTCCACTTTCAACATCCTATGGAACCCTGGGGCTTGCAGTTTATGGAAGGGCATTGCATTTGGAATTTTCAGCCAGAGAGCTCTTTGGCCTTGGTAAGCTAGAAACCCCAGAATTCCATAGGATGTTGAAAGTGGAATAATAGCACTATAACAATGTAGGGTGGGAATGGCCTAAGAGAAAAAGAATATATTCAAGAAGGGTGCAAATTGAAGACTATGATGAAATCTGGACCTTCATGAACTATCATGGATGAGGCACAGTAAAAGTTTTATCTGGAGGCATCCTAGTAGCCCTTGCCATGTGTTCATTGATGGAGAATGAACTCCAATGAAAGAAAGGGCAAGCAGAGCCCTGCATTAACATTGAAGTAGAAGCAGAGACAACTGATGGCTTCCATGTCACTAAAGAAATGCATCCACACTGGATTTTCATCTGAAACTGAAAAGAGCCATCCTTTAGCCCCCAAATATATTGAGCATCTAGGATAACTCTTTTAAAGTGCAGAGTAATCATCAATTTAAAAATTTGCTATACTGCACTGTTAGGGCATCAACCATCCCCATCTCCCTAAAAACTGTGATCAGCTTTATTGTGTTAGGCTCCATATACAGAGGCAGCAAGTTGTGCAAACACCATTTGCAATGAATGAAATTTTCTCAAAGCTACAATTCCAGGATTCTCTGAGAGAAGCTCCATTCTACAGCTTGCAAAATTAACAAAAAAGACTACAGCTGCCAGACTATTGGGTGGCTGTGATGTATGAAGCACATATAGTCACACTGTGTAGATGTGTAGCTGCTATAGGTTATACTACAAAGGAATGTTGGTTAACAAATGCTTTAGCAAAATAGCTCTTCCCCACCACCACAATTCCTATAATGATAATCCCCTACAAAAAAACAAAACAAAAAAACACCAACATTTGCTTGGGTTCTACTGGAAAGAACATGATTATTACATCAGTTTCACTCTGTGCTGTAAAAGGTCTCAGTTCAGTTTTGATTGGCGTATTTACCAGTCCAAAAGCTTTAACTGTCTGAGGGTAGGGAAGTAGACCACCGCTCCATAACAGACCCAATCAGGGTGCATAACTACCCAAATCCAGCCAAATTATTTTGACACATGAGGAAGAAACACTCTCCAACTCTAGCAATAAGACTACCAAAAAAAAAGCCAAGTAAATAAGAAACAGTTTTATTGGCATTCAGTTTTCATAATGTAACTTTGCATGAGATAGCCATATCACTACTTTATGGTAGGATTGGCCCTCCATGACACCCTGGGTTAAAAGTCCACAGGCAAGGAAAACTGGAAAAGGCCTGGCTTTTGAAAAAAAAACAAATGGCTTTTGAAGATCTGTTCCCATTGGACTGAATGAAGCTGCCTGGGTGGAATCTGTACCAATTCTTAGTCAAGAAAAATCTCTGTCTGCCAAAGCAATATAACTAAGAGCTGTGGTAACTGGTGGCATCTGTGTCCCACCACTTTCACAGGTATATTTCGTGAAGGCACTCAAGAAAGTCTTCTTGGTGGCTACTCCAAAACTGTGGAATACTCTGCCACAGGAAATTGGGCAGGCTCCCTCCCTGCCCTCTTTCTGCTGACAAAGATCTTTTAATATGAACAGGCATTCGCTGACTAAGTAGTTGCACAGAAAGATCCTTTAATGGAATCTATGTACTGCACTTTTGTCATGTTTGCATGTAGTCAAATAATTTTAAATTATTTTGAAGTACTGATGTTTTAATATGGTAATTTATTACTTTTTATTATTAGGCTTTAATTCATGCACCTTGATTTCATTCATGCTGTGAGCAGCCTTTGGTCCCATTTGGGACCAAATATCCTGAAGACAGCATATCCCATTTGATCTTCAAAACTAAGTAGGGTCAGACCTGGTTAGTGCTTGGATGGGAAACTGTCAAGGAATGCCAAGTGCTGTAGGTTATGTTTCAGAAGACGGAAATAGCAAACTACCTCTGGATATTCCTTGCCTAAGAAAACTCTATGAAATGTATGGGCTCCCCATAAATCAACAGTTGACTTCATGGCCTATACACACACAAAGGGATGGTGGGAGGACATAAATTAAATAAAGAAATAAACTCAAAGGGGATGGTGAATCTGTTCTGGGTTTTTGCCTGAATTTTAAAGGAGCTATTTGTGATGCTCAACCTACTTAGAGGAAAACTCCTTGAATAACTCCTTTAAAGTTCTGACTAAAAGTCAGAACAGACTCAGCATTTTACTGACAGGTAATCCACCAGCCACCACAACTTGGGCAAGAAAAAAAGGTGTGGGGGGGCAAAACTTTCATACTCCAATGAGCTTTTCTGAGCTTTTCAAAGGTGTACCCATTGACTTTTGCTGACAAGTAAATATTGGGCTTGCTGGTCTGAGCCAGCTGGGCTTTTCTTAAATTCTTAGACCCTTATGATCTCACTCCCCTTTTCCCTCCTTGTTGCAGGCAGAGTAAGCCGGCTCCCCCAGACAGCAAATTTTGGCTTTCATGAAAAAGGGAAGGAGCCAAATAGGAATTATTTTATTGTTCTGCACCTTCAAGTGGTTTCTGCTTTATGTCGACCCTAAGGTGACCCTATCCCTGTATTTTCTTGGTAAGATTTATTCAGAGGACGTTTATCCTTGACTTCCTCTTAGGCTGAGAGAGTATGGCTTCCCCCAGGCCATGGCTGAGTGAGGATTCCAGGCTAGTCTCCCGGAGTCCCAATCCAGCATACAAACCTACTACACAATTCATTGTTTATTTTGTTATTCCCGCATGTTTGCTAACAAGAACGAGAGGAGACACAGTTGGCTTTAGGTAAGTACTCCGATGTCTGCTGCGGGAAAGTCTACTTGCTGCTGTGCCTCAGGCAGCAAAGTATCTTGGGACAGCTCTACCTGTGCAAATAAAAAGGGCAGGTTCAGGAGAAGGAAGGATGGGGAAAGCAGGTTGTTCAGTTCCTCTGACTGGAGGGTCGGTCTCCTCTCTTTCTCTTTGCATTCATGCTCTGAATTCTAAGTCTCCTGCCTCTCTCCAACCACACGGTGTTAACAGCGCTCTGTTTTTTCCTCCAGCCCTTCCTGGGGTCCATCCGGCTCCAGGAAAGGGGCAGTAAATAATCGGATTGAGAGGTTTTTTCCTAATCCCACCTCGATCTGTTGCTTTCTCTCTCCCTATCTCTCCTCTCCCTCTCTCTCCAATATCACTAATGTCATCTCTATTGGCTGCATTAGACAGATGTTCAAAAGCTCCCTCTCTCGTTTAATCTGATCCCTCTGTAATACTTTCACTGCTATTAAAGCCACATGCATCTATCTACCCGCGTCCCCCTCCTCCTCCTCCCTCCCCCCCCCGCCACACTAAGCTTTTACTTTTCCAAGAGGAGTGGAGTGGAGTTAGATCGCCTTTTCCAGGGCAGAACGAAAATCTGCTGGAAAAACAAGACAATGAGATTCTCTCTCCCGGCTCCACTCCATTTTCCCCTCCATCTGTTTAGATATCAAAGAAGAACCACCGCAAACGAAACGCGAGGGGCCCGTTCTGTCTTTTCTTGAATAATTAGGAACGCGCCAGGGAGGGTGGCCACGTTCTCTGGAGTTCGATCGCTCCCTCTCGTCCAACGGCAGTCCAGTTCTGAAAACGGGATTTATTTATTTTTTCTTTCAAAAATAACTCTTTGAAGGGAAGCATTTTACCGGTAGTTATTGTTTTCTAAGTTATCGTTGCTCGGATAATTGCTGGTCTTGTTCTGAGCTTTGAGAAAGAGGGAGCTTTAAAAAATTGTTGTTGTGTACTTTTGCATTTTCCAGTTCTGCATTTATTTAGTTCCCCTTCCCTGCATTTCTTAAATCTTGCATTTTATTTATTTATTGAATTTCTATGCCGCCTTTCTCCCGAGATGGGACCCAAGGCGACTTCCAAAAGGTTAAAAGCATTAAAAACATAAAAACAAAACATTAAAGGACATGTACAATTTTAAAACAATGGTTGGTTTATAGTCACCATACTGGGTCAGTGGAAGCTAAATGCATCCATTCTCAAGAATAATCCGGTTGCTGGTTACACATAAAGCTACCCATTTGCCCCCATTTCCTCCCTCTGGTTTCCACTCTTCCCTGTTTCTCCTTGGGGTGCCTTCTACATCCTCTCAGGAAGTCTGGAGGAAAAGGTCCCACCTACCATTGGAGGGGGTGGTCTTCCGTGGGCTGGCACCTCTTCCATCAATTCCGCCGAAAAATTTCCCACCCCTCCCACCTCCACCACTGGGTCACCCAAGCCTTAGCCTAATTTAAGCCATTTCCGCACTACATTGTTATAATGCTGTTATTCCGTTTTCAACATCCTGTTGGAATTCTGGGGTCTGAAGTTTCCTGAGGCCAAAGAGCTCTCTGCCTGAATATTCTAAATGCTCCTTCCTAAACTGCAAACCCCAGGATTCCATAGGATGTTGAAAGTGGAATAATAGCGCTATAACAGTGTAGTGCGGAAATGGACTTGGTCCCAGCCCTAGGCTTAGGGATGACGAGCTCTCTTGTATTCACTGTTCTTCCGTTGCCCGGACCAATGGAAATAGAACACAGTTGTGCAGCGAGTTACGTCTTCATACCCGTTACTGCTGGCATCGTTGTCCGCCCCGCTTCACGGAGGGCGCAAACGGGAAACAGATGCAATGAAGAACAGAAAGAAAGCAAAGTTGCGGAGGTGGAATTGAGGTGATTTACCACCAAGGGAGGAGGGGAGAGAGACTTACAGGGGAATAGCTGTATATAAAAAGTGAATGCGTTATTATTTTCATTCAGCGCATCTGTTTGATCAGAAAACAGAGGAGAGAGTGGATCGGCAGACGGAAAGACAGACATTTTTTATCCTCTGGTCAAATCCGACTTTGTTTTCTTTACTCCTGGACAGCAATCGATGGGGTTGGAGATCTATGAATCAGCGTCGGTGTCAGACCTAATCCCAATAATGCTTCAATTATTTCAATCAATAAAGCCTTTTTTAAAAAAAAGTCCCAAAGATCCGATCCTTGGGGCAGTGCGTGTGAGTATGCGCGGAAACAGCGGAGAATGAGTTTTATTTGTCGGGAAGCATTCGGAGTGGATTTGCCGGTCGGTTTTAAGATCATCCGTAAAAACCTTAATGATGATGATGATGATGATGATGACAATGACAATACGAATGCTTTGTTATTTGAGCGATCCAAGGCTCTCAGATCCGTCCATACAAACTGATCACATTTCAGATAGATGGGTGAGGGACAGATAAATAAAGGCCATTTCCGCACTAGCCTGTTATAACGTGATGATTCCACTTTCAACATCCTCTGGAATCCTGGGGTTTGCAGTTTCGGGAGGGGCCGGCCGGCCCCTCCCGAAACTGCAAACCCCAGGATTCTAGAGGATGTTGAAAGTGGAATCATCACGTTATAACAGGCTAGTGCGGAAATGGCCAAAGACTATAGACCCGTTGGAATTTCCAGTCCGGGTTTGCTTCGGCTGTGGTTAACACCAGTGCCTCCTCTCTTGCAACAGTGTGCGGTCACACGGCGGGGAGGAGTTGCGGGAGGGGGGATCTCTCCGACTTAATTCCCCACCACCCCAATTCTTTGTAGCCAAACAGCAGGTGCGCTCGGAGGTCACCAATTGGAAAACGGATTTTCCCTCGCTCCCTCCCTCCTCCCGCCGCCCCCTTGCCTTTTCTGGAAGTCGCCCTTAATAGAGAAAGCTCAGAAGGTTGCCGACGCTTATTTTTATTTTTAAGTCGGGAGAGGGAAAGAGGACTTCTTTCAAAAAAAATAATAATGGAAAAATGAGGTTGATCGATGGAAATAGGAGCAAAGAGACAGCGCTTGAAAGCTACTCTTTCCTGAAAGGTTCGCTGCGTCTTTTCTGAGGCCATTTCCGCACTACATTCTTATAGTGCGATTATTCCACTTTCAACATCCTACGGAATTCTGGGCTTTGCAGTTGAGGGAGGGGCGGCCGCTCCCTAAACTGCAAACCCCAGGATTTCATAGGATGTTGAAAGTGGAATAATCGCGCTGTAAGAGTGTAGTGCGGAAATGGCCTCACGTACCTGCGTCGGGTTACAAGCGTTATATAGCACCAGTTATAACAGTTTGGTGCCACTTTGACAGCCACGGCTCCGTCCCGCAGAAGCCTGAGATTTGTAGTTTGGTGGAGGGAATTGAAATTCTCCACTCTGGTTCCCTGAATGATAACATTATTGCTCTCCGGCAAAGAATTCGAAGCCTCTCAAGGAGCAGCAAATCTCAAGATTCTATGAGACAGTCACGGCAATTAAAGTGACATCAAAGCGCTACAATTGGGTGGTGTGGACACCCTCGTGTTCTTACCACCTGCCTGCTTTTGCGCCAACTGGAATGAAACCGTGGGAATTGGAAAGAATTGCCTTCCCTTTCCTCGTCTGCACAACTCAGCGCATTTGCTCCCTGGCAAATATTTGCCAATAATTCTTCATTCGTATTACATACAGGCATACAAACATATAGAGACAGACACATACAGAAGCCGCCTTGAGTCCCAGATCTGGGAGAAAGGCGGGATATAAATTTTACACACACACACACACAGAGTACTCATCTTTCCCCTTGTTGCTTTCCAGTCGCCCCCGTACGGCTCCATCTGGCTGATATAAACGAATAATCCCGCTTGATACCATTCTCTAATCCACTTCTTCTTTCTTCTCCCATAGCCCACCCCTTTTTTCCGGCAGAATAGAAAGTGGAGGGAGGGATTAATAACCTTTAAACTGGAAACCCCTCTCCTTTCCTCTCCCTCTCTCTTTCAAAACAGTTGGGTAGGGATTGCTCCAAAATAAACAGATGCCCCTTCCGTCCCCCCTCCCACCGCGTCATAGGATTTTCATCTAGGACTACCCAAAAAAAAAAAAATCCTTTTGTCCCTGAAGCGCGGTAGATGCTGTCGTTTCTGCTGCTGTTGTTGCTACAACGCGTTTATTTAAGACTTTAAAACAGTTTTGAACTAAACAGATATACACTTGAATAAACGGAAAGAGAGAAAAGTATGTTTGGTGGTTATCAAGTCTGCCTAAACACTGAAAGAATATTTTTCGGAATTTATTCATGCGCGTTCTTTTCACCCACCGAGTTTCATCGTTTATTTTGGAAGCAGAGGTGGGGAGAGGGCTGGATTTTTTCTTCTTTTTCCAGAAAAGGAGAAGAGGGAATGTACGAGCGGTTAAGCAACGTGGCTGAGAATCTGTTCTCCATTCCCTCTCCATTTCTCATGCGGAATCCTATTTTTCGCATTTGAAAAAACCTTCTTCGAGGAGAAAACATGGGGCCTCTCCCCCCCCTTTTCTTCTTCTCTCTAAACACGTCTTCCCTTTCCAATACCTTCCCTTCCCTTTGAGCTCGTGGAAAACGCGCGTCCACACTGGAATCGTTCCACTTCGTGGTTTTTGTTTTTGTTTTTTAATTTGGAGTTGTCGATTCTTTCATCCCATTATCCTCTCCCCGCTTCCCCCTTCCCCTTCACCAATCCAAAGAAAATTCTTTCAAAGGCTGAAACCCTCTACTCATTTACATGGGAGTAAGGGGCACTGAACTCAGTAGGACTGCCTTGAGAGTAGACTGGTACAGGCTTGTACTGTAAACATAGAAGCCAAGTGGTACTTTTTTTTCCCCCTTAAAATTAAAAAGATTTAGGGAAGGATTGGACAGTGGGAACAGACAACAACTTCCCATTACTACTACTACTAGGACGGTGGTAAAGAGTGGAGAATTGTGCTGTACAATTCTTGTTACCGGAAGCCCAGAAAATGAGATGATTGATTGTTTGAGGATTATATATATATGTATGTATAAAACACTATAGAATCTGGAGAATTTGGTCTCCGTGGGCATCCCGAGGTCTGGTTTTTCTGGATAACAGTAATCATATTAATCTCTAACGCTCCGAATTAACGGAACGGGCTTCGTCGCTTGCTAAACCTTCTTTTTAAAATAATAAACAGCAATAGTTTTGAGTTTAAAAAAAAACACACAAAACCGAGGTGGCCGAAAAAGGAACAAGCGGAGATAGCAAGTTTCTTTCTGCGAGCCAAAATTCCAGATCAAAACGTCAGCGCAAAACGGAAGCGTTGGAATGAACGCCCTTCCACACCTCCGAAGCAGGTTCAGCGCTGGTTCCGATGAACTCAGCGAGGCTCCCTTCCATGTAGATGGTGTGGATCTTCATGGAAATCCTTCGTTTGGAATCCTAGTTTTGCTGCTCTGGAGAAAATGTGGCCAGTGGGGTGCAATTTCATTTTATCAGCTTTTCCCTAAAGAGACGAAAACCGACGCGCTCTTTCCAGCGCCTTCGTTCCTCTCTAATCGATTACCGTGGGATCCTCATAAACTCACACCCGCCTGAAGGGAACAGCGTGGGTGGGTCGCGCATGAATGCTCCCGTGGCACATGGGCAGCCCGACCTCAGCCCCAGAGCAACGTCCCGCCGAAGTCCAGGGGGCCACCTGGCAGGGGGGTGCGCGTGGTTCTTACACACCGACCGGTGAGGAAGCCCCGGGAAAGCCGGGAGCGGCTGAGCCACGGGACAGAAAGAGCGCCGAAGGAACTCAGTTGCTGGATGCGTTCGCTCCGGAGGAAGCCCCGCGGAATTTCCACTGGCCTTACTCTGGAGTAAAGGGGGGAGGGGGGGCGGCCAGACGACACCGGAAAAAGAGGAAGATTCCCAATGGGAAGAAACAAAACCATCGGATCATGTTTTAGAAAGTCGAGGATGCTTTAAAAAAAAATATCTGTTCGCCTGCCTGACTGCCTCGCCTTGGCTCGCAGGACGCTTCTTTCCCCTTTCTTTTCTTCTCTTCTCTTCTCTTCTGTCTTTTTTTAAGCATTCCCTCGCCAAAAATTACACAGAAAGAATATCTGAATTTTCCTTGGGGCAGCTAGTATGTAGTTGTTTATTAAAGATGCCTGTCAAGGACTTTAAGGACTACCTGTCTCAAATCGCCAAGGATCGAGGCAAACTCTCTCCCCCCTTCTCTCTCTCTCTCTCACACACACGGTTTCCTTCACGCACTCCGCCTTCGCCTTCCCCCTTCCTTCTTCTTTCCTCCAACTCCATAATTCCAAACTGACTCAAGTGCTGTTTCATCAGGTTTCCCCCCTCCTCTCTTTGTCCGCACCAGTTGTACAGAATGGTTTGGAGATTAGCTAATTAAAGCACATTAATAACGGACAGAAAGGGGATAAATAAAAGCCCGGCTCAAAATTACAACCTCCGCCCCCCCGCCCCGATAGAGAGAGGGAGAGAGAGGGAGAGAGAATGGCAACTCTGGCTGGTGCGGACAGGTGCGCCTTGAATTACTGCGGCAGCTGAAAACCGCCCATTTCTTTGGCTGCCTCGGCTTCTTCTGCTTCGCCTCCTCTTCTTGCCCCTCTAAAGGAAAATGTCTTGAATATACTCACCCATTAGGTGGTGAAAAGCGTCCTTAAAAAAAAAAATCTAGGAAAAGAAAGAGCCGTTCACAACATATTCGTCTGAAAAGAAGACCGAGAACCGCTGGGAGAGGAAGAAAAATACCGATAATTATTATTATTATTGCGCGGTTCAGTTCTTGCACCTCCCACCCTCGGCCCCATCCCTTCAATATCCAATTTACCAGGATCGGGGCCCATTTTCCCCCTTAAGGAAACGAAGATGCCAGATTTCCATTCTTCTCGGTCGCATCACGAAAAAATAAAATAAAATTCTTCATTCTTTAATCAAACACAAACAGACATACAGACAGTCGGCTACTTAGACTACTTTAAATCTTCTTACTTGTGAGTGTGTGTGGGGTGTCTATGTGTGCTCTCCTTGCAATGGCAGAGAAACGGGCATACTTTGACCCGCCAGTGCTAAGTTTTCTCTGTGCCCCCAACTTAAGACACAAACCAATCCCTCCTACAGGTGCGGGGGCAAAAAATCCGATGCGACCCGAGCTAGCAACTCCTCCCAGGAACTCTTCCTTGATCCCTGAGCAGCCCCCGCCCCGCGTAGCTTCCCACCATCTCAATTTTTGTTCTGAAAAGGGCAAAGCCATTGCAACCCTTGTGCTCAGTGGACAAGGGTAGCCCCAAAGTGGGCAGTGGGAAACACACACACACACACGCACGCACGCAGAACCGACCCAGTGCATCTTTCACACACACACCTGGAGCGCTGCTCCTCTCCGCCGCTTCCCGGGGCACACTTCTTCTCCCAGCTTGTAGCAGCAAGTAACAGAAACAGGCAGAACCGAGCCGGGCTTCATCGACACCTAAAGTGCCCTCATCCACTCCAAGACTGCAATATACATAATACAAATTGGTCCTCTCTCCGCCCCCCGGGCAGCGCTGCCAAGCGCAGGTGGCTAATTCTCTGAATGCCAAACCCTTTCAATAGCACAGCCAGCACCCCCAACCCCTCCCTCGCTCAAACCCTCCCCCTCCTCCTTTTTTCCTGCTCCCCCCTCCCTCCTCTCTCTCTCTCTTTCTCTGGCCAGGAACCTTATAATTAATTTTAGGTTAGTCGATGTACCTTATTATTAAAACCCGTCTGGAAAAACAGCGTCAGGGACACACAGAGGAAGCGATGGGGAGGAGGGAGGAGGAGGACAAGGCAAGATCAGCACAGAGGAGGAAAGAGAACTAAGAGACGGGGGGGGCGATTTGCATAACGCTTTGTCCTTTCCGCGCCAAGTGTTAGGATGCTAATTGCTTGAGATTAATGCGGCCGCCAATGGCCGAGGGTGCCTTGGGGTTTTGTGGTGCCCGAAAGGGCTCTGTGACTCTCTGTGTGCATCTATGAGACAGCAAGAGAGAAGACAGACTCCAAAAACGGTGCATCCAAGTGATAAAATCCATGTGTGCCTGGGGGGAGGTTATTCTTCCTTTCCCATAATAATAATCCCATCGTTCATATTAGGGAGTAGATGCTGAGATGTACTTGTACCAGTCCACAAGCGACTCCTTGCCTGGACAACTCTACCTTCTTCCTCCCTTCCTTTCTTCTGTCAGGCTTTCCCTTCTTAGGTTGGCATCGGTTTGTGGTACCCAAAAAAAAGCTGTGCAAGGGCGCTACTTAGTGGCCAGGACGGGTACTGCAGGGGCCCTATGCGAACTCTCTCTCTAAAAGAGGCTAAAGCGGTGCAATACTGTCCCTTAGCGGACCGGGAAGAAAGCGAACCGATCTCCCCCAGTGAAAGAAATAGGGCAATATTCAAAAAGCGCTAAGAGTATGGCCATTTCCGTACTACATTGTTATAGTGCTATTATTCCACTTTCAACATCCTTTGTTATTCTGGGCTTTGTAGTTTACTAAGGCCAAAGAGCTCTCTGCTAAGGATTCTAAATGCCCCTCCCTAAACTGCAAACCCCAGGATTCCATAGGATGTTGAAAGTAGAATAATGGCACTACAGCAGTGTAGTGCAGAAATGGCCTATGAAGTGAGCACTTGCTCAGGCAAAATTATGCAACCAAAACCTGAGTGGATAAGATGGAGTGTTTTTAACCTGTGATCCATGCACCTAGGGATCCATGGGTGGGCTTCAGGAGGTCCTCCAACCATACTCCCAAAATGATTCCCCCCCCCATCGTCCTCTCTTTTAGTTTGAAAATTGTGTTTAAATAGAATTTTCAGGAAGGGGAGACCATAATTTTGGTCAGTTTCTCAAAAGGGTCCCTGATTTGATCCCCCCAAAAGGTTAACAACTGACTGTGACAGAGGAGCAGTAGATGCCCCTGTTTAGATGAAGGGGATTACCCAAGTTTAAAGGCTCTCTCTGAAAGAAATGTTCTCTGGCAGATGAAAAGTAGCTCAGCAGGGGGAAAATTCTACTCAACCCTTTGCTCTGGTAGTTTTCAACTTGCATCTTCTGGTTTTTAAAAAATGAGCACATGAGGGAACATCTACCTGACATCCGAACTGGTAGGATCCATTTCCTTAGATCAGAATTCTTGCTCAGGCTGAGGAATGGGCTTTTAGTGGGGAAAGGCTACATGCTGTAATTTTTTTTAAAAAAAATGTGCTTCTAATTTTTTTTTTTAAAAAAAATCCATTTGTTCTTTTAATGATCCTCAGGAGAAACAAGAGACACAAGAGACACATCTCAAGAGACTCAAAAGATTTTTTTTAAAAAAACTGGTAGAAAAGCCCAGTATGTTTCATCCTTTCTCAACTCCTAAGGCTTTCTTTCCAGGGCAATATAAAATAATAAAAGGGAAAGATGCCAATGCATAATATTACATTGCATAAAAGCATTCTAAATCACCTATAGACTGAGGTCTTTTCACACTACAAAATGATAGTGCTTTGATTCCACTTTAACTTCCATGGCAACATCCTATGGAATCTTGGGATTGGAAGTTTATGGAGGGGCATTTAGAATTCTCAGACAGAGACCTCTTTGGCCTCAGCAAACTACAAAGCCCAGGATTCCATAGGATGCGGATGCAACTGTTAAAGTAGAAATAAAGTGCTAAAACTGTGTAACGTGAAAGGATCTCTATACAAACCTGCATAGAATCAAACTTCAGAAGTGTCTGAACAAAGAAACTGCAAGCAACTTACTGGACAAATGTAAACATGTAAGAAAACACTGCAGTTTTGTTTTTGTTTGTTTTTAAAAATCAGATATCATCAGATAATGAGAGAAATAAAGACAACATTCAAAGGCACATGGATATATACGAGGGCTAAAAGAAATGAGAGAAGCTTTATAGTATATTTTTTTAAAAGATTCTTCTAAATTGTTTTTAATCCAGCTGTTTTTGTTTTTGCTTTGTTTTTTTAATATGATGAAGCCAAAGTAAAACTAGTCAGCTGACTTGGATGAAGACCTAACCTGTGCAGAAGCTGAATGAAAGAGTATAAAGATTTGCAGAAAATGTGCCCTCTCCTAATGCATAGCTATGAATAGATTATTCCAAATTCTGAAAGAGGTACTGCAATTTAAACAGAAACACAGCATATTTAACATTTTAAAATAGGTGTGACTCTGACTAGGTGACTTACAGGAGTGTAGTAATGGGGGCAGAATGAAGTTGTTGGCCCTTCCAAATAAGAATTTTGCCCATCTCCATGAAATTTTCCTTCAGTCTGCAAGTTTCTAGCATTGCAGTAATTTATGATTTCAGTTGAACATTTAAAAATTCACTTTAAGAATCCAAAGGAGAAAACAAACTTATCAAAGGAATGCAAACACAGAAAATGGGAGAGTTCTGGGTGTGAATGATTTTCAGTCTGTCTCTCTCTCCCTCCCCAATGCTAAAGAATTGGGAACTGGAAAAATGTCATGGGGGGGATCAGAATTCTTATTTGGGGGCAATGTCTTCATTTGCCCCCCTCTTCATAGCTGTACCTTGGTGATCTATGTATTTTGTAGCTGTTGTTAGGTTAAAAGTGATTTTCTGGGTTTTAGCCCAGCTTTAGGAAAGATCAGCATTAGTTCAGTTAAGAGGCAGACTCCTTTAGCAGAGTTTGCAGAGGAATATACAAAACTTGTATATTCCTCAGAGACTTAACTTCATTACTGTAATCAAACAGGCAATACACAAGCAGTTGTGTAGGGATGGGGGGGTTATGGGAGCGGTTCACCCCAGGCGGCAATTTTTTGAGGGGGTTTCCCACCTAGTAGCCATGCCCCTGCATGACTTAGCCCTGCCCCTTGCACCATGGCCATGCCCTCACACCCTGTGGCTATGTCCCACACACTGTAGCCCCCCTCCACCTACCCCCCCTTCATGCACTCCAAGTTGCGCCACTGTACACAAGTTACACAACTGAAAGGGTTTCTAATTGCATTGCAACATACATTCTAAACATACAGACATGGATTGCCTGAGACCTAATGAAGTAAAGGAAAGCTTCATGTAGAGAGAAGCGGGGTGAGGAGGAGAGAGACGGGGAGACAATTCAGAGTCAGGGAGTCTCTCTGAGACTACAAACACTTGGGAGTTTCTGGGGTCACATGGTCTGGTTGCCCAGAGACATTGACCATCGAGGACCATGCATTACACCCTACAGTTGAGCAAATAGGGGAAAACTTGAGAAGCAATGGGGATAGGAGAAAGGCATGCAGGAAAGCATGCCTAAAGCTACTTAAATCTACCATTGCTCTAATAGCAAATGGAGGAAGGAGTTGAAAAGGATGCTTGACTGGAGCAATATTTTTCAACATTTTCCTATTTGTTTTCCAGATGCAAATTGTCAGTAGGCAACCTCATCCCCCTTCCTTCCTTCCTTCCTTCCTTCCTTTCCTTATTATTCTTTATTGTTAAACCAGAGTTTCAAATAAAATACACATTCAAATCAACAGCTGTCTTCAAATAACCCTTCAGAGAATTGTCCCCTGTAAAGTAAAGAGGTGGGCCAAGATCCTGCACCAACTAGGCAAGCCGTAATGCCCTCACAGTTCCACGTCCTCCCCACTGTTCCAGCAGCTGTCAAACATTGGAGGAGGCTGCTGCAGCTACCCAGAGAAAGGAAGCATTTCAAATAATTAAGATGCAGTTGGTCTCAGCTCTGAACGGAGAAGGAAGACACAAGGTTGCAATCATAGATAAAATGCAGCCTTCTCTTACTTCCCTTCAGAGCTCAGACTAGCTACTTCTTTATTTTTTGAACTGTCTTCCTATCTCTCTCCTCCTCACCAGTTAGCACCAACAGCAGGTGTGGCCCCTCCCAGAGCTCAACAGCTACCAGCAGAGAGGTTTGGGATGGGAGACCAAGTGTTAGAGAATAGACCCCAGCTCATTATCCAAAAAGCAAGGAAACTATACTTACTCCTGTGTATGTCACTAACAGGGACCTGCCTGTGAGCATCCTACTTGTGCCAAAGTACCCCACCCACCCTGGCTTGTCCTCAGATGCTCGCACATGTGTGAGAGAGAAAGCCACCTGTAAAAAAAGAAAGCAGGAAGAAAGGAGGGAAAAATCTTTTCTGTTTGCAGGGTTCATTGTGAATACTCACTTTGCTATTGAAAATTGCTTTTATGTTTTACTGATGACTCTCTCTCTCTCTCTCTGCTGAACAGTAACGTTAACTTCCACTCTCCCGCTCATCTTTTACTGCAATGTATGTTTTTTTTGGTCTTTTTTAAAGTTTATTGGATATATTTCCTACCCAGCACATCATCACCAGTGTGCCTATAACCCTAAGTAGCTATTTAGCTAAAGTGTTTTACAAAATATTAACTTTCCGGGGATTTCATGGGCCTACATTTTAAGCTGCCTAAGTAATAGTGAGGCGTTGCAGCTAAAAGGCTTGGCGAAGCTGAAGAACTGAAAAACTCAGGTTAATCAATTCTCATTCCTTTCCCGTTCTGAAATCTAAACCTTGCTGATGCTATGATTCTTCTCTCTGCTTCCCTGTTGTGAGTAACTCAGACAAGCAAATCTCTTGAGTAAAGATCAGACACTTTTGAATCAGTGTCTATATATAGGTTTGACATCTTTTTGTCATGTGTTCTTAGAAAGGCAGCCTGGCTAGGGGAAAATAGTTGTAAGTCAGAGGTAAGCCATATGGGCTGGGTTCAGTTCCTAGCATTTTCAGGTAGGACTGGAAAGACTGCTGTCTGAAACTCTGGAGAGCTGCTTCCAGAACACACAGACCAAGTAGGTCTTTGGTGGGACTGGGAGTAGTAGTTTCCATTCTCTGGAAATCTGTCACTCCAGTCCTGCAGGAGTGACAGATTTATTGCAGGGATAGGGAACCTATAGTCTTTTGACATTCTCCAAGAGATCTTTGTGAGGATTTTAAAATAAGACTTGCACACAACAATGTTAACTACGGCCCTTTCCTCATCAGGCAATTAGAAGGGGGCAGTGCATCCTCTCACGGAGGTCGTCTGCACCTTGGAGCAGATGAGGAGTGGACTACTTATCGGAGATCCACACCTCAGTCCACTCCAAAACGACCCCAAGTGGTCCTTCAGTGTGTTTTCTAAGGACTACAAAAAAAAAAAAAAAAGGTCTTTATCTTCCTGGAACGTGCCATTGAGTTCCTGCTCTCTTGTGCAGATTCTCAGGCTCGCACCAATGCGAGCCTGCGATCTGTGGAGGGCAGGCTTTAGGCATGGCAAGCTTCAGCAGTTGGTCGGGACCCAAGACCAAGCTGCCATTTTGGAAGCTGGAAGCCGCCATTTTGGAAGCCGGAAGCTGCCATTTTGGAAGCCGAAGCAGTGCGGATCTACAGACCTCGCACTGCTCCGATTCGCCCTGGACCAAGGAGGAGCCCTGGGGAAAGACTTCAGGCACAGTCTGGATTGCTTCGGACCCCAGAAGAAGCAGTAGGTAACAGCACGGAGCAATTCCCTCACCTCGTGCGGAAAGGGCCTCTGTCTCGGAGCATGTATGGGAAACATGTGGCCTTCCAGACATTGGACTGCAACTTCCATGAACTTCATCCTAGTTATGACTGATGACATGTTGGTCAGATGGTGAATCCAGTCTGGGTTTTACTCTGAACTTTAAAGAAGCTATCCAAGCTGGTGATGTTATTTTGGGAGGAGATAGAGTTCAGCACCATGGATAGTTTGTTTGACTAAAAGTGGAGTGGTTTCCCTGCCTGCCTGACATGGAAGCCATCAGTCATCACTGTTACTGGTCATGATGGGAGTTGTAGGTCAACAATATTTGAAGGGTCACCAGTTCTTCAGCCCTGCTTTATTAGAGCATCTGCATTTCTGGGTGTTTTAAATGAAAGGTTTTTTTCTTTATTTTATTTTAAAAAACTTCTCAAACTCCATTGCATTTTGAAGTACCTTCCTGCCTCCTCCCCATTCTTTGGTGTGATTGACAGTTCCTTTTTTGAAAAAAAGAAAAAAAGGAAATCTTTGATTCCCAGGATTGTAACATGCTCAAAAGGGAGAGACGCCTTCTTCTGATTGCCTGTTGTGAAGTTCAGCCGTTATCCTTTAGAAATCACTCAGAGGGCAAGTCTGATTAATAGACTGATCCATCAAAATCGCTGGCGTTGGGTCAGTGTCGCATGGCCAGGCAAGGAGAGGGTATATGCATTATTCAGTGCTGCTAGAAAGGCCTTAAATCAGCAAAAGGGTATTCGCCATGAAGGGAACAAATTGAGGCATTGCCAAGGACAAATGCCCAGGCTCCCTGTTATATACTCCAAAATGTATAGAGAAGAATAGGAAGCACATCCAGGAACTGTGCATAGTACTTTTAATCTTGGTAGATATGAACATGGATTAAATGAATCAGCCTATACCATCTTCTAATCTAATTGAAGATTATTAGCCTGGATCCTATTGTTAGTCCCAACTAGAACAGACCTATTGAATGGAATTCTCTATGTATTGACCTCATCATTCAACAACTGATTTAGTAAGTTTATTCTAATTGGGGCTACATCATGGGGTACAGACCATTTTTCCTGTTATCAGGGAAGAAGAGCAATACTGGGATGTCTGCCCATTCTGTGGAAAATCTATAACTATGTGCAAGGGCATTTACTTTCCAGGTAGAAAATCCTCTGTTTAATTCCTTGGCATTTCCAATAACTAGCTTCAGCATGGGCCTACCTTGATTAAGCCTTATAGTTAGTTTCTGACATTTTCTCCCCACTGTCTAGCTTAAGCATGGTAGGTCCATATGGAAGAAAAAGTCAACTTCAACATAGAAAATGTTGTAAGCTCTTAGTGGCTTCAGGTTAAATTAAACATACATGAAACATTCCCAGTCATGCTCTAAAACAGTATGATGCACACTGCTGATAAAAGATACCAGCTAGATACAAAGGAAATGTGTGA
Organism: Ctenosaura bakeri; assembly: GCA_948474755.1. NCBI lineage: Eukaryota > Metazoa > Chordata > Lepidosauria > Squamata > Iguanidae > Ctenosaura > Ctenosaura bakeri. The sequence goes on along the minus strand of CAOLHI010000084.1, from coordinate 276,684 downwards.
TGTATATTAGCCTGAATCCTATTAGTAGTCCCAGTAGGGAAGAACCACTGAATTTTCCTATGTGTTGATTCTGCATTTAACAGTTGATTCAATCAGTCTACTCTAATTGGACTTAATCTCTAGGATGCATACCATAATTTGGAAATAAGGTTTGCTTCTTATTGGTGAGTATGTATGACTGTCAAAACCTTTTGTTGCTCAGTTGTTATTTTTGGAAAATACTTCTCAGCCAAGCATTTTCTTTACATTTGCTTCTTTCATTTGCTACTAGAGCGATGGGGCTTTAGACAATAAGGGTTTACTGCATGCTTCTACCTGATATACGTGTATACTATCACTGTAGAAGTTTCCCATTTGCTCAATCAGGCACTGAAATGCATCATGATCAATGTATCCCTGCATCTAAGTATCCAGACCATGTGGCCATAGAACCTTCCAGCTTTGTCTGTGGCCATGTAAAAGACTCTTTTCTCTTCTCTCTCTCTCTCTCCCTCTCCCTACTCCCTCAAAATGGTGAGTGCCATCTCTGCTGTGCTGTCTCTTTATTTGAAACTTCCCTGTAGTTAGCCAGGGTTTAGTCAGTGCATGTATGTATGTCCTTAATGTTCATTTCAATACAATTATTAAAGCTTCTTTATTTAGTAGTTTGGATACTGCCTGTTTGCCTTATTGTTCTGAGGCTAGTCCCAGAGAGATCCAAGAGATCCAGCACTTTAACTAGCTTAATTTGCTGAATCAGACTGTTTCAGACTTGACACAAATCAGCACTGAGATCCACCGGGATCCTCCAGCAGTCTCAGCACTGCTGTGATCATTTTGTATCTGACTGGGGGGAGGCAGTCAGATGCTTCTTTGAGCCTGCCTGCTCACTGTGAAGTACAGAATGGCTGTGTGGGTCAGTAACAGGGGTGGATATAGGGCTCAACGTGGCATTTATCTCTGCTATACTGAGGGGATGTAGGATGAGTTTTGTCTTTTTTCTTCCATTTAATATTTATACCAAAATTCTGTTGTATTTTTGTAGGACATTTTAGCACAAATCCCAGGTTTTACAGCATCATCCACAACTGTGCAAATGAAATACCACATGTGGGGTCTTGCTGAGCACCCCAGAATCAACATTTGACTGGGAAATTCATGGAATCATAGGGTGGGAACGCCTTTGTAAGCCAACCACCTGGTATACAGAAATACCCCACAAAACATTCCCAAAAGACACACTATCTAATCTCTGCTTAAAGACCTCCAAAGAAGAGTCCATCATTCTTTCAGACAGTCTGTTTCACTGTTGGACTGCTCTTACCATCAAGCTTTTCCTAATGTTTAGGGCAAATCTATGTTTCTTGTAATTTGAATGTAATAGTTTATGTCCTATTCTCTGAAGAAAACAAGCTTGCTTCATCTACAATGTGATTTCCTTTCACATATTTAAAGATGACTGTCATACCACCTTTCAGCCTCGGCTTTTCCAAAATAAATATACCCAGCTGCTTAAGATTTTCTTCACAGGGCTTAGTTTCCAGACCTTTTACTATTTTGGTTGCCTTCTTTTGGACATATTCCAGCTTGCAGTATTCTTGGACTGTGTTGCCCAGAACTGGACACAGTATTCCAGGTGAGGTCTGATCAAACTGGATAAAATAGTACAACTACTTACCTTGATCTGGAGACTATACTCATGTTGAGTATTTAGAGGCTGTTGTTTTTCTCAGTTGTTGGAAGCTGAATTGGACCATGAAACTGAACAACCGCATGGTTGTGGGTTCTGCTACAAAATCCAGAGTTTGGTCTAAAATGTCTAAAGAACTTTGGCATAGTTCCAATTCCAATTTGTCATAATTAACATAGTTTAAAGTCTCAGTGAATTCATCCTGCTAGTGCTTAACCAAAGGCAAAACAATCCTAGGTGTTGGCAAGGTGAGGCTGGGGAGCTACTGTGGTTTGAGACCGAAAACCCAATGTTTGTCTTAATTAGGCAGAAAGATCATTGAATTAAGAGAGAACTTGACTGGTAACTCAAAACTGATATAAGTTTCATAGATTCAGTCAGTCTACTTGGTTCTCATAATTGGATGCACACTGAGAGACGAGTTGTCATTGCAAGAATGTCTGCAACATTGCATCAGTAAATTGTTTACATGCTTCTTTATTCTAAATCCTTGCTCTCCAAAGGATCATAATCATTGTTGATTTACAATGAAAGGTGTATCCACACTTTGCAATCATTGCAATTTGATCCCACTTTAAGTGCCATTAATCCATCCTAAGGAATCCTGGGATTTGTAGTTTGAGGTGGCTCTTAAGATTTTCTAGTACAATATCATGAGAGCACTTCAACAGAGAATTTTAAATGCCACTTTCCAAACTAGACATGCCAAGATTCCATAGGATAGAGCTACAGCAGAGAAAGATATAATTATAATATAATTATATAATTATAATGGTGTTGTGCAGACACTCCTAAGGCACAAATATTTGAAAACAACCTTTCCACAAGATGGGGACCTTTCACGCTACATATCTCTATAATTTCACTTTAACTGTTATGGGAGCATCATATGGAGTCCTGAGATTTGCAGTTTGGGGAGGTATTTAGAATTCCCTACCAGGGAGCTCTAGTGCCTTTCCAAACTATAAACTGCAGATTCCATAGGATATCACATTGGCAATGAAAGCAGAATCATAGTGCTATAATTATATAGTGTGAAAGGGCTCCTGGTGCTCTCCAGATCATCCTCTTATCACCTGTGCTTTCCAAGGGCTCCTAACTACTGAAGATTAGGGATGGGCCAACCGGATCCTCAAACTTTTGAATCGTGGAATCCTTGGCAAGATTCGAGATTCACGAAGCCAAAATAAGCAAACTGAATCTTTCGAATCCACCAACCAAATAGTTTGTTGGAGACCGGGACACCTGAAAACCAGGGAGACCAGACACACAAGCGGAGATGGCAAATAGGTGAGTTTTTCCATTGGAGTGATAATGGCCTTTGCTAACAATTTCAGAAATTACATCAGAGGTTGTATTCTAAGATATTTAAATTGAACATTTAATATTTAAGTTCAGCATTTGACTGGAAGGTACAGTCTTCTTGAGATTTCAAGGACAACTGAAAGATTCCTTTGCATAGCTCCCTTGTAAACCTCTTTCACACACAATTCTGGGTTTTGTAGTTTTACAAGGTGTCAAAGCCTTCTCTGCCAAAGTGTGCTGGTGTATCATCAAACTACAAACCCCCAGATGCCATTAGGAGCTATGCAAAGAAAATCCAGTTTTGACCTGGATTACCTCTATACTGTAGTACGTGGCACTGTTTACACAGGCAGGAAAATGTGGGATTCATCCACATTTTCCTGCCTGTGTAGAAAGGGCCTTCATTTTCAATCTGGGGAGATCCTGAGGCAAAACTATGACAATTGTCCTGGCCAGATTTCTTCAGAGGGAGGTTTGCCTAGGCTTTTGCTAAGGCTGAGAGTGTGGAGATTGTGTGTCTTACCCAAGATTATCCTTCTTTCCCTTGCTTGTTAAATCCTTTTCAAAAAAGGATTTGAAAGATTTGAGATTCGTGAGATTCATGGATTCCTAGAATGTTCCAGGGATTCAGAAAATTCTGGATTTGTCTCATCCGTACTGAAGATGATACTAGTGGGAAGTGTGCACAGTAAATTAGGGTATAGAGAAGTTACATTCTGGGACTACAATTCCTGAAACCCTCTGAGACTTGTGGTCCCCAAATATAACAAACTCTACAGAGAGCTCTTTCTTTGAAAAATCCTACAAATCATGGTTGCTCTGGGGTTTCTGCTGGGGGAAGTCATGCTTGTTAATGGCTAAAACATGAAACTGTTTTAAAACTGCAGCACAGATGTGATTCTCAGAGTTAAGGTTGCACAGATGGGCTAATACAAACCTGCATTTCTGACTACCAGACACAGAGCATGAGCACAAGTTGGTTTGGGTTTTGTTTTTTTAATGGAGAAAATAAATCCTTCAAGGACAATGGGATTTCTCCTCCTGGATCAAAATCCTTGCAAACCTGCTGTGCATCATGATTTGGCCACAAATCTGTATTTCCTCTTTCTTCTTGGCAGTAGTTTGGCCTTTCCGAGACAAAGAGAGGATTAAAAAGTGGGTGGCCTAACTCCCTAAGAAGCTGAAGACTGACTGCCAGACATGCAATGTGATTGACTGGAGTCTAAGGGTTTGTAGAAATAATGGAGAGTTGCAGGCATATAGGAGGCATATAAGAAAGCCAAGAAAATGCCATCATAGGTTCAGCTTAGGGTCACCATACACTGGAAGTGAACACTACAATAACATTCCCCAAATCACTTACAATCCAAAGGAGTGTTCTTCCTGTCCCTTGCAGGAACAGAAAACTTCAGTTTTGGGGTTGTGGGTGAGGGTTGAGTTCAATTTACAGAGCCAACATTACAGCTTTGCGTTAAGGGCCTGGCAAAAGTACTTTTTTGGACTGTGACTTTCAGAATTCCCCAGCCAGTATGGCTGCTTATGATGCTGGCTGGAGAATGCTGGGAGTTTTAGTCCAGAGAAGTAAATTTTCCAAAGTTCTGATTAAGGATTAGATTAATGAATTTCATTCCATCTTTATATTCATTACACTATGAAACTGGGGGCACTGGACACTATGGTTTATTTATTTTCAGAAACTGGCACAATGGTGTGATACAGAGGGAGGCATATTTCAATCTCTTTCCCTTGGTTTCTAGTGTGGCACATTATGCCCAAGCAGATGACCAAAAATATGTCTATAACTTAACTATAAACCTTTAAACTTTGCTTGTGCTCCTCCCATCTTTACACTGTGTGTGTACACACACATATACATGCATAGGACTCACACACAGACAACATAGTATAGGGGTTTGAGTGCTAGACTAGGGCCATTTCCGCACTGGACTGTTATAGCACTATTATTCCACTTGCAAAATCCTATGGAATCCTGGGGTTTGTAGTTTCGGGAGGTGCTGGCGGGCCCCTCCCGAAACTGCAAACCCCAGGATTCCATAGGATGTTGCAAGTGGAATAATAGTGCTACAACAGTCCAGTGTGGAAATGGCCTGGAACTCTGTGAGACCAGGATTCAAAAGTTATTTTCAGCTATGGAAACCCTCTGGATGAATCCAGGTAAATTATATTGTCTCAGCCTCAGGAGAATGCAATAGCAAACTTCTTCTGCATAAAATCTTCCCAAGAAACCTCTATGATAGGATGGCCATAAGTCACAGCTGATTTGAAGGCCCATAACAGCACCATGATTTGTATATGCAGACGATCAGAAGAACATGTGAAAGTACCGGTAAAGTGGGAGGCACAGTGGAAACAATAAGGTCCTTTTCTTCTGCTATCCTCATATGCATGTGTAAGTTCCAGTGTATGACTTCTACATCCAGTTCAAGACTGTGAAAGTGGAGTTGTGCAAGATATGTTACCTCACATGCAAATGTGCATTCAATTGTATATCCAGTTGCATGGTTGGTTGTGCATTCAATTGTGCAATTTTGCCATTTCACACACGGGTTGTATAGTACAATACATATATAACTCCTCATGCAGAAATTTCCATAATGTCAACCTAGTGCAGGATCTTGGTCCATTTGTCCAGATCACTATATTGATTCATTGAGTAAGGCTATGCATCCATTTCCACAGCACACTAGAAGTTGACATGGAGAATATTGTGCTTGAAGTGGACATTTATGTAGATGCTAAAAGTATGTGGAACAGGCCCAGCCATCCCAACTGTCCAGCTGAAGCCCCCTTTTCGCAGTAGAAGCCCAGGTAACTCTTCTCCTATCTCCTCATGTTGAAGAGGGCAACCATGTGGATTGAAAAAGGTGCTTAGCTAGTGGGAAGAGTTCATTCATGGGAAATTCATAGGAACTGGAGGAAGTGAGTTCCTCACTGTTTAATATATTTAACCTATGCCCTGCCTGTGGTGATAATATCCCTGTAACAAATAATGAACAACTACCTATAGTTTGAAGTGCTACAGTTCAAATCAAAATCTTTCCTGCTCTCTGTATTGTCCCAAATCCATGAAATGCAACATTGAGATCCTCAAAAGTAAAATCCAAGTATTTTTAAAGTGTGTGTGTGAGTGCGTGAGTGAGTGAGTGTAACTTCAACCCACCTGTCAACTTTTGGCAACCCCATGAATTTCATAGGGTTTCTTTATGCAAGGAAAACTCAGAGGTGGTTTTGCCAGTTTCTTCCTCTGAAATACAACCCACAGCACATGGTATTCATTGGCAGTCCCCCATCCAAGTACTAACCAGGCCTGTCCCTGCTTAACTCCCAAGATCAGACTAGAGTTGGTACCTTTGGGCCCAACTTGAGAAAGTTAGACTGGAAAGCTGAGGCAGTATGCCATGCAAATATTATTCCAGCCACAGACTATGGAGTGTTTTCATGCAGAATTTCAGAATCCTTGTCTTTCATTTTAACTTTTTCCTTTCTGATGAAGTGTCATATTGTCCCTGTGCCCCTGTGTCTATTGTTATTATTCCTCTTTGCTGTGATTCAGTAGCCTGGGATTTAGCACTTCATGTTTAATGGTCCAATCAAGTTTACCCTGAACAAGTTTAGCAGGTACTTCTTGTTGTGACTTTTGGGTTTTTTTTTTTGGTTCCAGGAAAAGAAATGTGGCTTTCCACCTCCAAAGTGCCTCCCAGACAAGCCAAGTAGTTGTTTTTTTTTAACATCTGGAATTCTTTAATTTTTCAGTGAGTAGGTTGAGAGCATTTTGTAGGTAGTAGTGTAATAAATTCAAGAAGGGCCTTATAAAAAGGAAGTTGATTCAAACATCAGGGCAACAGTAATTTTTCCAGAAAAGCTGGATATGACTAATAATATCCATCACAATGCTCTTGCTAGCAAAACCATTATGTTCTGGAATTTTATTCATTACAAAGATCTATAAAAATTTGACATTTGATCCATTGATGACTATCTCAAGAGCAGGTTTGGGGATTGATTGATTTATTTCTTGTGATAGCAGGAAAACATGATGGAATGGCTTAAAAGTAAATAATTTTGAAGGCTTTATAAGGGATCTTGGGGAAAAGATTATGTATATTCCTTACTACACTGCTCTGTAGCAGCAGATACATTGATGGGTTAGTCCTCTGTTCTCTCCATGAGAAGAAGGCAAAAAAACAAAAAAACATACCGTTGTCTCTCCATATTGATGGGTTTAATATTCATGGATTTGATTATTTCTGAGTTTCTCCAAACACTGCTCCCCTCACCTCAAGCACTTTTTTTCTGGGGGAACCTTCCTACTCAGACTGTGCAGCCCTTTAAAAACCTCCCTCTGATATTTCTCCTTCTCCACCAACTACCAGCTAAGGACAACTTACCCCCTAATTTCTCAGCACCATGAAACTTCTGTTGGTGTCCTTCCACGCCCAAGGAAGGAGATTGGTGAGAGAGAGGAAGCATAGGGATGCAATGTTGACCCTGGCCCTTTTCGCACAGCATTTTCTGAAGCAAAAGGGCCCCTTGAGTGTTGCATAAATGTGAGGAGCAGTCCACACGATGCTCTCATATTTGCATGACACTCAAGGGCCTAGCGTAGACTGTGCACACATTTTTTCATTTTCAGCTTAAAGCCGAAAATGCTGTGTGGTCGCACATCACTCCAGGGCCTCGCATGCATTTACCTGGCATGCAGAGCCTCAGAAGCCAGGCTGGTCACACTTTCTGCGCAGTGCAGGCTGGGAAAGGTCCCAGGCTGCACTTCAGAAGGAAGAGGAGAGGCGCTCACGCGACCAGGAAGCAGCAGTGGAGCCCAAGCAGAAGGGACGCGAGAGCTTTCCTCCTCAGGCTTCTCTCGCTAGCCCCACACCCCAGTTCTGCAAAAGGGTAAGGTGCGAAAAGGGTCCCTCTCCTTTCCCTGACATGGTTTGGACCTTGGGAGCCTGCTCTCCCCAACATGCCTTGGCCCCCTTCCCACAGACACACACATTTTTGTATTTGCAGATTTTTGCAGGGCTCATAAGCCCCTAACCCTAGCATGGCCAGCTGTACAATGTACTTCTAGAAATGGTTGGACTTGTAATAAGCATTTCTTTACATATAACAGAAAGCGGGTTGCCAGTTCAGAACAGTCCCAAACCCCGAGGTTTTGGGGCCCCAAGTTGAGACCTAGGAATGTCCCCTGGCGATGTCATTAGGCTTTGTACATTTAGTACCAATTACAGTTGCTCACAGATTTTCATTAAGACACGTGTGCACAAGTAAGGTAGAAATCTTTGCTAAAATGACATTTTTGCACATCAAGATTAAATTATTATTCCTTCTCATTTATTTAGGGAGATGGTATAAGGAATATTGAATCTAGTCTATTTGCCTCTACCTAGTAGGTGGATTCTAAGCAAAGTGGACAGTGAATCCGGCCAATAGCAGTTAGCAATAGCAGATTTCTATACCACTTATCAGTGCAAAGCACTTCCTAAGCGGTTTACAATGTATTTAGCTAATTGCCCCCAGCAAGCTGGGTACTCATTTTACTGACTATGGAAGGATGGAAGGCTAATTCAACTTGGAGCCCTGCAGGATCAAACTCACAACATTGTGGCTGCAGTACTGGCATTTAACCACTGCACCACCAGGACACTGCAATGACTGGGAGGAAAGGAGGACGCTGAGTAAATACATAGTCCTCCTCCATCCTGCTCCAGAGGGTCTTTCCAAGTTTCAGTAAACAATCAACTGAACCTTGCAAATTGTGGAGCTGAGCACATAAAACTGCAGAATTTGTGCCTGTGGGAGGCTACCTGGAGACAACCCATTTAAACTGGAGACTCAGAGCCAGGCCATGAGATCTGGCCACTCTAATTAGGCATAGGAAACTAACCAAGAGTCACTTGGGCCATCAGATGACAGAAGAGCAAAATGAACTCTAAATTGAGGATGGGAAGATTGCAGAGAAACTGAATGACTTCATTATTTTTGTCTTCATTGTGGAAGGTATAGCACAATGGCTATGCTTGAACTATTTCAATGACAGTGTTCAAAAAGATCCAGAGATCCATAGAGGTGACAAGGAATGATGTTCAAGGGTTTCTTGGCAAATTAAAAAGTAATAAATAATGGAGTCTGGACAGCATTCACTGTCAAGATGTTATCCATTTGGCGTGATAGCCACTGGAGTTAAACTACTGATCTTCTGATCCAAAGGGTAAATTGCCTCTAAAGTCAACTTCTGTACTCCTAAGGATTCAGAAGGAAGACAGAACATTAATTCCAGACACATTTGTGGAAATTATTTTTAAAATTAATTATTGAGCACATTGAAGGATAAACTTTGCTGCCAAAACTGTGGTCATGCCAGAACTTGTAGTAAAAAAAGAACTCTTCCAAGCTTTGTCATGAACCCTAACTGTTTAGAATAATAAATAGAACTTAAATAAATTAAAGATTAATAACCAGACACATGTGTGAGAAATGAAGAATCTCCCGTATCACCTATAGTTTTTCTTCTTTTGTACCTAGAATTCTTTTAAGCAAAATTCAGAGGTTTCGGGTTCCACTGCACCCTTAGCACTGAGCAAGTTCTCCCGCTCTTAATGAAGCTTTCTGTTGAATAGACATGTGTAAGGCTGTACTGTAAATTAGTTAAGGATTGTTAGCATTCTGATCAATTTACACTAAAAGGGAAGGAAGGGGAGAGAAGGCGAGAGAGAGAGGAAGTAAAGGAAATAAAGACATTCATAAAAGAACAGAGAGGGAGAAAGACATAAAGTCATAGGGTGACATTGTACTGATGGCCTGTGATGGCTGTATAGAAAAAGAAGCTAAGACTAACCTTTCATTGGGTGCTATCATTCTCATGACCCTCTCTAATCACAGTGCTTATCATCAAGCCTTTTTGTTTCCAATTTCCCCTTTTCCTCCAAAGAGCACCTTCCCCTTCAAGTTGAGATCATTCAACGATCTCACGTTTCAAATTCACCAGCTGAAGAAAGTGTCATGTTGTGTTGGATTTGAAGAATAGGAGGGTACTCATCAATCAGTGATTTTACAGGGTGCTAATCCTCGCCACAGTTAGCTGATTTGGCACTCTGAATTTTGACCACTGCTATGGTCAATCACTAAGCAGTCCTATTCAACTTCATCACCAACCTATTCTTGTCAAGTAGTTTTTTTTCTCCTCGCCTTGGACAGCTAGATAAATAAAAGAGGGAAGGGGAAAAAGAGGACCAAACAATTGAAACTTATAACTCCTGAGAGAAATAGACAATGGAGACTCATCCATTCATGCATGAGCCAAGGTAACTTTATATACTTTTACGACTTTATCACTGGCAATCTTTCTCTGTGTTAAGGTTTTAACTGTTTTGTTGGGTTAATCAACTCAACCTTTTGTTGATTAATCAGTAAGGCCAGTTAACAAGGAAAAATTTACAGGCATCTTGGATATTTTCAGAATATTTAAAATTTGGTGAACTAAAATGAATTGGACAATCAAAAAAAAATTAAGGCCTAGATCCTACTGCTTTGTTTCAACTAGAGTAGAACCCTTGAAGCAATTGCTGAATGGGAGTTAACACGTTTATGAACCCGATTGATGTTATGTGTCCTCTATCAACACAGTTCAGTCCCCCCACCCACCCCCTGTCTCTCTCTCTCTCTCTCTCTCTATATATATATATATGTATATGTATATGTATATGTATATGTGTGTGTGTGTATTATATTTGAAGAAAAGTTTTCTCACAAATATCTTGAGCCTTATTAGCTGGGCTTTACAGGAAAGGTTTCTCTTCAGCAGCCATCTTATTTGGAGGCAATACCAAGCGGTAGAATGATAGATATTCAGTTGTAGGTCCGTATTTTGTGGAAGTACATCATGAAGAACATATGCCATCTTGACACTATTAGCTGTAGAGAATGGGATATGGAGAAGGTAGATCATGAACTACTAATAGATAGATGAGTGATTTGCAGTAGGTTGTCCAGCAGCCATTCCGCCAGGCTTAAGAACAGTAAAAGAACAACAGCAGGGCCACCATTAGCCTTCCAGTGAAACATATGGATATGGATTCTGTACTAGGTTTTTTAAGATTTTTGTTTGTTTTTGAGGAATGCTTTGAAAGCCATTTTGAGACCCTCTAGGGGTCGTAGTATAAAATGGGATATATATACTCTAAATAAATTTAGACTCCTTGATGTTTTAACATTGAAACAAACAATGTTCCTCCATGGAGAAAATGAGAAGGAGATTTATATATGATTTATATTTGAAAGGGACCGTGAGCTTAGGTCTGGTACAGAACTCCTGGGCTGAGCATGAGCCCATCAGTTGTTTTGTTTGTTTGCCTTCTTGTTCCTTAAATTCTAAATGCCCTCAGTCAGAACTTTGAACTCCAGAGCAATGGAGCAATAAACAAAAATTATGTTGAATTGCAACTCTTCAGGCTAATGTGTTTGTTGTATTTTATTGACTTTGTTATGCATGTTTTATTGGTTATGATGTTGTATGAGACATATGGTAGAAATGTAAAAATAAACAAATCAATATGGTATTTCCTTTACTATCTCCAAACAGCCACCATATTGAGGTGTTAGTACAGTGCACATTGATTCATTATTGACCAATTGGGCAAAAAAGCTGATGACATATCGGCTTAAAGCCTTTTTCTAAAATGCTCCTTGACTGCCATTTAATAGATTTTGCATGTAACAATACATAACATTAGTAGTCCATATTGACAGTATATTTTAGTTTAAGTTATTCTTACCTTCCCCTATTCCACTATTATTGTCTTGGGTCTTAAATCTGAGGTCACTCAAAAATTAGACTATGATCTGAATGTGCAAAAACGGCCATTACCAATCAAGTACATAGATGGACCCTCTGTGGTTTTTTTCTTAAATTTTATCGGTTTTATTTTCAATAACACCATACAACATACAATATAATAACACATTACAAAATTTTTCTGTAATTATACCTATCTCCCCTCCCACCTTCCCTCAATCCCCACTGAAGGCTTTATAAGATATTTTAGTAACCATTACCCAAAATGTGGAATATTTTATCAACAGTATCTCTCACCTCTTTGTACCCCTTTTCCACCTTTGACATTTTCCCCAATTATCCTTCCAGGTTGTTTCATTTATTTGCTTATTATATTTCCCTTTACTTTCCCTTAAAAAAAATTGAATAAGAGAGATTCTGCTCTATAATGCAGGCAGAACCTCTGGGTCACCTACCACTGAGTCCATATGAATGGTGGTAGCATGCATGCTCAGTCAAGTGACTTCTAGTGTTGGGGGTAGCCCCACAGGCCATGAGCCCTTCCCATTTCCTGAAGCCCCATTTTTTCCCCCAGCTAGCTGGTCATGGGGCAACTCAATTATGGATTACTTCATTCATTCATTCTTCTTAAGTTTCCAACCTCTGCTCCCTGGACATTAAAGTGTTCTGGGCCAATTCTACCTACCCCGGTTGGGCAATGGATCCATCTCATCAAGAAGGGGTATAAAAGAGTATTTGATTGGGTTGGGCAATCTTTGTTCAGGTGTGTTGTGGCTCATTCTGCGAATCTAGCTTTGTTCCTTCAGGTAGGGTGTTTCTTTCCTTCTGGTAGTAAAGCCACTTCTGATGTAGCTTGAAAGCTGAAAATTCAGCAGTCTTGTTTTATTTTCAGTAAAAACCAGTATGGTGTGGACAACACTGACCTCTTGTGGACAATTAGTTGAATACAAGGCAACTGTAACTTGTGGATTTGCTCATCATTTTTAAAACAGCAGTGAGAACATAGGATTCCTTTTGCTAGCTTTCATTCAGGGCTTTGTGCCTCTAAAATAAGAATGAGGGATGGCAGTTTTGACAGATGACTCATACCTGATTCATATAAACGTCTGTGCCATTTCCCTCTAAGTCAGGAAAAGTCAGAGTATGTTGACCAACAATGGTATATTCATTTTCCAAATAATTCCTTTAAAAATAAGGAGGAGAATGGTGAGACAGGAATAACAAAGGGGAGTGTGAGCAAATGCAACTCATTTTCCCATATTTTCCCTTATGAGTCTATTTGCTGATTGGAGTTTTCTTTAAAGGCTCTTCCCCAAAGATATCCACTTATTGTGCCTTTTCTTTGGTGATACCCAAATGATGGAACTCCACTCCCAAGACAGGCTTGCCTCGCCCTTCTATATTATCTTGTGCATATTTCAATGGCATTAAAGTTTTCATGAATTCTAGCAATGATTTTACCTCTGCTGCTCTTCCCTCCCCCCACCCCCCGCCTGGGATTGTATTTTCAGCATTTATTTGTTTATTACTATTCTAGTAACCTGTGTGAAGGTAACGAAGAAATATAATTTTTATGAACATGCATGCACAGGCATCCATCCACTGCTGATAAAAACAGGAAGGGTGGCAGCTGAAGACATTAGGATAAGTTTTGAGGATCAATTTAAGATGAGAGAGAAAGATGGCACCCAATAGGTGTTCTGAAAACAAAGTCTGGCATAGGGGAAATGGGTAGACGATATAAGGGCCCGCATCTAATTGTGAGTCTTGATTAGCCTAGACCTATTAAGTTAATGAAATTTGCACACATTTTGACTGGCCAAGTTTCTTTTGCTTCAGTGTTATCTACTCCAGATGGACAAAGATGATGAGACAGAGATCTTTTCTGCTGCTCCAGAAGATAGGACCTGAACCAATGAATTCCAATCAGGAATCACAAAAATTCAGATTCAAATTCAATTTTGAAAAAAGGAGGTGTGAACTTAACATTAGAAAGAACTTCCTGAGAGTAAAAGCTGATCAATAGTGGAACAGACAACTGCTACACATAGTGGACTGGTTATTGTCCACAAGCAGCTAACTGGTAGGCCATGGAACATTTCTAGAAAAGAAGAAAACAGTTGTAACCATTGGGTAAAAAATATGGTACCAGTCTGTGATGTATGGGGGGGGTGCATCTTCCAACCCAGATAGTTTGAGAATAGACTGCTTCAGAAGGTGGCACACTCTCCATCATTGGAAGTTTTCAAACAGAGGTTAGATAGTCACCTTTGAGGGATGCTTTAGCACAGTTAGGGGGTTGGACTAGATGGATCCTAGCTAATTCTGTGGTTCTAAGATTCTTCAGTCTGTGTCTGATCTCTGCTCCCAAGTAGTTTCTTCTTCTTTTTTAACTTTTGGAGCACAATGGGGGCTTTTCTCACATATTTATTTAAACAGCCCCAGGAAATATAAATGCCTAGTTGAAATAGGTCTATGAGGTAGGTCTACCTACAGAGTAAGGTGGCAGCCTCAAGTGACACATGACAGGAAACATGAGGAGGTAGCAGAGACATTTGTTGTTTGCTTTTTTTGGTGGACAGAGCTATGTTTTTCAGACAAGGAATGTAAATCTATTTTATCCTTCCATGAAATCACAACTAATATGTATTTTTATCTCCCTTCTGCAGGAGAAAATAAACATTTCTGTGTGGTATCTCCAGTATTTGCACCTTGTGAAGTGTTTTGTGCAAAACTACACATAGATTTTGCTCTGTTTTTTCTTTTTGTATTTTTTAGACAATTTTTCTGCACAGGAAAAAAATATTTTCTGTGCAAAATAGTTTCCTGTGCGGAAAATATGGGGGTTTCTTGCACAACACCCCCATTTCTGAGTAGAATAATTCCCTAGAACACTTCACAAAAGGCAAATACTAGGAGAAAACTGAGCAGAAGTCTTGGTTTTGTTTTACTTGTTATTCGCAGTGTTTCCTGAGTGTTAGGAAGCCTTTTTCTCAGTCAAGAAATGAATAGAACTATTGGCTGGTATTCTACATCAGCTACATAGAATCGTAGAATCATAGAACTGGAAAAGACCACAGGGGCCATCCAGTCCAACCCCTTGCTATACAGGAATATACATGAAAGCATTCTCAACAGATGGCCATCCAGCCTCTGCTTGGAAACCTCCAAAGGAGACTCCACCACACTCCAAGGCAGCATATTCCACTGCTGGACAGCTCTGACCATCATGAAGTTCTTCCTGAGGTTCAAGTGGAATCTCCTTTTCTGCAGCTTGAATCCATTGCTCCTTGTCCTAGTCTCTGGAGCGGCAGAGAACAAGCTCACTCCCTCCTCAACATGATATTCCTTCAAATATTTAAACATGGCTATCATGTCCCCTCTTAACCTTCTCTTCTGCAGACTAAACATACCTAGCTCCTTCAGCTGTTCCTCATAGGGCATGGCTTCTGGACCCTTCAGCATTTCGGTCGCCCTCCTCTGGACACGTTTCAGTTTGTCAATATCCTTCTTGAATTGAGGTGCCCAGAACTGGACACAGTATTCCAAATGAGGCCTAACCAATGCAGAATAGAGTGGTACCATAACTATATAACTACTTATTTATGTAGATACATAGGATTTCCTGGTCTGACACACACACCAAATCTTGGTAAATCGGTCTGTTCTCCTATCACTGGGATATAGCAGCCTGACTTTTGTACCTCCCTTCCCTCTCCAGAGATCTTCTCCTAGTGTGGCAGCCAGAAGCATGATACCAGTCTGCTGTGTCCTGATCAACAGGAGAACAGACCCCCACTGTTCATAGCAGCTGCTGCTTGGTAAATCAGAACTAGGAAGCTTTTACAATCCCTATCTTTTTCCTACACTATTAAATAAGTAAGGATTACGAATATGAATCAGTTATGGATGTGTAACTCTGTGATACACATTTGTAATTACAGTCTTGAATTCCAGCTCCTATTATTTGCATCTCTAATGTCAGGTAGCCTTCACTGAATCTCCACACCTAAGATGCTATTCTCAAGTACAGTGGAAGAGCTGTTCTATCTAGAGTATCAAAGTAAGAGTCTTTTGCTGATCAGATTAGTTTGGATGGATCAGAGCAATCCCATGTTCTCTCTCACTTCAAGCAGAAAAATATCTTGGGCCAGCTTTGCTGACAGAAAATTTTAGGCAGCTAAGTTCTATCCCTCAAAGGGTTGGATATATGTTATCAGCACTATCTACTTGAGCTTTCAAAAATAGGATATAGTGTCAAATATCTTGAAGGCTTTGAGGTATTGTCCAAGGGGGATGAATTTGTTTTACTTGGTACACCATGGGTTGCCATGCTTATGGGCTTCCAATAAACATATGTTGGATTGTCATGGGATCAGAATGCAGAACTGGGTTGAACTTTGGTCTGATTTAGACTGGCTTTCTTATGCCCTTTTTTATGTCTCTCTTTCAGCACAACACTCTCAAAATGTATCTACACTACAGAGTTATAGCAATTTAATATCACTTTAACAGCCATGGCTTTATTCTAAGGATTCCTGTGATTTATACTATGGTGAATTAGAATTAGAATTCTCTTCTACAGCATTCTAGTACACTCTCTAAATTATTTTTCCTAGGCATCCCAAGAAGAGAGGGTAAAGGTATCTTGGGATCATTACCACAGTGCATGATAACTCTAACAGAAAGCTCTAAGACCTGGACATACTACAGATCCCAAGATTCTTTCAATAGGGCGATGATAGTTAAAGTGGTCTCTAATTATTATAACTATGGACTGTAGATGTTGGTGGGAAAGGTAGTAGAACTTTTCATCCTGTGGGCCTAATTTGACCCATGTAGTTTCCCATTTGGCCTGCAGAGCTTCTTTTCCATTATTCTAAGGTGTCTAAGTTCAATCACTGTCATAAGATACTACAGAACAGAACCTTGCCTGTAAATTTTCCAGCTGTTGTGCTTACAAGGCCATTTCTGCACGACACTTTCATGGGCCATTTCCGCCTTACACTGTTAAGAGTGCTATTATTCCACTTTCAACATCCTATGGAATCCTGGGGTTTGCAGTTTAGAGAGGGGCCACAACTGCAAACCCCAGAATTCCATAGGATATTGAAAGTGGAATAATCATGCTATAAGAATGTAGTGCAGAAATGGCCCAAGAATTCAGTTCAGCAAGTCAAAACTGACACCAATACTGCAGTTAAAAAAGAATGCCATGGACTACTGCTGCTGTTGCTTTTAACTGAAATCCCATTCATACTACTCTGACAAAGAATTGTGCAGCCTCTATAATTAAGTTGTGGCAATGGCAAACATGAAAAATTCAAGAACATTTTAATGGGATTTGGCACTTCATAAACAAAAGATGAATGTGTGGTATATCATGCTGCACAGCTGTCTCACCTTCAGAAAGATATTATCTTAGGAGGAAAAAAGCAACAACCTTGCCACAACAAATCCATTCATAGATCAAGATATGTTTGGCTGTATGTGATATATAGGTCAGCTGCCCGCAGTTCATACTTAGAATTTTCCAGTTCCCAGAGCTTCAATTTGGTTTGCCTCATATCTTTTCTTCCTTGTAGCAGCTGCCAAGTAGGATCACTTTCCTTCCAGTTTAAATCCATTGGTTCATTTCCTATTATTATTATTATTATTATTATTATTATTATTATTATTATTCTCATTTATATCCCACCTTTTTTCCAAATCATGTGGCTCAAGGAAGGTTACAACACATTTAAAACAATACAGATTAAAAACTATACAGAAGCAGCAACAAAAAATATAAATATAAAATTTCTTTAAAAGATAATTAAACAATTTATAAAGTTAAAAACCATAAAAATTTATTTAGAGCACAGCATACCATTAACTGTTGATCCTAGTCAGCTATTGAGAAGGCTATCTCTCTTATTCCCATCAAAGGACCCTGTGAAGGTGGTGGGGGAGAGAGAAAGGCCTGTCCTGTCATTAGAGTTCTAATGGGCTCATGCAGGGAGACAGTCTTTCAAATAGCCTGAATCTAAGCTATACAGGGCTTTACAAGTCCTTGTCATTGCTTTGAATCATGCCCAGAAATGAGTCATCGGCCAGTGAAGCTGTCAGTGATGTAGTCTTGAGTTGGTTGACTTGGACTCATGTCAGAGTTAAGTAACTTCAGTGACTTGACTCGGACTTGACTTGGCAAAAATTACACACTGACTTGACTTGAATTCAGACTTGCAGATTTTTACTGAGTTGATGCCCTTGGTTCAGTAACATAACCAGACCCCTTGTAACTTACTGATCACATGGTAGTCTGTCTGAAGCCCAAAGTGTGGACTCATTTCTTAGAGGGAACAGCAAATGGGCTTGAAGTGGGGTTGAGGTCTGCTCAGCAGCCTATCCCTGCTTCATATAGGAATAGCCATACAGGAGGAGCTTTCTAAAACTTTTCCTAAGAGTAGAAGGCAAGACTCATGCCTAGACTGCAGAGTGCGTATCTTAGAGGGGAAGAGAAAATGTGCTAGGCAACGGGCTTGAGGAAGAAGGATCCTTCCTTACAAAGCTCTTGAAGCTTCAGCAATGGGGGATAAAAAGGATCCTTTTCCCCCCTTCTGAAACTGCAGATGACACAATCACAGAAGTGGAGGGCCAACTCTACTTAAATTGTTAAAACAGACTTTATTGGACTCTGTCCAGAAATTCTGGAATACAGGTTGGGGTATAAAGTTGGCTCCCACACTTGAGACTTGACTTGAAAGTATCTTCAAGGACTTGAGACTTGACTTGAAACTTCAAGTAAAAGACTTAAACACATCCCTGGAAAGTGTTGCAATAAGATAGTTGTGTGCTGTCTGCATTCAGCCCCAGTTAACAATCTGGCCACAGATCTTTGGGCCAATTGTATTTTCTGAATGCTTTCCAAAGGCAGCACCACATAGAATCTATTACAGTAATCCAAACAGGACGTAACCAAGGCAGATGTTACTAGAGATCAGACTTCTCTAGGAATGGGCTCAATTGGTGCACTAGCTTTAACTGTGCAAATGCACTCCTAGTCACAGCTGAAACCTGGCTTAAACTCTTCTTTGAGGCAGAGTATAAAACACTCCTGACCACTCAAAACAGCTCTGCTGAATGTTCTTTGAAGATGCCATGGTGGCAACCATAGACTTTAGTCTGGCTTTGGTCAGACTTCCTCTGAGTTTTCTGTCAATGTCACTCTAGTCTCTGTCTCACTCGGTTCATTGCCGCCAGTTTCTTAGAGAACCAGCAGGTTTGTTTACCTCCACTCTATGAGAATTGAGAAGAACAAGACATATTTTTTCTTAACCACCATCTTGTGGTGATCACATCAAGAAAATGTATGCCTGTATACTTTCAGGACAACATTTAGCTTCTATTAAAGAACAATTCAATCAGAATTAATGCCAATAAATAAACAAATAAATAAGGAAGTTTGCTATTGGTTAATGGGAGAAGTACACTGCATCACTCACTTTATAGAGCCTTCAAAAAAAAAGGTGATTTGCAATTTCAAAAAAAGAGAATAGACTAGGCATCAGACAATATACTTTAGACAAGAGCAGAGCCTGGAAATGGCCAATGGCTGTGACAGCTGGGAAATTGTGGAATTTGTGGTCCAAAAAGTAGCTTTTCCAAGCTATGTTGAAAAACAGTGTGGTCAATACTACGATGTATTTGAAGAGCTGTTCCACAGATAGTGAATTAAAATTATTTTCAGCTTCTCCAGAGGAGGGATCCAAACCAACAGATATAGATTACAAGAAAGGGGAATTTGGCTAAATCAGGGATGACAGTTTCAAAGGCTATCTTGATTCACTCAGAATGCATACCAGGAAATACATATGCATGTATGTATGGGCTTTGGGAGAAATGGGAGTTTGGGAGGCTCTGAGCCTCTGTTAGCAGAAAGCTGCCACTCTTGGAGGATTTCAGGAACAGAAAAGTGAAAGGTTTTTTGGTTGGAATTTCTTTTGCTGCAAGTGGGCATTGGGAGCTTGTAGGCATCAAACAAGGTGCTGGAGGCCACATACTGTTGGAGAAAGTGGGAGATAACAGTGTATCTCACAAGCAGGGTAATCAGTATTCACAAGCAGAAATTGGGCAACAACCATTCTTATGCTGCCACCCAACCACCCACAGAGTCTAGCAGAGAAAATAACACTGACTTAGTCCTCTTTGGGTTTTTGTTTTTTTAAAAGGCAGATGAATTAGGTTTACTTACAAATACTAAAGGGTTCATAACATCTAATGGTGAGAGGCTCTGTAACCTGTACTGTGCAAACATGAAGAAGAGTGGGGAGGAGGAGAGAGAGAGAGATAGAAGGAGATAACAAAATGCAGACTACAAAATGGAAAACAGTAGCAGAGCTCGGAATGTGTGACGGAGAAGGGGATGGGGCTATGGCTTGAGGGGGCATGGCTGTGGTGTGGTGTGGGGGCATGGCCAGAGTTTGCGGGGGCATGGCCAGGGGATATGGGGGCGTGGCTACAGGCCGGGATACCCCTAAAATATTGCCGCCTGGGGCAAATCACCTCCCCCCCCATGTCCATACACAACTGATGGAAAATGAACCCAGATTGGCTAATGCAGGGAGAAAGAGGTGTGCCTAAAATCAACAAAAAGGAAATGACACAAATACATGGTATGCCTGAATTCTTTAGACATACAAACTAGACATACATCTCTTTAGACAGACAAACTACTAACTACTGAGTATAAGGCAAGATAAGCTTGTTCCTTCTAACACATTCAGTCCATTGATCTCATTATGCCTGAATGAAACTTTAGGAAGACTTTCCTTACGATGCATGATATTGCATGTTGGAACAGATCACCTCAAATGGTTGGCGGGTTCCCTTTTCTCATAGGTTTTGACTGACCTAATCAAGGCTGCTATAATCATGGATTTCCTACATCAGCAGAAGATTGGCCTGGATTGTCTTTGAGCAATGGTGTTATGGAGGCAAAGCTGGTAGCCCCAGAATTTTTCTTGATGAGCAGGCATTCCCCTTGGATTCCTATTCCTATGCTTTCTCCTATTCCTATTCCCCACCGTAGCCAGAGGGAAACCAGATTCCTGTTGCAATCAAAGGTATTTGGGGGAGGCACCTTGAACTTGGGTTGGTAATACTTAGTAGCTGTGCAAAAGACCTGCTCCTAGTAGATATGAGAGTTGCTGGAAACTGTTTAGATCAATATAGCTGCCTGAATTTTTGGACACTGTGTGCAGATATTACTGTAGCACCTGTGCTGATGAAGGCCTGTTAGCAGGCCATACACCCCACACTTTGATATGGTTTAATTGGCAAAATATATTAATTGGCAAAAATATAAAATGTACCCTACTATGGATGAATAGCCATGCTGACCAAGAGGAAATAGCTGGCCAAACACATATGTTGAGAATTAGGTCAGGAAAGGCCTCAAGGCGTAGCCAGGTCATAGTCAGGAAATCATCAGGAAACTCCAGCAATACTAGACTTGCAGTTAACCTCCAATGACTCAATCATTTAGAGCAACAGCATTGGGAAAATTCCAACAAGACAGCTGATTGTCTTAATTCCTCTCCCTCTGACCAAGCAAGCTTCCCTTTAGTCCCCACACCTATCTGGCAATAACAGAATTATCAGGACTACCATTAGCTCCTTGTGTCCTAATCCTAAGGCCATCAGCTCATTTTGGACCTCATTGTCCATTCTGTGAACCCCATTGTTTACTCTGCCAGACAGCTATTACCACCTTAGCCCTCCAGGCAGCAAAAGAGTATTTAAACCTCAGTTTTTGTCCAGTCAACTCACAATATACTAATTGCTGGTCACCACTCTGCTGCTCCAATTTCTGTTTGTGTACTGTTCTTAGAATTGCATCTAAACCACATCACTGTTTCTTCATTGCTCTTCTGGATTGGTAAATATCACCCATTTCACCCTGAAAATCTTGCTATCCAATACTTTCCTCCCTTATCCCTTCAGTTAGCCTTGTGTGATTGCCATTCCCCCAATAAAACAACTAAGCATAGTTTTGGATCTCCAGCTGGTTCTTCCCTGCGTTAGTACCAGTAGACATAGGTGGAAAAGATCTCATAAGGTTACTCCCCTCTCACAGGCCTTCTCTTTGAGCTAATATTCTCCACCATTTCATGGAGGCACTGGCATCATGGTGTCACCCATGTTTTGGGGTAACAGCTCTGCACTTCAAAACATAGCACTGCACCACTTTTTATATCCTGAAACTGCTGCCATTAGGCAGAGACATTCCCAGTTAATCCTGTCATCCCACTTTCATCAGCTTTTAAAATGTCCCAGTTTTTCTCTCCTCCTTCCTCCACTCTTTATCTCCCCTTTTGCCCTCAGTTTACTTCAGTTGCTAAAAACTGAGATCAAAGTGTAAAAGTAGTTTGAAATCATTAAACTCAGTAGGGGGCAGAGGAGAGGAGGGGAGAGAATCTTGACCTTCCCAGTAGTCTCAGACAAAAGCACAATGCTACAGCATTTCCTAGTTTATTCAGTCTTCCTCATTCAATAACTTTTGCCATTTTGACCACACTCTGACGTTGCTTGACCACACATGTCCTAGTTTTCACCTGTGAAATGTTGGGGGGTATGCCACTGTGGATCATCCATGATATGGGGGTCTGCTTGCTTCTTTGTTCATCTCACCCAGATGTAACTGCTGCTGGCAGACCCAGTCCTGGGGGAGTGTAATATTTAATATCCAAAATTATGAAGCCAGAGGTTCACTGGACAGGAACATAGACATCCAGGTCTAAAACCAAAGCACAACTAGTGAAGTCAGACCAACGCTCCCTCAGTCACATCTCCAAGAGGGAAACCTCAAAAGGCACATAGACACACACAATGGACCATTAAAAACAATGACACCTTGAGAGGGCTACGTGTCCTCTGGATGAGATTAAAGATTGCAACAGTGAGAAATACAAAAACGAGGTCCATTTTAATGATTCAGTCATTGTACTTTTCTGGGAAAGGGCTGCCCCCGAGGCATATTTTGCCTTATAATTGAGTCTCCTTTTGGGACCCTCTTCAGAAAACTCCCATGCTTGACTAGTGCCCTGATATTCTGCTAATCAAGAGCTCCCTTCAGCATTCTTCCTCTGTTGAGCCACTTTTGCCTTGCTTCTTCCTGCAGCCAAGACTATAGTATCAGGTGCAGTATAAACTGCTCTCTTTCCCTCCACTTTTCCCAATCTTTATAGCTTTCCAACTCATTAGTCCTTGTGTGCTTGTGTGAGTGACTGCTTTGTTGTATGTATGTGTGTGGACATTTTGCCAATTCTGCTAAATACACTACTGACACTTGGACATTTGGCTTGGCTGTCTTGTGGTCTGAATCTGTAGACATAGGGTTCAAGATCTCGCTGTGTTGCCCTACCCTCTGCTTTGCTAAGAAGTGCTTCGCTGATTTCCCCAGTCTTTGTAGTTTTGGAGCAAATCAGGGTGTCCCCCAGAGACTCCCAGAAGTCAAGGTAACACATCCTATGCTTCATGTCAGGAAATGCAACTGTTCTCCTCCATCAGGATCGCCTTTCATACCACCTCTCCACTTCAAAATTTGCCACTATATTTCTGCTTTGAGATTACACCTCAAAGCTATCATTGTGGGCTTTCTTGAGCAATAGTTGAACAGGAGACATTCTTTTCAGTACACCATGCCATATCCAATGGGCTATACTTTAAGATTACATCCTCTCCAATATTTTTGAGCTCTAGTTGTTCTTTTTAGTGTGTCCTTCATTCCTTTTCTGCTTTTCTCTAGCTCCTCTTTTTACTTCTCCTTTCCTTTTCCCTCCTGGAAATTTCTCATCTCATCTGTCATTGAAGGTCACTGCTAACTCTTAGTTCAGCTTTTAAAGGACTATTTATAACATCACCAAAAAAAAAAAAGGAGATCTTTCAGACAGTTATTTGTGCCCCTTGACAACTCTCTTGGAAATATTATATTGAATGTGATTAGAGATGCTGAAATTGTGAACAGGCTGAGAGAGAGAGAGAGAGACTTGAAACAAAGTCTTCAAAATCTGCTTTATATTTCTGTGAACATCAGGTAGAATGATCCCTTATAAAACATTGAACAGTGCTTTCGTGATTCCCCATTCAAGATCAAGAGTTGCTGGCATTAGCCCAGGTTAATAACACTTTTGCACACACCCTCATGAGTATCCGCTTGACTCAGAGAAACGTCAACACTTTCTCTCCCCAGCAACTGAAGGACATTCCACCCCATCAGATGTTGCAAATGCTGACTACAGAAAAAACACAAGGATGATAAGGTGGGAGAATCTTGTCATGACAGAGTCAGCTATAACCGACTTAGCAGGATGATTAAGGAAGGCATATATATTGCTGGAATGTGACTCTGTATAGAAAACCACTATACAGGGATCAGATCAAGGCAAAAGTATCCTTGAGTTCACAGATGGAGAACCACTCTTAGACTACTTCTGCTGCTCTTGTTTCTGGTCAGTGATTAGAGATAAGAGGTATGTAAAAGCATTTAAATTTTAAACACCCTAAATACGTCTGAGCTGTGCTTTGTAGGTCTGAAAGCTGTTCCATCCACCTGAGATGGGTTGGACGCCTGAGAATTGTTGCATTGGAGCTTACACTTTTTTAGATATTGGAGGAAGGCAGTATCAAGCCACTTCTGAGTTTTCCTTGCCTAAAAAAATCTCTGTAAAATTCATGTGGCATATACACACAGCCTTGCCTGCTATGATTTCACCCCATCTAGAGTCTCCTTGACCCTATTCCAGAAGGAAGGTTAACCATGAATCTTGTAGTGATACCTTTATTGGGCCAACCAAACAATGCAAAATATATCAGACAGGATTTCAAAGTTTCACATGCTCCTTCATCAGGCAAAAGATGGCAAAAAGACCATTGAGGAAACAGTGATAGTGTCATGGTAATCACATCTTCATTTTGGATGTGCCTGGAAGTGTTAGTAGATGAAAAGTCTGTTCCCTCGCATAAGCTGAGTAGAGACAAAATTAGTAAAACAGAAACAGTTTGGCTTTTCCAGTTGAAATTACAATGCATTCTCCTTCAATAAGCGTTTTTACATCTCTCTGGTATGAAACATAAGGCCCCTATAAAGGCAAAATATATTTAATCTCTTGAGAGTGTCTCTGTATTTTCACTACTCTCTTCATCCAATACAATTTTACATTGTTTGCCTGATGAAGAAGCCTGTGAAGTCTTAAAGCTAATATTTTGCATCTTTTGGCTGGTCCAGTTATCATTTTATCACAGGATGGATGTTGATTCTGTTGTTATTTGTTTGTTTATTTGTTCATTTGCTGCTGTCAGTGGTGGTGGTCTTATGCTTATGCCTAAAATGTTACAAAGAGTTATAACCAAATAAATGAAATATGTACTTAGAAATAAAGATAATGCCTATTATAAAATGCTAAGAAGTTTACTTAGGGCTAAACTAGGCATGATGCCAAATGCATTTTTCCATTTAATGTGTAGGATTTATTTATTTATTTGTTTGTTTGTTTGTTTAAAAAAGGAAATAGCATGAGACATTGTCAAAGTGACTGGTGGCAGCTGGTTTGAATTTAATTCTTGGGATATAGCCTACTCTATTGTTGCAGAGAACCCTTCTTCTTAAAGTAATGGAGGCATTGGATGGAAATTCCCCTTTGAAATCAGTAGGGCTTTTCCTTTTCATACAAATAGGAAGGTTAGTGAAGGGATTTTCTTAATGAACACAGTAAAGCAAGAAAAGGTTAAATCCCTCCACTTCATGTTTATTGTCATCCTAATAATTTAATCCACAATGCTATTAACTTCTTTATTTAAAAAAAAACCCTACATATAATAGAATATACTGCTTGGAAAGGTTATAACTTGCTATCCATGACTGATGCTGGGGTAACTGTCTATTACACCAACAAAGGGCATTTTTTAGAGCAGTGCACAAAGGCAACAGTGAGACAGTAGAAAAAGCTATCTCTAGTTTCACAGAATGCTGTCCTGTCAAAACGTCATCTCTGCCGCAGCTTCCACATACCATTGGAATAGTTGCAGTGCCTAACAGAATCTCTTCCCTGGACTACAACTTCTACAATCCCCCTGCTGTCTAGTAATTTGAGGAACTATAGTCCAAAAAAGTACATTTTTTCCTCCAAACTCTGATGGCACATTACTGGAAGGGTTTTATTGATTACATCTACATTCTCAGCTTATTCCAGGCCCTGGAAATCTGAGCATTTTACCACATGATGCAACACAAAGATCATTTTGTAAAAGGGATGTGGGCTGTTAAACAGTTGCAAACCAGACAATTTATTTGCTCCATAGAGGATTCCCTTTTTGCTTCAAACCATGTCATTCATTGAGCCGTTGGGAAAATGGAAGAACAAGGGGGATAAAGGGGTTAATCCAGAGGCTTTGCAGGAAAGGTCAGTCTTTGGACTGACTCTTTTGTCCTGCCTTTCCCAAACCCACTACTTTTCAAATGTGTTGGATTGCAAGTCCTATCACCTCTGGCTAATATGGCAAACTGCAGTTCCCATTCACCCCCAGCCAGCATGCTGGACAAGAGCCAAGTACAGGGAGACTGGAGTTGGAAATAATATTACACTGAAAGGCAATGATTCTCACTACATACATACAAGGGCTCCTCCATTACTGCTGTTTTAGTTTACTTGTCATTATCCTACATCCCCAGGAAATGTTGAAATTGCAGATTACTTGAAAAAGACTAAAGCAGAAAGTCTAGGAGTCACAAGAGACTGCTGGAAACTATTGTAAGAGGCCTCACAGCAACTGTTGCTCATGGACTCATTTCCGAGTCTTTGGAAACTCATTTATATAGGCAAATAGCTGATGGTATTTTGTAAAAAAGCAAGAGGCAAATAAATTAGGTAATAAACAAAGTCTTCAGAAGGCAAAAAGGCAAGTGCATGAACTGGGAAAATGAACAGCTCAATTTAAAAAAAAGTACAGGAACAGTTCAGGTCTCATGCAGTTTAGCCAGACTGTGTTGTTTCAATGTAAGAGTTTGTGGTGGCTTGCTGTATGAAAAAGTAGATACAGTAAGACAGCATAGGGGGTCCCAAGGGAAATAATTTCTATAAATTGGAAGAGTAACATTAAAGATGAGCATCAGATAAAAGGCAATTTATCTTGGATGGGATTTTACATAAATAGCCTCACACTATTATCCAAATCCTCTGATTTTGGATCTGCCTAATAATTAACATTTATATAATCTTCTTGAATGCACTGTTATACACACTTACCTGAGGGTAAGGCCCATGGAACTTAATGGCTCATAAATATGACTGAGTAAACAAGGAGAAGATTACATTGTTCATTGGTAAAGTCCTTGGGATTTGTGTTCATCCACAGTAAACCAGGGATGACTATTAGACCAATTCATAACACATGTTTACATGGCATAGACAGAGTGGGATTACTTCTTCTGGAGTATGCTACAGAACTGCAGGTAGAAGGATCCACAGTGAGAGACAAGGAGTGCATTGGACACAAAAAGGTGGCACAACTCAAAGAACCAGCTACCCTGAAAGTATTGAAAAAATATTGTTGGCTTGGGCTACAGCTGATATCAGAGGGAGCAATGCAGAGTGATGGTGGTTAGCAGTGATGCCTGGCAACAGTGGCAGAGGAGGAAGTGGTGGTGGTGGTGGTGGTGGTGGTGGTGGTGGTGGTGAGAGAAGCCTCAGCCCTTGTCCTGCCACACAATGATCTCCTCTAGTGCAACTCTTACCAGCAGTGCAGCAATGGAGAACATCAACAAGTGCAGATCCCTACCTAACCTGGAGGCAATGCTGGGGACAGTCCTGGAGCAATTGGGTCAATACTGCTAAATGTCACTGGAAGCTGCCTCAGAAGAAAATTTCAGGGAATACAGGAAAAACTGAGATGCAATACAGCTCTGTAGAGAAGGAAGCAATGGAAGAGAAATAACTGCCGAGGTGGAGATGGAAGGACCCATAATTGTCTACTGTAATGTATATGTAGCGTTTGTCTTCTTGCCAGAAAACATCATTGACAATACCTGCAGTGAGTGCAAATTGGTAGCTCTCTTTAGAAGAGAAGGTCAGTGCACTACAATTATGTGTTGTGTCTCTTCATTGTATCAGAGAACAAGAGGACTTCCTGGATAGAACACAGGGAGAACTGATCATACAAAATCAACAGGAGGAAACTGGCAAGAAAAATGAAGAGGCCTGTAACAGTGAGGAAACGTCCTGCAGGAAAGTCACCGTCAGGAGTAGACTGTACGGAAGGGATTCAGAACCTCTCCAATAAAACAATCACTTTCTGCACCTTCAAGAGGAGAGCGGGCAATGGAAATGCTCAAACAGAAAACCAACAACAAGTGATACCACATGCCAAGGAAGGAGTCAAAGTAACAACCAACCGCAACAAGGAAAAAAAAAAAAGTCCTGATGGTTGGGGACTCATTGTTCAGGGGTATAGAGGCAGCTGTGGGCCAGCCTGACAAGATGAATTGGAAGGTGTACCGACATCTTGGTACATACATCCTGGCTGTCACTGACAACTTGCAAAAACTTTTCCAGAACATAGGTCAATACCCCTTTCTCCGTATTCATGTGAGTATCAATGACACAGTCAAGAATACTTTTGAGCAGATTACCTCTGACTATGAAGCTTTGGACAGGAAGCTGAAGGAGTTTGAGACACAGGTGGCATTCTCATCAGTTCTGCTAGTGAAAGATAAAGGAATATGCAGGGACAGGAAGATACTAAAAGTGAATGACTGGTTATATAGATAATGTAGATGGAAGAAATTTGTCTTCTAGGACAATGGCCTTCACTTCTTAGACAGAGGACTACTGCCTATAGATGGGCTGAACCTCACAAAGATTGAGAAGAATGTCTTTGGTAGTCACAAAGTAAGTCTAATCAAGAGGGCTTTATACTAAATGAGGGTAGGGGAGATTGAAGATGATAGCTCAAACATCAGTCTAAAGGCAAACTCTAAACACAAGGATGTGAATTCTAGAGGAGAAGCTGAGGGAGAGAATGGATCCATAGAAAAACTGAGAGTAAATTTATAGGCAAGAACAAAGTAAGCTTCAAATGTCTTTACCAGCACATAGAGTTTGGGAAACAAATAAGATGAGCTTGAAGTGCTAGTGTGAGCAGGTAAATATGACTTCATAGACATAACCGGGATCAAATGATTGGCATGTTACAATTGAAGGATATAACCTAATCAAAAAGACTAGATGTGGCAGAAAAGGAGGGGGAGTAGCATTATATGTCAAAGGCAAATTCAATTGTATAGAAATCCACGAGAGTGATCATAGAATATTAGAATCATAGAGTTGGAAGAGACCACAGGGGGCATCCAATCCAACCCCTGCTATCAGAATGGACCAGTTTAGAGCTTTTGGGTAAAAACAAACAGAGAAATAAATAAATGCATCATTGTGGTAGGAGTTCAGTACAGGCCACCAAACCAAGAAGACATGGTAGACAATGCTTTTCAGAAACAAATCTCAGAAATCTCAAAATGCTAGAATTAGTAGTTATGGTGGGTTTCAGTTACCCTAATATCTGCTGGGAGACTAAGGGCCTTTCTGCATTACACTGTTCTAGTGCTAATATTCCACTTTCAACAGCCTATGGAATCCTGGGGCTTGCAGTTTAGGGAGGGGCATTTAGAATTCTCAGCCAGAGAGCTCTTTGGCCTCAGTCAACGACAAACCCCAGAATTCCACAGGATGTTGAAAGTGGAATAATAGCACTACAACAGTGTAGTGTGGGAAGGTCCTAACTCTGCTAAGCATAGACTCTCCAACAAATTCCTGGTGTGTCTTGCAGATAATTTCTTATTTCAAAAGGTAGAGGAAGGAACAGGGGAATCAGCTATCCTGGACTCAGTCCTAAACCTATAGGAAGGAGTTGTCACTAGAATCAAACTAGTTGGTACTTTAGGGGAAAGTGACCATGTAATACTAGAATTTACAACTGTGAGGCAGGTCGAAGAAGAATATAGCCAAATATGGATCTTGGATTTCAGGAAAGCTGATTTTAACAAGTTGAAGAAATTACTGGATGGACTCCCATGGCTAGATGTGCTAAAGGAAAAAGACACCCAGCAAGGGTGGGAGTTCTTGAAAAAGGAGTTGGAAAAAGCATAGTCCAAGCACAGTGGAAGAAGAAAAATGGGAAACATCTGAAAAAGTCTGTATGGCTGCATAGCAACCTTGAAGGAGGAAGTAAAAAGAAAAAGGAATATGTATATAGAATGGAAGGAAGGATGAATCACCAAGAAAGACTATATATAGGTAGGCCTAGCTTGCAGGAATAGTATAAGGAAAGCTAAAGCTCAAATTGACCTGAGACTGGCTAGGCAAGCCAAAAGCAGGAAAAAAGTGGTGTGGGTTCAGATATATTCATGGCAAGAAAATGACCAAGGAGACAGTGGGGCCACTGTTCAATAAGGATGGCAAAATGTTAACAGATAAGAATGAAATGCCAGAACTATTCAATACCTATTTTGCTTCAGTCCCCCCCCGTCCCCAAAAGAGAACTGTGTACTTCCATGGAGCAGCATAGGTCTGGATTACAAATCAAGATTGATAAGGAGTTAGGAATCACCCAGGTAACCTAAACGAATTCAGTCTGAAGGGCCAGAAGAACTGCATCCCAAAGTACTGAAGGAACTTGCTGTTGTATTCTCTGAACCACTTGCCATCATTTTTGAGCAATCTTGGAGAACAGGTGAGGTGCCAAAGGATTGGAGAAAGGCAAAGGAGAAGAAAAAAAACCTCTTTCAAAAAAGGCTAAAAGAAGATCCAGGAAACTACAGACCAGTTAGCCTAACCACAATATGAGAAAAACATTAGAATCGATTATATAGGAGTCTGTCTCTTTTATGACAATGCAGTGATCAGTAGCAGCCAACATAGGTTGTCAAGAACAAACCCTGCCAAACTAATCTGATATCTTTTTTTTTTTAATAAGGTCATTAATTTACTAAATGGTGGAATGTTTGGGCTATTTATCTGGATTTCAGCAAGGTATTTCGTAAGGTCTCCCATAATGCTTTGATTAATAAACTGATCACATGTATAATAGATAAGAACACTATCAGATGGATCCATAACTGCTTGGAAAATCACACTCAAAGGGTCATCACCAATGGCTGTGCTTCAAAATGGAAGGATGTCTCAAGTGGAGTGCCTCAGGTTTCTGTTTTAGGGCCATTATTCTTCAACAAGTTTATCAATGACTTAGATAATGAAATCCTTATCAAGTTTGCAGATGACACCAAACTGGGAGGGGTGGTGAACATGGTGGAAGATAGGGACAGAATTAAAAAAAACTGATGCTTAAAGTTCTCAGACAAGCTCTGAGACTAAGGCTTAGACAAGGCCATAGGCTACTTGCGCTTTCCTTAGTACATGGTCCCATACAACTTGTGCTCAAAAAGGGGCTGAGGAAAATAACAAGTTCGCTGTACATTCAGCTATACAGACATAGTCAGATGTTCCTTCCCCAATGTCCTTGTTCTCCTCTTGCCACTATATGGCCATGTTGCAGGGTTCTTCAGGAAGATGGTAGGTTCTGGGGAGAGGTCACTGCATGAGGGAGATATTGAATTCCTCCTTCCACAATGATCCTCCCCAAAAGACATACACCAGCATTATGCTGGTACATGACATAAACAAGATACTAGCCTATATTCTGCACAAGTTGCAGAAGACATTTTTAAAAAATGACATTTTGATCTGGTGCTGGAGGCAACATTTCTAGGGGTGTATACATGGAAACTCCCTGGAAGTGCTGTCTGGAATGTAATTTTACACTCAAAAAGTTACATAGTAATTGCACAATCCTGGTTTCTTAGTGAATTGTGTTGTGCAACTCAAGGTGCAATCAAATGCACATGTATAATGCCCATCCATGAGCATCCATGTGCAGTACACATACACAAACATGCACAAAGTCCAGCCAGGACCACTGACACTACATGTACTATTCCCCTTTTGCAGCTTTGAACTGAGTATGGCCATTCTGCATTAGATAAAAAATTCCAGTTGCTTCTGTAGGTGAACTACACATACATAAGAAACCAACATGTTTCTAACCAGTTGTCTTGACTAGAATCTCAGCGGTGGTGGGATTTATTTACTAGAATCACCAGCTTTTGCATGCCTGTAATTAGCAGTTGCAGGCTGAGTAACTCCATGTTTGTTTGTTTTTCCACATCCTTTCTTTTCCTGAATCACTCTAACCTCCACACGTTTTTCCTTTCTCTTTCTCTCCTCCATTAGACCATGCATTTTGTACTTAAAGAAATTTATTTATTTATTTATTTATTTACACACACACACCACACACACACACTCACACACACACATATGCATGCATGCGTACATACAGAGAAGACTCAGCTTATTTCTTTTCTTGGCTATAACCTGTGTGAGTGTACATGATATTAGGACTCGTTGTTGTTTAGCTTCTGTCTAGTTATTTGATTAGTCTATTAGAGACATCCAGCACTATCTCTCATATTTCCCAGTCCTTTTCACATTACTGTCCAAGACACATTTGCCCTGTATGGTCTGTGTGTCGGTTATCTACAAGCTCACTTTCTCCCATATAATCTGTTCCATACACTCAGGTCCTCTCGGAGACATCCACTTCAATCAGCCAAACTAGACTGACAGCTGGCCAGAGAACATTTCTTTGCCCCCTCCCCCAGACTGTGGAATGACCTGCTAGAAGAGAATTATCGGCTTGAGATGCTGTCTGTATTTAAATCAGCAGGAAAGACAAGTCTTTTCTAGACAGCCTATCCAGATTATTTTAAAATTATGGATTTTAAAGTATTTATAGATGGATTTCAATATGTATTGGTTTTATGTACTCTTTTAACTGATGTTATGTGTTATTTGCTGTTGTTCTCTGCCTCCGTCCATAGGGAGAGGTGGAATAATAATAATAATAATAATAATAATAATAATAATAATAATAATAATAGCAGCAGTTGTTGTTGGCAGGTTTGGAGAATGAATAGATACTTTCTAGGCTGGAGCAGAGACTACAATCTCTTCTCCTGAACCTATGTAGCCTGTGCAGTGAATCAGTCCTATTTTTTATTTTCCTGGTTACATGTTTAGAAAGATTAATGAGCACTTTTATTACTATGTTATTACTCTCAGCCCTCCCCAACTTTCCCCTCTTTAAATAAAACTCAGAAATGAAATCAGAGGTTACGCAGATGTGATGAGCAAGAAGCAAAATTGTTACACACAAGGTGGTTTTATATGCAGCTGGCTCATGTATAACCATTTTGGGACTACTTTGGGAGTCCAGAGCACATGATGACAAGGAGGATTTGTCTGAATATGTCCCATGTGTGCACCTCATTGTGAGTTTAATGCAGGGCCTTCAATGTGGAAACCAGTCCTGCTTTTTTTCCAAGCTTCAACTCCTTGGGGAACAAAAGCCTAGCACTCTCTTAAAGATCATTGGAATGCCAATAGGTATTACAGTGACCTCGTTTTGCTATGAATTGCATTTGTGTGTTTCTTTTCCTGTCAAAATTTTTCTGATTAAGACTGCGACAAGAACATGCACTTGCTATAAAAGTTGCACTCCCCTAACAACAGAGAAACAGCGTTTAGGGATTTCTTTCCTTCCATTTGTTTATTGTTCTGTGCATTGGATATACCGTGGATTCTACATCTACATCTTAAACAAGTGCAATTTCTATAATTCATTCCAGAAATGGAGCATGTGCAGAGTGCATCAGCTGGTATGTAACCGAGCTTTGTTGAAATGCTGCAGAAAAAGAGGGAGAGAACCATTTGATGAGATTTTACAGATGAATGAATTATGCAGTGCTTTAGTGATTTTGTGTGTGTGTGCGTATGTGTGTACACAGACCCTTTTTGCAGCTTACTTTTGTCCTGGCCGCATCTGGTGATGATGGTGGCAGTGACTCTCCTGGGAGGGGAGCACGATGGATTGCTCCTCTCTGCACCAGCTTCCTCCAGGAACCAGGAAGTGTGATGGCCACACCTTTTCCTGCTGCAGTGCTGGCCAGTACTGTCCTAGGCTGCAGTGGGGCAAGAGGTGCAACCATTGCACTTCCTGGGCCTCCACAGAAAAGGTAATTGTGGGTGCACAGTAGGAAGGCAGTGCAATTGCTGGTCATTGCAATTGCTGGTCATTGACAGGGAGAACCTGTCAATGATTTGTGGCACAATCACACCACTTATGGATGAGAGAATGGTGGACCAAGACAGCATCATGCATAAGCATCGTCCCAGCCCTGTCCTTCTCCTGTCCCCATGGCAGGTTGGGCATGTTGAGTGGAAAGGGCCACAGACACACATACACATATAAACACATGCATGCTTTCAGAATCATGAGAAATAGCATTGTGCATTAAGGACTCCTTTCGTGTAAGAACTGTTTGGCAGTGGAATAGACTGCCTCAGAGAGTGATGGACTCTCCTTTTTTGGAGATGTTAAAAAAAAGAGGTTGGATGGACATCTTTCAAGAGTGCTATAATTATGTATTCCTGCGTGCAGGGATTGGACTAGATGGCCCTTTTGGCTCTTTCCAACCCTAAGATTCTACGATTCGATGATTTGTATTGCAACCAGGGAAAGGAACAGTCTTTGACTTCCTGAACTTCCAGCAGAGCTCTAATAAGATCTAACAAGATCTTGGCCCCAGATGACTTTTTTTCACTGTAGGTCCAGGGGGGCACAAGCTGTTCCTTTCCCTGGTTCCCAATGCAAACCAGACACAAAGCTGGAGGTGTCCCCAGGATCAATCAGTGGCTGGGCAGGGAAAGCTACACCTAGATACCCTCTAGTCACCATTAAGCAGCTGGAGGAAATAGCATTATGCAAAGAGGTACTAGTCACATCCTTGTGCAATGTATATAAAAGTACTTATTCTGGTCTAGCACCTGTTTATGCCTGCTTAAACAACTCAAAAGGATTCTGTCTCTGGTTTCCAGTTATTCTAAGCCACATTATTCATCAGGCAAAAACTCTTGAACCTGGCCAGGGTTGCTCCATGCTGATAGGAAGGAGCACATTTTGTCCCCAGTTTTAATTAAAAATGAGGTGGGGGAAGAGTCTCTGGAAATCTGGGGGAAAGTATTCTGGTGGATATTGCACATGTTTTGCTGATGACAGCTCTTGACTTTCATTAGAATAAGGCTTAAGTCAAGAGTTAGTAGATTTTTCCAGATGTGGCTGCTTCTGACTCTGCTGGAAGTCCTATTGATCCCACATCTAGGGGATGCTGTGTTTCTCTTACACAGCCAGATCCAAACGACATAATAGAAAACACTATCTTCCAAATAGCCAGTAGAAAATTCACCATTGCCTTTGGAAAAATCACACTTTGCAGAACAATAAGGAAACCTCCAGTGATTAAAAAAAGGCATAGATAGAAAGCTGCATATTTGTGATGATAAAGAGCAGAAGGCTTTTTAAGAGTCACCTTGGAATTCTGATGAAGTTCCTCTCCATCTGTATAAATTGCCATGCTTTTTGTTTCTTTTTTAAAAGGTATTGTCAACAGACTACGGGAAGTTTCACCTATTCCTTCTACTATAAATGTTGAAAGGCTAATGGGTTACCCTTGCAGGACAATGGAGTGGAATAGTTCCAGAAGGGCAGAAAGTGATGAAAAGAATATTTGAGAGATTTGGAAAAATGTTTGAAAAATGTGTTTCTTGAGCATTGGGAAACCCTGATTAGAAGAATCAAGAGCTGATGAGAATTTTCACAGTTTGGGATCTATTTTTCAAAATAAATTAGCAAAATATACCGTTTTTTGAACCAAAAGCAGCATTTCCTGCAGTCTGCACTCATGCATGCACACCCACATGCAAACACATACAAATTTTGCACAGAAGTCCCCAAATGCAGCATTTTCTACACAAGAAACAGCATTTTCTGGAGAGAAAATGTTTGTGTAGAAACATTGTTTTCTGCACAGAAAACCCCATTTTCCACACAGAGAGTAGTGCTATCTGTTCAAAAATACCACTTGCCAATATTTGTGTAGAATATATCTTGAATAGCAAGTAGTTGTAGAAAACTACACAGTTCCTGGAGGTTTTCTTCTAGTGGGAAGAAGTGCTTTCTTTGAGAATGAAAATAATGAAGAATTTTGCTCCCATGGTAGATTGTACCACTTTAGAATGCAGAAGTTTGTTCATATTTCTGAATGCTTCCTGTGTTAAAAAAAAAACATTCCTGAAAATGATTAGGTCCAAAGGG
The DNA here is from genome assembly GCA_948474755.1 of Ctenosaura bakeri. NCBI lineage: Eukaryota > Metazoa > Chordata > Lepidosauria > Squamata > Iguanidae > Ctenosaura > Ctenosaura bakeri. The sequence goes on along the minus strand of CAOLHI010000084.1, from coordinate 240,595 downwards.
AGGATGTTTTCTCTCTAGTGTACTGCTGCTGTTACAAATAATTTTTTTAAAAGATCTCTCTATACATAACTCCTATATATATTCTCCTACCTGCAGTCTGAAGTAGTATAGTTCATTCGGCGTTGCTTCATGTATAGTCTAAACGTTCATTTTTATTACTGGACAGTGCATTGCCAGTTGTACAATTTCTTCTCCCCCTTCTTTTACTGCAAGGAGCATGATTTGGATTTTCTACCTTAGGCACAAAAGTACCTCGGTCAGGCAATAGGCCAAGCCTGGGTAGGAAGTGCTAGAAATGGGATTCTGATACACAGCACACATTGAACAAATCCAGGATTTATTGAAAGTAAACATTTGCATTGGCTACAACATTGTAACGTTACAAAGCCGAATAGAAGAGCTTAAATAGCAATAGAAAGCAAATGCAGTAAAAAGTGAATAGAGAAAATATTTGGCCTTAGTGATCTTCTGGCAGTATTTACAGTATATACAAATTGTTAAATATCTGTAGTAACTGGAAGGCACCATAGGCTAAAATAGCAGGCTGCAATAACATTTTGTGCACATAATTTGAGATGTAGGGTTCTGTGTGGGAAACAGGCTGCTGATTTAAAAAAACAGAACAAAACAGAGGTCTATCTGAATGGTTTAATAAAGGAATGGCTGCATTTTCTTTAAAATTCAGAAATACATTATGTGTTGGATATTTATTTGTTTTAAAATCACTTTAAAGAGAACTAAATGATGTAGCGTGAGACTCAAAAAAAGAAGTCGGTTTGTAATATTCTTCTAACAGGATATGCTTCCAATAAGATATGTGTAGGATGCTGTTAAGGGCTCTATCTTAGATGACTGGAAATGTCCATAGTTCTGGCCAGGTCACACATAATCACTACTTAAGAAACCAGAGTGAAGCCTCCTATCCCAAAGTAACACAGCATGTGGCAGCACTAATTGAATTCTCTGCAGAACACTTCAAAAGACTAGGAAGCTTATATAAATGATCCTGCTTAAAGGACCTTGTTGTTGTTGTGTGCCTTCAAGTTGTTTCTGACTTATGGCAACCCTAAGGTGAATCTATCACAGGTTTTTCTTGAAAAGATGTGTTCAGAGGGAGGTAGCTTTTGCCTTCCTCTGAGACTGAGTGTGACTTGCCCAAGGTCACCCAATGGGTCTCCATGGCTTCCATGGTCTCCAGAGTCAAACTCCAATGGTCAAACCACTACATCACACTGGGTCTCTCAAATGACCTACTGAGATAATTTATTCAGGACGGATCATTGTTCGAATTGCCCTTTCCTCCCTCTACTACTATATAATTTCCCTTGTTTTTCCAGAAGGTTTTGGCCACCTTCTTTGTGTTCTGGTCAGATGAAAGGACAGGAAAGGGATGAAGAAAGGCAGACTAGAATGAGCTATGACATGAAGGAATGGAAGAACCCAAGCATCATAAACTATTCAACACAGATGTTAACTTGGGAGTATGTTTGCAAATATTTCAATCTGGCCCATAGCTAGGCATCTAAAAGTATCTTTGACATGAGAAATCACAGAGGAAAGACTTTTATGTCATAAAGATATACATTATTCATCTACTAGTCCCTGCCCATCGAGTAATTGTTAAAAATGCATCAGTAGATTGCACTGCAGTACAAAAACACATCCTAATAAATTATGGTAATTAGAAAGGAGTAGTTTTTCTTTTATTTTCTTTTAGGTTCCATGCATATATGGGGATCATATTCACTATTCTTCATTTGAGATTCAGGTTCTAATTCCCAGCTCTGAAAAAACCATCTAAGTCAAATAAGTTTAATAAAAACTAGGCCTAACTCTGATTGTTAGTCCCAACCAGAGTAGGACCATGGAATCAAGTGGATTTACCTACATGTGGAATCACCTTTAACCATTTGATTGACTGGATCCGATCTAGTTGAGATTAATCATGATTCCAGCTTTAGTTAGATTAGGGATGCAGTTCTATCATGCCTTCTATAGTGGTTAGGATTTCAAACTAAGTATCAGGCTGCTTTCTTTTCATTTTGAGGTAGTGGAGACTTTCAGCAAAATATCAGATTAATACATAGGGTAAACTCTAACACGCAGAGTAGTCTTGCTTGATACTCAAAATGGATAGAGTTAAAAGCTAGCCTAGCCCTCTCCATCGTGTATACTTTTCCCCATATGTGGAGAACTTACTTTCCATTATGCAGTACAAAGAGATCAACATTTTACGAGAGAAGTCTCTATAACATCAGTCAATAAATGTTTGAATTGGTTCCCCATGTATAGGAACCTAAAGTGAACGTGGGAATGCAATAACAGTATCTATGAGGAATATCTCTACTATACATTTCCATTCAAACAAGTATCCACATTAAGTGTAGTATTTTTCTGATAAAACATAAGCCTGATGGATGATGTATTTTCTGTTTCCATTTTTTTGCAGGCAATAGTTTTCACAATAGGCTTATAATCAGGAATTCCATGGATGAAATATTTCGCTTCTCTTCCAGCTGCTACATGTAGGGGGAGACAGCCCACATAAAAACAATGACAACACTGTTTTTGTGCTGGGTTTTTACAGTGCTCCTCCACTGATGAATTCCCCAGAACTCCTGAAATAATTGACAAATAGGAACAGCTCCCTGATGTCCATGGTATGCTAGTAAGTTTTGTGCCCATCTTCTTGCAACTGAATGCCAGGCAGAAAGTCAGAAGATGCAGTTCTCCAATCCTGGAACAGAATGGTGGCTACTTTTCTATTTCTGCTTGACATGTGGTCATGGAAAACATAGAAATCTAAAAACAAATGGCAGCTACTCTGTTTAACTCATGCTGGAAGATCCACAGACAAGTGGTACAAAAATACCACTGCTTTCACTTAGTACTTCATTGAGCTATTAGCAAGGATACTGTAATTACTGGGGAGAAAATAATTATGTATTCCTGAGGTTATGATCTCTTGAAATTGAGCGTGTGGTACAAAGGCAGAATCTAGGACACTGAAGCCATAATATATGACAGGGCATTAGCAAAAGAATCCTGACTCCTTGTGATAAGAACATAAAAAGCCTGCTAGATCAAATCAAAGTACATTCTAGCCTGGCATCCTTTCTCTCTAGTAGACAAGGAGATCCACAAGCCAGTCATGAAACCAATAGCTTTCTTTGGTTGTTGCTCCAAACGACTTATGGTTGGTGGCATCATGATGAAATGAATATGCATGTAAAAGGGCAGTGGTGACATGTTAGATCTTTATTTTATATGTTTATATGTAGAAATCTCATTTTTTATTTTTCAGAACAATAATATCTCCCCCCAAAAAATGAACCAAGTGGTACCAAGGGCAGAAACAGACTTAAGAAACTTCAGTCAGTTTAACCTTCACATAAGTCCACAGCAGTACAGAGACCATCTCAATTAATTAGCACTTAGCCAGTCTTTCTCATCATGTAAAGAAGACCTATAAGAACAGCCTTGGCTATGTGGTTGTGTTCTTCAGAAATAACACTGTGCTGAAACTTTCTCTGTGGTTGTGTCATTCACAAATAATGCTGCGCCACTTTTTTTTCTTTGCATTTAATTTCAATCATCCAATGGGGGAGTAGTACAAAAGAAAACTGCATCAAAAGTTGAGGGGAAAAGTGAGAATTTTCTGGAAAAAAAGTTGTAGGATTTACTGAGTGAATGATGTTGCACGTACAATGACAAAGTGGCTGGCAGAGTCTTTATATCTGTGTAACACCTATGAGTTTATGAGGTTTAGCCCAGTTGCAAGGTCCTTCTCCTTGAATAAGGTAGTGGCATTTTCAGTTAGTATTTAGGTGGCAACAAATGGTAAATTCCTTATAGTGGAATTTCTATTACACATTTCTACCAGTTTTGTACTTATTAAGGGCTTTAAGATTTGCATCAAAATGCTGCAACACAACTGATCAGAACAGACAGAAGAGTTCTGCAATCAGTTCTTGCAATGGCATCTCCTTGGTTGTTTAGAACTTTTGGGACAGTGCATGTGTGACAAATTTAAGATATCATTTGTTGTATTGTTGTTAACAATATATTTTGGGCTTTGGGAATGCATTTGGAATATTCAACTATAGTTGGCACTGTAAAATCCAGAAGGAGGTACAGTCACATCCCTTGGGTGCCTTACCTTGTGCTTTGCCATTTCTCCAGCTTTCTGAAGAGCCACCTAGAACAGTGCTACTCAGAATGGTGGTCTGTGGACTAGTGCTGACCAATGAGTCATTGGCTGCTGGGTTGTGGCAAGCTTCCAGGAAAGAAACAGTTCTTGCCATTGAGCACAAATATGGTGCATCAGGGGGAAAAACCTGATGGTCCACCACATCAGATAGTTTAAGAAGCACTGCCCTAGAGGTCTTAATCTCTGGAGCTGCTCCTTTGGGACTGGCCAGTGCTGCTGCCTGTTGTGTGCTATGAAACTGAGTGAAACTTTGTTGTTGTTGCAGTGACTTATTATTTTTAACAATATCGGCGGCAGCAGCAACAACAATAACATAAAGCTTGCTCATCTTTCAGTTACTCAGCAGGGAGCAGAACTTGAAAGTTCTATAATATTAAGACCCCAGGAGGCTTTTGGCTAAAGAAGCAGTGCACACAAGAGAATTCCATATAACTTGTGAACTAGAGATCACGTACCCTTTGTTCCACCTTGTTCTAGATGGAGGTTTGAAGTGTGGCAGTCAATAGAAATTTCTCAGAAACTCTCAGTGCCCTTGTGAAATAAAAAGAACACTGCCTCTAATAGGGAAGCAGAGAGCTTGTGAAAGCATGGATGTGAATTTAGCACAGCACTATTTACAAAGCAGCTACTCTAGGTTCCTGATTTCACCTCATAGGAAAAGCAATCCCACATTACTGAGATGTGTAGAGAAGATTCACAGAATGATAGAGCTGGAAGAGGAGTCTAACCCCCATGCCATGAAGGAGTCCATGACTAAGGCATCCCACAGAGATGGCCATCCAGCAGCCCCTTCTTAAAATACCTCCAAAGAAAGGAAGTCCACTTCATTCTAAGCCAGTCCATTCCACTGCTGAACAGCAACTACAGTAAGGAGGTTCTTCCCAATGTTTAGGTCAAATCTTAGAGTAAGGCTTATGTTATACCCCTAGCATCCCCAAAAACCATGTCCTGAGAAACCTAATTATTTTATATCAAACATAGTGAGCCATAGAGATAAACTGGAAAGGACATGTAGGCAGGAAATCTCTGTTTTCTGTCATACATCCTGGAGTTTATCTGGCAGATGACTCAACGGAAACTTGAAAGGATGGTCAGCAGCCATCAGGAAGATAATTACTCTCGGAGAGTAAATAAACAATGCAAATCAAGCTGGAATTCGACACCTAAGGCATGCAGGAATCTCCGGAGAGATACTGATCTCACAGGAAACTACAAGGATGTTTGGTTGTATTTTCTTTGAACTAAAAAGAAATACTCCATCTTAATAAAAAGATGGGACACCTGGCTTTCCCAGAACATGGTTCACATATAACTAGGGATTTTCTGATTCTATTTGGAGTTGAAGAGATTCTTTTGAAGGAGTTGGAGGTTTGAGAGCTTAAAGTAAGGAGCTTTCTTTCAAATCTGCAAAACAATGAAGCTTGTAAACTCCCCTCAGCTCCTAAAGGTGTCGCTGAGATCGTTTCTTCCAGCTGAAGACTTCTGGATTGGTATCAAACCTTTTATGTCTCCTTTTCTCTCTTTCTTAATTTTCATCTCTAACTTTCTATAGTTTTGTATGCTTGCAGTGTGTGTGAAGATGAGCGAGTGATTGTATGAATTTTAACTTTCTATAATCTATTAGCTTTTGAGTGAGTGTGGGTGTATATTAGCTTAAGTACAAGTTATTGTTAGTCAATAAAGCTATTCATTTGAATCCCTTTGTGTGATTTTTGGCTGGCCTAACTCAGTTAAAATTGGGTTTCAAGATCCTTAATTACCCTGTCCTCTTTGCATGGCTAAAAGGAGTTGCTCAGAGCTAAATTTTTCCCCACAAGAGAAGATTTTGACAGCTTTTGGGAATCCTCTTAAAGGAGTCCTAAGAAAACAGGGTAACACTATGAAATTACATACTGTGAACAACTAACTCTGATATTCATGAATACGTGAGAGATGGGAGAATGGATGAATGGGCAGTGTGTTGCACTGTTTTGCAAGAAATACTAGAGACACAGAAGAAATAGACTGTGGGACTTCATAAGGCAGCAATATAGCATAAGGCAGGAAGTGAAAGATGTAAGAAGTGTGGGGTGGTTCAGGAAGAATGGCTGAAACTATAGACACAATGATTTTTAATTATTATTTCCCACTCACACACACACACACACAAACACACCACTCACAAGACTCCACTGTATTCACAGGCAGCCACAGCAATCTACTTCTGGCTCAAAGGGACATGAGAATGATTTGCAAGAGGTATTCAGATTGACCAGTCAAGACCAGACAGATCAATGATTTCAGATTTATATCTGTCTCCTTTTTTGGCAGTCACAGAAGCAAAAACAAAACAAAACAGTATTAACACTCTTCTCCTCAGTCTGGCTGCTGACTAATAGAGAAAAGATTGTGGTTTGTCAGACACATTCAGCCACAATCTCTGTTACAGGTTTCTGGCTTCCACCAAAACAATTATACTTATAAGGCAGTAGGAAGAGAACAACTGGGCTTGGTCTGCGATGGGGGGCAATGAGAAGCAGAAGTGGGGCAGTAGAGCTCAGACCATTATCCTGGAAAGCAATGGCATCAGTACCTGCATCAAGTGCATATGCGTATATGTTACATAAGTGTTAAGGACTTATGCCGTGATCTGGTATCAGCTACATAGCTACATAACCCCTGTAGTTACATACCTATGGAGTGTTTCCTGACCCAACTCCATCCAATCCCCATTTACTGGGCAATAGGCATTGCAATCAACAGGGGTCTGTTCTCTTGTTGATTGTGAAGTGGCTGGTTGATGTTCCCACCCCTTCCCATGAGCTATCTCTGATGTGACAGGCAAAAAAAGATCCCTGTTGCAATCCTGCCTTGCACCAGAGATCACTTCTACAAGCAGGGAGGAGGTTAAGCTGCTTTCTGATCAATGAAGCACAGATCCCAATTGACTACAGTGCCTGCTGCCTGGTAAGTAAGGATTGGAGGATTTTCATAGTCCCCAAATATCCCCTAAACTAGTGAATATGGAGGGACTGTGGATACAAACCAGTCATGAATGCATAACTCCAGATTACACATTTGTAACTGCCTTGGTGAACTCTGGCTTTAGTTCAGCATGATGTTTGTGTGTGTGTATGTGTAAGGGGTAGCTGTTAGTAGAGAAATGCAATAAATTTTTATCTGGGGCATTTTCAGAACAATTACATCAGAGGTCCCAAGTCAGTAAATTAGGGAAATGAAGATGAAAGGTCATCAAGGACATCCAGTGGGGAGTCAAACATACCAGAAAAAAATAACAATACTCAGATTGGTTGTTGTGGGTTTTCTGGGTTTTGAGGCCATGTTCTATTAGTATTAGTATCTCAGAAAATACTAATAGAACACAGCTTCAAAACCCAGAAAACCCACAACAACCTATGGATTCTGGCCATGAAAGCCTTCGACTTTACAGTGCTCAGATTGTTCCTCTGACTTTATGAAATCTTCTGAACTAATTTTAAATGTCAAAATTCACAGAGCTTCTGTCATTTATAGTAAGATATAGACCATTCACAATGTCCAAAGGTCACTGTGCCCATTGTGGGATGGGCATCCATATTAACATGCATAACATTTTGTACAATAATTAAAGAGGTGGTTTGATACTGCCCATGCCACTATGGATCTTCTACTCTGAATTTTAAATAGCTTTCAGCCAGGCATTCAGCTAATTTATCAGTAGATTCATGCACCCACAAGATGTCTGTAATTAATCACATGATTAATGAAGTCCTGATATAGGCATAAGGCAGTGACACACTCTCAAGGTAATCCTTTTGTCAGTACCCATCAATGCAAAGGACATTTCCATGTGGAGGGCCTAGTATTATGTATATGCACTGTAAACATACTGCTTGAAACACCTTCCCCTTTGGCAATATCAACCTTTTGTTGTTTTCTTCTCCAGATATAGCTGTGGACTAGTTCACGCATGCACAGTACTGATGATGTGAACATAGAAGTTCTCTTCAGACATTTAGGAACTGTGTTTAGTGAAAGCATGAGGAAGAGGAGTGCACTAGTCCTGCCATTTTTCATCATCAAATCCCCCTCTTAAGTGGAAAGGGTACAGTATCTCTCAAGGCTGTAAGATATTAAACAGGGAGCTCACTGATACTGAACAGTGATGCAGATTATGTAGAAGCCTTCACAGAAACTGGAGACCTTCAGAAAGTTGTGCTCCAGTTATAGAGGGTGACAGAAATGCACGAGGAGAGAACAGGGTTAGGACAGTGCATAGATCCTGAATGCTTGCTTAGTTTTTAAAGGATGGCTTGTATGAGTGACTGGGAATTTTAAGTATGTTTATAACACCAGAAATAAAACCAGTATGACCTAATGTCACATCAAGCACAAAGCTTTTCAAGGTAATCAGTTCCCACATTCAGGTAAGAGTACAATAAGCAGGAAGGAGAAAGCAAGTGCTGTATATGAACATATGAACCAGGTTTAGAATTGTGTGATGGTTGGAGATGCTATCTCGACATGGCCTTTGTTCTACTGATAGTCCTGCTTCTGCACAGGCTGCATAATACGGACAGGGAAAGTCTGCCCTACAAATGTAGTTGGACTGCAGCTTCCATCACCCCTCACCCATGGCTGTACTAGCTAGGCCTGATGGAAGTTGCAGTGCATTCACTCATTCCTATTCTATAATAAGGGATGTCCAAATAGAAGGATATACCTGAGATCACTTCTAGACAAATATTTATTCAAGTGGCCATCAAAACTGAAGAGGGGCCAGTTGATGAGTGGGTTTGACCCTTAATGTGTTACAGCAGCAATGCTATGCTTGTCTTGTTAGTTCATGGTTGTGGGGCAAGAGAAAGGTGGTTGAAAATGCTTTAAAAGGGAACAAAAAAATGGAAGTGGCCAGAAATCCACTTTTATGAAACAATTTTTTTTCTCCTTATGTTAAACAACAAGGAGGCATTTGATCTATTAAAAACAAAGATGGATAGCTGTTGGTGTTAGGGTCTCAATGCCCCACTAGTGACTTTGGAAGAATATACCCCCTCTGCTGTACCTCTTACAAAAGAATATTCAGTCTTTTGCCCCTAAATCCTCTCTATTCAGCCTGAAGAACATTTTCATCCTTTTTCTCTAATGGAAAGTTTTTATTTATTTATTTATTTATTTATTTAAAAAAAGCAAAACTGGAAGTGATTTCCAGGTTACTTCCTGTTGTTAAAAAATGCCTTTCTTGGGCATAAAACAGATCAGGTGCAAAAACATGATGAACTTGCCTTCCAAACCCCCAGAAGTTGGGGTTGGGGAAAAATGGGGAGGGGGATGAATTTTTTGAACTCAGGGAGGTCCTGGAGGGCACATACAGCCCATGGCCTGCACTTTGTCTTTCCCAATTTAAAGGGTAAACTACCAACACAGGAAATTTTCAGAAAAGGCAATTTTATAGCCTCAGAAAAAGAGTCTAAAAAGGTCAGAGGTCACATCAGGGCTATACTCTGCCCAACCCTGTGGTAGATCATAAGGTCAATGAGCAATCACTGTGAGGAATCAGATGAGTCAGTGTGCCTGCCACTTAGATGCTTAATTGTTTTGAAGATTAATAATCTGTACTAAATGTGCTTCACTACCAGAGGATGAGCTGCTGTACTTTATGCAAATATCTGTTCCCATGGATGCCCCTGTCAACTGAGCACTACATGGTCCCATTTGTTCTACTGAATGGGATTTAGTCTAGCATTTAGGAGATCACATAACCTTTAAGCAAGTTAAATTAAGCCTAGAAGGGGGAAAATAATTTGAAAGGTCTCTCATGAGGGAATGTACTATCACAAGCTTCCCTGCTAATTATCATATGGTTAATCAGATGAAATGGATTCCATTAGGCATATATTGTCTCACTGATTAGGTTCTAGTACTATTAGGTAATATCAATATTGCTATTTACCATATCTGCTGAATTTTGATTCTGGAAACTTGTACTGGGAAATGGTTTGTTTCAGCGTTTGTTTTTCACCAGGATGAAATGATGCACAGGTGAATCCCCTGATGATTTCATTCCTATTAGCAATGAAGAACATAATAACAATCCTGAATCATACTGACAATAGATGGTTAGCATCTAGGCATGTCATGATTTCATGTTACTGGATCCAACAACTTCATTTTCTAATATGGCATAAGCTGTGCAGCAATTTTCATATTATCCAGAAGTGTAGGTATAGAGGATTGAGGTGCAAGCCTTGGGCCCACATGGCATATAGATTCTTCACTGTGAATCAAGACCTATGTAGGTAAGCCTCATTAATGCTACCTGTCTGGCAATGGAATGAAAAAAAATGGATGAATGCATCTTCCCTATAGAGTCTCCAGTTCACATTAAAAGTCTATGCACAACAAAATAATGTACATGAATAAAAGGCTCAGGTACACCCTGCCATGTATAGAAAGTACATGTTGCATGTGAACCAGCTGTATGGACTTTTCAGATGTGACTGATCCTTTTTCAGATGCACAGATTAACATAAAATGGTGGATAACTTCCATTGTACAAAGAGAAGGAGAGAAAGAAAGAGGAGAAAATAGTAGAATTTTTTTTAAAAATGCTGCAACTGAACCACATTTAGGATCTTCTGAAAAGACATGTACCTCTTCAGTCTCATGAATCTTGGCACGTGACTCCAGAAGGAACCAAAGAAGACAGTTGGACTTTCAAAGCAGTGAAGATGTAGTGTTCCACCTATGATCATTCGATAATTTCATAAAGATAGCATTGACAACTCAGGTATCATCATCCCCTTATGCACTGAACAAATGCTAAATTTGTATTATTATTATTTTTAAGAAAACCCCAATATCAACTAATTAGTAGACTCATATTTAAAAGAATGGGGGAAAAGGATGCATTGGCTGAATCCACCAGGAACTTTTCCTCCAAAAATGATACCTAAAAGAACAAAAGTTGTGCAAGATCAAATTCATGCTCTTATGGGCCATTATTGGTAAAATAATAGTTTTTATGTTGGCAAGTATGATGGTACAACAGAAAAGTTTTCTTCCTGTAGCATTTTGGATCCTGTACATGGTTTGTATATAGCAGAATAAATATATTACAGCTAACTTTTCCATCTTACTTATTACATTTGGGGTAATGAATTTCTATAACATGTTAAAATGTGAATATTCTACTTATTGCAAAATATCCTGTACTATGTTTCCACTTTTTTAAAAAAAACAACTGAAGAAGACTGTTTCCATTTCAGTCATCGTAAATTTAAAATACAGGTATACAGTACTAAAATGGTCCAATTCAAGTCTTTTAATATAAAAATATCAGCACAAAACTCCTTTTCAAATTCTGTTTATTGTGAACAACCAAAGCTTTCTGTTTTACTGCCAGCTGCATGGTATCAGTATACTCTTCATCTCTACAGTTGCTTGTTCGCTTCCCTTTCAGATATTTTTTTCTTCTGTGATAAGAAATACTAGGTTAGAAAAAAGTATTCAAAGGGTTAACTTGTTCGGAATAACAATAAATTAGTTTCTTTTTTTTTTTCTCCAAATCTTCTTCAGTTCAAAATCCAGCTTTGAGACTGAGGAAGGCTCCCAAATCACATCAAGGAGTAAAGAGTGGTCCTTTTAACCTGTAGCAGTTTGATTGCCAATGACCCGGAGGATCTCTTTATGAATGCTTGGCTCTTGAGTGTTTATACTTGTATCACCTACTTGGCCATCTTCATAGCTAAAAAAAAGTGTATAAGAAAAAAAATCTATGAGAAACAGCTTGGTTATTCATCCTGTATATAGTTTGCACTCGGGCCAAGAAGAGAGTAACTTATGCCATATTTTTGCTTTATAACAGGTAATGGGTCTAAAAAAGCAGAGAAGCATGAAGTTCCTACAGCCTTGTACTGCAGTGATCCCCTGCCTTTTCTTCTTCCTGCTGCTTTCTGAAAGAAATGCTGGAATATAATCTAGAAAAGACCTATTTTACCAGCAGACTTATGGATTAGGCACAGATTCCTTACATGATTGATACTGCTGGTTGGGGGAAGACATTACATGTCAGGGGCTAACATGGCCCATAATTCTCTCTGGTTGGAAAATCAGGGGAGACCAGTTGCGTGCTAATGAGAAATGTGCCTGCAGACATGCCAGTTTCCCTCCATCTGGGCAACAACATGTTCCCTGTTTCTGCACCACTCCTGGCTCCTAGGCATCCTGCAACTGGATGGTCCTTGAGATACTAGCCTATCTTTGCCGAGCAGTCATCAAAGTAGATGGGAATATTATCAGAAGCAAGCAACCATACAAGCTGGGTGGAAATGCACTCTATATTTGTGCTAGAATAGGCAGACCTCTTCAGGAAAACTGTAGAACACTAGCCTATAAGAGTGTGACCATTTTTCTGCTGGACACAACCAGCTCGTGAAGTGTCACATTGTGCACTACTACATCCTACTCTTTAATACTATCTGCACAAATCATTCTGTAAGGAACACCACTAGGAAAGAACTTATGAGGCTGAATTCCCTGACCCTGAAGTCATCCATTTGCACATTTGTACCACTAGTTGTCACAGCCATAGTACACGTACTAAACCAGTGGAGTTTTGTGCTTTCAGTCTTGAAGTACACTTGAATACTGCAGAGGATACTCAGATTGACTGTAGAATGCATCCCTTTCTAATAGGTTACTGGTTATGCCTGGGGATGTGATCCTCCCATCTGTCACCCAAAGGCAGGGGTGGGCAAGGGGTAGCACGTGGGATGCATGCAGTCCTCAATATCTTCCTCATTTTTATTTTTTTTATTTTTTTGAGGACCAAAAAGTGGATTTTCAACATCTGCAAGCAAACAGGAAATATTGTTTTGATCTTAAATATGTTGTAGCCCTGGACTCCACCCCAAAGACAAATCAAAACCAATATCCAAATCAAATGTCACTTTGACCTTTCATCACTTCCTGTTTTGATTTTTGGAGGTGTCCTTTTGGGCTGAGTATGGCCAACACAGAGCTCTGGAAGCTGAAAATGCCCTCATGAGCATTCTGAAATTAGCCATCCCTGCCCTACGAGAACCAAGAGTAACCCTATGGCACATCCAATACTCATCCTTGGCTGGGCATTTCATAAAAAATATGCAGTAACAGCCAGCCTCAGTAAAACAGAGATGGGCAACTGTGTTGAGAGTAAAGGCCAATTTTACTTCCCACTATCATAGTAGTTTTCACTACTGCACAGAACTGAAACCAGAAGTGACAAGACACAAGACACAGCTTCTCCTTCTATTTCTTTTTCTTTCTTTCTTTCTTTCTTTCTTTCCAACCAATATTCAGGATTTTTTTAAACTATTGTGGGGCAAAATATATCCCCCCTTTTTAAGAAAATGGAGTCTAGGAACTTAGATGATGTTCTAGGGAACTCCAGGAGCCACAAAAAGGGGGTCTGAGTAGCCACATGTGGTCCACAGGTCACACTTCCCCACCCTTGAAATAGAATCCCTGAGAAGCAGATGAGAAGTTGGTGGGGTGTGTAGTTCCCAGAATACAGCATTTTGTGAAGGTTCACAATGGGATAGCCAGCATATGGGCAACTTCCCCCATCCCATCATTACTGGCTATGCTAGCTAGGGTCAGCCGACACCACAGTCCATCAACATCTGGAGGCAAAGAAGTTTCCTACCCCTGTTTTAAATGAAACCAAAAGCACAGGGAAGAAACGAAAATTCCTAAATGAGTAGACTTTTTGTGGACAGGAGAGGAAAAACAACTGTCAATTCACTAGGAACAAAAGAGAAATTGCATTATCCATCATTATAACATACTGCTTAATTTTGTGTACTTTTTTAAAAAAAAAGTTTTGAAATTTAACGGTAAACAGAGCACTATGTATAAGGAAAACATACACCTGAAAAGTCCTGTGTACTTACACAAAGAAGAATCTTGTACACACATGATCGGTGTTGGGAACTACCCATATCTCCCCATGTTTGTGCAGATCAGGTGAAGTTATCACTATAAAGAGAGACACTGCTGAACCATGAGTGCTTAGTGATCTCAGAGAGAAATAATTAATCTTTTAGAGAAGAAAAGTATATTCTTATTTCACAACTCAGAAATTGCAGCAGGAAGTAGGGATTCATTATATGCCACTTTGATCACAACTTGATCATTTGCTGCCAAGACTCTTCAAGTCCAGCTTTAAGAGACTTTGCCTTTTGGTACTGAGTTAGTTACATACTAAGAGAAATATAACATGAAGAAATTGAATAGTCTTATCAAACAATAAAGACTGATGGATGCTTGAAAAAAAAATTCATTTTGTATTTCTCTCTCTCTCTTTAAAGAGTTGAATGCAAGAATACTGATTACATTTTAGGTGGAAATCATGGCCATCCAAATATTTTTGGACTGCAAGTCCTATTTGATCTAGCTACCCTGGTCAATTGCAGAGGATAATGGGAGTTGTAGTCCAACAACATTTAGAAAGCCACATGTTCCCTATGCCTGTTAAGTGGTTAAGAAAACCAGTGCTCTTTGTATCTTCTTTTCATTTCTAAAACTATTAATATGAAAACAGAAGTGTGTTATCAAAAGAGATGTCATTCTTCACTAACTGTCTTTTTGAAGATAGCCATGAGAAATTTCAGCTCTGTTCTTCTCACTGCAAGAAAGTCCTCAAAAAGCACAGAGTTTTCAAAGATTATTCTCAATTCAGGACTTACCTGTGCAAAATTTGAAAATGGTTGTTTTGTGCACAAAACAGAATTTTCTGCATAGGAAACTGGCATTTTCTGCATGAAATATAATATTTCAATGCAGAAATATTAACTCCTGTATAGAAATTGCTGTTTTCTGTGCAGAAAATGCTTTTTCCTATGCAAAGTAACCATGGATAAACTTTACACTGAATAAATCCCAAATTACAGCATTTTCTGCAAAGAATACAGCATTTCCTGTGCTGTGCTGTGCAGGAATTAATATTTCTGCATTGAAATATTATTTTCCATGCAGAAAATTCTGTTTCCTTTCCAGGAATGTTTTGTGTGTGTATGTGTGTGTGTGTGTGTGTGTGCAAAACAACCATCTGTGAATTTTGTGCAACATAATTCCTGAACTGTGAAGAATCTTTTCAGTCCAGGATTCTTCTAGTCGGAGTTTCTCATCACATGAAAAACATGTTTTTCAATCATATATTCATATATTCTTCCCATCCCTAGTTATCAAGTTACAGGGAGGAGATGGGAAGGGTGAAACCCGCAAGCCATTCACAGCTGCCAAGCTCTGGTTCAGTTTCTTCATTCTAACTATAGGAAGAAATGGGTTGTTGTGGGTTTTTTGGACTATGAGGCCGTGTTCTAGTAGTATTTGCTCCTAATGTTTTGCCTGCATCTGTGACTGGCATCTTCTGAGGATCTGGAGACATGGAGGTGGAATGGAGTACACAAAAACTCCAGCCATCGCCCAGAACAAAAAAGGAACACAATAAAAACTCTAATAGACTGTGCAAAAAGAATCTGTGAGCCCCACCTTCTGAAAGATGAACTGATTCATTTAAACTGGGCTCTACAGGCCAACAATTATGCCAGTTTGGACATCGGAAGAGCCTCAAGATCCAGATCAGTCTGCAGTGTCTTTTGTGCTCTTTGATTTGCGTTTGGATGCTGCATTTTGCAGTCCCTATGTAGACCTGCCCACAGCTGTAAGGTATGCGGTAAACTCCAGCAGAAGTTAGAGGATCCCTCTTGTTCTTTGCTGAGCGTGAACGGAGTTTACCGCATACCTTGCAGCTGTGGGCAGGTCTACATAGAGACTACAAAACACAGCGTCCAAACACGAATCAAAGAACACGAAAGACACTGCAGACTGATCCACCCAGAAAAATCAGCAGTAGCAGAACATGTCATAAACTAACCTGGACACAGAATGCTTTTTGAAAGCACAGAAATTCTGAACCATTCTGACAACTACTATGCCAGACTACACAGAGAGGTTATGGAAATCCATAAATACATGGACAATTTCAACAGGAAAGAAGAAACTCAGAAAGTAAACAAGATTTGGCTACCAGTACTGAAAAACACTAAAATCAAGATTCAAAATATGCCAATGAACACCACCCAGACTCTGGAGGTCCCTCTACAAGAAACAATACAATGGAAGGCTAATGTAATTAACGCACTGTTACGCATATCCCTTGACTAACAATACAACCCTGGAGAATATCCCATTTAACAATAGGCCCTCACACAGGCCAACTGTAACACATGCAAATTGCTCCCTCCCACCTGGGGACTACACAAGTATATATACTCAGTCTCACTTCCATGCCACTAGATCCTCTGAAGATGCCAGCCACAGATGCAGGCAAAACATCAGGAGCAAATACTACTAGAACATGGCCTCATAGCCCGAAAAACCCACAACAACCCATGGATTCTGATTGTGAAAGTCTTCGACTTTATATAGGAAGAAAACTTGTTATGTATGTATATATGTATGTTTGTATGTTTTGGCTTACCTTCACATAAGGCTATGCATTTTAAATTTCGGCTTTGCAAAAACTGAGACTGCTGCCCTTTTTTCTGTGACTGTGAAAGAAAAGAGACATTGTAATAAAATGGCATACTACAATCTGACTATATGCTGGTTGTATAGTAATACTGCATCCTGGGGGGGAAAAAGACAGTAAAAATAAATTGTCTGTGATGGATTAATAGGTCCAGATGACATAAGCTTGCTGGAAGCATGCGTACAATCCCTGTTCTAAAAACTGTAACATTCTTCATAGGATTGCTCTTTACAGTCAACTGAAGATCATGGTCCAGTAACAGCCAATTTTTCCTAGCATTAGGAAGGCTGAATTAATATTCCAAAACTATAGAAAACTACCTTATTCTAAGTCAGAATGGATGATATGCAATATGTGCATTATATGTTGTCCTCTTTAAAGTTCCAAATCTTTATTTATTCAGAACTTTAAAGAGGACAACACATAACGCACATATTGCATATCATCCAGTCTGACTCAGAGTAGAGACAATAAATTGAAATAACTGAAGAAAGCCTTTCAGTGCTATGCACAGGCCAAAGTGCATCGGGCTCTTTACAGAATAGAATACTGAACAAGATGTTTTAAAGAATAAAATACAGAACATCAATAAGCACATAGAGACTTGTATCCTCCTTTGCTTCTCGATTATAATACATGCTTTTCAGTACTTGTTCTTGGTTCTGATAATTAGGTACAAAGAACACATTGGCTTAAATCCAATAGTTACTCTCATCATTAGGTTCAACAAATAAATGAGAGCTCTTGGTACATCAACAGCTAAGTAAGTTTTACTCATTCAGTGTGTATACTCTAGTTGGGATGAGCAATAGGACTTAAGTGACTGGATATGGTGTTGTCAGTTTCGATACATTGCCCTTCTGAACCTGTGCTTCTGCCAACCCATCATCTCCTGTGTCCAAAGATGCTTTGGGGACAAATAAACCTCACGTCTAGCACCTGCCTTGAGATAGCAGGAGTATAAAAGAAAATGTCTTTCAGAAATGCTTCATATAATTCTTTACCTGTAACACGTTGCTGTTTTTACTGCCTGAAGCAGGCTCATCCTTAGCTGACACCTTCTGCTGCTTCTTGTTCATCCCTAAAGACATCAGATTTACATCAGACATGCTAGTGCAAAAACATCAGATGTTCCACTTCATATACGTGGAGACTGCAAGCAGATAGGGATGTCACTACTGATTCTTCTTTCCAGCAACTGAGAATCCCTGGCAAGTTAGCACATTTTTATGCTGCCATCCAAAAATGACACAATCTCACAATATTCTGAAAGGCATCACTGCTTCACACAAAACACTGTGCTGAGCCATGAGCTAAGCTCAATTTAGGAATCAGCTGAAACTCTTGTGGACTTTGCTTTAACTGTATATCAGGAAGGATGTTTCTGTGCCATTGTGTCAAGTGAAGATCTGCAGCCTGTTCCAGGTCAAAAGCAGGGGCTACTACAAGTGTGATCCAGGATGGTGTTGAAACCACCCAGGATGGTTTGAGTGTATTACCTCAGAGACCAGGGTTCAATTCCCCACTCAGCCATGGAAACCTACTGGGCAACCCTGAGAATGTCACATACTCTCAGCAACAGAAAACCCCACGGAAGGTTTACCTTAGGCTTGCCATAAGTCAGAAACAACTTGAAGGCACACAACAACCACAGTGACAATGACAACAACAACAACAAGGAGTATGCTTAGGTTTTCCACACCAGTCAATTAGCTATATTGGAAAAATTGTTTGAAGGAGGCCTTAGGTTCTCTTGATGTCAGAGAATGCTGGTTGTGTGGCCTATAGGTTGTGAGTGGAAGCAAAGCTGCTTGATTCCAGTTGAAAGAAAGATGAAACATGAATGAGACATGTCAAGCTAGCAGGGCAAGTGGTCAAAACTGGCACTCTGCCTTAACATCTGAGGAAGACAGGACTATCACTGGCTATTAGTCATGACAGATATATATCCTCTACAGGACCAGGGCCATTTCTGCACTAGTCTGTTATAACACGATGATTCCACTTTCACCATCCTCTGGAATCCTGGGGTTTGCAGTTTCAGGAGGGGCCGGCCTATTTAATCCAGCATGCTATCACACAGTGGCCAAATATTTCCCTATGGGAAGTCTACAAACATGACATGAGCCCAACAGCTCTCTGGTCCACTTATGCTCCTCAGCACCTGATATACAGGAACACACTACACCTGGGCCAGCCCCTCCTGAAACTGCAAACCCCAGGATTCCAGAGGATGTTGAAAGTGGAATCATCGCACTATAACAGGCTAGTGTGGAAATGGCCCAGGTGTAGTGTGTTCCTGTATATCAGGTGCTGAGGAGTATTAGTGGACCAGAGAGCTGTTGGGCTCATGTCATGTTTGTAGACTTCCCATAGGGAAATATTTAGCCACTGTGTGATAGCATGCTGGATTAAATAGGCCTTTGGTTTTGTCCAGCATGATTTTCCTTATGTTCTTAAAACTGTTCAG
Organism: Ctenosaura bakeri; assembly: GCA_948474755.1. NCBI lineage: Eukaryota > Metazoa > Chordata > Lepidosauria > Squamata > Iguanidae > Ctenosaura > Ctenosaura bakeri. The sequence continues at coordinate 221,359 of CAOLHI010000084.1, read as the reverse complement.
TTCACACATCCTTGGCATATCTTTAAAGCAAACAAGCATTAAATACCAGTGATTTGGGGTTTTCAGCCTCAGTGGTGTTGCATATAACAACAAGAAATGTCAGCGTCCACCTCAGAGTTATGAGTAGACGGCTTTCACTTCTACTCCCACTATTTCCTTTTATTCCCTATAAACTTCTCTATTCCATGTTAACTTCTGTGAAAAATACACATTAGCAGATATGTTCTGCCTTTGAGGATAGAGTATGAAAAGTAGAGTATGTCACCATCTTATTCAATTGTTGCCATATTATTCAACAGGTTTTTTTTAAAAAAAACAAACAACCCATGTCCCATGTCAATGTAGAGTGATTTATAAATATCACCTGAGTAACCGAAAGATATGCTTGACAATGGACTAAGATAGATCCCACTTCCAAACATTGCACCATGGAGCTGAAAGACATAAACAGAAATGCCATTCTTAATCTGCTGCATAAGCCAAACCCCTCCCAAATTTGGTTTTATACAGCTTTCATCAATACATGAAAACCTTCCTCTATATGCTAGACAAGGGACCCTTTCATACTACACAATTATAACACTATGATTCAACTTATTACGTATCCTATGGAATCTAGAGATGTAATTCTTCACTGAGTTGCTTCTCAAAGGAAGCAACAAGTAATTTTAGCAATTTGATTCCTGTTACAATAAAGTGTTTGAAAACCATGCAGTTCTCAAAACTATTCACAGTTCAGGAATTATTCTGTGCAAAATTTGCACATGGTTGTTTTGTAAAGATAATAGTATTGTCTGCACAAGAAACTCCATTTTTTGCACACAGAATAATATTTCTATGCAGTTCACAACACACAATGTTGCTTTCTGTGCAAATCAACAACATGTGAATTTTATGCAGAATAAATCCCAGTTACATATCTTCTATACCTAGAAAGTATTTTCTCTACAAAGCAAGCATGTACAAATTTTTAACAGAATAAATCCTGAAGTGCAAAGATTCTTGTCAGTCCAGGATTCTTGTCATTACGATTTCTCAACATGCCAAAAACATGTTTTCTGACCATTTGGGGGAATATTTTCAAATATTATTTCCATCCCTTGTGGAAACCTGAGGTCTGTGACTTGGTGAGGCACTAGAGCTTTCTGGCTGAGAATTCTACATTACCCTCATTACACTGAAAATTCCAGGATGCTTCAAGACAGAACCATGGCAGTTAAAGTGGAACCAATTGTGCAGTGTGACAGGGCTTCTGATTCTCCCATGAGATGTTTTATTCACTGCTACGTCATGATGAATTCTGATTGAAATTTTCCATTTTGGGCCCAGCAGAAGCCTTTTTTAAAAAACAAAACAAAACGTGGCTTCTGTTTTCCTGGGACTAATATGGCCTTGGGGAATTAAAAACATGGTGAAAATGTTCCCCATGCCCCTGAGAGAGGGTTTGGAGGCATCTGAGGGCAAGATATAGATATAGATATAGATATAGATGATATTCTGTGTGTGTGATACAGCCTTCCAACATCTCCCAGGGGGCTAATATTTCTCCTCTCGCCTCTCACAGTTGCTCACTTCTATATTAAACAATGGGTCAGTCTATCTATATTTCACCTGAAAGACTCATGGCCCAAACTGTCTTTGAGAAGAACCCCCTTCATTTTGCTATCTAACATTTGCTTCTCTTACCTGCAATCTTGTATTGGAAGCAACCACTAGGCCATTCCTCAGGATTGAGTGCCAATTTTCAATGTGTGATCCACTTCAAAGCAAAATAGGGAGAGGAAAATCAGTGCTGTTATAAAGGAAACACTTTGGAATTAGCAAACACTACAAATCACATGCCCTGAAAATGAATCATTTCCATTATATTTGTATGAATGTTATTGGATTTTGTATTTTTTTAAAAAAAATTTATTGCTTAGCTGTGAGGTTGAGATTTGTCCATATTTGTACTACTATCTTTCAGTACTTACTGAAATGCAAAGGTACTTCCATAGAGATTTTTAGCAGCTCTGAAATTGGATTCTTTGGCTGGTGGACTGCTGAGCAGAAGAAATTGATGTGGTGTGTGCATAAACTTCAATTGCTGTAAGAGAACAGTAGCAAACAGTTGAAGTGACAACAAAAGCAGATTGAAAATCTTGTAAATCTGAAGCAAACTCTTTGGTACATTAGAACTGGGGCAACAACAATTTAAAGGTCAAGCAAAGCATAAAATGGAAGATCTGTAGACAAGACCTTCTGCTTTGGGAATAGTGTTATCTACTCTTATAACAGATACAGTCAGTATTACTACATAACTCTATGGCATGAAGTCTTCCTCATTCACTGCTCAGAGGATCAAGGGAAAAATACATAATCTCCTTATAGCATATAAATGTAAGGTCACCCTGCTGCCCCAGGTTTGCTCTGACATATGCTGGTGGGATGCAAGAGTGAGAGAAAGCTGCTGCCTTCATGCTTTCCTTAGGAGACTTCTCAGAGGTACTAGGTTGGTGATTGTGGGAAATAAGATGCTAGACTAAATACACTTACAGTCTGATCTAGCTTCTGTTCCTATAACAAATCATTCCCTTGTGCTGCCCTTGGACAGTTCCAGAAGAATTATCCTCTCAAAAATACTCTTGTGAAGGTTACAACTTAATCCAGAAGTGAGGAAAATATGGCTCCTGTGATCCCTTCAGTATGGCCTCCACAATCTGATTTGTTTAAAAAAGGCTCTTTGTGCCCTCTAGGGGACAATTGTTCTACATTTACATCAATCCCCAACCCATTTTGGCCCTCCAGTCACTACTAGTTTTTTAGGAGAAAAAACTAAACAGAAAAGATATGTCCAACCTCCAAAATGGGAAAAGATACTTCTGAGGGCAAAGTACTTTTAAAGTGAAAAGACATTTAGGAAGTGGTGAGGGCCAGTGTGCCCTAACAGGTCAGGGGAATGTCTGCAGTCTCTAGAAGTTGACAATCTCTTTCCTAACCCAGTGCACTACTTGACTTATAGGCCTTTTCCGCACCTTATCTTTTTGCGGTGCTGGAGCATGGGGATCTCATGAACAGTCTCTTGCGAGAGGCTCTCGCATCCCCGCTGCTTTGCCTCTGCAGGCACTGCTTGCTGGCAAGCAGGCAGTGTGAGAGCTCCTCCTCTTCCTTCCGCAGTGCAGCCTGGGATTTTCCCAGGCTGTGCTGGGGTAGGAAGTGCGAGCGCCACAGCTCCGGAGGCTCCGCATGCACAGTAAGTGCACGCGGGGCCCTGGAGCGATGTGTGATTGTGCACCATTTTTGGCTACAAGCTGAAAATGAAATAGTGCATGATCGGTGCCCGCCGGCCATGGCAGCATTGCGCAATTGAGAGGACATCATATGGACTGCTCCTCGCAAATGTGTGACGCTCCAGAGGCCCTTTCACATGGCGAATGCCATGTGAAAAGGGACATAAACTGGACTAGATACAGTTTGCGTAATTGGGATGGATGGTTTCCACTATATTGCCTTAGGCCAGGGATGGGGAAGGTTTGACCCTTCCAATGTTGTTGGATTGCTCGATTCATCACTCTCCATAATCAGCTCTGCCAGATAAGTCTGATGGGAGTTGCCATTGAAGAACACCTGAAGTGCTATGTTAATTGCCACTGTGATATATAATCACAAAATAATGATAAACTGCAAGTGTATTTACACACTGTATATTTTACAGGGAACTGTCTTGTTCACATATATCCTGTTGTTTTCTGACAGTGATTTTTGTTCTGTTTCTTCCAGAAGTAGGTATGGCCTCACAATTAATCAGTCAAAGGAACGAATGGTAAGCAATCATTCAGTTAAAAACATATGAAATCCCTCTGGCTTATCTGTTGCTTGTCTGACCTTATTAAAAAATCACAGAAATAACTTGGACTGCAAATCCTAACATCCCTAGCCAGCCTGACCAGTAATTCCAGCCATCTGCATCAGAACAGACTGACTTGCTAGAACTGAATTCAAATTGTATATTTTTTTCTTTTTAGCTTTTTAACAATTTTATTACTTTTATTCTTGTTCCTTGTTTTCATAGGGTCTAAATGGACAGAGGAAGGATGTAAGCCCAATTCTAGTTATATCATTTGCACGCCTGCTTGGAAGCAAGTCCTGCTAGTATTTACATCTAAGGAAACTGGCTGAGATTGGACTGCACAACTGTTAATTTCACATACATGAAAATTTCTTTAAAATTATGGGGCTTATGGAACTTATTTAAAAAAGACATATAAAATGGGAGAGAAGATATTATGAATTCACACTCTGTGAAAGATAAGACCATCCAACGAACATGACATTTATGCAATGATGGACAGCTGAGTTTTATAAGTTATTTCTTAGCTATCATTTTGAAATTATTTTATGAGATATAATATCCAAAGCTGTCATGTTACCAAAACTTTTGTAGTAAGTAAAACATTTCAACAAGCATTTCTCTCTTGGTATGCATCTGAATTTGCATTTCAAGTATGTATGTGTCTTTGCATGTATTAATTTTCCTGAAAATGTTTTTTAATTAACATATTTACTAGCTTTTATGACAGAGCTGATAAAGACTGGTAATTTAAATTTATATCTCAGGATAAATTAAATGGATGTAAACAAACAGATCACTAGTGGATTTCTCAGTAAATTCAATATTGGGTTGATGCGTGTAATCATGCCTCTTCATAAAATATGTGAACCATATCATAGCTTGGCCATCGGAAGGTCTGTGATATATTGGCTTTCTTTATTCTCTTAATACTTGTTAGTGGTAAAAGAAAAAAAGTTCACTCAATGTGACAATAAATCAACTGTTCATTGGAAAGCTAAAATGAATGTGTGCATATCTGAAGATCTTTTGGAACATCAAACTTACCCGATTCACAGGCAGCTTCACAATGTGTGATCTATTACTTGAAATAACCCTGAAATAAATAATGAATATAAACAAGTGAAATGAGACAAGCAACTACCAGGGCGTATTTTTTTTCAACCTTATGTAAGTGCTGATGGACACCTTCATTCCATTTTTCTTAAGCCTCTACAAATGTTCCATCTGCTCCAACATGAGCTCTCTCAATCTAAGGTAGCTTAGGGTCTTTCCATTCTACACTGTTACAGTGCTATTATTCCACTTCCAACATCCTGTGGAATTCTGGGGTTTGTAGTTTACTGAGGCCAAAGAGCCCTCTGGCTGAGAATTCTAAATGCCCCTCCCTAAACTACAAACCCTAGGATTCTGCAGGATGTTGAAAGTGGAATAATAGCACTGTAACAGTGTAGAATGGAAAGGCCCTCAGTCATTCTATCAAGTGGTAAAAGGGATTTTAATACAAATTAATTAAATGCTAAGCACAAATTCAGGACAGAGAATAGGCTCAGTGCACTGTGCACAAAATTACAGTCTATGGCTGTGACAAAATGTTTCGCTAGTCAATGATTTATCTGGTGCTTAGGAAAGGTCTCCCTTTTTTACTAGTTCTTCATGGACATTACTTTCCTTATCCAATATGAAGTTTAATGAAATTTAAGTTTTTGCAACAAGAAAGCTATGTGTGACCATAGCTGTCATCCAACCTTGAACATATCCAACACATCCAACCTTGTCTGTTTTCAGAAATTGTGCCAGGTTGGGTGTGGTTAATATGTGGAAGAAAGACTACCAGGCACTATTGGGGATCTTTAGATAGATCTGGAAAAGAATCCTGTCTGAAATGCTTGACAGCCACTGCCAGCCAAAGCTGACAATATTGATTTAGGATGGAAAAATGGTCTGACTCAGTGTTAAGGCAGTTTCCTATGTCCGTGAAATGCCTGTAGTCCTAATACTCAACTTAATCTCTCTATTGTTTATTTAATTTCAATAGCACTTTTAAACTATTAAATAAACAAGAGTCCTCTGGTCTGGTGTACAATGCATTTAAAAAATTCAAGCAGTGAAATTGTAACTACAGACAGCACATATCAAACAAACATGAAATCAACAGTAAAGAGTAAAACCCACCAGAGTATACAAAACCAATGTAAATCCAATGAAAGTCGAAGTGTGCAAAGATCTACAAGTACTAAAAGGAATCCTGAAAATGCCTGTGCTGTGATTGTGAGCAACTTCTCTGCATAAAAATAGTCCAAGTCAAGTTTAGGTTTTATTAACCAGTCAGGCTTTTGCATACAGCCAGAGAAACCACCTGATCTCATATTCAAACATAATTATAAGATAGTTGAACTGGCAATAAAAATACAAAGTAGGCCTGAGATTAGATCTTCCCATTAGATAGGCTAGAAGTTTTGATAGGATAAATAACAGTCAGTTCCTGATAATAAAAATGTCAGGTTTTTTTAGGGGATAGGACATCTAATGTGGTCAATAAGAGGGTCAAGGAACTGAGTTCTTCAATCTAAACACAAAGAACATTCTTGAAAAAAATGACACAAATACAAAAAATACAACCCCCCCCAAACCCCCCAAATACTCCATTTTTCTTCAGCCATTTGAGCACTGTCTCTCTGCATTGTGTATGCCATCACATCACCCTTTGACTTCCATTGGATGCCAAGTATTCAGTCTATACTTAGTTAAAAGGACCTTAAGGTCACACGGACAAGTAGAGGCCAAATAAGGGATAAGTAGTAAAATTCATATATAATATTATGATCAGCTTCTCTGCATAGGAATAGGACTGGTGAATGAGCACCCAGGGCTTTTCACTGTAGGGAAAGTGTGGCCTGTTAACCACAAGCAATAGCAAGGCCATTTTTAGACCCCCAAGGGTCCATTAGCTCCTCATTATTATTATTTTTGTCAAATCTTTTACATCCTGAAATGCTTCCTAGGGCATGTAAGGAGGCAATTTCTTTATGTCTGCCCTTCCTGGGGAGGGGGACATTTTAAATCCAGGACACCCTTTTTTTTTTTTTCAAATAGGAAGTGACACAGAAATTTTCCTGTGGAGTTAAAAGGCCCCTCCTGAGCATAACAAGGGTTTTTTTTAAAATGTGAAAATTGCCCCTCAATCCTGCTCAGGGCACTTGGTCATGTTTTATTTTATTTTTTAAAAAATCATTTTAAAAAAATCAGGAGTAGAGGCACAGATCTGACACTCAGGGTGCTCCTGGAGTGATCGACACAGCCCTCTAACTTCTGACAGTTGCCCATCCCTGCGTTGCACCAATGTAGCTAAGCATACTACACTCTGCCACTTCTGTGATACACCAAGTCAGAGTGAGAACTTTGGGATCTTCTTCTTGGTGATGGCTTGTGGCCCATGTTACCAATATCAGGATCAACTCAGAGCAAAGCATCTGGTCTATGATTCAAGACAAGTTTTTACCACTGTAGAAGAGGATGAGCAAGTGGGTCTTGTTTGTCCATCTGCTTCTTGATTTCTAAATAAGGTGCCTAGGAAATAATAACAGAGCTAGAATTAGCCAGAAGATATTCCAGATCCAGACAGAAGTTACTTTTCATTCAGTGGATTTTTTAGGGTGGGGTTAGATTTTTGCTACCTCAGGTTTTCTTTTTATAAAATCTATTTCTGCAAGAGTGGGGCTTCTTGAGCATGCTAAAATGTCCCATTTTGTTAATTGGTGGCTTCATTTCTCTCTTCACTTTACACTTGAATTCACTATTGGAGAGAATGATTCATCATCAATGATAGTTAACAGATATCTTTATTTTTGTGCAGGTATTCAATTTTTTAAAATGTGTTGACTGAAGCTTGCCAAGCCTTTACCATCAAAACAGTTGCTCCACCAGAATCAGACTCAGTCTCTCTCTCACACACACACATTAATACTGACGTCTTCTCCAAATTAAATTTTTGTATGGTTCCAATAAAGGAGCCTCCATGCCTTGATTAGGGACCTTTGATGCTGTGAGACTTCAAGCCAGTAAAATTTCTACCAAATGGTTGGGTCAGCCCTGGGTTTGAAAGATTGTATCCTGAATTCCACCATTCTATGATATTGTCATGGGCCAGGAGTCAGCTTTTCCATGTGAACAGCAGCCTCAAAGGAGGACAAATAGACACAAGTGCATCAAGAGCCAGTCAGGCTGGGATGAGAGCCAGCTGGCTCCAGCCTTTTTAAGGAAGGCAGAGAGCAGTGGCCGTATGTCAGAAACAACTTGTGTGTTGGCCAGGCCTTGTCTTTATGTGTTCCAGATTCCCTACTTGCTGTTTGCCTGGATTCTCTGACTCTTGGACTGTCTGACCTTGCTGCCTGCTAGATTCCTGAACTCTTGGACTGACTCTTGACTGTGCTTCTGCTCCACCCTGAACAGGCAAGCTCTGCTGGACTGCTAAGCTGTCTCGGTCTGTCTGCTGAACAGCCTTCTGCTATCTTTGTACTCTGCTGCTTGGCAACAGACAGCTGGCACCTACAACAGATATCCCCAGGTTCTCCAAATGCTATAACAAGAGATAGTGCCAATTAAGGTGGACTGTGGCTTGGGGTATGCTGAGGGAAAAATCAAATGGAGCTTTTGCTCACAGAAGGTCTCCCCCAACTCTGCAGTTCAGTTCTATCGTGTATATAAGTGAAAGAAGACATTTTACTCTGGCATCCTAACTTGAAAAAACATCTCAATTTGAACATGAGCCAACTGGAAATGACATCTCAAAATTCAACTTCAGCTGAATATTCAGACAATATTGTCTCCCACTTCACTTAAGTATGGTTTGGTTTGCAGAGGTATCTCTGGCACACCTGATCAGAATCCAATAAGGTTGTACTGCTGATGGAAATTCCTAAGCCAATGGAACCAGGAGGTGGCAAGTCCACCTCCCCCCATCAGCCCCCTGTGTGCCCCCAAAACCTGCAACAAAGGGATAGAAAACTCTTTGAAACAGGTTTTCAAGTTGGATGGGCTGTAAGGAAAAAATGATCCTGTTGTGCTAGTGGTAGCATGATAATATTATGTTGGAAGGTTATGGATTGGCTGATCATGATAGTGCATAAATAAAAATGCAGCAAGGCACCATTAATCAATGTTTCATGTCACTGATACCGGGAACTAAGCAGCCTGCACTGAAATTAAGAGCTCTTGTATAGTTCTTGTTTATTTCTCTGGGACAATTCAAACATTATGCACTTGTATTCTGGTTCATTGATTTTCTGTTGTAGCTTGCCGGACTCTGAGAGAGCATTATTTTGATGGTCTTTTCTTTCATGGCTCTAGTAAAGAAAGAACTGCACAAACAATACTGCAAGACCATAAACAGACGTCCCTTACTAACAGTTAAAAAACTAATGACTTTTATGCCTACCTGTGTCATTTCTCTTATAGAAGTAATACTATCCAGTGCTTTCATGACTCGATCATAATTCTTCTTCTACAGCAAAAGAAAGAAATAGAATTTCCCCCTCAAAGCATTTCATTGTTGTTGTTGTTTTTAACTAGTGCATTCACAAAGTACAGACATTTTTTTACAATGTTATAATGAAAGTATGTATTATAGTCATCATCATAATCTTTCACAATAGCCATTTTGCATATCTGCAAATCTTGCTATCTATCTTTGCCTACCAGAACCACTTTGTTCATATGGATGAGAAAGCTACAACTGGAAAGCTGGGATGAAGGCAGAGCTGGATTCATGCACAAGCTAAGTAAAACATTGTTTAGAGTGGGGCTGGGAATCATGTGGCCTACAGCTCTCAGAATTCCTCACCATTGTCCAGACTAACACTGTTGAGACTTAGAGTTCAACAATATCTGATGGGCTGCATGATTCACATTCCAGGTATTAAATTTTCTTGTTTTTAAAGTTCCTTCTTTTTTTTTAAAGGGGAGGATTGTACATTTCTAATATGTACTGGTTTTGATAATTTTGTAAGCTGCCTTGTATCCTATTATTGAGGAAAAGGCAGGATATAAATGAATGAAATAACAGTAATAATAACAATAGTAATAATGAAGCATAAAGCTACATTTCCACATTCTCATGTGTGCAATCCTACTGACATTCTAACTGAATGACACGCCAAGTATAGTGGGATAGGATTAGGCACAAGGCTCTTCAGTTGACAGAAATGTTCTTCTGCTGGCACCACACTCGCCTGGTTCTCAGCTATTTGCTAAAAGAGCAATCTACTGGCAGATTTTTTCTGCTGGTTAACCAAAGAAGGGATGGAGAAAAGATGGTTTAAGGAAGGTGCTATCTTAGATCAAAATCTCCTCCAACCCAGGGACAGACCTATAATGTTGGCCCATGGCGTTCTGTAGATGTTCTACACACATGTAAATTCTTGTATGCATGCACCTGTACTTTATTAGATATGGTGTAATATCCGTATTCAGTTCACAATTGTGTAAGTGGAGTTCTGTAAGTGTACATATTGTGCACACAGTGGTATGTTCTTGGATAGTGAATAACTAGTCATCAGTGACTTCAGTGCACCACTTGATTCCCTGGGATTGTGGAAACAGGAGACATATTTGAAGGTACACAATGTCAATATTCAGCAGATGGATGGCGTAGCACAACTTAACTATGTGAATATAGGTTTACACTATGTAAGCACAATGTAGGATCTTAGCTTTGTTGTTGTTAACTACATCAAGTCGACTTCAACTTATGGTGGACCTATGAATGAGAGATTTCCAAGTCACCCTATCATTGCAGACTCAGGGCACAGCCTCCCTGACTGAGGCCCTTTCCACACCTTACCTTTTTCTGGTGCTGGGGTGCGGGGATCGTGCGAGCAGCCTCTGGAGAGAGGCTCTTGTGTCCCTGCTGCTTCAGCTCCACATGAGCTGCATGCTCGTGCGAGAGCCCTGTCTCTTCCTTCTGCAGCGCAGCCTGGGATTTTCCCAGGCTGCGCTGGGGCAGGAAGCGCAACTGGCACAGCTCCGGAGGCTCTGCACACCAGGTAAGTGTATGCAGGGCCCGGGAGCAATGCACAATCGCACACCATTTTTGGCTTCCAGCACGGCCGGCCCCTGGAGCATCGCGCGATTGTGAGTGCGTCATGCAGATCGCTCTTCACTATTGTGCAATGCTCCAGGTGCCCTTTCACATGGCAAATGCTGTGTGGAAAGGGCCTTAGTCTATCCATTTGCAATGTGGTTTTTCCTCTTTTCCTATCACCTTCTACCTTACTAAGAACTATTGTCTTTTATTGTGAGTCACGGCTTCTCATAGTATGTTCAAAGTATGACAGTCTCTGTTTAATCATCATGGTTTCTATGGAGAGTTCAGGCTTGATCTGCTCTAAGATCCACTTATTGGTCTTTTTGGCAGTCCACAGTATCTGTAGAACTCTTCTCCTGCACCACATTTCAAATATTGATTTTCTTCCTATAAGTTTTCTTCACTGCCCAGCTTTCACAACCACACAAAGAAACTGGAAATATGATGGCATGGACAATCCTAACTCTAGTATTCAATTATATATCTTTACACTTCAGGTTCCTATCTAGTTCCTCCATAGCTGCTCTTCCAAGTTCCATTCTTCTTCTAATTTCTACAGATAAATAAATATACATACTTGTCCCACATTAAATTATACATTACAATAAATGTGTGTACAGTTTCAAATTTCATAAACCTTATTACTGTGTGCTCATCTATATGATTGCGGTTTAGAATTTTTTGGCTTATGCAATTTAATGCTTTTTTGTTAGCTTTTTGAACAGCAAAATGTTAAATATAAACAATATGGTTAACCTGTGTTACTGTCTACCTGATGGCATGTTTACTGAAGTGAATTTTCATTTTATTTTATATATATTAAATGCTTTGTAATATAGTATATAATATAGACCTGTATAATATATAGTATATAATATAGACCTGTATTCAAAATGTGCCTGGAGCCTTCTCATCTCTTAACATATCCACCCACAAATCTCACAAAAATGCATAACATACTTACCCTGGGATTAAAGGCCAGCATCTGAGGGTCATTAGGATCAACTACAGAAGGATATGGCTCAAAAATGACAACTTTCCTGGGTGACTCTAATGCTGATCGACACATAGATACCAATAAATCTACAACCTAGACATTAAAAACAGAAGACATGCATTAAAAAAAGTGGCCTTGAAGGGAAAAACAATATTAATGGGATGGATTGTTGTTCTTGCATGCCTTTAAGTTATTTCCGACTAATGGTGACCCTAAAGTGAACCTATCACAGGGTTTTCTTGGAAAGATTTGTTTAAAGGGGGTTGCCTTTGCCTTTTTCTGAGACTGAGAGAGTGTGACTTGCCCAAGGTCACCCAGTAGGTTTTCCATGTCCGAGCAGGGATTCACACCCTGGTCTCCATAGTTGCAGTCCAACATTCAGATCAGTACACCATACTGGCTCTCATTAATAAATACACTGCCTTTGACTGAAGGTATCTGATACTGTGATGGATACTGGCTTTAATTCACCAGGGGCCTGAAATGGAGTGTCTACCAGGCAGGACCTAATTCCCTTTTGCAGATTGCATAAGGAAGGAGCTGCCAGCTAGATCTCTGCTGTTTTGCAGTGCCAATGCTGCAGATGGTGATAGTAGATAGTGATATTGATGGTGATCTATCCATTCAGGTGACAGAAAGGACCAACCAGATTCTGCCTGATTCTATAATTCCAATTCTAGCCTGAATCCTCAGTCTGAATAACTAGTTTCTCAGAAAGAAATGCCATTCCAAATACTCAAAATATTAATTCCATGAAGGAGAGAATAGTTGGTTGGGTCTCTCATGCTATATACATTCATGACCTGGATGGAGCACTGGTGTTTATGGCAATAGCAGGGGCTCTGAGAGATTCTGGGGGTAATAATAAGAAAAAAATTCAAGCTCTGGGTTCTAAGCATGGAACTCATGGGTCTAGATAATCACAAACCAATTGGTGTCATGGTTCCTGATAAAATAGACAAAATGCTATCTGCAAAACTGTAAGTTTAGGGAGGTTTTGCTACCACTTGATCAATATGTGGAGGGGGAACAGGCAGAGTGTCCGTGATTTGAGTATATGAATGTGGTTAAGGCTCTACTGCTCTTGGACTACCTGTGCTTATCTCCTTTTAAGCCCTTTCTGCAATGCACCTTTTCATGGAGGTGGGGTGCGGGGATTGTGCAAGCAGCCTCCAGCAAGAGGTTCTTGCGTCTCAGTTCCTTCAGCTCCGCAGCTACCACCCGTTCGTGCGAGAGCCCCGCCTCTTCCTTCCACAGTGCAGTTTGGGAGTTTCCCAGGCTACGCTGGGGCAGGAAGCATGAGTGCTGTGGCTCCGGAGCTCCACACGCATGGCAAATGCACGTGGGGCCCCGGAGCAATGCACAAGCACGCACTATTTTCGGCTCAAAACTGAAAATGAAAAAGTGTGCAAGCAGCGCCTGCCAAACCCTGGAGCATTGTGTGATTGTGAGTGCGTCATGTGGGCCGCTCCTCACATTCATGAGATGCTCGAGGAGCCCTTTCGCATGGCAAATGCCATGTGAAAAGGGCCTTAGTTCAGATGTTTCCTTGTTCTTGGGGTGTTTCAAACTACAGCTCTCATTCGTTTTTGGATATTAGCCTTAAAAGACACGTCAGCACTTGAACCCTATGACATTCCTCTTGCTCCATTTAGCAAGGCTTCACCCTGATGAGTACAGAAATAGCTATAAACTTACAGTTACAATGTACAATGCAGAAGTATGAAGTTATCCTTGATTAAATTAAAATTGCAATGTAACATAGTATCTTTGTTACTGGAAAACTCAATTAATGACAGATAATTACTTATCTATAATGTGATATTTCTAAGTGTTCTCTTTAGGCTTGTTATAAAATCCTGAGCATGGTCTGTATCTTTCAATATACATAGTAAGACCAACTGATTGAAATACAGATATGAACTTAGTTTAATAAGCAAAATTAATGAGCCAGCATAGTGCAGTGGTATGAGTGTTGAACTACAGCACTGGAGACCAGGGTTCAAATCAGCCATGGAAGCCCACTGACCTTGACCAAGTCACAGTTTCTCAGCTTCAGAGAAAGACAAAGGCAAACCACCTCTGAACAAATCTTGCCAAGAAAACCCTGTGATAATCTTGCCTCAAGGGTTGCCAAAAATCAGAAAGGTCTTGAAAGCACACAATGCACACATACAATTAGACAAGGAAAAAATGAATTAGAGGAAAACTTTTTAACATTATTTAATTGAATACTGATAAAAAAGGGTTTTAACTGAATTGCAGTTTCAAAAGACTTAAGGGATATTGTCTGCCTAATTGCCTGAAATTCTGAGCTGCAAACATATTTTTATTTAATGGCAGAACATACAACGAATTATTTTGTCCACAGCCATCCCATCTTTTTGATAACAGTTCCTTGATTTAAAATGGTTCACTCTGGGAAAACATTAAGAGGGAGGGACAATTTTGATTAACACATCTTTCCAGTTCCACCCACAATCCCAGATGGACTCTGAGTCATACCAAGAATCATTCTAAAATGCTTTGCATTCAGCTCTCTGGGGGGAAATAAATAAAAAAGATGGTCCTTTCAAGAAGTGAAATGAAAATAAGGAGAACAGAAACTTCAAGAGGAGAAGGCCACTGTAGGCTGTTTTTTTTTCTGCTCATTTCACAAAAATGGGTAATCTTGCTGCCATTGATATGAACCAATGCTGGCTAGTAGATAAGTTTACTGAATCTATTGCCAAGAAATGTGGATTCAACTGCCAGCTTAGTCAACAAATTACTGGAGAGCTCTAAGTCACAAAGTTGTTTAAATTCCAATGGAGACTCTAACACATTTTCTCAGCCCCAGGACACTTCAAGGACCTCATTGGCTTCTCCAAATGAAAGACCACATCTTGGATTTTAAGAAAAAACCCTTACATTTTTTTTAATGTTACTATAATAATGTATGTAACAAGGGGCATCTCTTTTCAGGTGAGAATCCCACCCCCTAGAGTAGTGATAGACAATTGTGGAAGGAGCCAAGGTGTAAATTTGAGTTCCAGAAACCAGCCAAAATATGCCAACTTTCAACTTTATTGGAGTTGGGGAGTAATGGAGGGTAAGGGGAGCCCAGCTGCCACAGGGGAAATCTAGTGGCTGTGGAGATCTCTACATTGGCTTTGGCAATCACAACAGAGGTGGCCAGGGCCACATGTGCACTATGGGTTGCAGTTTTCCCATCCCTTCTGTAAAGGCAAAATTTTAAGAAAAATCCCCCAAAAGAGGCCTCCCAGGGTCACCAAACATAACCTACTTCATCTGATTTGGGAAATCAGAAGAGTCAAGCCTGTACTTAGATGAGAAACCACTAGGAAAGCCATAGCTCTTAGGTAGGCCTGGGAATGAATTGCGCCTGAAACTCAGGAAGGCTGCTGATACTTAGTCAATATTGCTAGGTAGATAGACTAATAGTTTGATTTGGTTAAAGGTGGCTTTCCATGTTCTGGTGTCCATATGGTTGCTTCATAATCTACTCTACTTCAGCCCCTTCAGTGAAACAATATGTTGCCCTACTGTAAAAGAAGCCTTCCCGTGTATTTGAAGAATACACAAAGGAATCCCAGTGTCCCATAGGTTAGTGCTAGCCTGTAGCAGATGTTGCCTTCCACGTCTTTGGGGCAGTGAATCTCCCCTCAGTTTTCATCCAGTGTTTGAAGAAACTGTCCAAGGTGCTGAATCCTAGCCCCAAACTAGGTTCAGAACCTTGGACAGTGTAGAGGCTCCCCACTTAACCCAGTGCTTTTCCACCAGGGGTGTGGCTCAACCTGAACTTTCACTGCCACTAAGTGTGAAGACTTCTATGAAGCTCACCACCAAGAGTAAGATCTTTCCTTTGTTCCCATCTCTGCCACCAACGTAAGGACTACCTCCTACATATTGCTGCAGCCACCAATTGTGAGGACCTCTTAGATGCCCTCAAGGTACTTGTGTGAGATATTATGTAACTTTTTTCATGGGAAGAAGATTAATAATGATTAGTATAACCAAGCAAAAATAATTCTGGTTGAATTATTTCACTTTGCTGTTAAGATCTCAAAGATACTTTTTATAAAATGATGTATCATTGCTATATGGTACCAGAGAAATTGTCTAGAATGTACAAAGATGTATCTACTATATGTTGGAAATGCGGACAACATAAAGGGATCTTTTACCATGTATGGTGGGCATGTAAAGAAAAAGTTTTAAAAATGTGAATTCAAATATGCACATTGATGCAGAGGATTTTAAAGATTAATGTTCGATTAAAACTGGAACTTTTTCTTTTGGGACTGATAGATGTACAGTTGGAAAAGAGCCATGGAAGACTGCTTCATTATATAAGCACAGTAGCAAGCCTGTTCTACGCACAAAAATGAAAGCATTCAACACTACTCATTATGAAAGAATGGTTACTGAAACTGATCTATTTAGCAGAAATTGGTATATTTTCTGGTTCGATTAGAGAAAGGTCATTAATGACATTACTTAAAGACTGGAAATCCCTTATAGACTTTTTGCAAATTTTTTTTTAAAAACTACTTGGTAACTTTTGGTTTTGATGATTAGAAAGAACAGGCTATTGAGAGAAGGGAATATGTTGTTGTCACGATATGTAAAGGGTTAATCTTACTTGATGTTGCGCTGCTTCTGACCTTGCCCTTTAAGCTCAAGGTATAGACTGAGATGAGGCTACGCAGCTGTATGTTAATTTATATGTTTGACTAAGGCACTTGTAAAGTACCTAAGAATGTACAGCTGTGTGGAGTGTATATAAGCTGTTTGGCGGAAGCATTCTTTCTCTCCCCCTTTTTCTCTTGTCTCTTGCTGTGCTGGTTTGTATGTTACTTTGCTGTTTTTACTGTTTAACTTTATGACGGGCTTTGCTAAATGCCTTAATTTGTTACTGGCAATAAACCTTTTGTATTTTTCCTTATTGCGGTCTGAAGTGGCTGTTTTTTCCTCTAGGCTGTAGTTTATGCCAGAGGTTCTTTGGAGGTCCTTGTTTGTTTAAACAAGTACCCCAGTTTTCAGGCTTGCTAGGCAGGCAGCTGACAGGTTATGGGCCCAGCACGCTTCTGCTGCGCTGCCTAGATACCAGGAGAAGCCACTGTTTTTTGTGAGGCGTGTTTTTGAGTTACGAGGTCCTGCTGGCTGGTGTGTTTTTTCTTTTGTTATTATGGCTCACTCTGTATCAGGTAGCCTGCCTCTCACGAGGCTGAATGGCTCGAATTACCTGACCTGGGCTGTCAAGATGCAGTATTTTCTTCAGGGAGAAGGTGTTTGGGGTGCCTTTACAGACCCTCTGGATCTCCCATCGAATGCAGCTGATGCAGCCAGGATTGTGAGACAGGCCATGTCTCTTCTGTTCCTCTCGGTGGAAGATGACCAGCTTATGCATATTAGAGACTTGCAGTCACCTCGTGAATGCTGGGTGGCTTTGAAAAATGTTTGTTTCTCAAACAGCAACAGCTAAGTTTTCTCTTTGTTTTCGGCTTTACAATATGAAACTAACGCCTAGCAATACAGTACAGCAACACCTTGCAGAAATGTCCAGCCTGTTTGCAGCTCTTTGTGAAAGAGGCAAGGTCCTAGACGAAGGCGACAAGGTGTTTTGCATTTTAAATTCTTTGGATTCCAGTTGGGAATTGTTGGTGTCGTCTCTCCAGTCAATTCCAGAACGGGACTTGACAGTGTCACTTGTAACAGCCAGGCTGCTGGAGGAGGAAGAGAAGAGAGCCAGGACGCCCACACAGGCAGTTGCAGAAACAAACTCCGGGAGAAGAGCTACATATGTTGCTTCTGAGAACAGGCAGGAGGAGTTGGTGAGAGCCCATGCCATTCGGAGATGTTTTCGTTGTGGTTCAGTGTCTCACCTTAGACGTGACTGTCCATTGTTGAGACAAAGGGAACAAGAAGCCAGAGATACTGGAGGTCGTGGCAGAGCTGTCAGAGGTCGCAGGAATCCATCTCGGGCTGCTGTAGCTACAAACTGCACCGTTCCTGACAACTCTAGGAAAACAGACACCTCTGGTTTCTTGATAGCGGATGTTCCCAGCATTTGGCCAACACCGAAAGTTTGTTTGACTCTTTAGCCCCTGCCAATGTTTCCACTGTTATTTTGGCAGATGGCACTACGGCTAAAGTGTGTGGTGTGGGTAATGTATATGTTTCTGCATTAGACATGTGCCTGGAGAATGTCCTGTTTGTACCTTCCCTTGATTTCTGTCTCCTCTCAGTGGGTGAATTGACAGAATCTGGTTTTGAAGTTATGTTTTCTGGGAGGCAAGGGAAAGTGCTTAAAAATGGGAATGTGTGTGCTGTGGCTGCTCGAAGTGAAAAGCTGTATAAGCTCTTGCCACATCACAAAGTTTGTAATGTGTTTAGTAATGTTCCCACACACAATGAGTGTATACACCTGTTACACCGTCGCTTGGGGCATGCAAGTTTTTCTGTTTTAAAGAAAGTAGCAGGTTGTTGTAAGGGTTGTTTTTTGAAACCATGCAATGTTTTCTTGGATTGTGCCATTTGTAAACAGACCAAGTCTAAACAACTGCCGGCTCCCAGAAACAGTTCACGTGTACCTACTTCTCCCTTTCAGTTGGTACATTGTGACGTGGTAGGTCCAATGAGTACAAAGTCTCTGGGAGGCGCTCGGTTCTTCCTACTCTTAGTAGACGATTTCAGTAGATATACGTTTTGCTATTTACTGAAAAGGAAGTCTGAGGTTTTTCAAATTCTTAAAGATTGGTCTGCCCTTGTTGAACGACAGTTTGGGTATTCTATAAAGAGGCTGCAATCAGATAGAGGCAGTGAATTCCTTTCTGGCAATGTGCAGCAATGGCTTCAGAGGAAAGGGATTGTACATAGAACTACTGCTGCCTATGCTCCTTTCCAGAATGGAATCGCTGAACGTACTGACGCTAATGCATAGTCTGCTGGCAGATGCAGACCTTCCCCTGGGTTTTTGGGGAGAAGCAGTATTGACTGCGTGCTATCTCCATAACAGGCTGTGGAGTTCAGTGGTGCAAGCCACTCCTTATGAGTGCCTGTATGGAAAACAGCCCTCTTTAGCCCATTTGAAAGTTTTTGGGAGTTTTGCATGGGTTCATATCCCAAAAAACCAACGTAAGAAAGGAGAGCCAAAGGCTCAACGTTTGAGGTTTGTGGGATATGAAGATTTTTGCAAAGGGTATCGGTTTTTCAAAGGTGGCACCAGTTGTGTGGTATCAAGAAATGTCACGTTTGAGGAGCACGCAAATTGGGCACGCATGCAAGCAGCTTCTGAGTTCCATCCTCCTGTTTCTGATTTGCTTTTTCCTCAGTCAGAACAGCCTTCAGCCTCTGCCCCTGATTCCTCATGTGTTAAAGCTGAGGAGGAAGATATTTCAGAGGGGAGGGCTGTAAGAGAAGTTGTAGAAGTGCAAACAGGGGAGGGTGAATGGAAATATACAAGGAAGAGAACCCGTAGTGTCTAGGAGAGTAATGAGTCCATGCCTGAAAGTGTTAGTCCAAGAAGATCTGAAAGGAAAAACAAAGGGGTTCCCCCAAAAAGATTTACTCCTGACACGTCTTTATCAGTGCGTG
Organism: Ctenosaura bakeri; assembly: GCA_948474755.1. NCBI lineage: Eukaryota > Metazoa > Chordata > Lepidosauria > Squamata > Iguanidae > Ctenosaura > Ctenosaura bakeri. Next base: position 201,850 of record CAOLHI010000084.1, on the reverse strand, counting down.
CTTGTCTGGCAACATGCGAGCCTAACAGCTTCGCTGAGCTAATGCAGATGTCTCGCCAGAATGCGCAGCCCTGGTGGAAGGCGATGCAGGAGGAAATGGACTCTATTGCCCAGCAAGATGTATATTCCCTCTGTGAATTGCCCAAAGGTGTGACACCCATAGATTGCAGGTGGGTGTACAAAGTTAAAACAACTAGCGATGGACAGGTTAAACACAAGGCTCGCCAGAAATGTAAGATGAAAAAATTGTAAGGCAGTAAAATCGCCAATGGTTACTGGGTTTGTAAAAAATGTAGAAGATGAACTGTTCCCAGAGATACAAAACCCCTTACTGTTACAATATGCAACCAGATGCTCAACAGGATAGGACTGATGGGTCCTATAGTGGTAAAGGAAAAAACAGCTACTCATCAAGTAGGGGAGTGTCACGATATGTAAAGGGTTAATCTTACTTGATGTTGCGCTGCTTCTTCTGACCTTGCCCTTTAAGCTCAAGGTATAGACTGAGATGAGGCTATGCAGCTGTATGTTAATTTATATGTTTGACTAAGGCACTTGTAAAGTACCTAAGAATGTACAGCTGTGTGGAGTGTATATAAGCTGTTTGGAGGAAGCATTCTTTCTCTCTCCCTTTTTCTCTTGTCTCTTGCTGTGCTGGTTTGTATGTTACTCTGCTGTTTTTACTGTTTAACTTTATGACGGGCTTTGCTAAATGCCTTAATTTGTTACCCGCAATAAACCTTTTGTATTTTTCCTTATTGCGGTCTGAAGTGGCTGTTTTTTCCTCTAGGCTGTAGTTTATGCCAGAGGTTCTTTGGAGGTCCTTGTTTGTTTAAACAAGTACCCCAGTTTTCAGGCTTGCTAGGCAGGCAGCCGACAGTTGTAAATTCAGAGACACAGGTATGAAAAACTATATGCATACATAACCACCAAAAGGAAGATCAAAAATCACTTTTTTTCTCTGCTTCTTCTTTTCTTCTCTTTCCCTTTATTTTTATCCCACACTTTAAAATTTTATTTCTTTAATAAATTTATTAATAATTATAAATAAATTTAGTTAATGTAAATTTTATTTAATTAATTTTATTTATTTAAATAAATTAAATTTTCATTATATAAATTTTCTTTACATTGTATTTTATTATATCGCATTTCAGCTTTCTATTTTTCCTTTATTCCCTCTAATCTTCGTAACTCTTAATGTATTTTTTTAAAAAAATCTCAATAAAAATTATTTTAAAAGAGAGAATTATTTTACTTTACCTGAGCTCCTGTTGCTATTTCATCTGCAGCTTCATTCATCACTCCTAGAGTTTGGAAAGCAAACACACACAGCTCCCGTTCACACACAGTAGGCTAAAACAAGAGAAGAGGGAAAAGAAAAACATGTATGTCTGGCATTCATGACACTTCATTGTTGTGATCAGAAGGCTTATGTACTGCAAGAATCCCTCTATGTTAATATGCATAATATAATATAAGCCCTATTTGGTAATTCTCCTTCAGAGACTGAAAAAATTACTCTTTCAGACTACAACTCCCAAAATCTTACAGCCAGCATCTCCACTGGCTGTGGGATTCTGAATGTTGTAGCCCCAAAAGTAATTTTGCCAAGCTTTGTTCTCCTTCACACAATATTTGTTGCAGTAGAAAGAGAACAGCAGTTGTATTTACTTGCCCCAGCCTTTGTAGCATCTCCTACACCAGGAATGGTAATGAAGTGACACTTTGCATGTTGTTGAACTGCATGTCCCAGCATTCTTCAACACTGCCTATGTTGGCTAGGGATACTGGGAGTTGCAGTATAACATCTGGAGGGGCACATGGCTCTGGTGTTCTACATTTTGGAGGGGAAGGTCTCAAATGAGAAGGCTGCTATAGGCATGGTGCTACTCTTTTTTTCAGGGTTAGCCCAAGGTATTACTGCCTAAGGCAAAGCACAAGATGCAACTTCTATCCGTTACATGTACAGAAGCCAGCTGGTCTGGTATCTGAATTTTATTTCAGCTGTGGAGAACAGAATATTATTTTTGGACTATGAGTTCTAGAATCCCAAAATCAGTGGCTAAGCTGACCCATCAACCCAAACCGCTGGCTGTGCTGCCTGGGATTCATGGGAGTTGTTGTCCAGCAGGATCAGGAGAGCAAACTTTTCTCCCAAGTTAAAAAGAATTCCACTTACAATTAAGGTTTTCAGGACTGTATAATTATCCTACCATCAATTAAATATATTGTTCTTTGTCTTCGTTGACATAATATTTAAAAACTACAAGAAAGGCCCTTTTCATACCTTACCTTTTCCCGGTGCTGGGCTGTGGGGCTTGCGCAGGAAGCCTTCGGAGGAACGCTCTCGCATCCCTGCTGCTTCGGCTCTGCAGCTGCTTCCTGGTTGCGTGAGCACCCTGCCTCTTCCGTTTGCAGTGCAGCCTGGGACCTCCCAGGCTGCACTGAGGAAAGGACGCGTGACCGGTCTGACTTCCGAGGCTCCGAACACAAGATAAGTGCGCGCAAGGCCCCAAAGCGATGCACGACCACTCAGCATTTTCAGCTTTGAGCCGAAAATGAAAAAATGCGTGCATGGTCTGCGTCAGGCCCTTGAGCGTTGTGCAAATGTAAGTGCGTCGTGTGGACCACTCCTCACATTTATGTGATGCTCAAGGGGCCCTTTCACTTCAGAAATGCCACGCGAAAAGGGCCACAATTTTTTTTAATTCCAATCTCCTAATTAAAGTTGAAAGCCACTACTAGTAAAAAGATGCATTGTGCATGCATCTCCCCATGGAACTACTGTCTGCAACAACCATTCTAGCCACCATCTGAGTCTGAAGACACTCTCTCCACTGCTTCTCCCTTGCTCAGTGAAACAGCATTCTCTAAGTGGAAGGATTTGTTTCCACTCTGTGCATTTCCTTCATTGAAGTGAGCTGGGAAATGACCTTATTAGCACCATTTCCCCCCTTTCAATAGGAGTAGATGTGTTCAGTCTGCCATAGTAAACAAACAAAGAAGAAAAAGAAAAAGTCCTGTTCTGGACTATTCTGCATTTTAAGGGTCTTTCTTGAAATGCTTGAAATGCTTGGAACTTCTAAATGCAGAAGCTCTCTGGTTTCTTTCCCTTTAAAAAATATAACAAGGGCACAAACATCCTTTCAGGATTCCACTTCACAGCCACTTGCAGAATGCACATTTTCCCAGAACCCCCTGATTAGCCTTTCATTGCAACATTTCCATGAAGATGTTTACTGACACTAAGATAACTGACAAATCAATCTTGCTCTGCTCTGTAGATCCCTTTGTCGGCAGTCCCGAAGAGCAAACAAAAACCTGAGCAGATGTGGCTTGACACAGAATATAAAACTATGCAAGGAATTTTCTTTTTTAAATTCCTCTACCTGGCACATACCTGCCTCTGCAGTTTTTCTCACTATTTTCAGGGCTTCTAGCAATTTTGTTTACAAAATCTTGTTTCTGTGTGAAGACAGCAACACTGTGTGAAGACTACAATGCTGAAATATTTTCACAGAAATTGCTTTAGAAGAGCCATCATCTTTCAAATCCAATATAGCATCAGTCATTTGATTTATCTCATCTGCTGTGTTACATTGAATTAGGCAGCAGATGAAGCCTAACACTATCCAATTCACTGTAGCATGGCACTTGAGACCAAAAAGAGAGAGAGAACAGTGTTTATTACTTCCACCAGCTCTCTGTGCACCTACTGTAGGATATGAAAGGGCAACTTCTGAAGGATTGGAGGGCTTCACTGCTCTCTTTAAGCCCACATGGACACATGCATCCCCAAGTATAGTCCAGAAGGTCCTCCATGGCTCCCAACCCTACTGTAAAAATAAAAAGCACTAGAAAAATGCTGTTTACTACTACAGACACATTTCTCCGCATTTGAAAGTGGAAAGTATGTGCCATCCCTGTCTCATTAATGAACATTCAGATCTCTGGGATGTTTCATAGACTTCCTTGAAAGTAAATAGTGTTACACTGTGGTTTCTCTTCAGATTGTATAAAAGTAAATAATGTTCTTTTGACCATTCTGGTGGCAGTTACTACCTTGGGGAGAGGGGAACCATACAAGGCTTGGTAGGGTTGCAAAAATGGCCCATGAGCTACAGGTAACCCAGAGGCCACATGGGGCCTACTTCTGCTGTAGATCTGTACTGCAGGCAAATCGCTTGTCACTACCTGTTTGACCCACCCACTTGAGTAGGTCCAGCTCTGAAGGCTCATCCTGGGGCTTGCCTGCTGAAAAGGCCAATGTAATCTTCAGTGAACAGGCTACCCATGGCTTGTAGGCACAGGTGGCCCATGAAGGCCTTCAGTGTACACACTACCAGTTTAAGGTTGCCAGGTTGATTACGAGACAGGACTTCTGTACCTTTAATAGTTAATATATCCCAGATTTGAGCAAGGCTGTCAATGATAAAGTGGCTTGGAGGACTCATTCATAAGGTCATCATAGGTCAAAATGAACTATTTGACAGCAGTTAACAATAACAACCTGGAAAAGGATCATGTAGCAAAAAGTTCTGTCAGATGTCTTCTCCAGCAGTATCCCCCATATACTGGGCAATGGAGGAGGATAACAGATAATTGTCCAGCTCTGTTCCTATCACTCTCTCACACACACTCCCCCAGTCAGTGGCTGTGCTGTGAGGGGGAACAGCTATTGAAAAGTGGGTTTAGGGGAAGGCTGAGGGAGAAGATGTTGCACAGTTCTGCCTGAGAGAACCTTATGCTATATCCTCCTTTTCCAGGATCTGTTGACTATTAAAAGCAAAGGAGGGCTATTCCCTCTTTAACTTGTCAAGCGCATTCTAGCTGCCACTTTCTAACCTCACCCCCATAAATTATACTCCAACAGGGGCACAAAACAACTAACTGTCTGGCTAACTGGTTGAAGATAACTTAGTTGAAATGGAAAGCACATGGAGATGGTTTAATCTGCACATCTCCTTTCTCATCTCAAGTGGACCAAACAACTGTTGTTGGGCTGGTTTGGTAGAGTTTGGCTAGAGAAGAGGACACGGGCGTATTACACAAGCCCCACTCTAAATGCCCCCATTCCCACCAGAGACATTCATGCTGGTTTGCTCAGTTGTGCATGCAAAGATTGGAAGAGAAGGAGTGTCACCAGTACACACAGAAAAACTGGCAGTGTCCATGTGATCCCCATATAGCTTAAGTCCATGTGTATTATTATGAATACCTGTATAGGGCTTACATTTTCCAAAATGTAGTCCAAAAACACATCTTTTCCAAGCCCTGCATTTCTCCATTTTACCAAACAGCACAGACTATCTTCGCTTTGAAATCAGCACAGGATGGCCAGTCTATAATATTGTGGGTAGAGGGGATCAGCCAGTAATCGTCAATGGTTCAAGTGTGTGAGGCTTGGAGAGCATGCAACGTTTGTTCAATGTCAGGCTCCGAGTGAGCACAGGCAGTCAAAATAACCCAGGCATGCAAGCATGCTGTTAGCAAGATTGCTTTCCTAATTTATAGCTTCCTGATTCCCTTCCCATTAAACACAGCCACTCAAAGTATCACTCCCATCAGAGCAAGTGATCCAATTTATCCTATCAATTTCTCAAAGCTTTTATGAAGCTCAAATGAAGAATGCTACAAAAGCACTAATAAGGGTGGAACACTGACTGGCACTTTAAACTACTATTGATCTAAAAATAGTGTACAGAAAGGCATGCTAATGTCTCAGCAGGTATCATTAAGGAGGGGGGTAAAGAGGAAGAAACATTAACCATTTCCTAATTTCTAAGAAGATTATCAGCCTTATAGGTGTGTTGCTTCTTGCTTCACAGCTTAGGGGATATTTGCTTCAAGAAACTAACAGAGCAATCCTATACTGAAATTATAGCTTTAAGGAAATAGGGGGGGAATGTGGATCTCTGCTTATTTTTCCCTCCTCACTACAGAACTAAGAAACTTCAAAGTTAACATTTTTGGTTTTGGGGAGGTGTGTGTCTGGATTGGGAGCAAAGGTTCTGCAGAATCCAATGAGACTGGTTAACATTTGCTTGAAAAGGAATTCTGTAGCTCAAGGGCAGATAATATGTGGCCCTTTGAGATGCTGCTGGTCTCTAACCCTCACTGGCTGCAGCAAGCATAACTATAGGTGAGGGATGTTAAGAGCTGTAGTTCAATAACATCTGGAGGGCTACATATTCCCAACTGTTGATAAAGCTTATGCTGATGGGGGACGTTGAAAGTGATAGTCACATATGATGCAACACATCCAGAGGCTCCCTACAGATGATGTTTCAATGCTTAGAGGATACCAGGAGAATACTGGAGAGCATGATGTTAACTGCTGTCAAGTTGACTCAACGATGGCAACCTTATGGATGAGAGATGTCCAAGGCCCTTTCCGCATGACATCGCTGTCTTGTTTCTGCCACAGGATGGCAGCGGTCAGCAAGTCGTGCTTCTGCATGACGTCATCTCCACCCCACTGCCATCCTGTCGCGGAGCATCAGGCTTGTGCAGTTTTCGAAAAATGGAAAAAATCTGTTTTGCATCTGCGATCGCATGGTGCTCCCGTCACTTCTGGTCATGCGGAAGCACATTGGCGATGCTTCCTTATGTAGCACAGCAATGGAAAAAGCCTGTCTGCACTGTGGAAGGAAGACATGGTGCCATTGTGTGCTCTTCCGCATGGACCGAGCGAGTGCAGAAGGGAGCGTTGCTGATGCACTCCCTTCTGGACCCGGGACTGCAGTGAGGTGATGAGGAAGAGTGTCGTCATGTGGAAATGGCCCAAGTCATCGTATCATCAACTGCTCTGCTAATGTCTTGCAGATTCAGGGGTGCATCTTCATTGATTGAATCTATCCATCTGTAATACAGTCTTCTTCTTCTCCTACTGCCTCCTACCCTCCTAAGCGTTATTGTCTTTTCTAGTGAGTCATGTCTTCTTATGGTATGTTCAAAGTATGACAGCCGCAATTTAGTCATCTTGGCTTCTAGGGAAAGTTCAGACCTTATTTGCTATAGGATCCATTCACTTGTCTTTTTAGCAGTCCACTATATATGTACAACTCTTCTCCAGATCCTTTCAAATGAGTTGATTTTCTTCCTGTCAGCTTTCTTTACTGTCCAGTTTTCACAACCATACATAAAAATTGGAAATACAATAGCATGGATAATCCTAACTTTAGTATTCAATGATATATCTTGACACTTGAGGATCTTCTCTAGTTCCTTCATAGCTACCCCTCAGGTCCTAGTCTTTTTCCGATTTCTTGACTGCAGTCTTCATTCTGATTAATGACTGAGCCCAGGTATGGAAAATCTTGAACTGTTTCAATGTTTTTATTGTCTACTTTAAGATCACGTAAATCATCTATGGTCACTAATTTTGGAGAACACAGCCATTACCTTTTCCCCTACTCGTGGGTACCAGGCTTGTATTGGGAAATAGTATTGCTATTTGTTCAGTAGATTTGAAACAAATCTTCATCCTCACTTTGAAATTTACATAGCTACAGTAAGGAGAACCACTCTGAGTTGGGCCAGTAGTTTTTAGAAAAAGGCAAGCAAGAAATCAAATAATGCTATTCACACATGCCAGAGTTAGGCAAAAAGTGGCTCATGTGGCCACCAACACTAGTTTTGTAGCCTGCAGCCTGTCAAAATCTCCCAATGGCCCTCCCCTGTACAAAAAACAAGGCAGTAATTGTAGATTTCAGCTTTGGAAGCTTCTAACGGAGGCAATTAAACAGAATGAGGAAAATCTCCAAGTGAAAAAAGGAAGGAAGGAACCAGCCAAACAACCAACTTCTGGCAACTTCTGGTTTTGATTTGTCAAAGATATTTTTAAAAGGTTTCAATATTATGCTTTTTAAAAGGTAGAAGTTTCCCATCCCTGATGTAGGCCAGATCAACATAAACTTTCAGGATGCTTTTCCCTCTTAAAGCTGTGGCCAATGAATAAAATTGTTCCCACAATGCATTGGCCTTTTAAAATATATGGCCCCTGCTGTTATGTTATTGTTGTTGCTGTTGTGTGCCTTCAACTCATTTCCAACTTACTGGGACCCTAAGGTGAACCTATCACCAGGTCTTCTTGGGCTGAGAGTATGTGATGGGCACAGGTCACCCAGTGAGTTTTCATGGCTGAGCAGGGAATCAAACCCTGGTCTCCAGGATCACAGTCCAATGCTTAACCACTATACCATGAAAGCAAAATATTCCTTATGTCAAGCTACGAAACTGCTAGGAATTTGATAGGAATTTTAAGATGTTATAATGTAGAGCAGAAACGCATTTTTGAAAAAAAAATCACATATGAGTCTTATAAGAGTCTTGCAGTACTAATCTATATCCTCCTGCCAGAAGTTCCATAAATGACTCTGAGTGCCTAAGAGCTGGAATGGCTATGAATTCTGATGTAAAAGTTTTGACACTGGGTTTGCCTTTCTTTTGGGTTTCAAAGCACCTTGTGGGGTGTGGGACAGAACTGTTTCAACAACAGTTGAGAAATGCTGCCTGTATGCAATTTCATGAAGCAGAATAAGGGGAATAAAAGCAGAGTTTGAAAAAAAAAGCCTGCCACTCATGCCTTAAATGCTTCCTTAGATGGAATAAGAAAGAAAGAAAGAAAGAAAGAAAGAAAGAAAGAAAGAAAGCCAAAGAAACAACATGCTATAATATTCACACTTCTTAAAAAGCATGCTTAAATTGGCCACATCAAAACTAAAGTTTATTCAAAAAAGTAATCAGAATAAAAAGCAGCTGTAGTCTCCTAGCAGCTGGGAAAATTTACTTTTTTACTGTGCAAATGGATAACTCACCATAGTTCTTGATCAAAACAGCATATTTTCCCCCAGCTCTGGCCTTCCACGCAGAACTAGGCTCCTGATCTGGATCAGAACCTAGTACCTGTTTCCTGAGGAAAATTCCTCACCCCCTTGCCCCTACTGCTAAAATTTGTCCACTAACTGTAGAAAACAGAACTTCCACGGGCAAACACCTCTCCAGAGGTGAGGATAGGGGTGTCCCTACTGGAAGAGTGGATTCAAAATGAGGGCTTTGACACTCCAGATAAGAATTCTGCTGCCAACATGAAAATTTCTGTCAGTTCTCAAATTTCTAGCACTGTAGAGAAGACAACTTTGAACTCTTAATTTCTTAAATTCAGTCTTTCAGACGTCTATACCCTTTTTCTAAATGTTCAACTGCTGCATTAAGTTACTGCAATAGCAGAAACTTTGGGATTTTTATTTATTTGGGGGCAGATTTCTTCCCATCTCCCACTGCTCCCCTGAGGTTGGATTGGCAGGAAACCAGTGTGAAGCTCTGGTCCAAACTGGGAACACATTCTGGATTGAAGTCCATGGCTGATCTTCCATCAATATATATGTGGGCAGACTGAGCCCACTTTTTAAAAAAAAAGCATAGCTAATGCACAGTGCAATTTAGTGGTTGGTACTTGGCTTATCGAGGATTGAAGAAACATTAAAACTGTACTGCAAACTTCCTTGGATTCCTATGTATGTCTCTCTCTCTCTCTCGTCTATAGGTAGGTGAGCATAGTGGTCACCAACTTTGAACAATTTCTCATTTGTGATGGGGAACAATGGCATGTCTTGTTAAAAAGGCCATCAAATTTTTCAGTTAGGGTGAACTCTGGTTTTGTGAGTGGCAACAGCTTGGGAATGTACAACAGGGATGGCTGGACTTCAGGCATGTGGGATCTAATTTTACATTTTAACAGAAACCCAGCTCCATAAGCTGGAACATAGTGCAAGAAGTCCCCCATTCAAGTGTGGTGTGAATGTTAGGGTAAAATAATTCTGAGCCCAATAGTTTATTTTGTGGATCAGAGAGGAAGGGAGCTCTCAGTTCTGCCAACACAAAAAAATCCATTCTTACTTTCCTGAACTTCCTCTAAGCTTTTTGGAGTCATTTTGCCACTTCAATGGCTATGTAACTAGAGAGGTGGTAACTGAGATCTTTCCCAACCTACAGCTTTCATTTAGTGATCTGCTAAATCCAGATCTACCTCCTACTCCTATTATAGAGGACTTCCCATGTATTGTAATTTTTAAAAAGGATACACACACATAAACACACACACACACACAAACGAACAAACAAACAAACAAGCATGATGTGTCAGGGCACTCTTATTTTTCTTACATACCTTGAGCCCCATTTTTTTGATGGAGATGGGGACAAAAGGGTATAAATAAAGCAAGTAAGGGTAATTGTTGTTGCTTTTCTCTATATCACATAGGCCAAAGGGGAAAAATAAGACAATATGTGATGACCTTAAGAGGCTACCTAGAGTGATGTGTCTATCTCAGTCAACAGATTTTGGATGCCATCCAAATGCATGAAATTGTAGTTATTTATTCTTGCTGTATTTTTATGGTCAGCAATGGGAAGAAGTGCTTGTGCTGTTTTCTAAATTGTGTACAAAAATAGTTTGGTAGGTTTTGGGTAATACAGACTTGATTTGGATGTTGTTCATGATAGCATGGGGTAGAGGATAAGCTCCATTTGCTGCTGCGCCTCAGGCAGCAAAAGGTCTTGGTCTAAAATTGCACCTAGTTGATTTCATTGCTGACATTCAAAAGATTAGAAGTTCACATTAATGGTCTCCAAATAGGTGGTTTGCATGTGCCACATATATCTTGACACTCAAATGATTAGTTGATTAAATTAATCTATTAGAAATATTTGGATCAATTAAACACATATCTCTAATTTAACAGCTGGTAACTTTAAGAACAAGGATTGCAACCTGACATTGCAGTTATAGATTTCTAACCTAGAGTTATGGATCTGTAACTGTTTCATATTCAACCATGCTCTGTATTCATAATTATGGCACTATCACCACAATCACAAATGGTTCCCAACCTACCTTAGCAGCCAGCAGCTGCACTGAGTGATGGAGCTCTGTTCTACTGAATAAAGGTGCAACATGACACTTCTAAGGCCCTTTTCGCATTGAGGCTTCTCGCACGAGCGGGGAGGGCAGCTCGCGCGAGAAGTCTCCTCCGGGAGGCTGCCGTTTCCCCCTCGTTCCTTCCGCAGGCGAAGGAACGAGGGGGAAGCGGCAGCCTCCCGGAGGAGCCTTCTCATGCGAGCTGCCCTCCCCCAGGGCGAAGCAGGAGGCTGGCGCAAGCCGCCCCCCGCTCGCGCGAAGCAGGAGGCTGTCGCGTCCGTCCGTCCCCGCTCGCGCGAAGCAGGAGGCTGTCGCATCCGTCCCCCCGCTCGCATGAAGCAGGAGGCTGTCGCGTCCATTCCCCCCGCTCGAAGCAGGAAGCTGTCGCGTCCGTCCCCCCCGCTCGCGTGAAGCAGGAGGCTGTCGCGTCCGCCCCCCCCGCTCACGCAAAGCAGGAGGCTGTCGTGTCCATAGTGCTAGTGCCCCGCCCCTTCCTTCCACAGGGGCAGAGGGAAGGAAGCGCGACCCGGCCGCCTCCCCGACGCTCCGCACAGGAGGTAAGTGCGCATGGGCGCCGGGAGCGTTGCGCGAGCGGGGGTGATTTTCACTTGAGCGCGGTGGAAGTGGGAGTGCGTCGTGCAGAGCGACGCTCCCACTCCCGCGAGGCTCACGGGGCTGTCGCACGACAGAAAGCCCGTGAGAAAAGGGCCTAAGATCCTCTCACCAGCAATCTCTGATATGACAATCAGTTAAAACACACAACTCATCATAGTGGTGATCACTAGTTGGAAACATCCTGCTATTCCTTCATCACCAGCAGAACAGGCTTCTATTACTTAATATGGCTACTGGCTGTTAAGGCAGGTCTGGGGATTTGAGTCAGGAGATGAGACTAAGGCCATTTCTGCCCTAGACTATTTTAGTGCTATTATTTCACTTTCAACATTGTATGGAATCCTGGGGTTTGCAGTTTACGGAGGGGCCTCAAAGGAATAACAATAGCACTATAACAGTCTAGGGCTGAAATGGCCATTGTAACACATTTGTAACTACATGCATGATGCAGTACCTTAGAAACAATTTTTAATGAACATCCTTCCAGAAATTTCAGACAGCAAGCACTGCATTAAATGAGTTTTTCCCTGTGTGACTGAGGAAAGGGAATGCCTCCTCTAATATCATGTCTGCTGATACACATTTGTGCCTATCTGAAAATATAATTATTCTTTAGAGTTGGATATCCTCCCTACATCATCTACAGATTTACAGCTTAACCCTATGCATATCTACTTAGAAGCAAGCCACATGGAGATAACAGTGAAAGCCCTACCTAATGCAGACACAAACACTTCCCCTGGTTTGGTTTGGTTTGGTTTGGTTTTTAAGCAGGCATCCATAGGCTTGGTCCTCCTGTTGTGCCCTTTGTGAGATTTATGGCCACCAGTTTTCCTGCTTTGATAATGAGGGGCACAACACAGTTTGACATTTCAACACAAGGTGGCACCCTAGAGGAAATTTCACATGTTGAAGATGAAAACATGTTTCTGCAGGCTATGTAATAATTCCTAAAGTCCACCAGACTAGCTGGTTACTGAGGCATACTGTTAAAAGGGTAAATGTATTAATATTAAAGATGCTTTTTTCCCAGGTAAATTATTAAGTAACATATGGAAGGCTTTTATTAAATAGAAGATAAGTAATGAAAAGAGGGCGAGAGGACTTATTGAGCATATCAGACATCACCTGCTAGATGAATCCCTTTTTCAACCATTCCCAAAAAGGCAACCAGGAAAAAAAAACTCTTAGGTCATTGCTGTACTAGACTGTTACAGTGCATTATTCCACTTTCATCATCCTATGGAATTCTGGAGTTTGCAGTTTAGAGACGGGCCTTTGAGGCCCCTCCCTAAACTGCTAACCCCAGGATTCCATAGAATGTTGAAAGTAAAATAACAGCATTGTAACAGTCTAGTATGGAAATAACTTAAAGAATATGTAGATTCTTTTTTTTATATAATTTCATTGAAATTCCATCATATAAAACACACACACATATATATACAATTGTACAAATTCATTGAAATATTTCTGATAGTCTTCCTCTCCTCCCTAGATTTCATGTTCTTCAGTTTAATCAACATGTTAAAATTAGATGTACCACACTAATATACGCTAATATTTCATGATAGCTCCTACAATAAGTCCATACTAAATTATATTATTCATCTGATCACATTCTCTTGATAAAAGTTATACATTTATATCAAGCTTTGTTATCTGAAAGTACCCAGCAATTATCTGACACTATTCTCCATTTTTTTTTTAAATCTCTTTATCAGATTTGCCCTTTAATCTCTGAGATACTATACCTGCATTCCTGTTTTCAATAAAAATTACCCACCATTGGTCAACTGTAGGTATTTGCTGGTTTTTCCATAATCTTGCAAATTCTATACGAGCTGTCGTGATCATATACAATATTATCCACCAATATTTCTTTACAGTACCATCCAACATATGTGTCATATTTAACTGAATATGTAGATTATTAAAACAGCACTGTTACCAATCAGATGTTGGGAAAACGTGGCAATATTGAATACTACTATTTCCAGTATGCTCCATCATGAAGTATGTTAACAGGGGCTGATAGAAACATTCAACAATACGCCAAGGGACACACATAATCCTGGTTGCTCAAACTTATTGTCACATATTAGCGTCCACACAATCTTTTTCTCTTTTCTTATCACTTCCTTCCTACATCCCTCCCTCCCTCATTTTTTTTTCTTTGCTCAAATTAGCTGGAGACGGAAAGAAAGTTGTAGTTCAGAGGGCAGAACCAGCTACCTAATGAATCACAGGCCAAGTGCCATCACAAACAGAAAAATGGTGACCTCCTTCATTCCATGGACAGAAGCTGACTGGTATGGCAGATGAATCCTGCTTCACTACTAGCAAATGAGTAACATTCCTTTCTATACTTGAAGGTACACGTCTACATTTACCGGGACAACAAAGTGCTACAGGAATCAGACCCTGGTCTCCAAAGTTCTAGTCCAACACTCAAACAACTACAGCACATTGGTTTTCTAAATAGGACAGAAAGAAGGCTTGATCTTTTTCTGTGGCTTCAAGTCATTTCTGACTTATGGCAACCCTAAGGCGAACCTACTGTAGGCTTTTCTTGGCAAGATTTGTTCAGAGGGCATTTGCCATTGCCATCCTCTGAGGCAGAGAGAGTGTGGCATGGTCAAGGTCACCTAGTGGATTTTCCATACCCAAGTGAGGATTCGAACCCTGGTTTCTAGACTCATAATCCAACATTCAGGCTACTATACCACACTGGCTCCTCATCCATAGGGTTGCCATAAGTCAAAGTCAATTGGATGGCAGTTAACAATGAAAACATTGTAATAAATAAATACAAAACTAAAATCTAAATGAATGAAAGCAAAGAAAATATTTCCCCAGGCCCTACATGCATCTTTAGTAGGACTTGCTGGTTCGCTGCTCCACTTAATTTTGTATTCTTTGTGCAGCTTGTAATGGTGGGTCTTTGTGGGAGGAAGGGCCCAGGACTGGTGTATTCCACAGCACTGTTTCTAGGGGAAATTCCCTCTGGTTCTGTTGTTTAATTTAATTCATGTCACTACTTGCCTTTTGTTTATTTTAAAGGTCAGATCTCAAGCCTCTGTCAATTGATTTGTAAAAAAATGCTTGGCCAAGCTCAAATCTCCTATATATCTATTTTTTAAAAAATGCAGAGAACCAGTTCCCCCCAATAACCTTTATTTGTTTGTTTGCTTACTTAGGTCCAGCTGTGGATTGTCTCCTCTTCAGTTCCTAATCTTCGTCATTGTTATTCTGGGATTCTTTTGAAGCTGTTTATCTAAAGGGAGATGGCAGCAGTAGCTAACAGGCTTCTCTGCTATGTGCTAAGAAGCTGAATGAGAAATCTGGGCTCCCTGAGGTTCCCCTCAAAGAGTCATGCCTGACGGGCAGAAACAAAACGAAAATATCTAAGAAGCTCGGCTTGAATAGTGATTGAAATGCAGTTGGGAAGCGGGGGAGCAAAGTTGTCGCAGTAAGAAAGCCAGCTTGGATATTAAGCTCAAAATGCACTGATGTTACCATATGCATGTGCCAGATGTTAAAGCATACCTTCCTTCTCCTTTCCTTGCCCTGCAAAATGCCACCTCACTTTTCACCTCATTTCATGGCCTCAAGGACAGAACTTTAACCAACCCTCACTGGCCTGCACAACAAAAATCAGTAGGGTTAGTGAAGCTGTGTGACAACTTTTCCAGCCCTCACTTCAGATTGGCAGTCAGCAAGTGGAGAGGGCCAATGAGTCTTTGGGTTACAATCATTCTTTGAAATCTTTCACTGTTGGTGTAGAGCTCTGTAAGAATACTGAAAAGTTTAGATGCCCTCTTCTATGTGTTCACTTAATGTCTAGCAGGGTTTTATTTAGGGCCATCACATTCATGGTAAGAACAGGTTGCTTACCTGTAACTGTGGTTCTTCGAGTGGTCATCTGTGCCATCATACACTAGGAGCTTTAGCGCCTGCGCGGTAGCGTTCGGAAACTTCTAGAGCTTGTTCGCTTGGCGGGAACCCCTCCCCCACGCCGGTACTGCGCATGCTCCTCCCGCCGAGCAACGGTCTCTCCTCAGTTCTGTCGTCCGCCGTAGAACCTACAGGGACCTGAGAAAGAGGGGAGGAAGGGCGGGTGTGTATGATGGCACAGATGACCACTCGAAGAACCACAGTTACAGGTAAGCAACCTGTTCTTCTTCTTCGTGGTCTCTGTGCCTTCATACACTAGGAGACTGTGTAGCTTACCGGTTGGACGGCGGGTCAGGTCCTACAGCACGGAAGCCAACACCTCACGTCCAAACCGGGCATCTCTGCGCGACCGGCAGTCGAGCCTGTAGTGGCGCACAAAGGTCGATGGTTGGGACCAGGTCGCCACACGGCAGAGTTCATGCAGGTCAACTCCTCGCAGGAGGGCCGCAGAAGTAGCCACAGCTCTGGTGGAGTGGGCTCGAAGCAGGACTGGCGGAGGCTTCCTCGCGAGCTCATACGCCAGTTCAATAGTCCTCACCACCCACTTGGAGAAGCGCTGGGTGGACACTTTAGGCCCCTCCGACGTCGCCCATAGCAAACAAAGAGATGCGGCGTCTGTCGGAAGGAAGCAGTCCTGTCCTTGTAGAAAGCCAATGCCCGACGCACGTCCAGGGAGTGGAGGGACCGCTCCAACGGTGTCGTCGGGTTCGGGAAGAAGGCAGGCAGGATGATGTCCTGGTTGAGATGGAAACTGGACACCACCTTTGGCAGGAACGAGATGTCAGGTCTCAGGACCACCTTGTCCCTGTGGAAGACCGTGAAGGGCTCATCGGAACGAAGAGCTGTGATCTCACCCGCTCGCCTCGCTGAGGTCACCGCTACCAGGAAGGCAGTTTTCATTGTCAGGAGCCTGTCATCCGAGGTCGCCATTGGCTCGAAGGGCGGCTTCGTCAGCTGCGAGAGCACCAGCGAGAGGGACCACGGCGGTAGCGGCGGCGATACCGGCGGGTAGAGATGATGAAGTCCTTTCAGGAACCGCTTAACAGTATCGTTCCTGAAGAAGGCCGAGGCAGCAGATCGTGGCGGTTGGTATGCCACGATCGCGGAGAGATACACCTTCAGGGATGGAAACGCCAGGCCCTGTTGCCGGAGGTGCAGGAGGAAGTGCAGGACGGTCGAGAGCCCCGCGGGCGATACCGGCTCACTCCTCTCGTTAGCGAAGGTCAGGAAGCGTCGCCACTTGTATTGATAGTTGCGACGGGTGGATTCCTTCCTGGCCGCGACGAGGACGGTACCGAGCACGGGATCGTCTAGTGCGATATCCTCCAGGCATGGAGGGCCAGGCGTGGCAGGTCCGGATGGAGGACTCGGCCGCCGGAGTGGGAGAGCAGGTCCGGTGTCGGTGGCAACCGGAGCAGGTCGTCTCGCGCGGCTTGTAGCAGGGGTGCGAACCAATGTTGCCTCGGCCAGTACGGGGCTACCAGGATCGCGTCGGCTCGGTCGGCGAGGATCTCGATATCGTCCGGCCGAGCAGCGGGAACGGCGGGAACGCGTAGAGGAGTTCCCCGGTCCACGGAAACTGGAAAGCGTCCCCGATGGAGGCACGATCGTGGCCCGCTCTGGAACAGAATCGGCGACACTTCGCGTTTTCCCTGGTCGCGAAGAGGTCGATCGATGGTTCGCCCCAGCGGTCCCAAATCAGTCTGAACGCCTCTCCGGAGAGAGACCATTCGTGATGGGATGAGGTGTCCCTGCTGAGGGCGTCTGCCGTGGTGTTCTCCTGCCCGGCCAGGTGAACCGCCACGGGATGCGTGTGCAGGCGAATGCACCATTCCCACAGGTCGAGCGCGATGTCGAGCAGGGTCGTGGAATGAGTCCCACCTTGTCTGTTGATGTAGCAGACGGCGGTGGTGTTGTCCGTCAGAATCAGGACCGTGCGCCCCGCCACGGCATGGCGGAACGCCCGTAGGGCTTTCCAGACGGCGAGCAGCTCCAGCGCATTGATATGGAGAGCGGTCTCGTCGTCGGTCCATCTGTCGCGGACTCTGAGATCGCCGCAGTGGGCACCCCATCCATACAGGGAGGCGTCGGTCGTTACCGTCACCTTCGGTGTCGGCTGTTGGAAAGGCATCCCTGACATGAGATTGCGTCGCGACTGCCACCATCGGAGGGATGAGCGGACGTCTCCCGGCAGCTGCAGTCGGAGTGTCTGTTCGTCTCGCAGGGGGTCGAATATGCGGACGAACCAGTGTTGAAGAGGTCTTGCTCTCAGCCTGGCGAGATATGTCACAGCGGTCGTCGCAGCCATGTAGCCCAAGAGCTGCTGGACGCTTCTCGCAGATAACGTCGGGGCCGTACGAGCGTGAGCGGCGGCCCGGATCAAGGTTTGTGCTCGAGACTCTGGTAGGTACGCCCTGGCGGAGGTCGAGTCGAGCGTCGCCCCGATGAAGTCCAAGATCCTCGCCAGCTCGAGGTGGGACTTCTTCGGATTCACTCGTAGACCAAGGCGGGTCAGGAGTGACAACGTCATGTGGACGTCGTGGTAAAGTCTCTGTTTGCAGGATGCCACCAACAGCCAATCGTCGAGGTAGGGGAAGACGGAAGCGCCCTTCGTCCGCAGGTAGGATACCACCGGGGCCATGCACTTGGTGAAGACCCTTGGGGCAGTCGAGAGTCCGAACGGCAGCACCTTGTACTGGTAACAGGTGTCGTCGACTGCGAAGCGGAGGTACCGTCTGTGCTGCGGGCGAATGGCGATATGGAAGTATGCGTCTCGGAGATCGATGGAGGCGAACCAGTCCCCTCGATGTAGGAAGGGTAGGATCGACGGTATCGTGACCATCTTGAACCTTTTGGGGCGGATGTAGTAGTTCACCCCTCTGAGGTCTAGGATCGGCCGGAGGGTACCGTCGGCTTTCGGTACCGTGAAGTACCTGGAGAAGAAGCCGGTGGTCTTGGCCTCTTGCGGGAGCCGCTCGATCGCCCCTTTCTGGAGGAGGGATTGGATCTCTTCCAGGAGGGCCGGACTCGACGGCGTGGAGTAGTAAACGCCGCGAGGAGGAATATCGAGAAACTCGATGGCGTAGCCAAGACGGACGATGGAAAGCACCCAAGAGTCCGTAGTGACATACTGCCACTCCGCTAGGTGTCGAGCGAGAGTCGGTCGGTCTCCGAGCGCTGATGGTAGGCTGAAGAGTGGGTATTGGTGGGTCCTGCCAGGCACGTCAAAACCGAGACTTTGTCTCGGAGGAGGACTTCTTCGACGAAGGCGGGCGCCGCCTAATCGTGCGTCTGGCCGATGAGCCGGAGGACGGTCTCGACTGTCCAGACTGGGCCGAACGCTGGAACGACGAGGTGGAAGATCGTCGCCAGGATGGGCGGAAGGTGGAGGCCCTGCGGGTCTGCGTGGCCGGCTGCAGCCCGATCTTTTTTGCGGTCAGTCTCGCCTTGACGAGATTGTCCAAAGCTTCGTCTGTGGACGAATTGAATAGGCCTTCACCGTCGAAGGGGAGATCTTCAATCCTCCTTCTGGTGTCCTCCTGGATGTCGGCCGGTCGAAGCCAAGCATGGCGGCGGAGGCCGACGGATCCCGCCATGACCCGGGAGGCGATCTCCACTGCGTGCCGGGAGGAGGCCATCTGGTGCCGAGCGATGGAGATAGCCTCATTGAAGATCACGGAGGAGGCTTGGCGGATGTCCTCCGGTACCGCTTCCATCGCTGGTTGCAGGCGATCGAGCACTTTCTTCAGGTATGCCGCGAGGCAAGCCTGAGTGTTGGACAGCCTGATCTGCAAGGAGGCAGCCGAATAGAACCTCCTTGCGTAGGCGTCCAACTTCCTGCCCTCTTTGTCCGGCGGGGTGGTGTGTTGCCTGCCGGAGCCTTTCGTCTGCGCGGACTCGACGACCACAGAGTTCGGTGCAGGGTGATTAAATAGATAACCGGCGTTATCCTTCTGCACCCTGTAGAGGTGTTCTAACCGCTGCGGTATCGGCTGAGCCGAGGCCGGTCTATCCCAGGCGGCCTTCACCAGTCTGGATACCCGGGGCAGGAGAGGCAGCGGGGCCGTGGAAGGTCGCTTCTCCTCGAAAACGGAGAAGGCTGGATCGTCATCCTCCGGCTCCGCATCGGCGATCTTAAGGCCGAGGGTAGTGGCCATGCGGAGCAGCATCGCAGAGAACTGGTGGACGTCCTCTGGAGCAGAATCTGGGATCGGGTCCCCGAATCCCAACGGAGGAGACTCCTGGGAGGCCGCCTCAGACACCTCAGACTCCGCACTCGAGTCGTACGACTCCGAGCTCGGTGAGTCCTCTCGCCGCTCGCTCTCCGGCTCCTTCGTAGTCGCCGCAGGTGTTGCCTTCCTAGGCTTCTCCGCAGCCGGGGCGGTGGTAGCAGCAGCGTCCCGCTTGGGATGGCTGACCACTGACTTCACCCTCTTGGTGGTGACCGGGGTAGTCTGGCAGGCTGACGTCGTCGTAGCCCGCTCAGTCACCACCGACTCCGTAGGGCGCGTCGCCGTTGCCGTGACCCTAGGAGGTGGCGATATCGCCCGATACCGTGGTGAAGGCTCCCTCGCCCTATGATATCGAGGGGAGGGAGAGCGGCTGAAGGAGCGGCGGTCCGACGGAGATCGGCTTCGGCGTCGACGGTACCGAGCCTCGTCCCCTCTAGGCGAGCGCGATTCGCGCTGTCGACGAGGTGACCGGGACCTCCGGAAGGTCTCCCAGCGACTCGGGCCACGATGGTACCGATCCCGGTACGATGGCGAATGCGACCAATAGGAGGCCGGGCGCTCTCTCCATTCAGATTCCCTCGCGTACCTGGCCACGTAGGACGCCGAGGTGTATCTGGAGGCAGACGAGCGAGGTTGTTCCTCTCTTGTCTCCCTCGGAGGCGGCGAGGCCACCGGACGCTCGGAAGAGCGGGACCGGGACCTGAAGGAGGTCGAACGCCGCTCCGGAGAAGCAAAGGGCTCTCTCTGCTGCAGGTCGGCCGACCTGCGACGGCTAAGAGGGCGGTGGCGCTCCTCCACCAGGGTTGGAGGGTCTGCCACAGGCGAGTCCGGACGCTGTTGGGGAACGTCCTCGATCTCATCCTCCGAGAGGTCGACGGACTCGCCTTGCCCTTTGGAAGGCTGCTGAGTAGGAGGAGGAGTAGGAGGTTGAGCGTCCCCAGCCGGGGAGCGCTTCTTTTCCTTCTTCTTCTTCTTCTTCTCCTTCTCCTTGCCCTTGCCTCCGTCCGGAGCAGGGCGCTTTTTTGCAGGCGTCTCCGTAAGGGGAGCCTCAGCCTTCCTCGCCGTCGAGGATCCTTTCGCTGACTTGGCAGCCGCCGACAGCTTCGGGATCCTCGGTAACGCCGAGATCGGCGTTTTCGCCGGTACCGAGCCCGATACCGACGAGGTGGACGGAACGGCAGCCGCCGATACCGTCGATGGCGTGGTTGTCTTCTTGTCGGCCATCTTGGAAGTGGAGGTCTCGTCTATCGCCCGCAGAGACTGTTCCCAACAATAAGATTTGAGTCTCGCGGAGCGGTTGCGAAGAGTTTGGGGAGTAAAATCCCTGCAAATTGGGCAAGTCCGGATGTTGTGGGACTCGCCCAAACAGAAGAGACACTCCTTATGGCCGTCGTTGAGGGCAACCTTGCGGCCGCAGGACACGCACTTCTTAAAGAGCGCGGACATAAGACGAAGAAACGCCAAACTCCGAAATCCAAAAAAGACGAAAACCGAAGGGGGAGTCCGAAAGAGAGGTCAAAGACAGTCCGAAAGTCCGTAAAACCGTGAAAAAACAGCAAGCCAAGCACGACGTGAGAGGAACAAACTAAAGAACCTTCCGTACGCGGCGGCGGACGAGAAAGAACTGAGGAGAGACCGTTGCTCGGCGGGAGGAGCATGCGCAGTACCGGCGTGGGGGAGGGGTTCCCGCCAAGCGAACAAGCTCTAGAAGTTTCCGAACGCTACCGCGCAGGCGCTAAAGCTCCTAGTGTATGAAGGCACAGAGACCACGAAGAAGAATTAATTGTTTTTTTCTCCCTAATTCACTGGGTCCCTGCTTCAATATCTGCTTCAATTTTACTTACTGATGATTTGAAGAACAAAGCTGCTAGGTTAATCAATTACAGTTAAAAACCTGAATCCCTCATTGCCATTTTAATCTTCTACTCTCCCCATTGCCACTTTAAATAAAACACCATACACACACACACACACAGGTACATGCATGTACGCATGTGAACGTGCGTGCAGGTGCACACACACACACACACACTTTGTACATCCTGCTGAACTGATATCAGACTTTTGGTGATCGGTTTTCTTCTTCCAAAAGCAGCTTGGAGTGGGATCTAAACTTGTTTTTCCCTCTTGAATTCTGATACTATATCAGCATGCTGCTGAATTTCGGGGACAAACATTAGCAGCGCTAGAACATGCTGCTAAATTTCAGTGGTAGGTGTTGTTTGCTCTCAGAAGCTTCCTTTGTCCTCAAACAGATTCAAAAAGGAGCTAAGACCTGCAAACGGGTAATGGGCCATGCTTTCTTCATACTCTAAATATATGCTTTATTAATTCTTTGCCCCAGAGTTCTCTTAAGTACTACTGAAAGAGAGGCATCTATTTAACCTGGGGAACAGAATATGAATGAAGACATGGCAGTCATCTTCAATCTAGCTGTCTCACAGAAGCAGACCTATTCTCCAAAAATCAGGACTACAACTCATATAAGTGGAAACTGGCATATTTTGGTGAATTAAGCTTTCAAATAATATATTTTGTTCAACAATGGAGTAGACTGCCTTGGGCAGGTGGTAGGAGGCATCTAGTGGAAGAATTTAAGCAGAGGTTGAATGCCCATCTCCCAAGGATGCTTTAGCTGCATCCTGCATTGGAGATGTTGCATTGAGCAGGGCCTTGAACTAGACAACCACCAATGTTTCTTCTTACTCTATAATTCAATCATGCTTCTGCACCATTAAGACAAAACACAACAAAGCACGCTGTTTAATTCCAAGTTCATTGACTTACCCTCAACATGGGCCCATTCTGGAACACATGTGGTTCATCACAAACAACACAGTATTCATTCAGCACCGGTATCCGCTGTTCAGCAAATTCAATTGTCTGAGGAAAACAAAAAAGAGAATAACACAATCTGCTTAAAATAATTAACAAGCAGCTCAACCTCCTGCATGTTTGTAAAACAAAGGTAGCATTCTTTCCTACCTGCACAAGAAAGCCATGGTCTCTTACTGGAACAGATTTTGCACCATAAGTTGGCTGTTTTTAAAAAAGAGAGAGAAAGAAAAAAGTAGCATCAGGGCATGTGAGGTAATTGGAAATAGTACCATCAGAAATTGGAGAAGCCATGAAATTATCAGGTTGTTTGTACTCTGAATGCTATTTGGTTCTCACAGGCCACCAAAGTGAAAAACTATCTGCTATTTTATTGCTTTTCCACCTATTACTGTTTGGAAATTGGACCCTGACATCCATTCCTAAATGCTAGTCTGTGCTCTTCAAAAAAAAAATAGCCGAACAAACACCTTCATTTTCAGGAAAAAATACAATAGCCTCTCATTTTTTTAAAAAAAATGTTTCATGTACACACGTATCCAAATCCCAAGCGAGCCCTAACATCAATGCTGATCAGGGCTAGGCTTCCAGTGCCAATTTTCATATTGATATAGAAGATCAGCAAGGCAAGTGTACCAACATCGGCTGTTGAACAGCTCAGAGAAAATGTATATGCTGGGAATGCATACAGTATCTGATTCATTTCTTGCTACTTCCAGTCAAGCCCAGGAAATCTCTGGACCTCTGGATGTTGCAGAATTACAATTTCTGTTGTGGCTGGCCACTGACCATACTGTATGGGGCAGATAATGGTTAGAGTTCTACAATGCACACGCTGATTCTGAGTCAAAGGATCCAGGTCAGCAGGCCTGGTAAATAGTGATGCTGGAAACATAAGAGTAAGTACAGTCTTCTTTAGAGCTTAGGATAGTCGCTTTTTTGGACAATAACTCCCATAATTCTGGAAACTGCAGCCTATAAAAGAGTTGTTTCAAAGCTCTTGTCTGCATCCAGACTTAGATCACAATGCGACAGTCAAACCAGTATCTTAACTTATAGTAAAATGGTTCCTTGTATTCTTATCTCTCTAATCTCATTTTTCATTCTACCACCAGTTTCAGAAGTATTGCAAGAAGAGAATGATCCTAATGATCTGACAACTAGAGATGGATGATTGGTTGTTGTTTTTTTTGCAGTTTACCAAAATTCATAAACTTCAAATGTAGGAGAAAACAAAATTAAAAGACTTTGTCATCGCTGCCCATAGCAGAGATACAGAAAGATTAAACAAACAAAAAGCTAAAAAGGGAGATCAGCAACCAATATGGCAACTAGTTTGAATAAAGGGCCATAGCAACGTTTGCACAAGTCATGAGCACACTCATATGTATGAGATGAGCTTAGAAAGAACCTGTTAGCAAATCAGGTCTTAGCTGTATTGGGGTGAAAACACAGGACAATGCCTTATTTTGAGTCAGACCATTTGTTTGTCGAGCCCTGCATTGTCAAATTAACTGGCATCAGTAATTTTGCATTTCAGGCACACCTCTTTCCTATATCTAACTTGAGATCACTAGCATTCCCTGATGGTTTCTTACCTTAGAACTAACTGCTTATGGTCAAAACTCAGACAATATCAGTTGTGTTCAGGGTACCACACTGTAACCAGGGTCACATAGCCACTGAGCTGCCAAAGATTAGGACCATTATGTCTGAAGACTTTTGCCCAGTTTCATGAACAGTATCCAGCACTGAGACCAACAAAATTCCAAAACAGACACACCAACAGAACACTTCGAACACTATGGGCATTTTTGACACAAAAATCACATTTCAGAAGGGAGGGGGGAAATTTGCTGATGATATGTGATTCATATCATCATCATTCTCTCTAATTGAAAATGGGGTGATGCATGGTGACAGAAGTATAGCCAAAAGACAACTACTGAAAAACAAGAATGGGTAGGCATCATCACCTAAGGTTTCTAGAAGTTTTAAAAAAAAATCACTGCCACGGAGGCTGGGCATGCTCAGTAAGAACAAGGTGTTGGGAAAGAAAAATGAAGTGAGGAGATGGAATGGCCTATTAAAAGATGCGAAGACACTTCAACATTTTTGTTGCAGGTCCCTCTGGTATTCCATATTCCAGATCCTGAAACTAACATAATCTGAGGTCAAATATCTATGAAATGAGAAAATCAAATAGGGATATATTAAGCTAGTACGAATAGACAGTTTTATATACACAAGGATCATACACCACCTTCACAAATTAAAAATAAATAAGTGGTTGTTCTACATCTAGTAGGCATGCTGGCAAAATACAAATCCCTATCAATGTACTCATACCATTGATAGGAGGAACAGAGAAGCTCCCTTGTCCCTTGGAGGGTAAAAGCATCGAGATGTGGCTCTGTTCCTCTATTTATTGATAAGATACAGGGCTGTGTTCAGGCATGTTCTTCTCCCATCTTCACTAGGTGCTTGGGGGAACTGAAAAATGTTAGGTGCAGCCCTGTACCCCATCAGAGACTGGAAGAATGGAGCCATACCTGGAAGGCCCCAAGTTCTTTTTCTGCAATAGACACGATGTCACTGCATGAGGAAGTTGTGGTTGCCTTCTTGTTGCAACTTCATTCTAAGTACATTTGCCAGCAAAACTCAGGGTGACACCAGTGTGTGTCACCAGCAGACTCCATCCATTGCAGCAGTCAAATACATAATGCTCAAACAAATTCTGACCATTTGAAATGTTTTACATATGATTTTTCACCTGTCTATTCAAGTGGTGAAATGAGTTGTTCAGTCTGAGGTTCTGTAGCTAGTACATGTTCTCTGAATATATAAATTCACTTCATCTGTTTTACAACATCATGTATTTATATCTGCAGGTTCATTTCCCATCTTCTTGATTGCTGAAATATTAACTTAAACTAATATTAAAATGTGAATGTACCACCATGAATGCATGACTACTTTGGACGTAAAGAATATTCACAAATTTTCTCATTGTTGACAAGAATGGTTGCCTCAACATTTCAACCACCACAAGACTTTTCACATTTCAAGATTTTTTTCTGTGTGTAAAAAATTTGTCAAATGGTACTGTGTACATACTAATGTTGGCTACCTAACACAGGGTGGGTTCTATACTGTCAACAAAATGGAGGGAGCATTTCTTCTCCCCAGCAGTCCTCTGTATCATACCAGAACTTGCCTCTAATGTCTATAAATCCCTTTGGAGGGCTGCAATGGTAAAGGTAAGAAAGGAAAAAACAAAACAAAACCCACCATGCTTGAAGATTAGCATGATGTTTCATTTAAGCAACTTATCAAATGTACATCATACAGCTGATAAATGTCCTACGGAACTCTCCAACCCTCCATACAGGAATTGTGTACAGGGCAGTGGTGATCACCTATTTCATTCACAAAAATTGCATTAAAAACTTCAGATTACACCCCAAATATTGTGCAAGACATTTTCAAAAACAAGGGAACCTCTTAGTTTACAGGGTTCAACAGCTTAAGCAAAATCTGTACTATTTTCTGATATTGCAATCAATCACTGATTTAAAACCAGAACATTTCACTATCTTTAGTAGAAATACAATCTAAGGCATGGATGGAGAACCACAGTTCCCAGGGTTAAATCCAGCCTTTTGGTTCCAATCTGGTCTAGAAACTCCCAGAAGACAATACCCTCTTTTCCATAACACTGTAATTTGATGGTTTCACAACTTTTGAATGTTTTTCATTATTCTAAAAGAGAGAAATGCTTGCCCTAAGATATGTGTGCGTATGACTTCCAAGTTGCCTGTCAACTTATGGTAACCCCATGAATTTCATAGGCTTTTTATAGACAAGGAATATTCAGAAGTGGTTTTACCAGTTCCTTCCTCTGAAATGTAGCCTACAGCATCTGGTATTCATTGTTGGCCTCCCATGCAAGTACTAATCAGGGTTGACCCTGCTTAGCTTCCAGGATCAGATGGGATCTGATGCCTTCAGGGTATTTAGGCATCTTACTAACATTTACTTATAGGTAACTGCTAGAAGCAGAAATGTTCTAGCACTCTTGGGCCCATTCATGTCTTTGGCCCTGCCAAATACTGCAATTTGTGCTCTCCAAATATCTCTGAATTAAATTTGATCCCTGAGCTGAAAGAAGTCACCCACTTCTGGGGGACTATAAATAGGTGATGGGAATTGGACAAAGTGCCTGAACAATAGAACATTTCTATGCACTTAAACACAATAATTTTCACTCCTATTTGGACTGTTTAAAGGAGTTAGGAAAACGCAGGAAGGAACAAAATAAGCCCTCAGAGCAAAATGGGTTACGCACAGCAGATTGTGATGGTGATGATGAAGATGGTGTTAAGATACCAATAAGCCCTGAGGTAAGCGAGAGCCTCCTGCCCTCTGCTATGGTGGGTTCCTTGAAAACTTCCATTTTAGATGACTTGGGGGCACTGGAGTAAGTCTTGCTGAGTAACTTGTGGTTCTTCAGCCCATCTAATTCATCCATCCTAAGATTACTGGAATAAGACCTGCTTAAAAGTTTGTGGGGCTTCAAAGTACTGTTGTGCTCACATCGAGTATCCCCAGAGCATGGCCTACTCAACAGTTTGTGGGGCTTGAGAGTGATACACTCCTCCTGCTTGATGGCAGCTGAGCAAGAATGGTTCAAGAGTTTGTGCGATTTAATGGTCATTGTGTGTTCAGCCCTGGGATCGCTAGATAATGAGCGACCAAAAGTCCTGTGAGATTTGGTGACACACGCATCCTCAGCTTTAACTGTGCTCGAGCAAGTCCTCCGCAGCAACTTGTGGGTTTTTGAGATGCCATCTTGCTCTGGTTTCAGTTTTGATTTGTTTTTCCCACAGCCTGGTGGAGGATAACTTGGCGACCTTAAAAACACAATGGAGAGAAAAACTAATTAGAGTACTGCTTCTTCTAGGAAAAAACACACATATTCACACAAACCAACATATGATGGTCTTATGTCTTACTAGTCCCTGGAACTGTGCAGATTCCTAACCCGTTGGCTGATAGTCCTTGGTGAGCTTCCTGGGGTGGGGCGAGAAATAATTGTAGCCAATGGGCATAAATATGATGCTGTCACTGGCACACCAGGAAAAAAAACACCTGCTGATGCCCCACATTAGAAAGCCTGAGAAGCACTGTTCTAGGAAAAAACAAACATTCATACACATACACTAACAAAAGATTGCTTTTAGCCAGGTTGTAACTGTTGTCCCTTCTCAGGACCTTCTCCTTCTAGGGGTCAACAAATGGCCAAACCAAGCCTGTATAGCAGAGGTGGCCAATCTCCTTAAGTCCAGGTGCTGCATGTGCTTTATTTTAACTTTGGAGGTTCCTCACCCTTTTGACACCTCCCCATGCCCCCAACCCTCCTGATTTTCTTTTACTGACAAAAAGGGCCCTCAAGCTCTCTAGGTACCACAGGAAGCTATCTTACTATCTTTTTGTTTTAGGTCAAAGGGCTTTTTTTTTTTCAAAACCCAACAACCAAAACTTCCAGGTTTTGCAGAAGGTGCAGGGAAGAGAACAAATAATGCTGAAGCTGTCCTTCACTCGTAGAACAGAATATGGGGATTTTTAATTTTAAACAAAGGTGGGAGTGTCAGTGAAGCAGGGGTGCTGGAGCCATACTGGAGTAATGGCTGGATACACTTTAACCCTTCCTATCATACAAAGAGAGGGCATGGCTCAGTAGAGCAGATGTTTCACTTGCATATATATGTACATGTGTGTGCACATGCATTCTATGGATGCTGGAGTGAAACTGGAAAGATCCTTTAATTATTTGAGTTGGAGAGGAAATTCCAGCAGGTACTGATTGTCATGCAACCAGGTAACAAGCAACAGTTGATGAAATTCTCTCTTTCACACACCCATTAAAGCAGCAGGAGCCCTCTTAAGTTTTCACTCTGGCAATGCATGCATGTCAACACAGACACACACACACAAACAAATGCACATTAAACTTCTGGCATCACCAATTACAGGAAGAACAGGCAAGTTGGTTCCTCAAGATTTTTGGGCTGCTAGTGTAAGGACATCCAAGGGTCAGAGACAGACAGGAAGATAACAGTTTGCCTTCTGTTATCTCAAAAAAGGCAACTGAAGAGCATTTGCTGTCAAATGTAGGTTCATATAATACACATGCTCTTAGCCAATATGCATTTTAAAAAAGGTAACATCTAAAAGAAAAAAAAATTGTGCTTCATTTACATTTTTCTTCCACAGACTGTGCCAATTAATTTGTCACATGGATGATTTACGCTGATTTTAATAACCATTATACCTTAATTGTATATGACCCAATGAGAATACCAAATCCTCTTGTTTAAGGACTGATACTCAGAAGTCATCATTAACTGTAGATCATTAATTGATAATAGTTACATAAATCTGCCTACAGAGGGAAAAAAAGTTCTGAATCAAATAGCAAAATTTGAAAAATGGTACACATGGGTGCTAGATTCTATAACAACTCAGCATGAAGTTGGGGTATTTTCTCACCCATCCCAACCTAGCAGCCTGCAACAGTGTGTTTCAATGTGCCTGAAGTGACACATCTGGCCACCATTTTGCCAAATTTTCAGCCAATATTTTAGATTTAGTTAGTATTCTGGGGAGGCTTGAGGGGCTTTGGAGGGTCGGGGAAACAAAATGCTGGAATTTGGGGCAAAAAATTAACCTAAAAATCAGACCTCCTTTTTTGGAAAAAAAAATAGAATGGTGGCTTTGGGGGGCTTCAGGGGCCACACCTGGGGGTCAAAAGGCTACAATGCAGTCCACAGGCTGTATCCTTGTTGTAGAAGAACTGCAATACTAGAAAACAGAGTGAAAAAGGAACAAATAAGATAGCATTTCCAGTCTTCATCTTCTATATATAGTAAATACAATCTTAAAGTATCTTTGAAGAGAAAACTGATCCTTGATTAACTGAAAATTGATTTTTAATCGGTGAAATGGTATTCAATAGATTACCCTAACATTGTGATCAATTAGATTAACCTAATATTTTAATCTATCCATTTAGTCAATTTAATGATGCAGACCCTTTTTTTTCTTTGTAAAATATGTCAAAAGAACAATTAAATCACTTAGGAGCAGTGAGAAAGCAGCTTCATAAATACTGCAGATAACCTCTGTTCAGATCTAGAGATGCTAGAATCATAGAGCAGAACCAAAGAATCACAGAAGGAGCTTCATGGTTCATTGAATCCAATCCCTTGCTCAGTGTAGGATTACCAGGTAAAGCATCCCCCAACAGGTAGCTGTTCAGCTTCTTTTTCCAGACTTAGAATAACACCTTTCACAGCCATATGAATTTTCTTATTAGACTGAACATGCAGATCAATGGCATTGATCAATGATGGGATCTAATCATCCACAGCTGAAAATGATGTACATATTTTCACACTTTGCAGTGTCTACCACCTGTATTGTGTTGACAGTAGATCTTTGCAAGGCAAAGTCTGTGCAAAGATTTGAAAGAAAGAGACTTTATAAAGAAGATGTGAAGATGTTTCTCAAGAAGCCTCACACAACTGACAATGTAACTGACTCAAACAATTGCTCCATAACATATCCCTTGGCTGTAAATTATTCCAAAAAACAACACTAGTGACCACTCCCTACATTTCAATCTTTCTCTAAAAGAATCCAGAATACTTTGGTCAAATATGACTATACCTTCTTTCTAGCCATTTCCTTACCTGCGCAGAGTAGAAAAGATGTGCAGGGGAGATTTCACTTTCTTCTCTGACAATTTTTTGTTGTGCGTACTGTTCGATTTTTCTTTGCCATTTTTCCATTGCTGTGTAACAAATGTTTGCATGATTCTGCAGATGAAAAAAACAATATAGATTTAAAGATTTACAAACATACAATGGTTCCCCTTTCCAAAATCTAAGCCTGAAGACACAATAAAAGTTCCAGAGACCAACTTTCCACACCATTAATCATTTGCTTTGAGCAGCCCTTTTTATGAAATTCCAGACCCAAGTTTTGACCACACATTCAAAATTATCCCTTGTTTATGGTAGTCTAGTACTGAGCATCCTGGGTTGCATCTGGACCCAATCATAGTTTTCCAGAAAATACAAAATAGTTTTATAATATTTTGAGAGAGGTCCAAATACTTCCATTTTAGAATGTGAGGAAACTGAGAAAAGAGGTCAACATTTTTCGTAGTCAATTCAGTGTCAGGGAGGAATGTAAAAAGCAAAGTAAAAGAACCCATGTGTCACCCACCCTTCTTTAAAGAACACAAGAGTTTCTATACTGAGGGAGTGATTTACAACAAGAAGGTTCACACTGCCTCTATAGTGTATTCACAACCAGAAGAAGGGGTCTGACCATGGGTCCCGCAATGTCATAACTCCGTGAGCATGCAAAGGAAACCTATAAATATTCCATTCTGAGGACTTTTCAGATTTTCTTAACAATCATGGTATTTTGTGTATCCACACAAAGCTTCAGACTGCAGATTCACTGAGAAGTACCTGAGAAATTCTGATATCCTCATTAGTTACTCAGTCTGTGAGGACTGAATGTATCAGTCAGAATCCTGTCGGTGAACTATGCCAGTGTAATGTAACTGGCCTAAGGCAGTTTTTGGAGTGATGCATAGCAGTCCAAGGGGATGGCAGAGAACACTCTTTCTGTCATCCAGGAAAACTACCCTGCTGGCTCCAAAGCAGCTCAGGGGCTGGAAAGGCAGCTTTCTTTTCTGACAGATGGCTTTCATGGCTGTTTTCACCACTATCATAGCATCCTGCTATTATTCTACCACATTCTCTATCACCACTGCCATCTAACCCAGCTTTGTTATGCTGGTCAACAGGATTATAGTGTTCTTGGGTTTTTTTGGTTTACTTATCTTAGCTAATAAAGTAGTAAAATACACACACACTCCATTAAAAGTTCAATCCAAAGGAAACAAAATAATCCATACGAACTAGCGCAATATGTGAAAAACAACATAATCTAAATTTCCCTATCAAAAATGTTAGTATTTAAAACAGGGATGGTCAACACCAGTGGGTCCATGGGCTACACCAGCTTCATTTTCCACCCCAAATCCCAACAGACCCCCTTCTTCTTTTACAAAACTAGAACTGATTGGTCCAGTTCCAATATTTTTCAAAAGCTGCTATTTGGGACCCTCAAAAGTTGCCCTCCTAACAGTAGTAAATGGAAGGACTGTACTTCCTCAAGGCTTCTGGAAGAACAGTTTATTTAGAGGCTGAAATACTTTTTGTGAATGATGGGAGTGGGTTTGGAGTTCCAGTGGGGGCTGTACAGAAGGCCTTGGTAAAGACCACATAACTGCATTATTTTCACTCTGATTTAAGGCCTAGTGAAACAGGAATAGTTTTTGCATTGTGTATAAATGACAGCAATGAAGACATCAGGTGAGCTTCTCTGAGAAGTACGTTCTGAAGATGAGTGTCATGCCCTGCTTCCAGAACAAGGACTCTGACTCAGAGTCTGAAACAGGGGACATGCCAGAGGCTGAAACAAGGAGTATGCCAAGACCTGCTGTACAGGAAGTTACAATGCCACAAACAGGGGTTGGTGCCAGCTCCAGCAGAGAGTCCTGCCACTTCAGACACAGAAGAGCACTTACCTGTACCTACCTTTACAGAGCACAGACAGCAAAAAGAAAGCCAGTGTCACTTGCTCAGAATTTATAACCAGCAACAATTAATCAAGCCACAACGGCACTAGACTTCAGACCTATATAACTGACACCCTTCCCCTCCAGGACCTGTCAGAGCTTATCTGACTTTCTATCCTGCCAGATACATTTCTGAATACAATTCTGATTGACCTTGGACACCCTGCTGCCTTGGAACCCCGATGGACTTTATTTACGACCCTGTGGGAGTAAGTAATAAGCTGAGAGCTATTGAGTTTGTTCGTCTGAATTATCAGCTGTACTGGGACTGATACAGGACAGTGAAGAGACACCCGACAGGCTTTAGATCAGCAACAAGTAAAACAACAACAGTAATTTGGATGGTGTGAGCACACGTGACATATTAGGATTGAAGGCTGCTGCCTCTAGCCCATGAACTATGTTTTGCCCATCCCTGCCTTACAACAGTAAACACACGCATAATATAGTACATAATGATGGCAAAACTCACTTCTTCAGCTGATGCCCCAGTCCAAATCTTTCCTTAGTAGAAATCTGAAATACATCAACGGTGGGCACTGTAGAATAAAAGATATTGTTGAAACAAACAGGCCAGTCTACATCTTTTAAAACTTAGCACTGCATATTATCACTATAGTAGGGGAGCAGAGGTGGGCCCCATTATATCTGATGTCAATAACATACTTTGAAAATGTCCAAGCTTATGATAAACAATTGAGCAGGGAAAGAACCTTGAGTTGCACAGTGGAGATAAGTAGACAGCATTTTTTCCTAAGGTCCCTCTTGGTAGAAGAAATGCTGTCTGGTAAAGATCGTGAAAATTGGTATCAGTCACAGCCGTGAATAATCTTCCCTTGGTTCCGTTTGGAGTGTGATTGCTTAAAACAAGCCAATTTGGATTCCACTCACATAGGGATTGAATTTCTATAGTAACCAGCCCCATGGTTACTTAGATATATGCTATCTTTGCTGTACACAATCAATTCCCTTAAAGAGAGGAACTGGAATAACCAGCTTTCCTGTAATCTATCTCCTACTGAGTAAGGAAAGGAAAATCTGGTGTGTATGTGTGTATACACACACACACATATCAGTGTGGGGGAGAAAGGGGAGGGGGAGAAAGAAAGAGAGAAAGGCCATTTCCGCACTACACTCTTACAGCGTGATTATTCCACTTTCAACATCCTATGGAATCCTGGGGTTTGCAGTTTCGGGAGGGGCCAGCTGACCCGTTCTGAAACTGCAAACCCCAGGATTCCATAGGATGTTGAAAGTGGAATAATCACGCTGTAAGAGTGTAGTGCGGAAATGGCCAGAGAAGAGAGAATGAGATGATTCCTTTGTTGTGATCACAATGTTAAGCACTAACTGTGGTGTTCAAATTCCTCTAGTCTTCCATCAGGATATTCATTAATTTCTTTTTACTTTATATATGGCTGTTTTTCTAACTCTTACATTCCAACAGTAGGTAACACTTACCAAGCTGTAGGTGTGATTATGTTAAATAATAAATCTAATTTTATTAAGTATAATGTAATATGTATGAATGTGTATGCATTTTCACTCCCTATTCTTCACCACATATATGCTGACGAGTTTGTCTGGAGTTGTAGGATGAAGTGCCAACAGTACACTGATGATATCCATCTTAGTTACTCCTTTCCACCTAACTCCAATGAAAGTGTTTCTGTGCTAAACTGATGCCTGGCAACTGCAATGGACTGGATGATGGCAAACAAATCGCAGTTCAATCCAAACAAGAGAGAGGTTCTCTAGGACAATTGAAAGGCAGATCAAGGAATAGGAATTCAGTTGGATAGCGTTACATTCCCCAGAAAACACTGGTCCTCAGCATGGGTCCTTCAGCTCTGTCCCTGGTTGCTCAGGTTTCTGCAGTAGCCAGGAATGCATTTGCACCTTGGGACATCTGACTTGGCTGCATTGATACATGCCTTACATCCCAACTAGATTACTGCAATGTACTCTACAATGGACTGCCTTTGAAGAGTGTTCAGAAACTTCAAATGGTTCATAGAGCTGCAGAGAGCCTGCTAATGGGTCCTGTCAAGGTCAGAGACCCAGGCAGCAAGCCAGCTCGGACAAGGGAGTGGGAAAGTTAGCAGAGTCCTGCCGGGCAGAGTCAAGCCAGCACTTTACACAAGAGAGTTCATTTACCAGAGCATCAAGCAAAAGCTGTAGTCAGAGTTCCAAAAGCCAAGGATCAAGAGATCAATTCAAGGTAGCAGGAACCAGGTGCTGGGAGCAAGGAACAGGCAAGAGGAGGGCTTGAAAGAAGTTTGCCACAAGCAAAGGAAAGCTTCCAGGCGGGCAATTATATAGCCCAAGACACAGGTGTGGTTAGTCACTGCTTCTTGAACTTAATCAAAGAAGCCTCCCTTTGCTCAGCTCTCTTGAGTCTCCACCTTGTTTGAGGGCTGATTGGCACAGGCTCCAAACCATCTTCAGAATCAGATCCCTGTTGCCCTAAAGGAGCAGGCAGAGGAACGTCTGCGCCTGCTTGGTCCATGGCAGCAGGGGGAGCTCTTGAGCTGCAGGACTCATCTCCAGCCAGAGCTGCAGGGACCAACAGCTGCTGCTTGTCATCTCCAGCCTGAGCAACAGGGACCAACAGCTGCTGCTTGTCATCAGCAGCTCTGACAGGGGCTTCAGTTATCACAGATGCTGGTTACAGAGAGAGCACAACTGCTTTGTTGCAATAGTTCACTGGCTGCCCATCTGTTTCCAGGTATAATTTAAAGTGCTGGTTTTGACCTATAAAGTCCTATACAGCCCTGTTCCAGGCTATCTGAAGGACCATATCTTCCTATATAAGCCAGCCCAAGCTTTAAGATCTCCCAGAGCTGCTTCACCCCTGTCCTACTGCTTTTAGAAGCATGGTTGGTGGGAATGTGGGGAACGGCTTTCTCTGTGGATGCTCCCACACTTTGGAACTCCATCCCAAAGGAGGTTAGGATGACTTCTTTGTTCTCCTTTTGGAAGCATCATAAGACCTTTCTTTTCCAGCAAGCCTTTGGAACTGACACCATTCCCACACTACACCGTTAAAGTTTTATTATTCCATTTTCAACATCCCATGGAATCCTGGGACTTGCAGTTTAGGGAGGCGCATTGAGAGTTCTCAGCCAGAGAGCTCTTTGGCCTCAGTAAACTATAAATCCCAGAACTCCACAGGATGTTGAATGTGTAATAATTGCACTATAACAGTGTCGTGTGGAAATGACCTGATTTAAAAGTGGGGGCTTTTATGTTGCTGTGCTATTTTTAATCTGTTTAAAAGTAATATTTCAAATGATTTTAATTCTGTTGTTATTTAATACTAAAGTTGGCCCTCCACATTCATTAGATTTAGGGGCACAGGGCCCTGCAAAACTGGAAAAAAACACAAATATTAAAATAGGGGGGAAGAGGGTGAGGCATGGTAGAAAGAGCAGGCATCCATGGTTCAAACTAGGTCAGGGAAAGGAGAGAGAAAGGGTGCGGGTGGGCATGCTGGCCCTATACTTCCTCTCTCTTGCCTATCTCTTTCCTTGAATGTGGGGGGGGGCACCAGGAGAGGGTTTGTGGTGCTGAGAAACTGGGCTGTGAGCTGTCCTTAGCTGGCTAGGCAGTGGGCTGGTGGAGGAGGAAAAAAAGACCAGAAGTGACTCTTTAAATAGCTGTGTGGCCTGATTAGATTAGGTGGGGGGCAGGGGTTGGAGAAACTTGCAAATAATCAAATCCATGAGAACACACAAAAGTGGAGGGCTGATTGTATTTTAATTTTAATCTTAATTTTGTATGTTTTTAACTACATATGTTTATTTCCTTTTCATAAGCCACTTTGAATAGATGGATGCTTTTAATTACACTTTTCCTTTATTTTAATACACTACTGACAGAATCAAATTAACACATGACACAATCATCTCTCTCACAAATCTCTTTCTTTCTCTTCGTAATTCAGGCCTGCCCCTCCTCTGACTTAAACCATCTTGAATCCTGGTTTTGGGATGAAAAGAGGGATACAAATGAAGCTGTTACTACTGTTGCTATACCCACTACTGCTACCATCTTCCAGACTCCGATTCTATTCTGCGCCTGCCACTCAGTCACCAAACACACTCCGAACTATACTTACCATTTAATACTATAACTTAGCACAATCTAGGAACACAAGCTGTTTTTATAATTTATGTAATGTCACCGGGAAAAAGCAATACGGCAAATGTTCTTTCATACTGCAACCCATTACTTGACTGTCTAGCCTTTTAGCACTTCTAGTATGTGCTGGTGATCACAATTCCCCCCCCAACATAGGTAGAAGTTGGATTTGGACTTAAAAAAGAAAACAAACAAACAAAAACAACAACAACAGAAAATTACAACATGAATTCCAGAATAGGAGATGTTACTGCAGACCAGAATTGGATTTTGAAAAGCAGAATAAATGAGATTTATGACGTTTAGACTAATGGAATCTTTAGAAGATTAAAGTGTTAAACGAGCTTGCATTAAAAGTAGACTTTTCACTTTATTCTAAAGACTCTGTACTTTACGAGCATGTATTTCAGATTCCCATTATCCGTATTGTGTTATGTTGTCATAATTTTAAAAATGCTACCTGACCCCATGGAAAAGAACCAAAATGCATAAACAACATTTTTTGTATGTGCACGTCATATAAAAGTTAATGATTTTTGGAAGACAATAGTAACAGTGTGGACAATTTCTGAGATGTGAAACAGTCAATTACCATTTGATGCAAAATAATCTCTTGCTTTGTTTTCTGAAGATTGTTAGAGGATATAACAATTAGTACTGACTTAAAATGTCATGCTTAGACCACAACTGAATGAGAATAGTAAAATTACAACCTTGCCTCCCTTCTATAAAATTAGCTTCAACAAGAAATGGAAGTAAAATATGCTGGTGCAATAATACTGAAAGTCAGTTTCTACCTCCAGAAATTAAGTAACTATAGCTCAAGTTTCTGCCAGAAAGAAATCATAATACAGAATGGTTCAATCCTTTTATTACTAAATTTCAGCATGGGCCAAACCCAACTGGTAGGCCTAGCATGAGTAGACCCACTCAATCATTTGCTGAGTCACCACTTACTACATAAAACCTGTTAATAAAATGACTATACTCTTATTCGGACTAGCAATTGGATTTAGGTGCACATATTTCTGTTTATATAGGGAACTGCAATTCTTTTATCCTTTGGTGTTTTGTGCGGGAGTAATTTCTGTCTGCAATTTTGTGTTTATCTATGCTGTGCCAGAAATTTCTTCCACAATTTTTACTACTTTCATTCAATTTGAGAGAAAAGAAACTGTTTTGAGGGAAAATGTGCAAAGGAGAATACAATGTTGAAGAGAATCTCATGGGTAGGGTATGTGGGGTTTGTGCCTACCTTAATCTATTACGTAGCCAAAAAAATGTTTGTTTATCCTCTTTTCTTTTTTCCTCATCAAAGATGAGAAAATCAGAAAATATTATTTAAATCGTCACTCTAAAAATCACTACAAATAGGCTTTTAGACAGGTCAGCCTATTATTTTTCTAGTCATTGTGATAATTTGTAGATGGCCATTGTATGCCCCTTTGGCTCGAACTACACACGGTTGGAGCAGAATATATCAGCTTCAAGTCCCCTTCTTTTTATGTCCTTTCATATGGTATAATGCTATAAAATGGGTGCATTTCTCCCCTCCTAATCAACAGCCAATGAAGAGGTGCAAAATATGAAGCAAGATGCTGTTATAATGTCATGAGAGCAGTTTGCCAATGGAACCAATTGCCCAGAGAGATGGTGGAGTCTCCTTTTTTGACATCTTCAGAAAGAGGCTGGACAGCTGCCTGCTGGGGATGCTTTAGCTGGAGATTCTACACTGAGGACGTTGGATCTGACAGCCCAATCAGACCCCTTCCAACTCTAGGATTCCATGATAGTAGCACTACAAAATGGGGATTGGACAGTAGGCTTGGTTTTCAAGCTATATTCCCAGTAGTCTGAATTCTTTAGAAGCTGATTAGAGCCTTTTTTTTTCAGTGAGAAAAGATACAAAAGAAAACCTTCCATGAAAAGATGTCTATCATTCTGAATTTTCCCATGCAGTATAGCCACAAGAGAGGCAAGAGCATATTCTAGGCCTCATTTATGGTCTGTATGAATTGAAAGCTGCCCTAAAATGTATCCCAGATCCCCTGGAAGGAAGATGTATTCTTTAGAGGCCAAACCAGGTAGTATGACTATCAGAGAATCAGAAGTTGCAATCTCCTATCATGTTGGATGATGAGGGAGACTATAAAAGATGGAGAATCCATCACTTCACTCTGCTAGTAATACATTCTAACTTTTAATTACCCACACAGATTTAATAATTGAATTTTGGCAGTATTAACATCTACCCATTGATTACTGTTATGTCCCCCTCTTTGTAAAATTAAGAGCCCTTTAGAATCCAATACTTTCTTCCCAAGAATGTAATTACATACTGCAATCTAGTTTTACAATTGATTCATGTAAAGACCTCATTGTAGACACCATGTGAAGGTCTCATTAGAAAGATATGTTACAGGAGAAACAGAAATGTGACTTACCGGGACCATTTAAATATTGTGTGAGTGAACAGTGCAACCGCACAATTATAGGCTCTGTGCGGATTACATCCCATGCCACTGCAATTTCTTCCTGAATCAAGAGCACAACAGAAGCCATTAGCCATTATCATCAGGTTTAAATTCCACCGTTCTCTCATCTAGAGCTGTTAAAGGAAATGAATGTGCTCACCTAAGTTGCTGTCTAAATTGATTTGGCAAGACATAAGTTCATCTATCTAATATTAGCACCTAGAAAGAGGTCAGTAATAAGGCATAGACTAGACTTGAATAGAGTCTAGATTCTTACACTGAAAGAGTATAAAACTTTCCCATTGCAGTAATTCTATGCACATCTCTGCAAGGAGAAGCACTGGTTCCAAAAGACAATGAGGCCAAACTACAACTACCATTCCTCATGTTTTATTTCTCAGGAGATGAGTTGCAGAATGAGTCCCATTACTGGGAGAAAGGTGAGATATTTACTGATGATGATGATGATGATGGTGGTGATGATAGCAGCATTACTACAATAATAATAGCATTACTATAATAGCACTACTATAATAATAAAAAGCATTACTACAGTAACAATAGAATTACTTCATCAGGTCTCTGGCAGAGCATATGCTCTGAATGAAGACAGTCCCAGGTTCAATTTCTGGCATCTTCAAATAGGGATGGGAAAGAAACATTAAAAACCTGGGAGTTTCTGTCTCTCAACATGTAGAATGCTGGGTTGGATGGCCCAATCATCTCTCATGGTATATGGCACTGTGTTCCATTTACTCTAGCACAGTATACATGAAATCAGTTTTTCTGAGCCTAATGGTGCTTATTCCCATGGAAGACAACAAGTTTGTTTATTCTGACATGGAAAAACAATGAATTTCAAAAATTTAATCCCCACTAGACAATATTACAATATATATATATATACACACACACACATGCATGTGCGTGCGTGCATGCACGCACAAACACACACACACACATAAATACATAAAATTATTTTTGGCATTTCAGAACTTTTTTGCAGAAGAAATCATTTGCAGAATAAACACTGTTTTGCACAAAAATATTTTTGCATAGAAAAGTGTTTAATATAAAATGTTTTGTGAAAAAATGATTTTTTCCATGAAAATGCTATTCTGCAATTTTCTTAATGTAAAGAAATGTGAAAAAAATGGCATCAGTTGACCTTATTTTATTTGTGTGGAAGGGAATGAGGTGTCTCAGTATGTTGAGAAGTAAAAATCTCATTGTGGATGAGAAAACACATTAAGGTATCTTCGACTGTCTAGTGTCTAAGCCAGGGATGGTGTGAGTTCCAGTTCAACAATATCTGGAGGATTACACATGAACCATCCCTAGAGTATAGGACTGTTGCCTTAATTCCAATAAATTCAGAAACTTACTTCTGGATTATCTCTCACTATAAGTTTGTAATCAGTAACCAAAGAACTGTACTTATTCCGTTTTATCAAGAAATGTTATTGAAAAGCAGAAAAACATAGTGTTTATCTGCTTTTATAACTGGGGAAATTCTGAAAAACAGATTGTGATATTAGAGGGGGCCTGCTCTTTAAATTAAAAGCCAAAGTCCCCTGATGCAAGCAAAGTAGCTCTTTGGATCTTGCCTCATAGCTGTTTGCTCATCAGCTCATCTCAGTGGTTATACTAGTCAGCTCTCCACTAATTCAACTATCTTCCAATTTCATAGTCAGCACTGGGATTAGTTTAATTAGAGCACAGCTTATGTCTACAATTTTAAATTTGCAAGATACGAATTACAATGAAGTTATTGTTTTGTTCCCATAAACTGCCATGAACTCTATCCATGAAATATGCTTTTTTGTATTTAAAATTAACAAGTCTTCCATTTATGCATGAGAACTAGGGGAATAATTTGGAAATGAGAGGTTATGTATGCACATATGGTAGAGCTGTTCATAAAAAAGATTTTGGACAGAGATCACAAGGATCTACAACTTCACACATGATCTATGGGGTTTTCTAACACGGAAAAAAAAGGAAAATGATTTCCATCATTCTCTTCTTCTCTCTGCAGCCTCCTGTGCTCTCTTCCTAGAAGGCTCCCCACTGAGGATGAGCAGAAGGGGCTGCAGGGGAAAAGCAATATAAAAACATATTGCCTCCCTCTTCCATTAGCACAGGACTCTGCTGGATCAAAAACCCTTCCATGAATGGAAAGGCACAATTTGATTTCACCATCAGACACCATACTGCAGACATTTCTATAGAAAATGGAACCATTAAGATGTCCCACAGAAGCATCTGAAGATCAAAAATGAAGGTAAGTGTCTGTGGCTCACTACATATCTTGCTGAAAAAGAAAATTAGACTTTTATTAATGTTCTTTATATTACCATACAATTAGATTACTTACATCAAGAAAGCTAACATCAATATGCAGATCAATATCTACATCATCAATGGCTCCATATTCCCTGAAAGAATAGAATAGCATGTTGCATCTAATGTTAATATTCTTGACCATCAGAAAAAAGTGCAAGTACTATTAGCAGGCCTTGTCCATATATCTAACCAGTTTTATTGCACTGACTGGATTACTGCAGTACTGAAACGTTTTTACTACATCAGCAACAAAATGGTTTTCCAATGGCTTTTTGAGTACTCTAGTTTTGTGGTTAAAGCACATACTCTAGATGCTGAGAACTGTAATGAAAACATTCCTGTCTTCTCCCATCCCTCATTCAGTCCATAAATGAAGTTAGGTGTTATGTTCAATAAGCAATACAAAGTTTCAACTCTTTGGAAGTGACTACAAGCTAGTAAATTCATTTGGACTTGTTAGATTTCCTTCAGTAAACATGACACTCAGTGGAAAATAAAAAGGTCCCCCATCTTTTTTTAATCTCTCAGTGTCTTATTTCTGATTATAAGAGCTTTATAATTTTCCCCAGCCCAAGTGAGAACTGTGCAGGTAATTTAAAAAAAAATACAGACATGAAAAATCCTGCTAGGTTTGGAGGGAGGGGAATTGGAAGGGAAATGCAATGCCAAAAGTTAGGAACCCATCATCAGCCCTTTTGCCAGTTCCACGAAGTAGAGATGGGGCACATTGTTCTGTCTTGCATCAGTATGGAGATCCTCCAATCTCCCAATCTGTTCTTATTTCTGAGGAATGTAGCCTGCACTCTGTATATTCTGAAACAATAAAAACTGCACGATGGGGATTTAGAGTAAAAGTACATAATTACGAATTAGATTTAGCAATGTGGGAATTAAAGAAAATGATACTACAGTGTGAGAACCAGAAAAAGATACTTTAATAGGTCTTCAGTGTTTACTCAGGTTCTCATTAAGTATAGGCCAGAGAACAGTAACAGCTGGAATTTGATTCCATTTCTCTTGCTCTCTCCTCCCATCCCCCTTTCAGTCTACAAATGAAGTTAGGCATTACGCAATAATATATAAGCAATACAAAGTTTCAGCTCTTTGGCAGTGACTAAAAGCTAGTAGCTTCATTTGGATTTGTTAGATAATTTCTTAAATGTCACTTCTTTACACCTTTGTTATTCCTCCTGCCAATAACTAGTTATGGGTCACTTGTAACTCATTATATCTTAGATCTGATCATGAGTAAGTGGTTGCCACCATCCCCAGGATACATACCCACAGGCATCCTACGCATGAGGGCGAATGCTGAGAGTTTTGCTTTTTGGGTTTCCTCTCCCAAGTGACAAATATCTAGGGCTAACTGCATGGATAATGTTGTTATATAGTCAAGCCACAAGGTGGCACTGGAATTAGCTGTATCCAGATAGAGTCAGGAGTTTCCCAATTTTGATAAAGTTACTGTCTAGCTTCCAAACTAGAGTATCCTCAAAACCTTCCATGATACCAGTCCTGCCTATTATTCCCTGTCATAAAGGCATTCTCCCAGTAAGACCAGCTAAAAAGGTACAGACTCCAGTGTACTGACATATCCATCTCATAGACAGACACATGCTCTCTAGATGAAAAGGCCCGGAACTGCAGAATGTTACTTCTCAAAACCCAATAAAATGCTGTATTGTGGCAGATTGAAAATTGCTGAATATTACTACTGGCTGGGCTGGATGAGGATGGGGATAGGGGAATGATGCCTGTTGCAAAAGTAACCCTGATATAATTTGCAGCTGTGTCCCTGGGCAAGACAGGTCTGAAGAAGTTAGAGAATAACAAGTAACATAGAGAATGGAAAATTAATATTCAAGGGAGCATTTTTGACCACCAAGGAAGGTATAAGCACTCTCAACAGGAAAAGAAATAGGGGGGAAATTATTTGGCAAGCCAGAAAGAGCCACTTTTATA
Source organism: Ctenosaura bakeri (assembly GCA_948474755.1). Lineage (NCBI taxonomy): Eukaryota > Metazoa > Chordata > Lepidosauria > Squamata > Iguanidae > Ctenosaura > Ctenosaura bakeri. The sequence goes on along the minus strand of CAOLHI010000084.1, from coordinate 158,642 downwards.
ATGAATTGAGCCCCAGAAGATCACACCAGCTATAACGAAGGAAATACTAAAGCAATTAAACACACTGACACTTTTATAAGAAGTTACATTTACTTTCAAAGCTGACAGACCCCAAGGGAGCTTGTTATAAAGGTATGTGCAGTTTCCCCAACTGTTATCAGACCTTGCAATTAAATGATTATCTAATTCATTTCCTGTCTGGCCTTTAATTTCAAAAGTCCTCTATACTTAATGAATTTCCACTTAATTCAAGCAGCATGTAATAAAAATAAGATTTTCCTATAGTCATATTGTCTAAGGAACTGGAACACATACTCACAAATTTGATTCATATGTCACTCAGTACAATGAATTTTAAGGAGTGTTAATTTGACTTCACTGAAGAGTCTGGTGGGCTGGAGTGAGCCACATATGCACTGACTTTTTTCTGAGATGTAGAGGTTTATGTTCAAAACAAATCCTGATAACTTTTCAAATAAGAAGCAAAAGGCAAGTTTCATCTGCTAATAAAACCATTGTCAATTCATCTCCAGATACAGATAGACAAACAGAGGAATATACCTGAGAGATACTGCATTCGGCCCATAGATCTCTCTTACTGCTGCCAAATCAGCTTCCAGCTGTGGGTGCTTGTGAAGTTCTCCATCATAACTAACCTGCAGAGGACAAGATAGAATCTGCTTAACATACCATAAAACAGGATGGCAGAGGAAGGCTTTCCCCCAATAACATTTTTGTTCTCCCCCCCCCGCAGTATCTAGTCCAAAGTTGAGTTCACATTGGGGTAGAAACATAGGAAGTTTAATTCACACAGATTCTCATCTTTATATGGCATGGCACCAGTGTTGCATCTGAAGGTTCTGTTTCTCATCCTGCTAAACGGGAAGGTGGAATCTCTCCATTTCCCCTCCAACCCTGCATTAAATACATCACTATGTGTAAGAAATGCCTCACTGGCTGAAGTTCTATGTCTATTTTGTTTCCAATGGTTCTATACAGATGACTTTTGGATGACCCTGTGATAACGCATGAGTGCAATAGTCCTCTCTATTCTCAAGCACCTGGAGTACAGAGATGTGCTAACTTTGAGCACAGAGATTTTATTTTCTTATCATGATTAAAAGAAGAAAAGACTAAAAAGGCTTGATAGCGTCATCTTCAGATATCTGAGTAATATCTTTTTCCAAGCCACACTAGTTAGTTAGTCAGTCATTGTCCAACAGCTGCACTCTTGAGGGCTGAATAGATGGATGGCAGTCAGAGGGATTCTGGAAGCTGTAATCCCAAAAGTAATCTGTCAAAGTTCTGCCCCAATACTACCCATTCAACCTTCAAGTCTGGAGCTAAATTTCCTCCTCCATTCATATCCTACTTTTTTCCCCAAAACTGGCAAAATTGGCTTACAAAACTGAAAACTGTAGATAAAACCACATGAGAAAACATAAGTAAAAGCATACAAAAACTACTTAAAATACACTCAAAAGATAAAGTATCCAAGTCAAACAAATGGCACGTGCTGTTTAAAGCCCTTTCTTGTCAGATGATTAAAATTCAGTGTATTCAGTGTGAAATACTATTGCCAACTCCCTGCCTGACAATTATCTTTCGGACTTAATTTTATAAGTATGCTCTCTGCTTTTGTGCAAAGAAAGAGGGCACAACACACTATGGTTTCCAGTACACTTCAAGGTATGCTTCTCAAAGAGCACTCCACATCAACTCCATTTGACCATAAGATCAGCTCTGCAAACAGTCCTCTCCCATGCATTTGGGATAACACAAATTGTCCTCTCTCAGGCAATATGCATCTCTATTATTGTCTTTCCCTAATTATACGTATTCTCACCTCTCCCAAACTAAAAAGTAGCAAATATTGTAACTTTTATTCCATAAAGGATTCAAAATTTAATCCTCAAAGTTGTTAAGCCATTATAGACTGCTTTTCTTTTCTCTCTTTTTGAAACCAGCAGAGCTTATTTTATTCATACAGCAAAACTCGAAGTGGTTTATGAGTAAAAATAAAAGATGGCAGTTATCACCAAAGCAAACTCAATTTTCCACGCATTAGTTAGGCTAGGATTGTTTCTACATATCTGCTTTTTTCAGGGCTCATGGCACTATGGCAGGAGACTGGCAGACCACTTCAGTTTGTCTGTTACACACAAACCACACCTTCTTGTGGAACTAAAATGCTTGTCGGGATCCTAAGGAGAAGCAAACAACATTACCATAAGCCCAGCTGGCTCAAAATGTCCACCAAAATATCTAATTTGATCATCTAATTTATAAGGTCACAATCATCACTAGTAATGTGTTACTTCTAGCAACGGTATGAGTCCCAAAGCAGGAAAAAGGTGAGATACAGAGGGATAAAGAGACCATATAAAGTAAAATTCTCTCTGAAAAAAGTACAGCTAGGGTTATGGGCATAGGACCCCCCACAAAAGTGGGGAAATCATAAACATCAACATCTGTGTTTCTGTGGGAAGGAGGCATGGTGGGGGAATGGGCACCTGGGGTCGAAACCAGGCCAGAAAAGGGAGAGAGAAAGGGGGTAGGTCAGCATGGTACCACTATACTTCCTCTCTCTTGCCCACCTCCCTCTTTGGGGGGGGGCAGCAGGAGAGGATTTGTGGTGCTGAGAAATTAGGCTCTGATCTATCCTTAGCTGGCCAGGCAGCAAGTGGTGGAGAGGGAGGAAGACTGGGGGCAGGTTTTTAAAGAGTTGCATGGCCTGATTGGAGCCGCTGAGAAGGAAGGTTCCTCCGGAAAACAAGCACTTGGGGGAGCTGGGGTTGGTGAAAATCACAAATAATCAAATATGTGAAAGTTAAACCCACAAACGTGGAAGGACAACTGCATAACCATATTAGAGCCTTGACATTTCAGAGGTGAAACAGACACAAAAGCAGCAGTTGTGGCTTCTATGTGAAAGGAGAGATTAATCCACTCTAGTCCAAATTTTAAGGGAGCTATCCAAGGTGTTGAAACTGACCCTTGAGAACGTTCTATAGAGACTTTCAAGTTCATTTCAAGTGAATTCACTACCTCATTGACATGGAACTCACCAGGCACCACTGAAATAACTGCATTCAGTCAATGATCAATCAGTGATGGAAAATTATATCTAATGAAGAACTTACAGCCCGCAATCCTCACACAAATCTTGGCCTCATTTTATTCTGTCCCCTGCAAGTGAGTCAAGAGGAAATGTATCTGCTACTTCCATTGTGTGCCACCTACTCCTGCCATGTTGATCTCTTGATTTACAGTATGTTCAAAGGCCGGAGAGAAGGAGTGGCAGAGAAAAGGAAGGAGAGAGCCAGTGGCCCCAGGAGAGAGCCTGAAAATACTACATTTTGAATTATAAAAAGAAGGAAGGAAGAATGAAAAGAGAAAGAGAGAGAAAGAGGACTAAAAGGTACCCATGTGTCTGGCCCCTGTCATCAGGACAGCATTGTGGCCAAATATTAATAGCTATCCATTGCTACAGGAAGAATTTAACACAGTAGGTGTTCCTAGATAGTTTTGCAGGTAAGTTTGGGAAAAAAATATGCAGCTGTGAATGGTGCACAAGGATTAACTGTTACTGGCCTGCCAATATACTTCCCACAGATACTGGGATGAGAATTGCGTCACACCTGCCTACTTTGATTTCCTTTGTTTGCATATGCACTATCTACCATTTGGCAATGCACCTTCAATTGACCTCACCTAGTAAGGTACACCCTAGCTCAGGAATCCTGTTTAGCAACAACAGGAAACTAAAGTGTCAGCTAGTGACGGAAGCTCTCAATTCTCCTGACAGATGTTGTAGGACATCTTAACAGATGTTGAGGAAAAGGCATCAGTATTCCTTCACATAGTGTTGAAACTTTTTTTTTCCTTTCCGGACAAAAAAATTCATCACAATGTTTAAAAACTGTACTTTTTCAAGAAACTTGCACTGTTTTAATCAGAACTGCACAAGATTCTGAAGAAGTATTGCACAATTGTAGATCACTTTGCACAACTTTTTGAGAAAGAGCAACAAGACAGCATGGGAATGGAAGTATCAGATACCAGGAATTAATAAATGCAGGTGTACTGCATACTGGAGTTTTAGGGCCTGGTTTTCTAGTCTTGTTTGATAGAAGGCACAAGGCATGCAACAAAAATCACCATCAATCCTCTTTCCCCCTCTAGTTTAAGGAACCTCTTAGACCTGTTTTTCTTGACCTACCTACCTACTCTGATTCACTGATTCCTTCCCATCACTGCTAATTCACTTCACCTCCACCAAGGCTGCTCCTCTCCTGCCACCCCTTCCCTCTGACAGTATTTGTCAGTTGATTTCTGCACAACCCTCTGGGCTCTGAGCCTGTCCTCTCCTTCTTTCTTGACCTGCCTGCTTACTTCAATCCCCCAATTTCTTCTGATCACAGCTAATCTGCTTCCTTCCCAACTAGGCTGCTCCTCTCCTGCCACTCTCTCCTCTATACTCTTTCTCAGCTAGCTACCAAGAATTGGAGCAGGCTGGCAGGTCAAGAAAGAAGGAGAATACAGACTCAGAGTCCAGAGTGTTCAGGGAGCAAGTTGCCCAAAAAAACCAGCCAAGGAAGAGCAGCAGAGAAGGAAATGGCAAGAGAAGAGCAGTCTTGGGGTGGGTGAAGCAAATTATCAGGAAAGAGAAAGAATCAGGGATCAAAGTAGGTAGACAGGTCAAGAAAGAAGAGGAGAGCAGACTCCAGCCCAGAGACTTCAGGGAGCAAATTATACGCCAGAAAAAAAAAAGTAAGAAAGAGCCTGCAGAGATGTAGCAAGAGAGGAGCAGGGATGAAGTGAATTAGAGAGTTAGAGAAAACAGTTGCAGTTTTCACAGTTAAGGTGAGCAACTTTAGGGCTTGGCATACAAGGAATGTTCTATTCCATTATCCCCTTTTCAATATTTCACATTCAGGTGTTTATAAAAACTCTGCAGTTTTAGTTAGCATGGGTATGCAACTTTGTCTTGAAGAGTTGTGTTGTATTCCAAATGTGCTACTTTTAAGACTGTGTAGAGTTGACAAAGTTGCACTGTTTTGCTGTGCTGAAAACAGTAAACACAAAAAGTTCCCGTAAGTTGCAAAAACTTCAGAAGCACTGTTTTTTTTTCTGTCAGTTTTTCCCAAGTGGTCAGGATAACCAAATGTTGTTCACATTTGGGAAATTGTTGAATATCTATTCCATTCCCAATGTCAGTCAAGTGACAGTCTGGGTAGAATTAGTTGGTTGGTGGTGGCCAGGGCAGTTCTACCGCTTTCTGTGAGAAGATGCTGGACTCCATCAGCTAAAGGAATGGAATACTTTCTCTACACTTGATCTTAGCCAAAAGGCCAAGAAGTGATGAAATGGAATGCTTTCTCTGCAGTACCACATCATTTATCATCAATAAAACTTATACAGATGGCAGTTTTCAGCAGCAAAAAATTGTCTTAAGCAGGCCTGGAATTACAAGTAGTTCCAGCTCAGAACATTATCACAGTCCACAGTGGAGATGGGGTGAGGGAGAAATTGCTATTATTAATTTTCTGGCTGAAAAATGGGATTCCCAAAACTTGAGAAACATGATCAGAAAGAATAATATGGAGGAAAGAGTTTTGCACAGTTTTTGCCTGATGTTCACACATCCTGAAGTGTTTGAGGAAATCATTCTGTGCAGAAATACATACATGTAATTTGCAAGACAGTTATTTTTGTGTGTGTTAAAAAAAACATCGTTTGCATGTAAAAACAGTGTCCAGATTGCCATGACAAAGGGGAGTTGTACGAGATTGCTATTTTCCATGCAAAACCCAGAAATCTGGAACAAAAAAAAAAAATCTTTCACATGGAAAGGAAGTCACATAGATTATTTTATACAGGGTTACTTTTTTATCATTTAAATAGAAAATTGCTATCTTGCACAAAATAGACATGTTGTTTTCCGGAAACAATGTTTTCATACTCCCAAACTCCCTGCATGAGTCTCCTGCAAAATAACTGTGTATTTCTGCACAGACTAATTTCCAAAAATACTTCAGGATGTGCGAATGTGGCGTGAAAACTGTGCAGAAAACTCATTTTCACCTCAATGGTGAGAAAATTGTGAAAACTATTCATGTTCCCGTGTAAGGAAGAAATAGTTGAATACTTCCATCCCTAGTTGAGAGGCTGGAAAATTTATTTTTTTTAAAAAAAAGTATAATCCTAAGAATCTCTCAGCCAGCATGAGTTATCCATGGGGATTCTGGGGGTTATAGTAAAAAACAAATTGTCCAAGTTCTTTCCCAATCACTTTTACCTCTGATCCTCCCCACTTTAGCCCTGACCATTATCAGTGTACAATCCCTGACAGCTTCAACTTACGGTAACCTGATAAATAAGAGACCTGCATGACACACTGTGATCAACATTCCTACTCAGGTCTAGCAAACTGAAGGCTGTAGGTTCCATGACTGTAATATAGATGTCCTCTTTTCCTCCTGCCTCCTAAAACAACAAACAACAACAACATAAAGGTTCCTCACCTCTGTTTAAAAGGAATCCCTTCACTGTGGAATGTCTTCCAGTCTCCCAGTGACAGAAGAGCCCCACTGGGACTTTCATTTGTTGGCTTATTTCACTTCTCCCCTGCACTATAAAGCCTTACAGCAGGCAGCCCTCACCATCCTGCTGCCTTTAGCAGTGATTTTCACCCTGTCTGGAACCATTAAAAATTGATTTTCCCTTCATTAGGGAGTCTCTTTCTTCCAGGAACTGTAAATTAAAAGGTTTTTTTACAAGAAAGAAAGAAAGAAAGAGAAAGAAAGAAAGAAAGAAGAGAATGAATAGGCAAAATGAAATGGAGAAGAAACACTACAACCATATTCTGGCCAAATGATATTGCCTTAGAACTCATCCAGTCATACTATGGGTATAACTATGACTATGAATGTGAAAGGAACCCATCTCGTTTTGCCATTCCAAGTTCTGCAGAAACCAAAAGCTCCTTTGGCTGCTGCGGGCAGAACCACGGATAGAGTTCTTCAAACAACTTCATCTTGCCCATCCCTCACTCACATCATGCCCACCAGCCCAGGAAGCCAAATGACATCTCCCCAACCACACCATGTGCACACATATCTATGTACTTCCTGTCAAACAATGAGGGGGGGGCAAAAATCAGAATTTAGAAAAATTAGTTTTTGAACTACAGCTCCCGGATCTGCCCCTGCCCCCCAAGGCAGCATAGGCATGGCCATAGTCGCTGCGACATTCTGGCAGCTGTAGTCAAAAAAGTAACGGTTGCAAGCTGCTGCAGAGACACATAGAGGTTTAAATCCCAGCCAGAGCACAGAAAATGAATCAATAATTGAATAGTGAGTCTACTTGCAGGTAAATCCTGGTGTTTCTGTGGGTTTGCTTTATCTGGGACTGTCGATATGATGCACTGCATAGAAATCCCCTCCCCATCCTCAATTGAGCATTTGCATCTGTGTGCAAACACATACAAAGACACACATACACAGAAGACAAGGACTATTTCTGCAGTACATTGTTATAGGGCTATTATTCCACTTTCAACATTCTGTGGAATCCTGAGGTTTGCAGTTTAGGGAGGAGCATTTAGAATTCTCCGCCAGAGAGCTTTTTGGCCTCAGCAATTACAAACTCCAGAATTCCACAGGATATTGAAAGTGGAATAATAGCACTATAACAATGTAATACGGAAATGGCCAAGGAAGGGAACACACAGCACAATCTATGGAGCCAACCAAAGAAGGTAGCCTTTATTGTTAAACTGGGGCACAGGGACCTCCCCCAGGCACAAGCACATACAGCTGAGGTATATTATTTCTTTCTACATGAGGTCATGATCCAAATAAAGGTGTGTCAACTATGCTTCACAGGAGGTTTTATCTGATGAAGAACAGATACGCTTTAGAAATTCAGTCTTTGAGAACTCCAGTGCAAACTGAGCTGATCTAAACAGGCCAGACTAACATTCAAATTGGACACAGCTATCAATCAGATTCTCACATTTCTCCAAATGTTATAAGTTCTCATCTCAAAAGAGTTCCAATGCAGTAATTATTTATTATTTGTAGATTTTTCTAGTTACGTTCATACCCTGCTTTTCCTCCAGGGAAATATGCAGTATGAGAGACGTCAGGCTGAGAAACAGTAACTGGCCCAAGGTCACTCAGTTCTATGGATCATTGGGGAGATGAACTTGAATCTCTGAAGTTCTAATCAGGCGCTCCAACCACTACAATAAGGGTAGAAATTGTACAACCTCCAGATCTTGTTGGAACACATCTCCCAGCACCTTAGCCAGTATAATCAATGTTGAGGAATGGTGCAAGTACCTAGTGCTTATTTTCTTTTACAACTTTCTCTTCCAGCTTCATGCCACATCTTTCTTGTAGCATCTGAACACATGAGAGAGCAATCAGTCATATGAATGCCTCCCATACTAGCACCACTGAGTTGAAAACTAACCAGACTGAGAATGATAACCACAAGGAGACAGAAAGAGAGAGGGGAGAGAGAAGGAAAGAATGAGGTTCTTTCCTTGAAGGGATGCCATGTAGAGGAAGGGATGCCATGTAGAGGAAGGAGAGGGCTTGTTTTCTGCTGCTCCAGAGACCAGGACAAGGAGCAATGGATTCAAGCTGCAGGAAAGGAGATTCCACCTGAACCTCAGGAAGAACTTCCTGACAGTCAGGGCTGTCCGGCAGTGGAATATGGGGCCTCGGAGTGTAGTGGAGGCTCCTTCCTTGGAGGTTTTTAAGCAGAGGCTAGATGGCCATCTGTTGGGAGTGCTTTGAGGGTGTTCCTGCATGGCAGGGGGTTGGACTGGATGGCCCGTGTGGTCTCTTCCAACTCTACATTTCTATGATTCTATGAGGTTACCAGATTATTAAAATTATAGGTACACCACATTCTCCTGTTCTGTTTTGTTCTTTTGTGAACCTCTGGTGGGAGACTCCAGAAAAAAATATTATTCATTCTGTTGTAATGACTTGAGAAGTCCCATTATCCCTAGTTCATTAATCAAACCTAAGAGAATTTTAAAAGAAATCTAGAGGCACATAGAATCAAGACTTCAATGATGTCAACAGAAAATATATTTTAACAAACATAGCATGAATTGTGGAGATGTGATGTTGTATCAACAGTAATGCCTGATTGAGCTGTAATGTATGTATGGTGCTGTAATAAGAACAGTCTATATCTCACATAGCCCTCCTCCACCTGAAGTCTGCAGAATATCAGCTGGCTTGAAAGTTGATGGTGAAAAAAATCTGGCAAAGTTATTTGACCCTGGCCACCAACATACTGGTAGAACAGAATGTTTAGAAATACTAACACTTGTATTGGAAGGAATCTGAGCTATTGCCTGAAATACTACTGAGACCTCGAAATATTTGTATTGAGGTTATCTATTGTATAGGTACCACATTTCAACACTCAATTACCAAATATTTTATAAAACACATAGATCCATTCTCAGTTTGAATAAGAATAGCATGCAGATATGTTCTGCATCAGTGGCATGGACTGAACAAATACATTCTTTATTGTGACAGGTAATATTCATTTGATTTTTGATTCCTATTAGTGAAAAAACTCTTTTCAGGAGTCATTATTCTCAGAAGAACAATCCATGAATATGAATGAATGATCATATCTTTGAAGAAAATCATAAACTTTCACTTCATGATTTTTTTCTCTTTCTATATCAAATTTCAGAATTAGAAATAATGACTGGAATGCTCTATCAGCTACATAACCACCACAGTTATGTAACAATGTAGTGTCCTAGCCTGATTTCACCCACTCCATTTCCCAATTACTGGGCAAAAGCTGCTGTGATTGATGAGAGTCTGCTGAAAGCCCCCTTGTATGGAATCTGTCAATCAGGAAGCAGTTGACTGACATTTCCAGACATGTACAGTGTGAGCAATCTCCATTGTCATAAGCAAGGGCAGGATCGCTACTGAAGTTTGCTCATGTGAGTGGTGGATAGGAATATGCTTCCTGATCAATAGTGGAACAGATTGGTCACAGCTGTTGCTGCCCTGTAAGTGCATACAAGTGGGCTTTCATAGTCCCTACATATTCCCCAAAGCAATAAGTGCACAGGGATTGTGAATATGAACCAGTCACAACCATGTAATTCCAGGTTACTCACTTTTAACTGCCTTAGTGAATTCCAGCCATAAATACAGATTCCTGCAGGGATTTGGGGAGTGGGGCTTTTAATATGTTGTAGCAAAACCAATGAAGACTATTGAAATCTAACCAAATTTAGCACATGATGAAGTGGGCTGTAGTCATAAAAGCTTATATCAAAATTTGCCAGCCTTCAAAGTGCCACAAAATTCTTAAATAGCAGTGTGTTATCTATACATGTTTGGATGTTTTATGGAGTCCAGAGGCAAAGATTATTTCTTGCAGAAGGCATTAAAAACAGGATTCCACACACACCGACAGATGCAATCAGGTTCATTTAGCCTACAGAACTTAGCAGGAGATACTTTTGCATGAATATCAATTTATCTGCCCATACCTCTATGTGTTTTTGGTTTGTCTCTCAAGTGTATACATAAGGATGTGTCTGTCAGCCTGTCTATGCCTCAGTCTAGGTTGCTATAATCTATCTGTCTGGGAACTTTTAAAGACAAATAGTTTGTTTTCTTTATGTATGTTTGAACAAGCCTTTTCTGTGAGAGGAAGAAGGGGTTTGGTGTCTTAATTTAAGGACACATATTTATGCCTCCTGTAAGCAGACCAGGTACACTCCCTTCTAATCTAAGGAGAAACAAGTAAAAAAGTCAATGAATGGCAAGCTTCTATCACTGTTGACTGGATCACTGGATATATTCAAAGAGAAGCATGACTGAAAGCCAACTGTAGATGTTTTTGCCTTGACAAGTACAGTAATGCTATTTTCTGAAAGAGCAAACAAAGACTGTCACAATGAAAAGTGAAATACCAACAAAGATAAAAGATATCATTTTCTTGCATCTGAAAGGATTGTGTTGAGAAGAGATGAGCCATTAAACCAAGACATGATATAGATTTCTGGGGGTTGTTTGAAAGAAGAAGAAAAAATCTTCTTTGAAAACTCTACAAAGGTGACTAGCAGGCATAAAGAAACCCTTTTATCATAGATCAAAGTAGAGGTGTCTTCTTCACTATCAGTGAGTCATAATCTTTAAACTACTCTCAGACTTTCTTTCTGCCAGGACTCAGTGCTGACCAGAACTTGGAAAAGTTATTTCTCAGGCTACAGCTGCTATGTTGACTGGGGGATACTGGATTCCTTCCCCCCAGATTTTTCCAAGATCTCAGTCTAGCTACTAAGAAAAAAGTGATGCAGTAACAATTATGGATTGTTAAAATCTATTCAATTTCCTTATTATTTTTGTATGTGCACATGTGTTGTATGTGTTTAATCCATCCCATTTCTGCACTGACCAACTAGATAGATGTTTTATGTATGATATATGTCTGAAAGTTGTGCAGTATTCAAATCCATATTTTAGAACATATTTTCTCACTTTGTGCAGATTCATAAATATATTTCCTTTTAAAATACTCATTTCTGAATACAAAAATGCACATTTTATGTCATTATTGTTACTTTTTGAGCTGAGAATTGCACCACAGAATTTAAGGAAGTGCAAAATTCAAAAGAGAATTACTTTCGGATCGGCTTATCAGCTGTGGACCCAGTCAAGCTTGAATTGGAAATCACAATATCATCAAGCATTCTTAGGAAATGGTACATTTGCACACAACTACATTTCCTTCCTCCCTTGAAAAAACACAGGCCTGCTTAACATTTCACACTTAGCATTTCATTTTGCAGTACCGATATCTAAACCATGGATTAGATGGTTGCTTGGCTGATTATTAAAATATATATACCCTGACTTCATGCTATCAAAAAATGGTCCTCACGGCAACTAACAACCACCAAAAACCCCAAAATCAATAGAACAATGAAACAGAAACAGCAGCTGCAAAAATAAATCAAGAACATTCAACAGGAAACACCTACTATAATTTTTAATTAACATCTAAAACAAGAATTAAGAACCTATGGCTCACAGGCTTCTTGGTCTGCCAGTTTCTCTCCAGCCTCATCCCATCTCCTCTTCCCTGGGGTAAACCTTCTTAACTCTGATCACCCACTAAATGGAAATAAAATTGTTTTTTTCCATATTCAAAACCTCCCACACTGTGTTGTATTTAGGTTTTCAAAAAGTCCCCACTGGTGCCAATTAGACTTTTTTTTTAATGCAGTACAGAGCAAATAGTGGGGAGGGAGTTAACTGACATAGAGAAAATGATTACCATATCCCATTGTTGCAAATTCAGCACGTTAACATTGGTGCCACTGGATGGAAGGGTGTGCATATGATTGTGTGTGCTGGGGAGAGAAAGACTGCGTACCTGCGTGTGCATATGGGCATGTATGAGTGTTTTATGTTCATGAGTATACACAAAAACACACTAGTCAGTGGGAAAAATACATAAAAATGCACACATCAGGGAAAATATGTACAGAAAGACATACTCTAGGAAAAATGGCAAACATACATGAATTTTCTATGTAGAAAAGGTGGGGAAAGTCTCGCAATCCAGTACAGGACTAGAAGGGGATGTGAATGCAGTCTGAGAAATGCAATAAAATTGCAAAAATGTTCATATCTCCAGTAATGACCAAGTTATGAGAAACTGGAGGTATAACAAAGGCTACAGTGAGTTCCCTTCTAACCCAACAGTCTATCTTCTGTTCTACTCTAGTCTGTTCTATTCTATTCTATTCTATTCTATTCTATTCTATTCTATTCTATTCTATTCTATTTTTAGTCTGCCTTTCCACTGACGTGGGACCCACAATGGCTTATAATAAGGCCTAAACAAATTATAAACCTCATGACAAAAAGTTAAGCAAGCTACCTTATTAAAATCCTATTAATTTAGGAAATATAGAATCATTTTAAAAACACATAAAAATTAAGTCAGTAATACGAGACGACTCCATAAAAAAGACATTTCTACAGTCAATTCATAATCAAATGACAGTTTAAATGGAAAGGTCTTTATTTGCCAAAGAAAGAAAAGCAGAGAGGCAGACAGAGCAAAGGCAGCTAGAACATGGAAGAAGGGACTTACAGCAGGACCAAAGTATGATGGAGCTTAGCCTGGCTATTCTTCTCTCCCTCAGAGAGAGAGTAATGGCAGTTGGAATCCACTAGTCCAAACATGATGCAATCAAGGAATGTGTAGATAAAATCTAACATCTCCAGGAATGGGAGCCACTGGCATATTAGCTTTATCTGTAAAAATGCACTACTGGCCACCACCAAAACCAGAGCCTACAAATACAACCAAGGTAGAAGGCTGAGACTTTAGGGAGAACGTCAACACCATCCACCACCAGATGTATCTCCCTTCTCTGGTCTGCCTTTTGACTGACTAGGAGCATCGCTGTCTTTTTTTGAATATGCTTGGATTTGTGCTCACTCATGCAGTCTATTATGGACAACAGACACTGGTTTAGTACCAAAACAACTTCCATGGAATTAGATGGAAAGAGAGATAGAGTAGGGTGTCATCAGCACTGAACCCCCAGACTCCAGATATGTTTATAGGTGGCTAGTGGCCAATATGTCCCGTAACTTTAGAATGATCAGAAAACACTCAGCAATAAGGAAACAATCCTCTCTTACACTCATGCATTCAGCATACCCAGTGTTTAGCACAGTACTTTCATAATAACCCTGAAAACATAATATGATGGGAACAGGAAACATCACCAGAGGTCTTATCTATGCCAAGAAGGTAGGGACTGTGTTTCTCCCAGTAGTATGGATTCCAAAATGATAGTCTCACTATTTTCTGAATTAAGAGCTATTTTAGGACTGATTCTCCCAATGATAATCCTTCTGCTTCTCTTTGATCTTTTCTTCCTAGCAAGACACACGATATGAATTGCTCATTACACTCTTCCTTACAAGAGGGAGACAGGAGGTTAAGGATTTCTGCAAGCCTTTCTTCAGGTCACAGCTCAGTACCTGTAAAGTTCCATTATGTTTTTATTCCAAATGACATTGATCAGAGGTTCTTAACCTGTGGTCCATGGACCCTCTGAGGTCTGTGATGTCATAGAATCATAGAAATGTAGAGTTGGAAGAGACCACAGGGGCCATCCAGTCCAACCCCCTGCCATGCAGGAACACCCTCAAAGCACTCCCAACAGATGGCCATCTAGCCTCTGCTTAAAAACCTCCAAGGAAGGAGCCTCCACTACACTCCGAGGCAGCATATTCCACTGACGGACAGTTCTTCCTGAGGTTCAGGTGGAATCTCCTTTCCTGCAGCTTGAATCCATTGCTCATTGTCCTGGTCTCTGGAGCAGCAGAAACAAGCCCGCTCCTTCCTCTACGTGGCATCCCTTCAAATATTTAAACATGGCTATCATGTCCCCTCTTAACCTTCTCTTCTGCAGACTAAACATACCCAGCTCTCTAAGTTTATCCTCATAGGGCATGGCTTCCAAGCCTCTCACCATTTTGGTCGCCCTCCTCTGGACTTGCTCCAGCTTGTCAATATCCTTCTTGAATTGGGGTGCCCAGAACTGGACACAGTATTCAAGATGAGGTCTAACCAAAGCAGAGTAGAGTGGTACCAGTACCTCCCTCGATCTAGACACCATACTCCTATTGATGCAGCCGAGAATTGCACAGGAGGTCCACAAAGGCTGCTTTGCCCATCTCCTCCCCACAATAAAGCAGCTACATGAGAGGAATCAAGACAAAGAGAGGCAGACAGGGTGGGTGTGTGGGCTGCACATTGTCTGTCAAGTGGCTGCTCCGCTGTAGGAAGGAGGTGGATTGAGCTGACAGCCTACTAGCCAGATTTTGTCGCCTTCTCCCTCTCTCATTCCCAGCCCGTTTCCAGTGGAGGGCAGTCTAGTAGCCTATCAGAAGAACTCCAACCCCCCCTCCCTTTTTCCTTCTTCATCAGGAGGGAAGGAAACTGAAATAAGAGAGAGAGGGGGAGGGAGGGGGGAGAAGGGCAAACACTGGCTGACTGGCTGGCTGGCTGTCAACTCCTGTCAGCTGTTCAGTCCACTCTCTGCCTGCAGGAAAGTGGGATCCTCAACACAGTACAGTGCCCAAATCTGAAAAAGGTTAGAGGGAAGGAGCAGGACCAAATGAAAGAGGGGGTGCTGCTGCAGTAGGTGCCACCTGCTGACAAACTGGAAGTTGGAGTGATGAATTACCTTTGGCAAAATAACCTGCCACTCAGTTCAGTCACATTTGAATGCAGCTTATGAACAGAAATGATTACATGATTTCTGGGTCTTTTATGCTTTTGCCTTCAACCTCCCCTTTTGTTTTTTACCTTTCTCCCTCCCTCCTTCATCCATCTCAGTCTCCTTCCCACCTGATGAAGAAAGGGGGGAAACATTTCCGGTAGTAGCTTGGATGGCTGGAAAAGAAAGAGAATGAAAATTGAGAGAGAGAGAGAGAGAGAGAGAGAGAGAGAGAGAAGGGTAATTGCTGACTGGCTTGCCAGCTAGACCTGCATGTTGCTCTTCAAACCGCTCCAGCCTCAGAGGCACCAAAGGGGAAGAGAAGACCTTTTTCCTGCTTCTTATCACCAATCTGCAGCTGGAGTGGACTGAACAGAAATGCAGTGGCCCAAGACCCTGACAGCCACCCTTTGCCTTGGCTCCTGTCACGTAGACACTCTGATGTGGAAAGGAGGCAGCCTGAGCAACACCAGAGTGGCCATGTGAGAAGAGCCAAGGCAAGGCTGGTTGGAAGCTGAGCCGGCACATTGCCATTACATCTACCCCAGTGGTAAACTGGCAGGAAGAAGCAGGAGAAAAGTCTTCCCTCCCTCTCCAATGCCTCTGAGAGAAGGTTCAACCAAACAGATGATGTAATATTGTTAATGGGAGTTGCAGTCTCTGTCAGTTGGGCAGACCAAGGCTTGTAAGTGAAATGTAGCACCTGCCTTCTCATAAATTAATTACTGAAAATTTACAAAATTAGGCCATGGATTAACATTCAGGTGTTGTTATTTTTGTTGTTGTTTTAAATCTGTATGGAATCACTCCAACATGAATATTATAATATGAGTGTGCACATTTACTTATTTCTCCCTTCTGTTCCAATTTAAAGACCCCTGATGAGCAATTTTACGTATATTTGATATAGTTTAGGGTTTTAAATCTTGAGTTAAGTCTTAGGAGGGCCATGGCAACAAAAGATATTTAAAGGAGATCCCTGGTAAAGAAAAGGTTAAGAGACACTGACACACATCATTTCTTCTCTTATACCTCCCTACTGCTTCCCTTCTCTCTTTCTCTCTCTTTTTCTCTCTCAACCCCCGCTGCCCTCCCTCCCCTTCACGCACACTCTTATTAATTAGATGTGTTTTTTCATTGAGTTCTTGATGTTATAGTTTACTCAATACTATTGACTGAAGTTTCAGACCATTAATGATTTTGATTCTGTTCAAGAATCTATGGGCCCTTTCACACTACACAATTATAGTGCTGTGAGTTCACTTTAACTGTCATAGGAAGATCCCATGCAGTCCATGAATGTGTAGTTTGGGGGCAGAAATTTAGAATTCTCTATCATAGAGTTCTAGTGTAGGGAATGCATGGACAGAAGGTGTCTAGAAGCACTTTTAAGACTGCCATATTTCAGGATAGTGCATCTGATGATGAAATGAACTGAAATCTACAAAAGTTTATGCTGAAACATATCAATTACTCTCGAAGGTGCTACTGGATCTCCCTCCCCACCAACACGCACATTTTTCAGTCTCACTCTTTAGTGTTTGGACATCCAGCTCCAACCAATTATTCATTCTGAACTAATCTTGTTTTCTTTGAGTACAAATGTAAATGCTGAATTGCCTACTCCAATATGTATTTTATTGCTACCTTTCTTGGATGAATTCCTCCATGATATTTTTTTTAAGAGCAGAAAGGGTCATAACACACACTCACTTGTCCAAATAAAATCTATTTAACTGTTGGCCAGAATTCATTACCAGCTATTTGGTAGTTTATGGAGTGCTTTTATAATCTGGTTGTTAACTGGATGTACAAAATAAGATTATATAATACATATATTGTGAGTTCTTTGATGAAAAGAGTACAAAAGTAATACACACCACTATTTTTGTTGTTGTTGTTGTTTACAGCATTTATATCCAAAATCTTCTCCAAGTAGTTCAGGGCAAGGCAGATTAAGCAGCTGAGGTTCTACAGCAATTCCCAAAGGAGGTCAGTGGGAAGCCAGGTGTGACTGTGGTACAAAACCAAAAGGAGCCCTCCCAAAGCCCCAAAGCCCCAGAGTTTCAGGACTAAGGGACAGGCAGCCACCCTTGCCTGTGTCTCAAGTGGCACAACCAAGGGCAAAGTCTCAAAGGCAGCAACCCGAATATACCAACTACCTCATCATTCACACCATAGTGGGACACTGGGGTGTGTTGTGTGGTAAATACTATAAACCTGAGGAGACAACAAGCGGAGAAATGTCTACAGTCCCACTTCCTAGCAGCACTTCTCTCTTGACACTACCACAGTACACAAAGTGCATGTCTTCATAAGGCCAGTGACAACATGAGGGCCATAGTAACTGAGGGCCCAGGGGCATTTGCTCAAGTTGCACTATTGATAATTAGCCTTGGTTCAAGGTTGCATACATCATATATGCCCCCATCCCATCCCAAACTTCATATTCACATCAGCTGCTCATTAACTCCACAAAGTAAGGGATTAAACAGAGAATGACTGGCTTGAAGTCAATCTGTACTATCATCATGGTTGATTTATGATTTGAACCTGAGTTTCCCCACTCCAAATCTGACACTCTAACTATTACATCACATTTACTGTAGGCTACTATCACCTCCATGTATCTTTTTAAGCTAGTGTCTAGGTCAAGGGAAGTGATAATATCATTGTATTCTGCTTTGGTCAGACCCCACCTGATATATTGTGTTCAGTTCTCAGCACTACAATTCAGGAAGGATATTGACAAGCTGGAATGTGTCCAGAGAATGGTAGAAGGCCTGGAAACCATGCCATATGAGCAGAGGCTTAGGAAGTTGGGGACTTTTGGCCTGGAGAAGAGAACGTTAAGAGGGGACATGATAGCCATGTTTAAATATTTGAAGGGACATCATATGGAGGACGGACAAGCCTGTTTTCTGCTGCTCCAGAAATTAAGATGCAAAGCAATGCCTTCAAACTTCAGGAAAAAGATTCCATCTAAACATTAGGAAGAACTTCCTGATAGTAAAAGCAGTTTCAGAGTGGAATGTGTTATCTCAGAGTGTGATGGAGTCTCCTTCCTTGGAGATTTTCAGACAGAGGCTGGATGGCCATCTGTAGGCAATGCTTTGATGGTATATTCCTGCATGGAAGGGGGTTGGACTTCATGCCTCTTGTGGTCTCATCTAATTCTATGATTCTACAATTCTACTCAAAAAGGCTATTTAGGCTGAAATGTATTCAGTTACAATAATTTTATTTGTAGCAACATGTTGAGCCAGCGCAGTATAGTAGTTTAAGCACTGAACCAGAACTCCGGAAGATCACAATTTTATCCTCACTTAGCCTTATCCCACAGGGCAAGTGACACTCTCAGCCTTAGAGGAAGGCAATGGCAAACCTCTCCTTAATAAATCTTGCCAAGAAAACCTTATGACAGGCTTGACATAAGTTTGGAGTTGACTTGAATGCACTTAGCAACAATACTGTTTCAAATAGTTTAAATTGTTTTTTAATTTGTTATTTTTAAAAGTCCAAGGAAACATTACAATGTAAAAAATATACATCAAAAGAATGCTTTAAAATTAGAATGGAGGGCGGCAGAGTGTTATTTCATCCACAAAGACTCTTCAAGTATAAAACAGCAGAACAGTTTGCAAATAACAAAAACAGTGGGAGAAGAATTTATGGTTTAAAAGAAGACTGAATAAATTAAAAGATATTAATCACTGTGCACCTAAAAGTCAATTCAGTTGTGTCATAACTCACCACCTTCCTGGCAAGCAAGACATAGAACACAGGAGAAAATGGAGGAGCAGAAGAGGAATCCTGCTGCTGGCCCTGATGGTTAGGAGGCTCCAAGGCAGTCAGAGATGACCAGGAGTAATGTCCCACTTGAGGAGCCTGGGACATTTGGAAGTAAAAAAAGCACCTAGACTGATCCTGCTCCAGCCTCACTCTCTTACGTTCATCTGCAGGACCACCAATATCATTACAACAGAAGCCCAGATCCAGAGGCACATTACCCATTTCTCAGTACATCGAATATCAAGTCCTACCCACGAAGGGGCAGCCTGATATGGATCAGGACCACAATGGCAAGCCAAGAAGAGAGTAGGACAAAGACATCTCCTTGAAGGTTACTCCTGCCTAAAGGAGACAATAAGATCCCCTTTCAGAAAGTTTCCCACCAATCCTTCGCTAATAATAATAATAATAATTGGCCATATCCAATATTCTATTTTTGGAAATGGTATTGGAACATGGGATGGCCTCCTAGCTCCAGGTATTGATAGATGAAACAGATTAGTTTGGTCCATTTCAATCTGTTTTCAGTCCTGGTGATGTGACGCAGTCATCAACGGTCACCTTGATGGACAATCTTCACAAGGAAACTGGACAGGGAGATTATAGCAGTAGTGTCGGAACATGTCAGAAGACTGAGCTCAATATTGGTGGTCTGTAAAATTTTCTCTGGAAGCCTAATGTTGGTGCTGTAGTCTCAATTTATTGAGTTGCCTTCTCCCTGCTAAGCTCAACCTGTATATCTGTAAATAATCTCCAATACTATGTAACAATGAGAGCCAGTGTGGTGTAATGGCTAGACTGTTGGTCTATCTTGAGAGATCAAAGTTTAAGTGCCTAATGAGCCATGAAGCTCACTGATACATCTTCCACCAGGAAACAGTGCAAAGGAGGAGAACCATGAATGCTATCTTGAGTTCAATGGAGGAAACATAGACTATAAATGGTGTTGTCATTGTTGCTCCCTTCAGTTTCCAATGATTCCTCCTTCCAGAGGAAGCCAAATGTGGACATGTGCTACATGTCCTGAGATTTCTCTTCCTTGAATGAAGCATGTCTAACAATATCATGAACCCTATTGTTGGTTCCAACATGAGTAGACTCACTGAATCAATGAGACTTACCTACTTACTGACTTATTAATTTTTGTGTTATTTGATCTATACACATACATGTACACATTCCCACACACTTATTCTTCTGTTACACCATCTATGGATCATGAGTTGCCTGATGAAAGCACTAAAGAACTAAGGATGTCATTACCTTGTTATCCTGTTTGTGAAAGTCTACAAGTATCTGTTCATTACCAAAGGCAGAACACTTGACCAGATGGGACCTTTGGTCTGATCCAACAAGACAAGTTTTATATTCTAATGTAAAGGCAAAACATCAAGGCCAGACCCAGTGGACGAACATTGCCCCCAGAAACCAAGAACTCCATTCTAGTTTCATGCTGCAAACAGAGCAGTGTCCTTAACAGTATTTTGTTAAGTGTTTTCAGATATTCATGGTCTTTTTTGTTAATTTTAAAATACATTTTATAGAAGGATATAAAACAGCGGAAGTAACTTTGGAGCACCAAAAAGGATAAGTTTAAGCAAGTACCCCAATCAAACCTTTTGCTGTTTTCATAAAAGACACTCAAAGAGGAACAATGCTTTTATTCTTCCTTTTCAAGGAATATATGCCAGGATTTTCAATTCCATTGAGACAGAAAGAAAAGAGACAGAATGATACAGTTTCCCTCTTTCTCTATTTTTTTTTCTTTTTAAATAATGATCAGCAAATTTCAAGGTGAATCAGACTTGAAGACTGCTAAAATGGACTTTGCTATTCTGGCATTGGGAAAAAATGTTACGTAACTGACTTTTCAGCATTGAAATATACTTGCATGCATTTTTGTCTTTTGCTGTGGCAGCAGCCTTAAGCATGTTCAACTGAAACTTAAATTCTGCTAGTAGGATATATTTCCAAGTCAATGGGCCAAAAGTGAATAAATGAAACTTGAATCTTCATATTCACATTTTAAGATTAATGTCAATGGAACACTAGAAATGTATATATTTTGCAAAACTTTGTTGAATGAATCCCCCATGCAGACACTTTTGGTAAACACTTCCTTGGTGTGTGGATTGAATCTACTGTATGTGCATGTAGGCATGTACCATAAAAGCAAACATCAAAAACAACCCTATATCATGTCTTTTCCTGCAAAATAAGACTTGGCACCTTCTCCAAATTTCAGAAGCAATCATAAACCATATCATGGAAACAAATCTAATCAAAACAAGAGGTTAACTCATACTATCACTTCTGCACAAACATACTGTGCAAGCATGTTATATACATTCCCATGACCACTGATTTCAACAGACCATATTTAGGGCCAAGATTCTACACTGGCTTGTGAAGCACAAATATCCACATGCAGAGTTTTATATTACTTGTGGTATGCAACTCTCCTGTTGAATGGCAATGTCGAGCAACTAAGCCTAGGACCACATGTGGAACTGAATGCACAACCAAATGGACAATGCAGTCCCATGCCCACCTATGCACAATGCGTACACATGTGCAATGACAATGCATACATAATTCGGCTTTCACAATGATTAACTGAATGTGGCTTTACCACATTGGACAAAAATGTCCAGCGTCTTCCATAAGAAAACTTATGCACTTGTAAGACACCAAAAGGATTCTAGCCCAGAGCACAAAGCAAAAGCAACAGGGTCAAACACTGCCCCACAGATTCATAGGCAACCTATACAGGATGAGCCATAGCACCACAATCAGCACCTGGCTTAGGATTCTAGCCTAAAGCACAAAGCAAGCCTAGAGCACAAAGAAAAAGCAACAGGGGCTCTTTTCACATGCCATTTCACATGCAAAAGGGCCTACGGAGCGTTGCGCGACTGCAAGGGCTGTTTCACATGAAGTCCTCGCAATTGTGCAACGCTGCCGGGACCAGTAGATGGCAATCGCAGAAAATATAATTTTTGACTTCTTACCAAAAATGATGCACGATCATGTGTCACTCCCAGGCCCTTCACACACTTACTGTGCATAAGGAGGCTCCGGAGATGCACCCCTCATGCTTCCTCCCCCAGCGCAGCCTGGGAAAATACCCAGCTGCACTGTGGAAGGGGTGGAGCCCTACGCTTCCTTCCAGCCAGCAGGGAGCTACTGCAGAGAAGAAGCAGAGGGGACACAAGTACCTCTCGCAAGAGGCTGCTTGCATGATCCTCACACACCCACGTCTGGACCAGGTAAGGTGTGGAAAGGGCCAGGGTCAGGCACTGCTCCACAGATTCATAGGCAAGCTATATAGGATGAGCCATAGCACCACAGCTATATAGGATGAGCCACAGCACCACAATCAGCACCTGGCTTAATGTGAGGTGGAATAGCTGGATTGGCCACTGCTGTGGCTAGCAGCTCCTTAAACATAGGAGGATTATAAAATTTTCCACTTTCATGAGGATCTTGCACCCTTAACTCTTACAAATGGAGGACCAACTGTATATGATAATTGGAGTCTATTATCAAGTTAATATCCATGACATGCCACTAAATCCTATACAGCAAAAAGTGGTGGTAGATACACAGCTCAGTCTGATTAGAACTTCACAATATATTATGTAGTTGCATCATTGTCCTCTAATATTTATATAACTTCAAGCAAGATGTATAATGTTTCCGTTACCTGCCCACCATAGTAAAACTCTTCTGAGTCATTGTCTCCTTCTGAATCTTCTTCTACTGCACTGCTGTGCCTTGATTCCTGATTAAAAAGAGAGAAGCAGAAAAAAGATAGAAAGAATAAAATAGAGGAATTGATACATAGTTTGCCTTTTCCCTTTCCAGACAGGACTTTACACACTGAGAGCTGGCTAATACTGAAAAGTGAAGTGCTCAATTCAAATAGCACCTCAGCCATGAGCTCTCTCTCAGCCTCAGTAACTCTGCTTCCACCATCTCAAATATGGCCAGGTCTCCTCTCATGGTTGGAGCACAGGTATACTTCTTACAAGCATGTATACACCTGATTCAACAAGCCCTTAAGAACATTCTGCTAAACAAATTAGTCAATCAGATTAACAATAAGTACTTGGCTTGTACTGCCAGTAGATTTCAGGCCTTGTGTTGGTCCTTTGCATCCCTCTCATCATCTCTGAAATGGTAAGTTGATAAAATACAGGAGTTGGCAAAGTGTAGCTTTGGGGCTACTTGAGATCCCCCGTCCCCAGCTGTTTTTACAGGTTTCAACACAGAGATCTCAGACCTCCTCTTTTCTGGCAAAAAAAGGATTAACTGCCTCCTTTTGAAACCTCTAGGAACAGCAATTAATCTTTTAAATAGGTTTCTGGTCCCTCTTGCACTAACTGACATTTGAAAAATACCAGTCTTTCAAAAAACAAAATCTGATTTCCAACCAGTTCTGTGGGTTTCCTGCTTGAGTTTTTTGTTTGTTTGTTTTTTTGCATTTTTGGCTGTTTATGTGGCCCCTGAAGGGCCCCAAAATCTATTCACATTTGAGCTGCAGTTGCCTGTCCCAGCAGTTACACTAGAAAAATTTATATATTTTAAATAGACTTGACTTCCTCTAGCCCTGTCCAGGCTGTTCAGACCTATTTGGTCATTTGTTAAGTGTGTATGCTCCACACTCAAAAAGAGGAGGACTTTAGTTCCATCACATTCCACTGTCATGTTCCTTACATGAAAGCAATGTGTCTGAAGAGCAGAGCCTGTTGCATCTGCAGAAGTTCTCCATGCAAAACAAAGCTCTGATTTTTTCCATGCTCTGGTTCGTATGGAGGATATCAACAGATATGACACGCTCCCCCTTTCGGAAACATTTCTTTCACATAAGGAATGGGATGATGGAGGAGGTCGGAGCTAAACTCCTCCTCTCTGTGCATGTGGAGTATACATACTTACTGAACATATGAACAAGGCTTCACTGTTCATTTCCTGAGTGTTCCTTCCAGCCAACAAAGCCAAGCAAACAAAAGGAAGAGGGGTAGGTTGATGGCTAAGCTCTGTTATTCCTCAGTGTATTTCAGACTCCCCGTAGTAACTATGTGGGCTTAAGCAGAAGCCTGTACACTGTAGGTGTTTTATATTTCTATACCCTATTCTAGCACAGGCCTGCACATTTGACAATTCCCTAGGACAAAAATAGCACAAAGACTGTGTGGGCAGGAGGCACAAGCAAGATAATAAGCCCCTGCTGGAATCCATGTTGAGCTGGCTGGATCAGAACTTATACATGCCTGCTTTAGGAATGGTATTAGAGCAAGCAGGGAGAATATTTTTTCCTCCAGGTGTTTTGGACTATAGCACCCATCAGTTCCATCTGGCAAGGCCAACTGCAACAAATGGTGAATACTGTAATCCAAAACATTAAAAGGGATAATGTTTCTCCATCACTGTATTAGAAAATCTATTTGGACAATGCAACACACATATACTGTAGATAAAGACTGTCAATCAAATGGTAAAGCTCTTAGAATCTACACTGCTGATGGAGAGATATAAAGCAGATATAGGCAAGTCTGGAGGTCCAGGGACCAATTTCTAGCTCCCAGGGCCCCCTGAACTCAATAGCAGTCTCCAGAAACAATGTCAGAAGGCCACTTCCTATTTTGTACTAAGGCAACTCAAGGTACAAAGAGGTTCTAGGAAAATGTACATATTTTAAAAATCCACACAAACATCATGAATACATACAAAAAAGGTGTATATCAGGGGGAAAAAATCACAGATTGAAAAACAGCCACACACATTTTCCCCAAAGTTCATTAAAAAGAAAAAAATAATCAACATGGAACAGATTTGGAGATGAAAAAAGGAAGGAGCCCATGGAAATGGATTTGTCATTTCTGTGAGCATTGAGTAAAGACAATTAAATGCTCATAACTTGTGTATACAGATGATGATGATGCATGTGGGTTTCCATATTAATGGGAACCCATGGCAGTTGGTGGCTTCCATGTCAGTAGCGCAGGGAATTCTCTCAAAGTTTTAATCAAAACTTTAAAGGAGATATCCAAGGTGCCAAACTTATTTGAGGGATATGGTTCACATTAAAACTCAGAGTGGAATTAACATCCCACTGACATGAAGCTACCAGGGGCTGGGTCTCCAAGATTCCAGATGGTGTTGAAGCCTACATAAACACACTTTTCTTATGCAGAGATCCACATGCAATTATGAGAAATGCAATGTTGTAGGCAATGAGATGTCAGATCTGAATACAGTGACACATTCCTTGAGTTGGATTACTGTAACACATGCTACACCTTTGGAAGCTGTTCAGAAACTTTGGCAGGTCCAAAATGTTATGGCTAGGCTGTTTACTTGGGCTGGTAAGAAGGAACATAACCTCCTCCCCCTTGAAACATCTTCACTCGCTACCACTCTGTTTCCAGACAGAATTCAAAGTGTTTTTTTAAAGCCCTTGACAACTTGGGTACAGTTTATCTGAAAGACTCTTCTTCCCCATACGAGTCTGCTCTGAGTTTAAAAATCTTCATGGAAGAGCTTTCACTTGGTGTCACAACTTTCACAGGCATGTTTGGTGAGGACACAGGAGAAAGTTTTCTTAATGGCTGCTTCCAGGCTATGAAACTCTGACATGAGAGACCAGGCTGGCTCCCTATCTACTGTCCTTCCACCAACAGGTAAGACCTTTTCATCTGAACAAGCATTTGGTGACTACTGGCTATTGTCGGAAGGTTCTTAATGGGGTACATGGACCACATTTTTAAAACTGTTCTTGTCATGGCTTTAAATGATTTTGTGTTGTTTCAAAGCACTGATATTTGAATCTGGTATTTTATTTGTGTTTTAACTCTTTAACTTAAATGTTGTAGATACCTTGGGTCCCATTCAGAAGAAAGATGGGATAAAAATAAAATAAGGAAAGGGATCACAGATAGAAATAACTTGGGGAGAAAAGGAAACACTGAAGACAATTGTAAGACCATTTTTTCTTAGTAGCATGTGTGCAGAGGACAGTGAGGAAGATGGCTAGGGGCCTAGAAACCAAGCTATGTGAGAAAAGATTGATGGACTAAAATATGTTTAGCCTGGAGGAGAGAAGATTAACAGGTACTATTATCGCCATCTTCGGCTAATTGAAAGGTTGTCACACAGAAGCTGGGGGAAATGTATTTTTACTGCTTTTCCAGAATGCAGGACACAAACCAATGGATTTAAATTAAAAGATTCCTCTCGGTGCCTTGGCACAGGGATTAGGTCATTATTAGTCATGAATGTATGATCTAGGAATTCTCTCAGCAAACAAATAGATATCACAGCTCATACCAAAAGACTGTGTACATGGTATATGTCAGGTGAACCAGGAAGACTACATGGGAAGGCTGAAGCTATTTAAACCAGTGATGGGCACCACGTAACCTGCAACCACATGTAGCTCCAAGGCACGTCAAAGTAACATTGTAAAAAATGGGTGGCAAATCATGCTGCCAAATTTCAGCCAAAAAACTGGAAACTCTATTTAATTGTGCTTGCTTTAAATGAAGTTTTCCAGTTTCCTACCAAATTTAACATTGGAATAGATGCAGGACAGTGGCCTGCTCTGGTCCCCAGGGAATGAAATTGACCCCCTGGAATTTTCCAGTCCTGCGCTACATGATCGTGGTTGTGGCTGCTCGAAAAGTGTGTAGACATGGCAACTGGGTTCCTGTGCACTATCAAGTATCAGAAAAGCTATCAAGACAATGAAACATGATCATCCACTTCAGCAAAGAGCAGTATCCACAACATACTGAAGATCAGAAAATCTAAGCAGTAAACAAAAAGCCTAACACAGTTCTTTGGGTTTATTTTTCACATGCAGTGCTTCTGTCATCTAGATTGAATACAGATGTGGTGAAATAATTAAGCATGTATCCAAAAATTTAGTACTCAGTTCACATTAGCTTTTTTCATGTGGTTGTGAAGCATGTACAGTATTTTGGTTACCATTTGAAACAAGCTCAAGTTAATATTCTACCCGCTGCCCCCACCCAAAAAAAAAAAAAAACTCCAGCAAAATCATTTGGTAAATGAAATCAAATTAGGCATCAAATTTCATTTCTCTGTAGGAGGACTTGAATGGAACTTAAATTCTAAGAAACTGAAAATCTGTTTTCCATTGCTGCATTTGATGTAACCTGTACTAGAGGAACTGTTTGCTTAATAATGTGCTTCATTCACTCTTTTATTTGAGAGGAATCACAGTATTTTAACAATCAACAGGTGGGACAACTCAGGGGACTTCTATTTAAATAAAGTTTCATAAACACTGAGCTGTATAGAGCATGCAGGGGAGATAACTAGCAGTGTCCTATATTTGATGTTTAGATAATGACTGCACTATTGTATATACAGTAGGCCCTTCACTTTCACAGAGGATAGAGAAACAGAACCCCCACGAAAGTGAAAAAAATGCAAATAACTGCAGGCACCCCACTTGCGCCATTAGGGCACAGGAGAGAGCCAAGTGGGGCAAGGGCGTCCCTGCCTGCCTTTCTCCTTGCTCCCATCCATGGGATCCTGATCGCGTTGGTGGGGAGGGTCTCAGGAGAAAGCCAAGCAGGGAAAGAACTTCCCTACTTGCCTTTCTCCTTGCTCCCACCCATGTGATCACGCAAGGGGGGCAGGAGAGAGCCAAGCAAGCAAAGAACTTCCCCGTATGTCTTTCTCCCCGCCCCCACCCACAGGATCCCAATAGTGCGGGGTGGGGAGGGTTGCAGGAGAGAGCCAAGCAGGGAAAGAAAGAAAGAAAGAAAGAAAGAAAGAAAGAAAGAAAGAAAGAAAGAAAGAAAGAAAGAAAGAAAGAGCTCTTTCACCGCTGGCTCTCTCCTGAGCATCCCCACCTGCACCTTCTGACACCTGCTCAGGGTGTACCCATGCGGCCGCCAGCAGCAGGAGGGCGGGGAATGGGGAATCGCCTACTCTACACCTTCTGCCACCTGCCCAGGGCACACCCGCAGGAACAGCAACGGCAGAAGGAGCACAGGAAAGGGGCAATCACTCTCTCTGCCACCTCCTGCCCCCACTCAGGGCAGGAAACGGGAGAGGCAGAAAGGGGGCAAATAGGCACCTTGCAAATAATCAAATTCGCTAAAGTGAAACCTGCAAATGCGGAGGGAGAACTGTATTAGAATCTTATTGCCTATATTTCCTTCTTTGATCAAACCATACATGCTTCATTCCTGTTTTGTACACAGGTCTGTAATGGAATGGAAATCAGGAAGGTAACGGTGAAGGATGAGTAAGGGGAGGAAATCTGCTCAAAATCACATTCTGTTTCCCAGTAATCTCCATGGTTTATGAGTATAAATCAATTTTTTATTTACAGTTCTCTTCAAAGGTCATGCCTTCCAGATCATGAGTACAAACAAGAAAATTTTACTGTCAGGCACTATTAAAGAATGGGGCTTCTATATATACATATAAAAATTACCAGTTTCCAGGGAAGGAGTGTAGACTTATTTTATTTTCTCCCTACAAATGACCTTAACAAAACAAGAATCATGTTGTAACATTCCCAGTTTGTCTAAAACTAGGGAACTGTTCCAAATACAGTATCACCACAGATGAACAAATCATAAAATGGAAAACCCTGCTGTGAGCATAACTGAGCGCAACTGAGTGCAACTCTTGCTCAATTCTCACCAAAATAAGATTTATTCAGAAAACTTTTCAGCTATGACTCTATTGCTAGGGTTGTTGGGTTTTTTTTTTGGGGGGGGGGTGTTTAAAAAAAATCCTTTCCCAAGCTTTTCTAAGGCCCTTTTCGCATGGCATTCACCATGTGAAAGGGCCTCTGGAGTGTCGCACAACTGCAAGGAGCTGTCTGCATGATATCCTTGCAATTGCGCTACGCTGCCAGGGCCAGCAGGTACCAATTGTGCACTACTTCATTTTTGGCTTCTAGCTGAAAATGGTGCACAATTGCGCATCGCTCCAGCGTCCCATATGCACTTACTGTGCATGCAGAGCCTCTGGAGCCGCGGCGCTCACGCTTCCTGCCCCAGCGCAGCCTGGGAAAATCCCAGACTGCACTGCGGAAGGAAGAGGAGGAGCCCTCACGCTGCCTGCTCGCTAGCAGACAGCGGCATCAGGGGCAAAGCAGGGGGGACATGAGAGCCTCTCACAAGAGGCCGCTTGCACAGTCCCCACACCCCAGCACCATGAAAAGGTAAGGTGCGAAAAGGGCCTACTGGACGCAATGGTTGGCTTTGTCATAAAAAGACAAATCTGAAACTTCTCAGAACGCAGAGTGCTATCTTACAGCAAGTCAGCACATTGGTTGATCTAGCTCAGTGCTATCTAAACTGACCAGCAACAGTTGTGCAGGGTTTCAGCTAGGAGACTTCTTCACTTCGTCCTGGAGGCAACAGGGAGTATAGTGGGTTTTTACAACCGAAATATATGCTCTCTTGTACTTTCTCTACCTCTGAAAATGATACTGACCATGATTCTGGTCTGCAGGTCTAGAGATCCATGTGAAAGATAAAAAAAACAGATTTATGTGTCACCTTGAAGGCTAAAACATTTATTCTGGTATGTTTCTTCAGAAGCAAGATCACCTAATCATTAAAAAGCAAAATGTATAGAATCATAGAGAATCACAGAGTCAGAAGAGACCACAGGGGCCATCCAGTCCAATCCCCTGTTATGCAAGAACACACATCAAAGCACTTCCAACAGATGGACATCCAGACTCTGCTTAGAAACCTCCAAAGAAGGAGACTCCACCACACTCCAAGGCAGCATATTCCACTGCTAAACAGCTCTGACTGTCAGGAAGTTCTTCCTGAGGTTTAAGTGGAATCTCTTTTCCTGTAGTTTAAATCTATTGCTCCTTGTCCTAGTCTCAGGAGTAGTGGAAAACAAGCCTGTTCCCTCTTTGATGTGAAATATTTTCAAATATTTAAACATGGCTATCATGTCCCTTCTTAACCTTCTCTTCTGCAGACTAAACATACCCAGCTCCCATAGGGCATGGCTTCCAGACCCTTCACCATTTTCACCACACTCCTCTGGACACACATCCATCTTCTCCGTGCAACAACCATATCATTTCCTTGTTTTTCCTTTTGCTGCAGACATATCTTAAATAGCCCTTTTTATCATTTCTAATCTCTCTGGCAAGCGTGAGTTCATTCTGTGCTTTAGCTTTTCTGAGTTTTCCCCTATACATCCTGGCTATTTGTTTGAATTCCTCTTTGGTGATTCCCCCAGTTCTTCCATTTCTTGTACATGTTTCTTTTAACATTTAGCTCAGCTGAGAGTTCTTTAGTCAACCATTCTGATTTCTTTAGAGACCTCCCATTTTTCCTCCTTAATGGAACAGTTTTAAATTGTGCCTTCAGTATCTTCCTTTTAAGAAACTCCCATCCATCATGAATTCCCTTCTCTTTCAGTATTTTTGAGCAAGGAATTTCAACCAGTAATCTCCTAAGTTTATAGAAATCAGCTTTCTTAAAGTCTAGAATGCATGTCTGGCTACACTTGGCTTCCCCTTCCCACTGAATAACAAATTCCAATAGAGCACAGTCACTCCCACCTAAGGATCCCATTAACAAGGTCATCCTCGTGACATAATGTCTGTGACATATGTGACTCAGTGTCTGAGATCCAACTATTATGCTGGATGAAGATACTCCTCTAACCACATATCTTTACCAGAAGTACATAATTCAATGCCTTCTTCTCTGCTGAGTGCATAAATAGCTGGAGACCTCCAGGGCAGAATTCCACCATTATGACTATGGATTGGCTATGAAAGTCTGCCATCTGGCTGGGAAAGGAGAAAATATGTTCTTGCAGAGGGGGCAGACAACTTCCTGGGTGTGCCCTTGCAGCCAATGAGATGATAAGGGATGGATAGAACTGAACCTGTTAAATGTCCAGTTGCACTTTGATACCCATTACAAAGGCACTGCACAAGGCAGCACAGAATACCTCCTTCTGCAATATTT
The DNA here is from genome assembly GCA_948474755.1 of Ctenosaura bakeri. Lineage (NCBI taxonomy): Eukaryota > Metazoa > Chordata > Lepidosauria > Squamata > Iguanidae > Ctenosaura > Ctenosaura bakeri. The sequence continues at coordinate 127,529 of CAOLHI010000084.1, read as the reverse complement.
TTAAATGTATTCTTGCTGGCTTAACTAGAGTTTAGATCAGTATCAGCCACCCGCAGGATTATAGCAAAAAAATGTTTGCTTAATAAGTGGTTACTCATCATATGGCTGCTTATTAGAGATCTAAATCTTTACTTATTTTATTCTCATATGAGAGAATGAAAATTTCAGATCCTTTATTATTTTTTCACACCTTGCAACAATTTTGCTTGCAAAACAAACTTTGACTTCTTCACCCAAAAAATGCTTTCACGCAGAATTGTTTTTCATGAAATGCAATATTTTTTGTGCAAAATTCATTGCAATTGGAAAAAAAAGGAGCTAATCCTTTATTCTCACTAAGGAATTAACAATCTTGCAACATTGACCATTCTTGGCAGGGTATTTTGATATGCTGAGACACCTATTCTCATCAAAGACAAGAAAATTAAGAATATTCTTTTTTACTGTCAGAAGATACACTGACAGACAACAAGATAGTTAGTTCTCAAGGGACAAATCAATATGGTATAATATGAGTAGTGACTATTCATAACAGTTATATGCTCCTTCCATGCTCCGAGAATGTATATTTCTGAATGCTAACAGCTAGTGAAAAGAAAAAGTGGGCAAGAGCTGTCATATCCTGCTTATGGCCCTCTGATAGGCTACTAGTTGGTGGTGAAGAAAGGTGAAAGGATGACCATTAAGGTCAAAGAATGATAGAGCCAAGGTAAAGACAATGTATTTTCAGTCAGGGAAAATTTGAGAAGCCATAGTGGCATTAAACTCTTAAGAATCAGAAGGAAAGGTAGATTAAGCATCTCCAGAATACCCAACACTAATATTGACTAAATGTTGCTTTCTGGCTAATAACGATAATAATCTGAATTGTATGGGAAAGGTTCAACAGAACTAGTTTCACTGATTGCTTGCTTGATAAATTTTACATTATGTTTTAATGATTGCTATTTAATGATTGGCTAAAATGTTTCCAATGTACTCCAGTGATATGCTATTTCTTGTCATATATTTTTGCTGGGTAATTTTTTTTGAAAACTTCAGAGGTGAGCAAAATGGGGCTCACAGGCCTTGTGCAGGACCCCAAGGATGTTCACGGCCCTGTAGGGGTCAAAAAGTCATCCCTAAAAGTTCCCAAATACCCTCTAGGGGACATTTTTACAATTTTGAGCCCTCCTGGATTTTTAGGCCCAGAAAAGGTCTTTTTTAAAACCATAAGTAAACCAGAAATGACTTCCAATAACTTTCTGTTTTGAAAAGAAAAAAAAAGGCATTTCCTGTGTCTAAAATGGCCCAAGGGAGATAAAATGTGGCAAAAATGTCCCCCAGAGCTCCTAGAGAACATAAGGATTTTATTTTATTTTATATTTTATTTTATTTTATTTTATAAGGGTCTTATTTGCAATGAGAGGTGTTGGGGCATTCTAAAGCAGGCCCTCAGCCTCCCACAATTGTTCACCCCTGATATAAACGATAAGGTACATATTTACTTCAGTGCCTGATTTCTCATCAGAATGCTGAACATGTGGACCAGCACATTGTTAAACAAACTGCTACATTTATTTTACTAATGCCTTCATTCTTCAACCCAAACAAGAAAGGGGACAAAAGTCCACAACACTGACCACAGTAGACAAGACTTTAGATTGAACCAACAGAACTCTTAAAACTATATGTATTTATGTACTCATTTATTTTTGAACACGTATCTTTTGAAACATATATTTGGGGAAAAAATCCAGACCAGTCCAAGAGATTTTCACTCATATAAGATAGTCCACATACAAATTCCATGGGCATCAGATTGCTGTATTTACTTCAGTAGCACAGGCAACTATATGGCTTTCAACAGATGAGCACCAACCCATTAGATGAAGGCCAATGTCTGAGTACTTTATTTGACCATGTTAGCTTGGGGAAAGTATACTCTTCAGCTTTCCATCTTGTTAATGTTCTCTCTCTGCTCTGCTAGCTGAAACATCCCACCAATAAAACAGTACTATACCTCTCCATTTTCCCTTTGTAACTTTGATTTTATGGATAAACAACAGTTGACATCACTGGGTTTTTGTAATTCTGAAAAAAAGAAAAGGAAAAAGAAGACAAAGTTAACAGGCAAAGAGTGCAAATTTATCTCCAGTCTGTGAGACTGCTCTTTGGGAGAGAGGGAGAGAGAGAGATTACAAAAAAGAACTTGCAGTTATTTGCCATCAAGTCAGCTTTGACTTATGCTGACTCTACGGATGTAAGACCTCCATCAGCCCTGGTCATCAACAGCTTTGCTCTGGTCTTGCAATTCAAACCCATAGCTTTCTTCATTGAGTCAATCCACTTGTAATGTGGTCTTCATCTTTTTCTACTGTCTTCCACTTTTCTGAGTGAATCTTGTCATACACCCAAAATACAATAGCCTCAGTGTAGTCACTATGACTTCTAGTGGGAGTTCAGGCTTAATTTGTTCATTCCTATCACTGGAGACTCATTTGTCTTTTTGTCTTTGTGTCAGACTACAGTATCCCTAGAACTCTCCTCCAGAACATTTCCAATGAATTGATATTCTTTGCATCAGCATTTTTCACAATCATGCATAGAACTTAGAAACACAATGGCATAGATGATTCTGACTTTGGTATTTAATGATCCCTCTTTACACTTGAGAGTCTTGAGAGTGCTTAGTCCGGAAACTTCAATTAATTCAGAATATGGCAGCCAGGTTGGTCACCGGAAGATCTAAAACTGACCATATAACACCTATTCTGAAGTCTTTACACTGGCTGCCTATTAGTTTCCGGGCACAGTATAAGGTGTTGGTTTTTACCTTTAAAGCCCTTCATGGCTTGGGGCCAGCCTACCTGCGGGATCGCCTTCTCCCATATAATCCGCCCCGCACACTAAGGTCCTCTGGGAGGAATTTACTGCAGCCAATCAGAACTAGGTTGGCTGCGGTTACCCAGAGGACCTTTTCTTCTGTCGCTCCCAAGTTATGGAATGGCCTGCCGGAGGAGACCCGGCACATTACCAGTCTTGACTACTTTAAAAAAGCAGTCAAGACAGTTCTCTTCCGACAGGCCTTCCCAGATTAGTGTTCCACCACCTCTCATCATTGTCTTTTGTGTTAATCGTGTTTTTAATTTGTTTTAATTAACTAATATGTTTTAGGGGGATAGAAGGGTTGAAGGGTGGGGAGGATAGGGTGCATTTTAATGTTTTAATGTTTTTATATATTTTTGTAATGCCGCCTCGATCCATTGGGAGAGGCGGGATAGAAATAAATATTATTATTATTATTATTATTATTATTATTATTATTATTATTATTCTTTTTTCTTCTTCTAGAACCATAACTACATCATAGAATAGTATTCTCTCTCCATCTAGGTCAGTGCTGGCAAGAGGGTCTTTGGCAGAGGTTGCTGGTGTCTCTGGTACAGGTCCTTCACATCATCCTATGCCTGATTCTTTTAGTGAAAGATGCCAGGAATGAAACCTGGGAACTTTTGGTAAACTCAGTGTGTACTTTGCTAATGAGCTATGCCCCCCTTTTCCAGATCAAAGTTTAGAAAGCAAGAGAGAGAGGATTATGTACAGTACAAGGATTATGTACAGTTCTGGAACACATGACAAGTCTATTCTGAGACCATGCTTAGAAATAAGTTGTTACAAATACATAGTAGCTAGTAATTGTTATGGTATAAACTAGCTAATCTCATGACTGTAACTCTCAATTTCACTTCATTTGTCAAGTAATTATATCTTTTTCAGTTACTTTCAGAGGATGTGCCCTCCCTAAACTGATGTGGAGGAAGAATATTGAATAGTTCTGGTACTGAATATTGAATGGTTCTCTGACGCAGTTGTGCTTGTGGTCCATTGTGTATTGAAGCAGCAACAAGGCAGATGGGAAGGCAGCATGTTTTGTATCACAAGCCAGTGTCTTCTAGTATTCAAATGTATTTCCCCAAAACAATTGAAAAAGTAACTGTTTTAGGGTGTGGCTTGGGTTGTTGCTGCTGCTGTTGTTTTTGAGAAACAAGATGATTATTTTTTAAAATGGTAGCTATAAGGGTAGACAAATACTCTGGGCTTTGGAACTATTACAGTAATCAATTACTTCTTTCAGAGTAGCTTTGCAAGATCTGGACTAAGAACCGGACATAATCCTGAAAAGATGCTACTTAAATCTTCTCATTCCTGGTGAAACTATTTGAAACACCTTTTTGTACAGCTTGCTGTCATCTACTGAGAGTCTTTGCACTGTGGCTGCCAGAAACATCTGGCAGGAAACATCTAGGGTTCTAGTGATGATCTTTGTGACAAGGCACTCAAAATGTTGTGAATAGTCTACCCTAGACAAGATGTTTTCAGAAGCATTCCCCTTGTCCTAAATGTAAGGTATCAGCTCTAAGCAAACGTCTCAAATTGTTATAAATCTCACTTTTCATTTCTCTCACCGGCAAGTGTTAATGGTACTATTTTGAAATTAACGTATAAGGAAGGCTGAAACTACATCTGAGTTGTTGATTTTAATTGTAGTTCATGTAAAACTGAGTAGTCTGCATTTTATTTACAAAGAAAATTAATAAGTAAAAACAGACATACTATGGGTAAAGAACATGGTCCCGATTTACAGCACTTGTCCAAGACTTTGGGTATCCCAGCAGTGCGATACTATTCAGAAGTAAATCCTACAGCGTTCAGTCGGACATTTTCTAAGCCATAGGACTGCATTTTAACTGCACTTTTAAAATTTCACTGTATGACTTCAAGTCCCAAATTATTAAATTCAAATTCTAAATACTAAGCTGGAAATTTTTTATATGTTAAATAATAATTAGCTAATCCAAAACAGCCACCCCAGGCTTTGTATGTCTAGTCTCAAAAGTATATTTTCCAACCTTCCCTCTTCCAAATAACTGCCATGTTGGTATCTATTGGTGAGTCAACCAGACCATGGCCACCACTCAAGATCCTCTGTCAACTCATACTCCCATATGTTTGTTGTTGTTGCATGCCTTCAAGTCATTTCTAACTTATGGCAACCCTAAGGCAAACCTATCACTGAGTTTTCTTGGCAGAATTTGTTCAGAGGCAGCTTGCCCTTGTCTTCCTCTGAGGCTGAGACACTATGACTTATCCAAGATCATCCAGTGAGTCACCATGCTGGAATGGGCATTCAACACCTGGGCCCTTTCCGCACCAGGGTAATAAAACGGTGCAGAGCGACCTCCGATGGAGGTCATCTGCACCGTGGAGTGGATTGGGGCAGACTACTTTAGCGTAGTTCCACACCTCAATCCGCTCCAAAGCAACCGGAAGTGGTGGCGTTCCGTGTTTTTTAAAAAACTTCTTTTCAGAGGTTTTTAAAAAGCACAGAGCGTGCAGCCCCATGCAGCTCCGTCGCCACGCTCCGGTGCAGATTTGCAGGCGCGCACTAGTGCATGCCTACAGATCTGCTGGGGGTGGGCTTCCAGCTGGCAAGCTTCTCTGGTTGGTGGAGAGCCTTCGCCAGCCAGAAGCCGCCATTTTGGACACCGGAGCCGCCATTTTGGACGCCGCAGGAGTGCAGAGCAGCGAACTCGCGCTGCTCTGCATGGCGACGGACTTACCCGGCTGCCGGTAAGCTCAGTTTCAGTGCGTTTCCCCGTTTCTCCCTCCACATGTGGAAAGGGCCCTGGTCTCCCAGTGTCCTAGTCCAACATTCAAACTACTATGCCACACTGACTCCCTTAACTCCAATGTGTACTGAACTAATTTTATTGTTGCTTTGTGTCCAAAGAAAATCTTCATTTATAGACTATGCTCATCACTCGAGAATAATTATGTTCTAAAAGATGAACAAGAAACCTGAATCACATCAAGCCTAGATCCTGGCAGCCCTGCATGGGCCAGAGGGCATCAAGGAACAGATCCCATGCCAGTTTAAGATAGGAGTCTGAGTTATTTTGTGCTGGTTCACATGTCATGAAGTCAGGAAACTGGAAGCTACAGCTGATGCCTTGACAGACATTTCCCATACGTTTATGTACATATACCTTTATGTGCAAAAAATGCCCCAATATATGTATAATTTTTGTGGTAATTGACTATTTTTTTGATAAATTGTCAAAAATACTCTTTGTCATTGAAGATAAGAACATTTTAAAAAATTTACATTCTTGCTTACAGTCCAATCTTGCACCTGCATTTTGCCTCGATCTTTCAGAGCCAAACCCTAATGGAAACAATGGAGTGCTGGGAGCAGTAAAGATGGTTACCCTTTCATAGGGGACCTTCCAGTGTGCTATAAAATGGGGCTTGTCTTTGAAAGATGTTTGGAAGTTTTAACTGGTCAATATGCTATAGCCGGACTGTTGATCAGAGCCAGTTACAGGGAGAATGTTGACTTCCTGCTTACTGTAACTTGCTTAGTTATGGGTGTGTTCCTGGACACAATTCAAAGTGCTGGTTACGACCCAAGACCAAGCTATTTGAAAGATTACATTGTCCCATATGAATCCACTTTTAGAATTCTGGGAGATACCACCAAAAGCATATTTAGTAGAGTCATGTGATAGGGTCTTTTCAGGCTTTGGTACACCCAAGGGAGAAACTAGTTTGGCTCCCTCTCTACTGTTCCTCTGCCAGAGGTACACCTTCAGCATTTAAACTGGTTAGTCGTGGAAAGGGACTGTAATGCTCTTTATTTCTTCCCATCGTTGTGTTTTCTCTTAATGGCATAAATGTTATTTTTTAAATTTATATATTATTATTGTTACTTGCCTTGAGCACCATTTTTGGTGGGAATGTAAGACAAGGTTTAACAAATAAAATTAATTTAAGCCCAGAATTCTCCCCCAGTGTGAATTTTTATCCAAGATGGAAAAGTACTGGAGGTTCTTAATGCTTAACTGTTCTTTGAGGTGACCGTTACCAGCCCCTAAAGCCCATACCCATATACATTCCTAGCATGTATATCCAGTTCTCTCTTAAGCCTATGCTTGGAATAGTGCATATTTTCTATCCTTGTGTGCTCTTCTCCAGTGCTATTCAACATGATTATCCACAGACTAGTGCTGCTTCATGAAACATTGGCTTCTGGTCCACAACAAATATAAAAGAAAGATAGATAGAAAGAAAGAGGGGGGGGAGTGGGTGGGCAAGTGGCCAAGCTGTGGGTACAAAGATGGGGGAGCAGTTGCCACTCCACAGCACTGTATATCTTAATAAGCACTTCTCTGCTTTACACAGAGCTACCCATCTCAGAGCTTGGAAAGTTAAAGAAGAATGAATATGACATCATGCTGAAATTATCTCTGAGAAGTGGAGGGATGATGCTCTGACTCCCAGAGCATCATTCTACTATTGCTCAGTAATGGATAGCTTCAGCATGTTATATTATATTCATTGTTCTAAACCTGGGGTAGAAACTGAGTTACCCACATCCAGCAGGATGCCTACACATGCCTTAGTGTAACCCCCAGCATCCTATGGATCATTTCCAATCCCACAAACTCTTTTTTTTAAAAGGGTCTCCTAAAATGATCAGTTATGTCCCAAAAGTCTCTGTGAGGTATTTAAAGGTATTTAAGTCTAGAACAGTCAATGCAAAGACATGGATGAGTTAGTCTAACATCTGCTTCATCAGAGACACAAGCTGTTGATTTGTTTGCTGTTTTGATAAGGCTTAAGGAGGATTAAACAGATCTTTATTGGTTTAGGCTGGGAAGCTCAAACTCAGTATAAGACTAAAGTTCTGTCTGCCTTATTAGATGATTAATATGAAACAATATAGGTATCTCAGTATTACCTGTAGAAATTCGATGGAAAATCACTGGAATTGGCTCTGTTGTAACTAATACATCTTCATCATTATCTGAACTGGACACATAGGTATTATCTATAATGAGGAAAAGAACAATATTCAATATACATATGAAGGCTGAAGGCAAAGTCCACAAGAATGCCAAAATCACACTACACACACACGCACACACAAACACACACACACACACACACACATGGGGAGAGGGAGGAGGAGGAGGAAAAAATAATTAATTTCTCTATTTTAGGATAAAAGAATTTATAATTGTTCATCTCTCCTGAGTGGGTGGAAGCTATTCATGATTAACCTTGAACTAAAATCTAGAATGAACATTTAAATTTTCCGAGAATGATAAAATCAGACTTGATAACTTATTCAAAATTAAAACAAAAAAACAAAAACCAGAACTGGAGTTCAATGAGTATACTTTTTTTTTAAAACTGGACTGTTGTTGCTGTTCATTTTCACATCTGTATATTATTCAGATCTGTTCTGATATTTGAGATAAAAGCCACAATTCAAAGAACCACATAACTAACTCCATGACCTAACGGAGCCATGAATTTGTGTTTCTCAGCAAGTAACACACACACACATTCCACAGCAAACTGCTTTTGAAACTACAGAACCTTTCTAAAGTTGCTTGGGACTATGCCTTTGCAAGTATCTATTATTCAAAGTGGGAGTTCTGAAAGTAAAATACTATCTCATGGCTTTTGTTAAGCTTCTGAATCTCAGTCAGACACTGTCATAGAAAAGTATGGGCATGATCTAGTGAGGTCACACCAGAGGTGGTATCCCCTCACCTGTTCCAAAAGCCTGAGAACTTCATCACCACCACTGTGATTATCTGCAGGCACAGAATGCTGAACTGAAGAGGCAGGACGGGAGGAAAGTGAAGTCACATCAAAGATGGAACTCCCTTACTTTCTTCAGAGGGCTGGGAACTCCTCCAGCACCTCAGAGGTTATTGAGCAGGAGAGGAGGAAAGTCCCATTGCCCTATGTGTGTGTGTGGTTTCACCTGTTGACTTATGGTGACCCATGACTTTCATAGGGTTCTCTTAGGCAATGAATACTCAGGGGCAGCTTTGCCATTGCCTTCCTCTGAAAGCATCTAGTATTGGCAGTCTCTCATCCCAAGTATTAACCAAGGCTGACCATGCTTAGCTTCCAAGATCAGACATGCACTGGTGCCTTCACTATATTCTGAAGGCTTCCATTGCACGAGAGGACAGCATATAGTGTGAGGAAATATTTAAGTCTATAATTAGCACGTTGAGCAGAATTCAATAGTGGTTGACAGCACATACAAACTCCCAGTTATGCAAATCCTTGTACTTTATCAGATCTCCCTGTGATAATGGGGTTTCCCATTATCCAGGTTTCAGTGCTTAAGGGGGATAGTTCTCCCTTCAGGCGCATCAAGGGTTAATGAACTGCTAGTGTTAGGTTTCATTAGTGTTAGTATCATGGGTCACAAGAGACAGTTGTCTCACAGGGGGAGAAAGATGAGAATCTTCGATGCTTCGATGGAGAAATTATAAAATCTTCAAGAGACCATGAGGTAGAGAGAGAGAACAAAGGAGACATGCAAAACATCAACAAGGGGCAAGGATGCTGGTAGAAACAGGCATAGGCCGTCTCCTGGGCCCCCTGTACACCATCTCAGAAAATGACCAACTGTTGTGAGTAGCTGAGAATGTTATCTAGTTAGCTGTGTTAGGTCTTTTTATTATTTTGGGAAGTTTGGCTGATCTGGAGAATCTATTTGTTCTTGTAACTACTTATAACTATTAAGTGTACCTAAAAGGAGGGGAGCCTTTCATAGGTATTATTTTCTTGTTTAGCTTGCATGCCTTAGAATAAATACTTTTCCGTAAAGCCTTTGTTTCCTCTCCATTCCCACGCATTCCTTGGCAACATGCATAGCTAGGATTCCTCTCACCCAGAAGGACTTTAAGCATAGAAATCATTAATCCCCAGGCAACGTCCCACTGTATTTCTGTAGAATACGGTTTAAGTAGTGGGTGGTGGTAGCTCGGAATTAAGAGAATTTGAGGGAAATTCCTAGTATCTATTCAAGGCAGAAGTCAGCACTGAGTGGGGGGAGGGCCCCCTTCCCCCCCCCCAGTCTCCACATTCCCACACGGAATCATCTGACACATCCCTGTGCATGAGGGTCAATGTTCACTGCCTTACTTACATCCTGGTTGAATGTAGCTCCATTCCCAAAATGAGCCAAAGACAACTGTTATTTGTGTCAATGTCAGGCGGAGGCTAAGCAAACACAGAGGCAGCAACTGGAGTTTTATGGCTTTTTAGTAAGTAGGCAGTAAAATAATCAAAGGGTTCCAGCACCCAAAACAAACAGTAGCAATAAATAAAGCCATAAAGTAATTAAAGGTTACGTCACCCAAAACGACCAAAGGCAGTGGAACTCAGGAATAGCTAGCCCATGGAACAGGTAGCAGAGTCACGGATGAGAGAAGGTTGCTGCCCCATACCTGAACTTCCCCCAGCGTCTGCCTTAAATAGTCTTCAACCCAGCTGGGGCTGATCAGATGTCCGTTGGCCTGGCTCTCAGCTGGCGGCCCTCAGACCTCAGATGCTTCTCTTGCAAGCGCTTTGATCTATGAACCACCTCCTTCTCCAGCCGCTTCTGGAGGAACGTGGGGGCAGAGTCAGCTGCAAACTCTGGGCTGGAGTCAGAAGCAGCAGCTTCTGTCGAGCCAGAAGCATTGGACTCCTCTGCTGTAGGTATCGGCCCTGGGTCAGCTGGGGAGTCGCTGGCAGGCCCCTCCCTTGACTCTGCAGGAGTCCCCTCTCCCTCCAAGGGCTCCTCCCCCAGCTGGAAGCCCACATCCAACTCAGAGTCCCCATCTGAATCGGCAGCCTGCTCAGCCTGGCTCATGACAATTTGCCTCAAGGGTTCATGGTGCTGGAAGCTCTGAGTCATGGCTCTGGAAATACCTGATGAGTCTATCACTGTTCCAGGCTCTGTTGGATGCCTCTATCCTCCTTCCAAAGACCAAGATCCAGCACAAGTATGGTGGAACTTTTCATTCCATTAGCCTTATATCAGATTTCAGCCTATGAAACATACTCTTGAAATGCCTGCCTGAGAACTGAGGTCCCCTTTTCCCACCAGTGAGAGTTATGAGGATGTGGAAAAAGATCTTCGTGTCATGGCATCATGGTTGTGGAATGCCTTCCCCACAGAGCCTGAATTGGTGCTCACTTTGGCTTCATTTTGGCATAAAGTTAAAACACAGCTTTTGAGATCTAATGTTTTTATGCAATTTGTCCATATACATGGTTTAACATTTTTTAGTATGTTTTAAATTGTAATGTAGTTTAACACAACTTTGATTGTGCACTTTTTTACTTTTTCAACTTGAAATTTAAAAATTGATTATATCATTCAGTGCCCTGAGATTTTAGATATAGGTCAGCATATAGTATTTTTACGTGTATGTGTCCTCAAGTCTCCTGTTGACTTATGGTGATCCCATGAATTTCTTATGCTTTTATTAAGTAGAGAATATTCAGAGGTGGTTTGCAAATGCCTTCTTCTCAAATATAGCCTACAGCACCTGGTATTCCTTGGCAGTCTCCCATCAAAGAAGTAACCAAACTGATCTTGTTCAGCTTCCAAGATCAGATGGGATCTGTGCCTTGGGGTATTTGGGCCCCCTCAAGGAAATTATTTGAACAAGTAAAATAAATTATAAAACAACCTTTCACTAGTTTTTGCAAGTATGTGTCTTTTTCAACAGCAGAAATGTTTAAAAGGGGGATGGACTGTTCATACAAAGTCTTTAAAATCCTTGAGTGATAGAGAACCATCCTGAGTTCAAAGGAAAGAAAAGCAAGCAACAAGCAAATATGAACATTAACAAGCATAAGTGATGGTGTGACCACAGAAGTAGCTTCACAGTGCAAGAGTCAAAAGGCCAAGCAGTCAAAATGCCTTTTTCTTTCCTTGGATTGATATGCAGTAAAAGCATACTCAATACCCTGTCTTATAGATTTAGGCTACAATCCATAACCCACTTAGCTGAGGCCTTACACTATATTTTACCCTCTGTTCATTGATTTTCAGTCCCATTTGGAAACTTGAAAATGCTTTTTCTAAGCCCATTTCTCTTCAATCTGGCAACAATTTATTTGCTTAACTCCTCAGCAGGATATATTGAAACTTAAAACAAAGGTACCCATTATTTTTTGTTTACTTCATCTTCTCCCTAGGAAGGCATGACCTGATGGCTGGCAAATAGCCCTAGCCAAGTCCTCTGAATGTGCTGCACTGTTCTTCCTGACCTAACGGAATGATTGAGCCTCTCAAACAGAAGTCTATTACTGACGGCAGAGAAGAAGGTGGTTTAGGTCTCAGAAATTCTCTTGCTAGTTGACAAAGCTCAGAGAAGTGATTAGCATAAAGACACAAACGATTCTGCAACCAAAGTCTGACAGCCAGCATTAGCTTGTCCACTTACTCATTGTTAACATACTCTGTAAACTATAATGACTCCTAAAGGAGTCATGGTGCTATACTGTATTGATTCTCAGTAATGGAACTTTTCGTCTCCATGCTGTGTATTGTAAGCTTTTTCTTTTCTTTTTCTTTTTCTTTCCTGGTGTATAGGTTTCCTGTCTTTGTATCATTCTTGTAAGGATTTTTTTCCTAAAATTGTACAAGACCTAACATTATCTCTATAGCCTACTTTTGACAGAATTTTGCAGGCTTCATCTGGGTTAAGATGTTGACTGCAGTCTTTAAAAAAAAAAAGTGAGACCTGCTGTTGTGTGCTTTCACGTCATTTGCAACTTACGGCAATCCTAAAGTGAACCTATCATGGGGTTTTCTGGGGCTGGAAGTGTGTGATGCATCCAAGGTCACTCAATGGGTTTCCAAGGCTGATCAGGGAATCAAACCTCCAGGGTCATAGCTCAGTGCTCATACTACTACACTGCATTGGCTTTCTAGCTGTCATTATTTCCATGGCTGTAATACAGCATATAAATACAGATTTGGAAAATTGGTTTTGGACTATAATTCCAAGCTTCTCCCATTACAATTACAATTACATTACAATTAGGTGTTCTAGGAACTGTAGTCCAAAACATAACTTTCTCAAGCTCTGGGTATAAGCCAGCCTTTCCCCAATCTGATGTCCTACAGATACTGCGAACTATGCCACTCATCATCCCACGCTGGAAGGTTTGCCCAAGCAGTGCTAAGCCCTTTTGTCCTGCCCATGGTTCCGCATTCATAAATCTTATAATCTGGTTCCTGGAAAAAATGCACATTACATGAATCTGTATATTTTTAATTGCTTCTGAGTTATTCTATGCTCCAGCTATAATATTCAACCAATTCAATATATCTGAGGCTAACACCATATGTTCATTATTTAGCAGGGGTAGCCAATGGCTTCTGATAAGAGCTTGGAAAAAAACCCGTAAAAGTTCTTTTTCTGGAATGCAATCCCAAGAATCCCAAAGACATTGTCTGGGGGATTTTGCGACCTTTACTCCAGAAAGTAATTTCTCTAAGCTCAGCCTCTTATACATGTCACTTGGTAAACATTTGACACAACTCTGAAACAGTTGTCATTTTTTCAGTGTTTTTCTTTATCCAAGAGATCTCTAAAACAGGCATGAGGAACCCATACTTTTCGAGACCTGATTGGACTCCAATTTCATTCTGCCTCAGACAGCACAGGCAAAAGTTGAGTGATGACAGTTGTAGTCCAATAGTTATGGGGGGGCATAGGTTTCTCACCGGGCAACACTTTTTCCCCAGTTTGCATCAATGGATCTCCAGCTACCTTTCCACTAAGGTGTTGTACAGTCCTCCTTCCACATTCATGGGTTTTGACCTTTGTGATTTGATTATTCACAAGGGTGCATGCCTTCTCCTCCCCCATTCTCTTCCTCTCATTCTCTTGTGTTTTCCTGGGCACAGAGAAAAGAGGCAAGCACACCTGGAAAAAAGGCAAGGGAATGGGGAGTGGAGGCACACATGTGTCTTCTCCCCTCTGGAACTTCCCCCTTTCCATTCCTATGCCTTTGGTTCCAATGAGAGAACATGCACTGAAGCAAAATGCAAAGGAATGGATGGGAGGAAGTCTCATGTAAACCCTTTTCCCCCACATGGAACGTCCCCCTCCCATTCCCATGCATTCTGCCCTGACAGAATGTGTGCTGATGGAAAATGCAAGAGAATGGGAGAGAGACCCAGAAGGGAATGGAAGGGGGAGCATGGGAGAAGTTATTCATATTTTTTCCACTTTCACAAAGGTTCTACACCCTGAGCCCTAATGTAAGTGGAGAGGCCCCTGTACAGTGAATACTGTAACTATTAATCTAAACTGTTAATAGCATCTTGCAAAACAACTGGCTCTTTGAAATACATCTATAAACAAAGCAAACATATCAAAAAAGAACAAACACTATCTCGGTTTTCAAGTCAGTAGGAGGACAGAATATGTGAGTGAAACTAAACCAACACTGCACGGGAAAACAGCAAAATAAAATGCTGCCCTACAGATACTGTTGGACTGCAGCTTCCATCTGTCATAACAAGCTTAGCTAATGATGAGGAATGGTGGGAACTCCAGTCCAAAAGCACCTGGAAGGCCAAACACTTTCATCAACAAGTGACAGTGTGGCAGAGTGAAGCAAGTGTTTCAAATGGAGTGGTCAAAGATCGAGGCACTCCAGATGAAATGACTGTGAGCAGAACTAAGAGGAAGAACATCGTGCCTGGAACAAGCTCCCTGCCTCAGTTCAGGCCAGTTCTTCGTTCCTCATTCCCCAAAGAGACACTGGACTGCCTGCCTTTTATAGCCCAAGATAATGGGCACTGGCATTCTTTTAATTGCACAGCCTGAAGCTTCACAAAAACAAAGCAGCACATTTTGGGTGTTGATGGAATGGAATATATATCGCAAGAAAGCAGAGGCTGAGACTCCAAGATTGCAAGATGAAAGAACAGGAGGTGAGAACTGTGATGGGATGGCAGTGGTAAGGTGGTGGTGTGGACAAAAGTTATTTATGAGCAAGAAAAGACAAGGTCAACAAGGCTACAGAAGTATGCTTTTCTCTCAGTGTATTGGGAAGGCCAAGATTCCTCCCCTTCCTCTCTTCTCCCCCTGTTGAGTTAATTGAATGCAAAGTACTTCAAGCTCAGTTTGCAGTACCTGAAGTAAGCTGAGGACGAAGGGGGAAAATGGGAGGAGGAGAAAGGAACTGTGAAATTTTATTAAAGCAGGTAAAAAGAAAGACAGACGCTTTATTGGAAATGACCATGACAGATCAAGATACTTGCAATTTAGGCGAGAGCATATACTGTATCCATCAGTATACAAGTATAAAGTTGTTAAATGGACACCCAGCTTCACAGTCCATACTTACACAGGGAATCATGCATCTGCACCCCCTTCCGTTTCCTGCCACTTCTCAGTAACGACAGATAACAACTGGAATTCCATTCCTTCTCTATCACCATCTGGTGGCCACCGATGGTTCTGTCTACCATAGTAATCTCCTGGCCATATTGATGTCAGATGAAGCACAGTGACACAGCCACTGTCTGTATGAATTATCAGAAACCCCTTGCCAAGAATCGTTGTCAGTCTGCCTTGTGGATTTTGGAGCCTTTACAATACAGTGCTTCCATATGTTTTCAGGTGAGCCATAAAGATTAGATTAGATTTAATCTAATCTAATTAGATTAATTTAATCATTCTAAATCATAAAGACTACTCTTTCTTATTCCTTCTCAGGACACCATGCCTTCAACATTTAGTCAGGTCCATCTGCCTTTCCCTCATCTTACAATCTTCTTTTTTTTTTTTTTTTTCCTTTTCTGATGAAGAAATTTTAGAGATCTTGCATGTCATTTTATGCCATTGGGTTGGTCTTATGAAAATGCTGCACTACTTGGATTTTGAATTTTCTCTTAATAGCCAAGACAGCTATCTTTGCTTTTTGAATGTTGTGAAGACTAGAAACTCTCTTTAGTTTATAAAATGATCAGAGATTGGGCTCTTTTAGTTAATATTCTCAGTAGATTATCCCATCAGTGATGGCTGCAGGCAGAGAAAAATCTCTCTCACACACCCACACACCACACTCTTACTTTCATGAACTAGATTCTTTCATGCCCACCCTGCTTACAAAATGAAAGCTGAAAAACCAAAAGTAACAGTGCAAATGAAGTCACTAATGAAATGTGATTAGCACAAAGGTGAACCAGGGTGCAATAATGGAATTTAAAATGCCTTTAGTTGAATCTTTAAAAAAAAAAAAATGGCAGCAGCACATGGAAAGTAGCACTTTACCTGGATAATCTTCAGAGACGTGCACCGAATAGGATATGCTGTGGGGGGAAAAGAAAGAAAGAAAAAATAAGGGAGGCTGTAAGAGTAGCTGAAGAATAATTGTACTGAACTTGTCCACATTTATTTATAGTTTTCTGACAGCTCTGTAAGACAGCCACTTTGACAGCTTTCAAAATGCTTAGTGCAAACAAATAAATAACCAAACACCATGTTAAAAGCATGAGGCTCTCATCCAAAAATACACCAGCAGGATGGGGGGAGGGTGGAGAGAAAGAATGTAGACTGTTGATCACTCTGATTCGTGGTGGTGGTGTTTGCACCATTGGCTTCTCTCTACTGTTGTTTTTTTTAAAAGATTTATTTTTATTTCTAAAGGAAAAACATATTAGGGCTACAACCCACAAATCACTTTCAAAATTCTTTGCTGAGATTTATTAATTCCTTCAGGGCTACTTTCCTGGAGTCTACAGCCTGCTTTATGAGTACTGCAGTCTTGGGTCCCACTGTCCCAATGGATTTTACTCAAGAGCACCCTACTCCTACAGTGACAGCTATACTTCACTTATTCCCCTCAGGGGACTTCTACTGATTCATTGACTGACTGATTTATTGATTGATTTTTGATAAAGTGGAGCCAATTAGCCATCCTGCCTTATTCTCCTTTTTCAAAGAAGATTTCATTTCTGTTCCTTAGGAAGCAATCGCCACCAAAGAACAGATATGGGGATTTAAATTAGTTTTGTTTGCTTATTTGTTTTAATTGAAACAAAAAGAAGAGTAAATGAGTCTTTAAAAAGTGTTTTAATATTCTAAAAGCTTTGCAAACAGGCAAAAAGATGTTTTAGGTCAGACTAGTTTTAGACACAACGAAGAGAAATGAAGGCTTTTCCCTCCTGATTTGTACTGTTTTCCAGCTCCTCTTGAGCCTCCCACCCCAGAACTTGAAAAAAAGTACTTGTTAGGGACAGAAGAAGATACCTGTCAGTTTATGATGACCTGATAGATTTCATAGAGTTTTCTTAGGTAAAGAACACTCCAAGGTGACTTGTTATCACCTTCTTCAGAATACAGCCTAAGGTTCCTTCCTGGTACTCCCTGCAAGTCTCTCAAGTACTAACCAGGCCTGACCTGGGATAGCTCCCAAGATCAGACGACATCTTGTGTCTTAAGATTATTTAGGCCTTAAGGGACTACAGCTCTCAGAAGTCACCAGCTACCATAGGGGATTGAGGGAGCCATAGTCTCCAAGCTTTCCCCCCTCCAGTGTTCCATACATACAGGCCACATGCAAGGCAATGCTAGAGTTCCCAAACCTGCAAGTTTAGCTTTCTATTAGAGGACCAGAGGATAGCATGGGAGAAGAGGCAAACAAAGATACCTAGAGCAAGTGATATTTTGCACAAACATCTCTGAATCCAAGCCATTACCTGTGGAACAGCATTCTGTGTAGTTGCTTGTGACGCTCTATTACCATTTGCCCAAATGGCATGCATTTTTTTAAAGAAATCATTTATTTATTTTTCAATTAACATTCTGCTTTGAAACTTAAACATTTGGAACTTTGCAAGAATACTAAAAGGACACTGGGGGTACCATCCACAACTGTTTCTCAGAATCACTATTATTTTCATCGATTAACTAATTTCACTTAACTAAAATCAGTCTATAGTGTATAATATCACCTTTAGCAGCTAGGTGTCAGACCTTCCCTAACCAGGAAAAACAAAGCTGGCACAAAGCCTGTGAGACTCATTTTTCAAGACAGCCTCCAGGTAGCTTCGCAGTGCTTCCTTTCTCAGGGTCTCCAAACTCTTCAAACAGTTCAGAGAAAGAGACAGAGAAAAAGAGGGAGAGCACTGCTGCATTACTGGGAGAAGAGCGACCTGAGGAAAAGTTTGCAGGGAAAGAGAGAGCAAGAGCACTGAGAAAGAAGAGAAACATAAAACAGAAAGAGAGAATAGGGGGTGGAGAAAGGCTTTCTACCTCCTTCAATGCTAGATTACCAAATGTAAAAATAATCATTGCAAAATACTATGCCTCTGAATAGAATATCATACAGCTATCACCATTTTCCAGGACAAAACCTTTTCCTCTATGAAAATGTATCCAGTCAAGTGAAAGATGCCTTGAATTTTTCACCATAAGCTTCCACCGTGACATTTTAGAGCTTTAAACAGCATACCACATTATTAAACATTTACTCTGTTGCATCAGTGTTTTATGCTCCAAACAGAAATGGGCATCTTGTGATATTAAAGGCTTCTGTCAGTTATGTAAAAAAGTATTTGTCACTTGAATCTAAAGACTTGTGTGCAGAGCTTGGAAAGTTACTAGTTAGGACTATAACTCCAAGAATCTCTCACCTAGGAAAGCAGAACATTTGAAAGCAGAACTCAGAACTCAGAAGCATTTGAAAGCAGAACTCAGCAAAGTAGTATCTTAAAGCAGCAACTCCCAGAATCCACCAGCCAGTTTTTTTGGAAATGGTAATTCGAAAAGTAGCTTATCCCAGCTCAGCATGAGTGTGAGTGGTTGGAGAGCTTCTAGCCTGCTTATGCAGCTGGGGTTGGTTGCAGATGGCCAATAAGTGTATGTCCTCTGGCACCCACATAAAGCATGAAGCAGTCTCTGACCCGAGGCTACTCTGCTTCAAAGTGATAAGCTTCATCTTCTCATCTACAAGCCTGACATTTGATTTACTTTGGCACTGGGTTCTACCTCTGTTTTGCAAGCTGTTTGATTAGTTGCAAAGAAAGACAAGAGTGGTTCTGTTGATAAGCTTTTGTCTTTTATTTTATTTTATTTTATTTTCAAAAAAGCTGAAGGAGACGACTCAAGAATAACAACAATGGATACAGCTGAAGTCCTGGTGTTCTCTTCTGTTTGGTAGAAAAAAAATACCAAGGCTGTTTACTTTACAGAGGCAACCTGGAAAGGTACACTCAGGCACCACCATCTAATTTTTATCAGTCTTCTCATTCTGACACAGTGTGGCAGGAATCACTACACAGCAAGATGGTGATCTCACAAACTATCTTCATTCAGCTTCTTTAATTTTCCCCTATATCATTCTCATTACAAAAGCTAATTTATGAAAGTTTGGAGCAACCCATGGTTCAGTAGCAAGTTGCCAATGAGGCTACAGCACTTGCATAGCACCACCTTCTCTGCTTAAATACAGAATTTAGAAAAGTTGCTTTTTCTAGACTACAACACCCAGGATTCCTCTCCTCAGTCAGCATAACTATTGGCCACTTTTACTGGGAGACCCTGAGAACTCTAGCCCAAAAGAACGAATTTTCCAAAATTTGTCTGCATGTCATAACTTTTATAGCATTATGCTATGAACTGAGTTTATCTGCAAAAGTACAAACACCAGTCAATATAAACACTGGTCTGGCTCACACATTCCATGACATCTTATCCCTTCATTTTCTTAACCACTCATTGTGAGTTCAATAAATACATAATGTGAATTAAAAAAGACAGCGTCTGGTTGGTGTGTAATATCACCTTTGCCTGTATTGCCTGTTCACCCCAGATAGTAAAGTTCCATCTGCAGTGATTATTATCATTCTTTCACTCAGGTTAACACATAGCTAGAAACAGTGATGATGACCACTCATGGGAGAACTGGATCACCAACTAGTGTACCAATTGGTAAAGCTTAGGCCTCCCAAAATGACCTCCTTGGGCATTCTCACAGGGGAAACTAAATATGTGTAAAGTAATGGGTGAGGCCAGCTACAATCCACCCCTTTCAGCACACAAACAGGGCTTTTGACTTGCATTACCAGAAACACAGGAACAATGAGGCTGAATTTACACACTGTATCATTAAGGCCATTTCCGCACTACAGTTTTAAAGTGCTGCTATTCCACTATCAACCTCCTATGGCATTCTGGGGTTTGTAGTTTAGGGAAGGGCACTTCCAATTTTCAGCCAAAGAGCTCTTTGATCTCAGTAAACAACAAACCCCAGAATTCCACAGGGCATTGAAAGTGGAATAACAGCAGTTTAACACTGTAGTGCGGAAACGGCCTAAGATATGATTTAAAACAATGGCCACATGGGCTGGGAATGATTGGAGCGGTAGCATAAAAAATCAGGAAGAAGAAAGTATTCTGAACAAAGAGCCTTATCTTAGGGAATAGCAGAACTGAAGAGAAGGGGGGGGAGATGAGGAAATATCAAAACCTACAAACTGAGATTCAGTGCTTCTGAGAAAAGAAAACAGCTGGGGGTCCAGTGGTGATAAGATGCTCTAGAAGCAATTCTAAAAAAGAGTGACAAAACATCCAAATAAAATCACCACAGATAGGATCAAAACAGCGCAATCATAAAAAGTGTCACTATTTGGAATATGCCACATTATCCAAAGTCACTGATTCCTAGATTCTTGGATAGAATCTGAATCACTGATGGTCCAGAACTCCAGAGAGTAATATCCAGTAAACTGTGAAAGTGAAATGAAGTACAATTGGCCCTGCACTTTTGTGAGGATTAGGGGCACAAGACTCTTGAAAGGGGGGGAGCAAGTATTTTCCCCTTGCCTGCCTAGGAAAGTGAGTGAGCGAATGCCCATATGCACCTTCTCTCCATCCTCTCCCCATCCCATCTCTGCTCACCCATCCCAGCAAGTGCTCCTTCCCTTCCCCTTCATTCCACACCCATCTACCCAAGCATGAGAGAATGCATACAGGTGCTTTTCTTCCCTTCTCTCTCTCTCCCACCCACCCATGCATGTGAATGAGTGCATGAGGGAAGCAGAGGCAGTGGCAGATGATCTGCAAATAATCTAATTTGCACAGATCAAACTTGTAAATGTGGAAGGATGACTGTAATAAAGACAAGAAAGAAGAAGAACTTAATGTTAGAAAAAGTAGTCACTGGAATTTTTTTTTAAAAAAACTAGAGCAATACTTTAAATAAATAGATGACCTCTTCGCTAAAATCTGCAGCAGCTATTCCAGGTAGTGCAAGTGACAGAGGCTGTGAAATTGATGACATACACTCTATCTGGCCGAAAACTGCTGACTCTTTCTACATGGGTGCATGTACAGCTGTTGGGTGCCACCATTTCCTATTTTTGCACTAGTTCAGCCTTATTACTTAGTAGGAACATCGTGCTCACTGCCTCTTTCATTGCCTATGGAAAGCTTACAGAATTCTTTACATTAAATATTAAGCAAATGTCATAAAAGTTCCCATACATATACACTCCACACACATAAACTCTGCTGTTTCAGCACCTTGAGAAGAAGAAAGTTGCTTGCTTTGATCTCTTTTGTTTAAAGAGGAAGAGGTCTGTAAGAATTCTAAGTTCTGTAAGATTGGAAGTAATTTTCACATTACTTCTGAATGAAAGGGTCCAAAGGTTTATAGGGATCTGATTTGTATCTTTTCAGACTACTGGTCCATCTCAGAGCATGAACAACCCCCAGAATTGCTGAGGTGTGAGATCCTGGGAACTGTAGTCCTACACACACACACACACACACAGAGTGGCCCCTCCAGTGTGAAGGTTCAGGGTACAGAACCCCTACAAAAGTGGGAAAACCACAAATAACTGCCCCCTGCAATTCTCCTCCAGAGCTCCCCCTCTCATTCCATTGCTGGTGTTGGGGAGGGGAGAAAAAAGGCAAGGTAAAGGGTTTATGGGTACTTTCCCCTCAGATAAAGAAGAACAGAGTTCTGGCATTCTAGATGCTTCCAATGGCTATCTTGGGAAAGGAGAAGTAGGGGCAAAGACAGCAGTGACCAATCAACTGCCATTACACAGCAAAATGTTCAGCCCCGTGGCAGAGAGGACATGCCTCCAGCAGTGGGTGGGCTTTGCTCACCCAAAAGGAAAAAAAATGTCTATTTTAAACACAAGCCTGGCAAGCCTGGGTTAAGGAATGCAAGGGAATGGGAAGAGGAAGTAGGAGAGAGAGAGACAAGCATGTGTCTCACAAATAATCAAATTCAGAAGATTAAACCAGCAAATGTGGAGGAAAGCTGTATATCAATAAACACTTATGCAAGCTCTGGTCAGTCTCAACAGTGACCCTTCACAAGCCTTTCCAAACCTGTGTTCTCCAGATGTTATACATTGCTATGCCTATCTTTCCCAGCCAGCCTACTGTGGGTCAGCAGCCTCTTAGAAAGGGATCTTTCATACATGAAAACATGTTTTTAAAAATCATTGGCTTCAATCATTACTTTTTGCCCCAGTCATAAAAAAAAAAATAGGAGTTGCATTCACAGAGAAAGTTCTTTGGCTTTTTTTTAAGGAACAATAACATTCATTCATTTAGTCTAGTCTCAAAGAGGGTGTCCACACCGTGCACCAATTAAACAGGCTAGTTTCTCTGGAGAAGACATTCTAAAGACTAAGCATCATCAGGAGCTTGAGGAAGTTATCTTCTAGGGACTGCAGCCTTCAGAATCCCCTAGCAAGTATGACCACTGGATTCTAGGAGCTGTAGTTGAACAGAAGCAATTTTCCCCCATTCTAAATGAGTCACTTCTGATTAGGAATGGAAAGGGGAAGAAATGGTCTCTGAAGTTGATTCAAGGATTCACATAAATTGTTATTGGCGCAAGCAGCCTTTGAAGTCTTTGAGGAACTGGGTACTGGTCTCAAACCATATGTGTGAAACAGTACAGTGGTTAACTAAGCATCAAACCACAGTCTATAGCTGGGATGGGAGAAATGGCCTTCCAGAAGTTGCTAGATGCCCTTATCTGTCCCAGCCAGCATGGTCAATGTTAGGGAAGAATTGTAGTCCAAATATCTAATGGGTCAGATTGCTCTCTACAGTGATTCATGCTGGATGCAATCTGACACAAGTGCCTCTACAAGATGCTCTACAATGATGAACCGATAATCAAAACAAATCTGAGTTCTACGTATTTGTGTCCCATTCTGTAGGTAACTTAGTACTAACAGGAATGCCACTACACTTGGAGGTTTTCCTGGAGGTTGCAATGTATATGTGGTTTTTCCTGCATGGAGAACTGGCCAAGTTGGAGTAACTTTCCTATGCTATGGAAATGTCAGCCCACTAATTCCAGCCTTGCAAAGAAAATCTCAGCCATCTGGAGTGGGGCTCTCAGAGCATAAAGGCATCAGACACCCTTGTGTAAATGGAATGCATCTAGATGGAACTCCTCTCAGACCCACTTCTGTTAATAAAGCCTCTGATAAGGAAGCTCATTTTTACAATATCTTTTTATGCCTATCCAGCTCTTTCCTTCTTCCTGGTTGTTTATCTAGCTGGATGTTTTTTAGCAGCATCAAGAAGACGATGAAGGAGGGTGGGACAAACAGACTTTAGGTGTCAGGCTGTAGCAGTGTGTCTGCAACTCTCAAAGCAACAAAACTTGCACTGAGAAAAAAGTGGGATTCTGCTCTATGTCTATCCTAATGTGGCTGTGTGCACCTGCCTATAACAGGCAAGGTAAAAAGCATCTGCTTCCAGAATTCCTTAGTAAGCAGGTCTAAACAGGAAACAGAAAGAAAAGAGGAGATCAGCCTGCCTCTTCCTCAGCATGCATGCATACACAAGCACAGACCGGCATGTATGGCCATCAAAACAGAAATAATTAATCAGCATTTGCTGGTGAAAGCTGGTGAAAGTCATCCCTGGATGCACTTTGGAAGAAGCCTTCAAGTGACTTCAAGAAGATACAAAATATTTTTGTGTATACCTACGCAAGGTTTACCTAATGCAACTGTTTCATTTCACATAAGCATATTGTTCATTTCAAATGAAAAGTATGCTGAAGCATGTTGACCTGCCTCTCTCTCTCTCTCTCTCATTATTATTATTATTGTACAGGAACTTATACCTATTCCTTCCGTGTTATTTCTGTCTTCGGCACCAAAGTTTCCGTTTCTGTAAAGAAGTAACGCCCAGGAACGCATCTCCTTTTGTTAACTGAGGTATACCTGTATGTGCAGGTTTTTCCAAAGCAGCACATCTGTACAGAAGCAGGTGAATTAAGACTGTGATGTGTAGCTATGCTGGAAATGGGAGATCTGTCCATCATGAAGCATAGCCTTTCTCACTCTTTGCTGTAAAATTTGTAATCTGAAGTATATAAACTATTTTGTGAGAACTGAATGGTTAACAGGATCAACCTTATGACTTTTTGATATATTTCACTGCTTTCCTTGTTGAAGCACAACAATGGAACGGAGAAAAAAAAGACTTTTCTAGCCTGAGATATTTTGGCAGTTATGGCTACTGACAATCAGTAAAATTAGGTCCTTCTAAAGTAAAATCTCCTCTATATAATTTCTTGGTACCTCATAGTCATAGGCTGTGTAAAGGATTATCAAACCTCCCGGTTTCCTAAGACTGTTATCATAGCTACTGGAACCCGAGACCTGTGCTTGGGGGCAGATGGGAATTTCAGGCAACACACAGAAAGATACTCCTTGGACCAAGTCTGTCAGTGGGTACTGGTACACAAAGAATTGAGTAAGGCCTTCTTCTGAGAAGGACTCTGGACTAGGAGAAGTACATATATATTACTGGTAATATCTAATGTAGACTATCTACCGCAGTTCTATAATTATTTGGGCCAATGAACTAAACCAAGAAAGTGTATGATATAACTGCAGGCAGTCATGCAGTGAAATCTCTTCCTTCCCTACAGTATTTCTCATGGGAACATGGGTGCTGAGTCAAAGGTATTGAACATTTGCATTTTTCTCTAAGTATAATTCTCATAGCCAGCTTGTCCATGTGACTCAACCACAAATGAACTAAATGGCAACTATATCTTGAACGTTTGATGCTTGAATTAACTCAGTGTGCAAATGAGGTGGTGGCGTAATCCTGCATTGTTATCACCTCTGCTTTGCAAAGTTTCCACTGAAGAACTAGCTCACATAAATTCTGGTTCTTCAGAGCTTGGAAATAACTATTTAAAAACACTATTTACTTTGAATAAGTTCCTTTCCCAGTAACAATAGTATAACTACACTACACCATGATTGCCACTTAATGAGGAATGACTTCACTCCTTTTGTGGCACAACTGTAGTTTCAGCTACTTTACAGTTATGGAGTGTAGTCACACTGCACAGTAGAGGAGTAATATCACACGGCACAAGTGCTGATTTGCACTGAGCCTCATATAGGTGTTTCATGTTGTCTCATGTTGAATTGATACAGATGATAGAAAAAGAGTTTGTTCTGAGAAATTCAAAATAAAGGTTTCTAATTTTGCTAAACCACAATTTAAGAACAACAATAATCAAATACTCAGCAGCCTCAGAATTACAACTGTAACTAATTACTTTCCAGGAGTAACTTTATAAGCACTGAGCCAAGAGTGCCTTAAGAGAGTCAACTCACTAGCCAAAGACATCTAGTAATTTCCCTTCATTGTCTAACAAGTGATCAAAGCTTCGCTTATATTCTTGCCTACGATCAGCCTCCTTAAGGAAGAATCAATAGTTGTTCAGAGGCAAATTGATATCTCTTCTGACCCAACTCAACAAAAACCGGAGTGTGGGTAATAACAGGATGACAACAACGATGATGTTACTATTTAGTTAACAATTTATTATTTATTATAATGCTTTAGCCTGTTCTCCTTCTAAATGTGTCTAGAATGCCATGTAGCATAATGCTAAAGCATTAAAAATACAACTAGCCATCAACTTCTGAAATAATCACAAAACAGATAGTAACACCAAAACAAAAGAAAATAATTGCTGCATTAGCATCATTAGAAACAAAAGCATTAGAAACAGAAAAGTGATCTGGCAGGACAATAGATATATTTCTAGGAAGATGTTATTAAGTGATAAGCCACTTTGAAAATTTTTACTAAACAAGAATGTAGATAAGAGCTTAGCATAGATATTATTTGAAGTGATTTGGTTAGTTCCAGATTCAGCAAGCATCCACATTCACAATTATAGTAGTACTAGAGTATATACCCAGCATTGCTCAGGATTTTATTTTTTCATAGGTAATACTTGTTAGAAGATTTGAGATCCTCTGCCTCTAATTCCCCAAACTATCTTGTCCAGTACCTGTAACTTTTCTCCATATTCCCCAATCCAATCTGTAGTCAATTATTAACATACAAAGATTGGGTTCCTAAGGGAATTCGGTGTCTTCCTCCTTGCTGCTAGGCCTTGTCTCCACAGCAACTAGCCTATTCAAGGCACTGAGGCCCAAGAGCTCTATAGCTGAGAATTCCAAAGGCCCCTCCCTAAATGCAAACCCCTGGATTCCACAGAATCTTCTTAGGCAGCCAATCATATGAGGACTTCACCTGACATAGACAGACAAACTTTGACTTTTATATATTAGACGATATCACTTTAACTGACAAGGCTCCACATCCTCTGGATTTCTCAGATTTGTAATTCTCTGGCACAAAGTTGTAGTGCAGTAGTTCTCAACCTTTGGTCTTCCAGGTGTTTTTGACATCAGTTCCCAGAATCCCTGGCCATTGGCCACACTGTCTGAGCCTTGGGGGAGATAAAGTCAAAGCATTTGGAGGACCAAAGATTCAGAAACCCTAATCTCGAGCACTCCCATGAACCATGGCACTAAAATTCACTAGCAGAGAATCCTGAGTATCCCACCAGACTAAAGATCCCAGGATTCCACAGCATGGAGCCATGGCCATTGAAATGGTAACTGACTGCTATGACTGTGTAGATAATATACATGTACTTTCAGTTATCTTTAAACTAGTTCCATTAAAATTCATGGGACTTCAGTTTGACCTGAGTGAAGGCCTATTGATTTCAATGGGCACAGCACTTTGTGCAGTCTGATCACATGCAATGTAAGAAAATCATTCTTGCATCATTTTAAATGCTGACATGCAGTTATATCCATAAACTTCTTATTTGCAGCACAAAATCTTGCCGTTGTATTGGTTTTTCCCTTCTTGAAGAAACAGACCCCCATTACTTTTTATGGCATAATAAAGCAGTGAAGAGAAGTAGTTAAACTGAAAGTCTGCATTATATTGTTGGTCACCAAAATAAATTACAGAGGCAGTCCATGTCTGTAGGACAGAGGCAAAATACTGCTTCTGCTGTCTGTATCCCATTCCAAGTGTCTGAGTAACATAAATATGTCAAACAAATTGGAGAGAATTCAGGAAGCAGTAACCTGAACATATCTCAGGATAAGAAATGGATAATGAGGGTGGTGGTTAACAAGCTAACAGACAAAGAAATCCAGGGGACGAATTACAGGCAATATGGACAGGCAGGTTTGTGGTATAAGTCCATGGCAGATAGCAGCTTCAACAAGTACTATAGAGATGGATACTTATATTCTGGAAGTGGACATTGCCTGTCTAGGAGTGTAAATAGACAGGCAGGCAGGCAGATAGATATAAACACACACACACATACATATCAGGCATTACTGAATATCATTTAAATAAACACAAACAAAAAAGAGAGCATGTTTGCCTGTCTGCTCCCCTGTCATCCGTTCTCTTGAGCTCTGTGCAGGGACTCTTCCACTATCATGGAGGCTCTCACTGTTATTCTGAAACCTGATTTTCTAGATTTCCAACCTCTTCAGGCTGCCATCGTCCATGTGTAGAGGGGGACAAAACCTGGGATGGGTGCTCCTGTCTCGAAAACCATACAGAATTCCAAGTACCTCACCAAGGTAGAAATCCAAGTTACAAATGCACAGGATAAAGCTGTGACTGTTAAAGTGATATCAAAGTGATATAACATTGTAACATCAATACACTCTAAGTCCGCTTGAAAGAAAAAAGAACCATATGAAAAGACAACAAGAGTCTTGAAGATGCTTATTGGCTGTTAGATTCTGGTCAGTGATCTGAGCAGACATGCAAGTCATTTATTTATTCCACATCATGGAAATATGAGCTGCACTCTATTTAAATTATAATAATTATGAAACCCCTGTGACAGGTTCATCTTAGGGTTGCCATAAGTCTGAAATGACTTGAAGGCACACAACAACAACAACAACAACAACAACTACTACTACTACTACTACTACTACTACAGTTACAGCTATTTCTAAATATGCATCTAGGCATATTTGTAGGCATCATGGGCCTAAATGTTCTCAAACAACCAGATCCCACCTGATCTTGGGAGCTAAGCTGCGTCAGGCCTGGTTAATGCTTGGACAAGAGACCGCCAAGGGATTCCAAGTGCTATAGTCAATATATCAGAGAAAGACAGCAGCACACCACCATTGGGTATCTGTTGCATAAGAAACTCCATGAAAGTTCATGGCAGCTGGCAGGCAACTTGAAGGCATACAGGAGTCATGCAACCTCTAGATGTTGTTGGACTGCAAATCAGTGATGTAGACTTGAGTCAACTGACTCGGACTCAAGATGAACTTCAGTCATTTCAGTGACTTGACTTGGACTCGACTCAGCAGTAAATGAGGCACTGACTCGACTCGAGACTTGTATATTTTTAGAGACTGACTTGCTGGTTCAGCAACATAACACATTCATTTAGAAACCTTATGACTTTGAACAATGCTTCCATCTCCTTTTGCCTACTAGTCACATGACAATCTGTCTCAGCCCAAAGTGTGGGTGCTTTTCTCAGAGGGGAACAGCAAACAAGTTAGGAAATGGGCTTGAGGCAGGCCTGAGATCTGCTCAGCAGCCAGTCCCTGCTGCATATTGAAAGAGCCTTCTAAAACATTTCCTAAGAGTAGAAAACAAGACTCGCCCCAGAGTGCAGGGTTCATTTCTCAGAGGGGAACAGCAAACGTGTTAAGCAACAGGCTTGAGGAGGAAGGATCTTTCCTTCTAAAGCTTTTGAAGCTTCAGTAATGGGGTGTAAGAAGAATCCTATTCCCCACTTCCAAAGCTGCAGACTCTTTTATGCCTATTAGCACAAAAGGCTCCAGTTTTGGGAACGGGGAGTAAGAAGGATCCTATTCCCCACTTCTGAAGCTGCAGGTGTCAAGATCGCAAATGTAGAGGGCCCACTCTGCCTAAATTGTTAAAACTGACTTTTTTGACTCTGTCCAGAAATTCTGGAATACAGATTGGGATATAAATTTGGCTCCCAGACTTGAGACTTAACTTGAAAGTATCTTCAAGGACTTGAGACTTGACTTGAGACTTGGAGTAAAAGACTTAAATAAATCAGTGCTGCAGATCTCAACAGCCCTAACCAGAAGAACTAACAGTGAATAATGCTCGGAGTTGCAATTAGCAACATCTGGAGGACCACATATTTTTACCCCTTTTTTTAGTATACGACAATTACATACACTCCCCCCCCATTTTGTAGTGATGAATGTCCTTTTTTGTTGTTGTTGGGGTTTTCTGCAAAGTAAAAATACCCAACCTATACATCTGTCACACTAGCTTGACATGTTCCAGCATAAAACATGCTAATTAAATAGACAATTTGGCTACAACCCTCTGGCTTATGATCTATTTCTGATGTGGCCCTCAGTGGTGAACAAGCATTGCAACCTTGGTAGGGAGACCAGGAAAGATTTAGCATATTTATAAGATGCCCCAAAGGAGAAATTAAATGACAAGTGTAATGGGGCTGAGGGGAGCAATCATAAAATGCAAAATAGTCTTTCCCTGTGAAGAGACAGAAGCCACATCACTCAGTAACACTGAAACATGAAACTGAAAATGCTCTTAACTATAATTAATGGAACAGTTCTGCACTAGCAGGGTCATGAACCAATATGATTCCCATCACAAATTCTTAAGAGGCTGGGATGGAAAATACAGCTACAACCAAGAGAAGAAAGGCACTGACTTTGATTATTCTTGATGTGACATGTTTGGTTTTTTGTTTTAAAAAATGAGTAGCTAAAAAGGAAAGTGCAACGTATACCCTTCAAAAATATCTCAGCAGCGTGCACAATATCATCAGGGCACAAGAGTTCATGAATATAAGAAGGATTTGAACTGGCAGAAGCCGCTAAAGGGTGTAAATCCACCAGCCACTGTTTCCAATCCATGCCTCCTCCAAATGAATGGGGTTGTGAAAGGGCAACTCATTGGACAATACAGCCAAAGGCTGAAACAGTCCTTTTCAAAATTTTCAAGTATTTAAGCAGTTTGTGTACTATCATCGCTGCAAAGAGGAAACAGAATTTAATTGTCATTGGAAATAGTTTGAGGGTTTTGTCTTCTATCTCCCACCACCACCACCACCACCCGCTTTTGCCAAAGTATTGTATCGAGACAGTGCACAGGCTGTGGTGGTTGGTGGATCTAATGTGTGTATGTGGGGGTGCTAAATCCACTCCTTGCTTTAGTTTGGACTTCAAAGGACCTATCCAAGGTGCTAATCCTCCCCTCCTCAATAGGTTCAAGTACCTTGACAATGAACTAAAACCCAGCATGGAATGACTGCTGTCCCTTCAGCCTAAGAACCACCAACAGTCACTGCATTAACAGATTATTCTATTATATCTGTATCTCACCCAGCAGAGAACCCAAAGCAACTTACCACACAGATTAAAAAGAAAGTACAGGTTTTTTGTTTTTTTTAATGGAATGCTGTGCTAATCTGTCAGGTTCATTTTGCCACGTGTTATTTCCCTGATGCACAAAAATAATCCCATATCTTCTTTGTGCCCAAATCTGATTTACTGTCTGTAAATCCATGGCTGGATGTGCACAATTTTTTCATCAAGCAAGGTGGAAGGCAGGTAGAGGGAGGCAGATTGTACAACTGAGTACACCTTTGGGGATCAATCTAAACATCAGTTGTGTGGCATGGAATTGCATTGGTGGTGCCTGTTTTAACTAATATTAGACACAGATGAATTTTCATTGGAACTAAGTCATGAGCCTAATTAAAGTCACCTTCTGTGGGGCCGACAACATTTTTGGAAGCTCCCATCATAACTGCTACATTAAGGGACAGGGGGATTATCACTGAAGTTGCAGCAGTGAAATTAAAGCTTCCCTTCTAGCACAAACCCTATAAGAATGGCTTCCTCGGAAACAGTGCTGTTTTAAAAATTGTTTCAGGTGCTACAATATTCAGTCCTAAGCCTGATTTCAGAAGTCTGATGCCTTGCTTCCTGATGGATATGTTTTAAATTGTGCTTAATTTTACAAGTATTTTAGTTACTTTGCAAAAGTATCTTCTTACATATTTTTGATCGTATGTGTATGTGTGTTCTAATCAGCATCAAGTATGATTGTAAGTTGACTTGAGCCCCAATTCTGGGAAAAATTTTGTAATAGTGATAATAACAATTACAATGGTGATAGTTGTGGGGAGGTCATCATCTCCTGAAACCAACCACTTCAGACTGTCGACAAGAATGCCAAAGGACTGCTGTGGGGAAGCTCTCCTCTGTGTTTCACCAATGAGGTCAAGGCACTCTGTGAGGACATGGGAGAGGACATTCTCAGATAAAGGATCTCAGCTGTGGAACACCCTCCTCTTACAGGACACTTTGTGCCAATGCTGATTTCATTTAAGCATCAAGTAAAAACTTGGCTTTAAAGCCTTTGAGCCTCACTGGCTTACTGTGCCCATGGTATTTAAACTATTTATTCTTTTAAACCTTTTTTAATTTAATATGTTTAATATGTTTTTAGGCTATTGTTTTTATGGCTTCAAATTGCTGTAACGTGTTAGCATTGATTTTATCTGTATGACCTGAGATCTTTGATATAGAAATATTTTGGGAGCCAGAATGGTTTAGTAGTCAGAGTGTTGATCTAGGAATCTAAGACAGCAGGGTTCAAATTTGCTTTTGGTCATGGCAACCCAGCCCTGGGCAAGTCACGCTTGGAAGAAGGCAATGACAATCCTCTTTGGAACAAATCTTGCCAAGAAATCCTCCTGATACGTTCACCTTAGGAACAACATGTCATAAATGACCTGAAGGCACTCAACAATAGACGTATTTTATTTAATAAATAAATAGGAGCTGGATGTCCCTCTCTCAGAAGCCTGTCATGTGCAGAGTAAGAGGAGGAAAGAGATGTGGGAGGGAAAGAGTGGGTGAAGGAGAATAAGAGAAAGGAGGATTGGCAGGAAGAAAGAACAGGAGGAATATAGGGAGAGAAGGATGAAGGGTAGGAGGAAGAAATTACTCTTGCCCTGACCATTGCCAGCTTCAGTTTTGCCATGCAGCCATCAAAAGACTGCTCCTGATCACAGCCTGGAAATATGTCTCTCCCTGCCCCTCTCTCTTTTGGTCTACAACTCCAAGCTTTCCTCTAGCACCAAGAACATTGTACACAATGATTTCCCAATTTCCCATAATGATTGGGAAATTCAGAAATTTTAGGAGATTTTAGATTTAGGAAATTTTAGGAAATTTTAGAACTACATCTCTTAAAATTTCCCAAACTTGAGCTTTGTCCTTGAAGAGAATGCAACAGAAAAAAGAAAGAAAGAAAGAAAGAAAAACACACACAGAGAAAAAAGATAGGGCGCCCACACTTGTAATGAAAGTATTTGAAAGATTTTCATTACCAGTTTCTGTTTATTATGTAGCTGTCAACTTTACCATTAAAAAGTAAAGTGAGCAACATCTTCATTTTTGCTCATATGTAATTTAAAACAAAACAAAACAGGAAAGTATATATTTTTACTGCTAGGTGTTAATCATTTTATAAATCATCATCATCATCATTGATAGCACTTAAAATAAAAAATAAGGAATTGCTCTATTTAGCAATGAAGTGAATACTGCCTTTAAACAAGAGGTAGGGGTTAATATGTAGCTAAAGGAAGTACTTTCAAAGGGCTATGTGCCACAAGCAAACTAAGGATTAGAGCGATAGGAGAGGCAGAAAGACCTTTGGCAGTTTCAGGAAGACCTCAGGTAGAAATTTAACCTTTAGGACAGGAGAGAGGAAAAAGGCAGGATTTGTGAAGTAGCTATGTATGTAGACCTAAGTATGTAAAATTCCAGCCAAAAAGAGTGTGTTTTTGAAAAGACAGAAGGGTATAAGTTTTAGGAAGGGATGTGTGTTCAGTATCAACTCATGATTGATTCTGAGTTGATCAGAATGTGCAATCAAAATCTTTAATTGTAGTCTTTGACTGTCTTAATAAAACTATCTTCTTACTTCACTCAACTCTCTGAGTTTCACTGGCTCTCCATAGGTGAGGGAGAGACAATTTTGCAGCAATATCATCATCATCATTATTACTTTTATTGTTAGGAAAGATTATTTTGAATGTCTGCCTTCTTTGGTACATATTATTTTATTATCTTTTTATTTTAGAAGCTTGTGTTGGTGCTGTTTTTATCTGCATTTTAAAACAGTTATTTTATGCCATTTTTTGTAAACCACTTTCATTATTTTTTCTAGTACAAAAAAATAGTGAAACAATCCAATACAAGTAAAATAAAGTAAACAATATATAAAAACTGTAGTGGTAATTTCCAAGCAGATTTTTAAAAAGGGCAGAAGGAAATAATTACCTGAATCTGTGGATTCAAGCAATTACGTTTATTTTTTAAAGCAAGCTTTAATCCTTCTGCAAATGCTTTGTTTCAGCTGTGCAAAACAGTTGGACAAGAAACAAAAATTAAGCCAGAAAGGCAAGTAAACAAGTGACAAGAGAAATGTTATTAATGAGGAAGAACATATAACTTAGGACAGGTCGCAGCAGCTTGATTTTACCTAAGACTGCTGGGAAGAGCAAGATTCTGCTCCCTCACCCATCCTCTCTGCTGACAGATTTAACTGAGTGAAAACTACTTTTGCACTTAGTTTGCAGCAACTTAGTTACTTAGTCTCTAGCATACAAACTTAGTTCACAGCAACTCAAGTAAGCTGAGGACAAAGGGGGAAAGTGGGAAGAGGACAGGGAAAAAATGGGACATTTGAAAAGCAGCTAAATAAGTGGAATGACAGATGCCAAAGCACGACAGGTGCAGGGTATGTATTTCAAGTCTAGTGGAGAAAATGTCCTCAGCCCAGTACTAGGCTTAAAGATTTTTGGATACAGCAGAATATATTATTCCCTTTCACACCGACTTTTCCACAGATTTACAAACATATGGAAGTGAAGAGGGGTCTCTGCCTGCTGGCATTGCAATCTCCAAATTCAAATAGGCTGGCATTGGTCTCCAAGCTCTAGAGACAAGGTCTGAAGTCTACAAATATTCTGCTGGATGCAATAGACAGATAGGTAGATAGATACTTTCTTTAGACTTTCTGATGAACATGTATTGGTAGAACAAAGCTTGGAAGCTTACTTAAAAAAATACATTGCTGTTACTCATCCTGTTTTGAAAGTAATTCATTTTTGATGCTGCTGCTTGTTGCATTACTCATAGATTACTCATTCTTGGTTACTTTTCATTGCTTTTTTTCTGATTATTTTGAATGAAACCCCTTGGGATTGATAAGAGAATGACATAAACAGGAGGAGGAAAATGTCATAGAATGTCCTCCAAAAGTAAGTTTAACAGTAAAGAGAAAAGATTACTTGTATACTGACACAGCCACTTCCAACATTATTGAAATGTAACTTTGTTGATCCTCTTCTCTTTCCATCTATCCAATAACTCATTGCTGCTTTACTTGTAATCTAGTACATCTATGCTTGGGAAGTACGGCACAGCTGGAGGGCAGATGCAAGTGATCCAGGTCTTGTCAGATTCATCAACATGTCAGGAGATTGATTGATTGATTGATTGGATTGATTGGTAAATACTGAATTTCTGTCAGTTAACATACTGTGTGGTAATGACATATATGACTGCCAGAGGGCCAGTTTGCCTAAAAAGAGAAATTATTGAAGATTCAATGTCTGGAAGGATGAAAACAGTATACACATTGAACCGGGGGAAAAGGCAAATATTCAGACTGTGCTGATCTCTAAATTAATTGTCAGTTCCACTCACGGCACGCATGTGTACTCAGCAGCCTTTCTTCTGAAATAAAGTTGATTTTTTTTTATTGTCCAGTTGCAAACCCCCAAGACCATCTTTTCATTCTGATTCATACACTATCCCTGACAGCTCACAAAATGCTCCCTTCCTGAGCTTTGCTGGCTAGTGGCTACTTGAAAATGGCTCAGATCTGTATCTGCCTTTGTGGAAACTGGAAAAAAAAACCCATACGGTTACACAGCCTGTGTTCTTCAGCTGCTTTAAGCTAGAGGTGTGAAAACTTATCCGAAGAGAGCAGAGAAGGAGGGAGAGAGGGAGGGAGAAGGGAAAGTCAGACTCCCCACTTCTTTTCACATTTCTCTGTACTCAAAACACCTTCAGGGAGTCCAGATCGATCAATAAATATATTTTCCCATTTAGCCAACAACTGGGATACCAGAGGGCTATTACTCATCCCTCACAGAAACCAAGACCACAGTGCTTTAGAAAGGTCACTAACCTCTCATCATATACACATCATACAACAGTATCATTAAGTTCCAGAGAAGTAGGAATAAAGTGTCCGGAATTACCGCCCAGGGTGAAATGGAGCAGTAAAATGGTGTCCCTCGCTTGCACTGGTAAAATTAAGGAGAAAAATACCATTTTCTCCACACAATAATATGGATAGCAAGGGCATTAGGATTATTCTAGCATATCACTACTTTAAAAAAGGTTTAGGATTACATGTACATGACACCTAAAGGGAAGAAAACTTTAATGAAACCTTATTAGAAAGCACTCATGGTTTTTATGCCAGAAACTTGCTGTATGTATGCATGTATTTGACAATAATCCTACCAAATCATATGCAACAGGCAGTACTTTCTGAGGACTGTGGCATGTTCTCAGTACCAATTAAGGTTGGCACAAATTACAGTAGTTTAGTGGAAATGATCCTGCTGAGTTAAATAATAATAGAGATAGCAGAAAGCAACAAGCATAAAGTGTTTACTCAAAAGTCTTAATGGCTTCAGATATAATATACAAAAGCACACTATAACAGTGTCATTGCCCCGAGGCTGGAAAGTGTGAAAACCTAACTGATATGTCATTGTGTATTAGTAGTCAATGCTGTAAAACACTAAACACCACAGCATGAAAACTAGCAAATATATAAAACATAAAGTGACAAATATTGAAACTGGAAATAAGATCTCATTAAATATCCATTGAAGGTGTCAGATTCACAGAGAACATTTGGAAAATAAAATTACTGGACTTATCTGTAGAGTACTGGCATTAAAATCACAAAGGAGAGCTTTGAGGATTTTGAGACGCACTTTCATCTCTCCTCTAGAAGGCATGCTATGTTTTACTGATTAAACTGAGCTCAGGTGGGCTTTCTAATTTTCAGTTTTACTTGATCAAGACACAGTCTGGAGGAAACCTCACCTAAATGGCTT
Source organism: Ctenosaura bakeri (assembly GCA_948474755.1). Lineage (NCBI taxonomy): Eukaryota > Metazoa > Chordata > Lepidosauria > Squamata > Iguanidae > Ctenosaura > Ctenosaura bakeri. The sequence continues at coordinate 91,100 of CAOLHI010000084.1, read as the reverse complement.
TAAAATTCCATAATGCAAGCTGAGGGGTAAACAGAACAAATACTATATCAACAAAACAGCTTGTCAAGTGTAACACTGTGTCTTACACACACACACACACACACACACACCATCTATAAGGAATGGGTTGGAATTTTGTATCAGTTCCTTTTTTATCAGGATCTACCACAACTGACTAAATTCAGATGTGGGAGAAAATAAAACAGACATGATTTACATATTTCCTAGATCTGGGTAAGAGCTGCAGTTCGGTTCATTTTTAAAAACCAACTTTCACCAAAAATCACAAAATCAACCATGGGAGAAAGCAAAAGCAACAGATTTTGCCATCCCTGATATATATCGACTCCAACAGGTATTATGTGGAGATATCAGTACAGAGCTGTGCTTCTATATGGGAGTGAGACTAGACATACAAGTATTTCTATTTCTAGTATTATTATAGAACTCTTCAGACATAGTTCTGTCCAAATCACATCCACTTTACTTCTACTCATGATCTCACAATAGCTAAGTTAGAGAGAAAATGACTTGAGACATGGGTGGGCAGAAAGTAGATCTGGTTCTAATGATACAACTTTAGGTCCAGGACTAAGGAACCTGTGACCTTCCTACTCTTCTTTGACTCTCATTTCCACTAATACCTGCTAGATCGGTGGATGACAAGGCACAATGCAAGTAGTTGTTCACAATCTACAGTGCTGCAGTTCTTTATCTCTGATCTAAATAACTGCCAGTAGCATGCCAAGGAATCACAGCTTCAAAAGGTTGAATGATAGCAGCAACAAAATAACCCACATGTATAAGTGCACTGACTTCACAGTGAGAATTCTTCCCCCCCGCCATCAAATTTTCCTTCAGTCCCTAAATTTTTAGCATTGCAGTAACCTAAACTTTCAGTGGAGCATTTATAAGCACAGTTATGGCATCAAAAGAAAGTGGGAAGGCAAAGTTACCAAAGAATTGTCAACACAGCAAATATTAGAGTTCTAGGTATAAACAATTTCCTAGAAATTTTGAGACAGAAGGAAAATTACATGGGAGGGCAGAGCTCTTTTTGGGGAAGCAATGTCCCCACTTTGCTCCCCTCAACAGCTATACTTGTGAGATTATACAGCTGAAAAGAAGAAAACCTGGAGTAAACAAGAGTAGATTTCTGTGTGGAAGTCTTTACTGGTATATAAAACAAATTCATGGGCCCAGAATTCTTACAAATTTTAGTTTGCCAAGCAGATCCTAGTAGAGTGCAGTGTTTGTACAAAGTCTGTTCACCTCCAGCCTACAGGAAAAGGCTAAACAGGGCAGACTCAAGTCCTCTCATCTAGTTATCTCTAGAGAAAACCATTCTCTGTTTTTAATGCTGTTTGGCAGTGACCTGCATCCCAAAACACAGGTCTGCTGTCATGACCTATCATTCTAACCTAACAAAGGTGCAGAGGTGAAAGCAAGCAAGCAGAGGGCAAGTATAGTATTTCACTGCATGGGTCTAGATGCCTTATTAGATGCTAAAATGAAATACGAATGTCAATATGCAGTGTGGTGCAGTGCAGTGCCAAAACTAGGTGGTTGAAGACTTGAATGAGAGAAAATTGGGTAATCCATGAATACAGAGGACTTCTAATGCATATAATAATGCATAATGTGCAAATAATGCATAAGGGGTGGTGAAAATCCAACATGCTGCTACACTTGCTCACAAACGAGATGGCTAAAAACACTTACTCACACAACAATTCACATGCTTAATGTTGTGGACAAATAAATGAAATTAATAGTGCACACACAGAGACATTCAATCTATATTTAGTAATATCAGGATGGATCAAAACATTTGCCTCAGCAGAAATACAATGCAAACCTCGGAAGAAAGGTGGTTGAATTCATTCAGACAAGTGAATGTCAACATTTTAACATTACATCAATGGATACCTAATGGGTGTTATTACTACAATATTGCTGCTGCTGCTAATGGTGATGATGATCCTTATTTGTGAAATAATTTTCATCTTTTACAGTTGTTTTGTTCTATTTGCATTGTTTTAAATTTCTGCTCCAAGACACCTTGAACGAATACAAATGGTGGGATTATGTTTCATAAATAAATGAGCAGATAACTCTTAAGGGAAACAACATAATAGAATGTGGGTTATTCAGTCTTCATAATAAAAATGTACAAAAATAGTAGAAACCTGAAAGCACATCTTATTGGCCTTGGGCCACCCATAGCCACCTAAGGCCGTTTCTGTATCTCCTTAAGTGCCATGACTTTGCAACTGCCAGATTCCCTTGCCAACTCTACCGCAACCAACAAGTGTAACTGTACTTGCAATTTGTTATGGCTATGATACTGCCCAGAGAGAAGGAAGATGTGTCACCTTAAGTGGGCACTGGAAAGGTGGCTGGTGGCTTCCATGTTAGCAGGCTGGTAAATTTGCCATACTGAAAACTATCTAAAATAAGTACAGCATAAAGTTCACCTCAACTCTGGAGTGGATTTATCACCTCACTGACATGGAAGTCGCAACCCACCACTGCCTGTATTATATACACTGCATGAGCAGGTAGTAGCTGGCAATCCAGCATCTCCTCAATGCAGGGCAAATATCCACATGAAGACCTATGGTATCCTGAGCCTTACACCACTCCCTGACTTATCATAAAGCTCCAAAGCCACCTTGCATGGCCCATTCTGTGCTTTACAGCACACAGGCAGGATCCAAGGAGGTCTAGCTGCCTTCCCCCATAGCCAAACACATAATGATGACATCAGCACTGAGATCCACGGGGATCCTCCAGAGATTTTAGCACCTGTACAATCATTGCATATCTGACTGGGAGGAAGGAAGTTGCCAGGCACTTCTTCAATTCTTCTTGCTCACTGTGAAATGTGCAAAGGTGGCTTGAAGACTTTATAGTATGTACATGTCTTCTTTTCTCCCAGGCGGAGTCTTATAGGACACATCCTCACTTTGTATCATGGCTACGATTGATGAATTATTGTGACTTCAAGAAGAAGCTCATCTACCGAGTGTGTGACAGAGAAAGGTGGGAATACGTGTATATCTGTGTAGTCATCAGTTCACCAACTGTCAGCAGATTTGATCCTTAGGACTGAAAAGGATATGTACACTGAGTTAGAGAAGAAATAATAAACAATTGGGAACATACTACACCATGCAGGAAGTTCTCAAGTTAGTATGATTCTTTTGCCTTGGTTTGTTTCTATTCCCTGCCTCCTCCTCTACAAACCTTTTTATGGACTATATTATGCATCATAAATATATTACTTACTATACATGCACATATTGAAATGCATACAAAAGAGGGCAACAAAGAAAGTAAGGGACTTACAGATGGGTAGTCATATGAGAAAACAGTGAATGCTTTGATATGTTTTGCCTGGTGGGCAGGGGATTAAGAGGTGATAACCTAAAGGCACTAGATCCATCCGATCTTGGAAGCCAAGCCAGTTCAGCCCTGGTTAGTACTTGGATGAGAGACACCCATACCAGGTATTGCAGGTTAGATTTCAGAGGAAAGATCTGGGAAAACCACCTCTGAGTATTCCTTGCCTAAGAAAAACTTATGAAATTCATGAGGTCATAATAAGTTGACAGATAACTTGAAGGTACATACACACATACATAGCCATGTGTAAGTATCTGAAGAGCTCTGGGATTATCATCTCAGTCATTTTTTTAAAAAGGATTTGCAAAATTTATTTTTGTTTTTACTAGTAATGAGGTAAGGCAAGGAAACATGAAGACAGCTGGATTAGGAGCTCTAACCAGTGAAAACCTTATCCAGCTATATCACTGCATCCTTCAGGGTCAGAAGCTCATTATTTTTCATAAAGAAAACCTCAAATTCCTAGGAAGCTGAGTGGTGTGCCAAATACCACATTCTACCAGTGACTAGTGCTTCTGGAGCATCAAACCCATACACCGAGAGTGCCTTATAAATAATGCAATGCAATCCATGAATATGCCAAGAATGATATTAACAAAGATCAGGTGAGCACTCCTCTTTACAACCAACTGCTAAGAACTTAAGATAAAAACCAACCATCTTTGGGGATTTATGAGCAACCTTTTCAAAGAGAAGGCATATGTAGGTAGGGCGGGTGTGAGGGGGGGAGATGGAGATGACAATTTGCCTAAATTGCTTTGCCCTTAAATCATGCTGCAGATAAAGCAAATACACCAGAGGGCTTGGGGAGTTCAGTTACACCTGAAAGTGATCATGGGCATATTAATCACTGCACAGAGCTCCTAAATTGCTGGAGAATGGAGAATTATCTTCCTATAAGAAATGCCCTTGACCTCCATGAATTAAAAATCTGCCATAGTCACAGGAGGTACATAATGAGCTATGCTCTTTGAGGGGAAGAAATAAATGCAAAAGCAGGCTGCCATGCTGTATAATTATGCTCTTTCCACACTGGGGTGGGGAGCAAGGAACATTTGCAACTGTGCTCAGGTAGTCATGGAATAAAATATTAATTAGTCCTAACAGTAAATGATCAACCCTTCTCTTCAGCCCACCAATCATTTCCCATTTTGAAGGCGGGGGAGCTCAAGCTCAAAATATTGTGAAATTATCCTCATGCCTCTTTAAGCATTCAAGGATGATTAAGGGAAAAGGAGAAGCCAAACTCGAGAGTAAAAGAGAGGTTGGCTGCACTATGTGTTGGGGGAATGCTGCATGCAAAGCCAGCCATGGCCTCTCCCATGAGGACAAATGAAGCAGCTCAGGCTGCAGACAGGGAGGCATAGGGCTGGTTGTGCCCAAGGTTTCCTTCTCCAGCTGCTTCCCTCTCTCCGAAGACGGAGCTTTGCGGGTGTCCCACAGTCTATGCAGGAACTCCCTGAGCTAGCCTGCTGCCTCAGGTGTGGTGGAGGACACTGTCCCATTGAACATGTTAAATAAGACTCAGTTGCCAGCAATACCAGCTTTTGCATGAAGACTGGGGAGAGGGTAGCATGTTGTCCTTTGCTGCAGCACCCTCCACACAAAAAAAACCTCCTAGGCTAACCTGCCTCAGACTGTTTCTTCATTCCAGCCCAGTGCTGTCTGCTCTGACAGACAGCTCTTCTACAGCACTACATTTAGAGGTCTTTCCCATCACCTGCCACTTGATCTTAAAGCAAGCAAACAAACAAACTGGACATTTGAAGACCTAGAAGCTTTTTCATACCAAGACATCCTCTCTGACTGAACTAAGTTCTCATATGCTCTCTGAACTGAAACGGTCAAATGAAAGCCGTAAGAGGTTGTCCATTTACCATTAGGCTTTCTAAAGCCAGAGGAGGGGTGAGGAAAACTATGGTTCTCCACATGTTATACTACAACTCTCATCATCTCCAACTATTCCCCTTGCTGGTTAAGTCATATGGGAATTAAGATCCAAAACATCTGGACAGATGTTTCTCATATCTTGGGCAGAGTAAATCAAATCACCCATAACAATAAAACATTGTTTCATATTACCAAAATAAGCGATGAAAATCATTGAAATCATAAGCTTTTTCTTTACCACTCTTCCAGTACAAAGAAAGAGAACATTCTGCCTCAAATTTAGATTAAACAAATTTTAACATTATATATGAGTAACACAGTTAATCTTAACTATGGTTTGTCCAAACAGACTGACTTCATGGTTTAAAGTTGCCTTTTTTTCCCAACATATCATAATCCAATGTTGCCCAAACCCACAGTTTGTTGGGTTTGGGCAGCAGCAATCTGCCATTAATCGAACAGAGAAAGCTAAAGCCTTCCACATTGTTTTCTCAACAATGGCAGAAGATGAAAGAAGAGTAAGGAGTGTAGAAGAGTGATGTTCACGTAAGTATATTTTTGTAACACTAAAGCATTATAGCATTATACTCAAACCAGCCTGTTCACTCTGAAGTGAATTTCATGGTCACAGCAGGGCTGCTTCAATAGTGGAAATGGTTTATTCAAGTCTGAGTTTCTAAATGCAACACACACAGGCCTGCAAGCTCAAGCTCAAGTTCCCAATAGGCTGTTTTTTCCTCGTTTCAAATGAATGTATTATCTTTTTCACTTACTGGCATTATAAGGGTGCAGCTGTCATAATTAAAACAATAATAGTAATCTCCAAACAGTTTTCTGCAGGGTACTTTCTCAGAATTCCAATTGTATCCACAGGCCCACAAAAGTTGGAAAGCATTATATTCAGGGAGTTTTTGTCTATTCTGTTCTGCTACTGAGCTGTTGTTCAGTTTCATTCTGTGGCTACATAAATTCTAGAATTCGAGCTCAGTATTTTATTTTAAAGTTCATACATACAGTAAACACCCAAAAATATTCTTGCATTTTTGTATTTGCAAAACACTTCACAAACATATCCTGCAGTACTTCCCACCTTGCCTGCATACTAGGACTGAGACAACATTTAGCCCTTTGAATAAAGACGGGTTTTGCAATCTCGGATGCAGTTCACGGGAGGTCATCCAAAACTTCTTCCCTATCTGCTGCCGTCGAAAGATATATTTCACGGATGACTCACATGCCAGACAGCAGCCCATCTGAGGATGAGGAAGGGAAGCTGAAGTGCTTTTGTTTACTGAAGCAAACTGTGCAGCCAGCCTTAGAGTTTGCATGATGTAGATTTTGGCTTCTCACACTGAAAAATGCTCAGTGTAGGTGAATGCTGATGGTAACCTCACAAAGCTGTTCTTTTTCTGCACAAAGTCGTGTCAGTCATAGGAAACACAGAAGAAGACTAGTCACACGGCATTGCTTCAACTTCTCCTCATCTCATTATTTCCTCTCACATTATCCCAAATACTCTTCTCATTCCTTACAAAGTCTAGTGCAAAGTGTGGTGAATTACATATAGTATTAACAGGAGCATGTCATGTACAGATTCAAGTCCCTGCAAGCCATGAAACTGCCTAGGTGACCTTAGGCCAGCCACTTTTCCTCTCTTAGTTTGACCTAACACACAGGGTTGTTGTCCTGATAAAATCAGGAAGGTAAGAGCTGTAAACTGTGCCATTGAGATCACTGGCGGAAAGAGGGACATAAATCTAACTCATCACAGAATCATGGAGTTGGAAGGGGTCTCATGGGCCATTGAGTCCAACCCACTAACAAATAAAACAGCATACAAATCAACCCACTAGAAGCAAGTCTCCCAGCCCTTATCTACCTGTGCTGCAGGCTGAGGTGGCAGAAAGAGCCAGCATGATGTAGTGCTCTGCGTATTAGACTAGGACTCTGGGAGAGCAGGTGCCCTTTCACACCATTCACTCATTCGTTTTACACCCACTTTGTCCTCCCATGGAACCCACTAGACAATTATAGAGCTATCATTCCACTTTAATTGCCATGGCCCCATTCTATGGAACCCTGAAGTTTGTAATTTAGTGAGGCACTAAAGCTCTGTGGCTGAAAATTCTAAATACTCTTCCCTAAATTGCAGATCCCAGAATTCCATAAGATGTCATTTTGACAGTTAAAGTGGAGTCACAGTACTATAACATTATAGCACAAAAGACATATGGGGCTGAAATTTCCACTGGAAATCCACTGGGTGACCATGGGCAAATCACACTCTCATCCTTAAAGGAAGACAACAGTAAACCTCCTCTGAATCCTGCCTAGGAAAACCATAGGATAGGGTTGCCATATGTCAGAGTTGACTTGAACACAAATAACAACTACAAATACACTGCTCAATCTTAAAACTGCCGATGGGGAAGTGGCACTTCTCACTTCTAGAACTTCCCCCAAAGTCCATGAAACAGAAAGGATGGATGGGTGAGCAGCTATTCTGGAACTTTCTTCCTCATCTATTGCTATTTGCAAGGATTTTTAATCGTTATTTTATTGTGTCAAGAGACACCTGCAAAGGTGGCATCCTTCATATGTAATCCAAACCAGGCACGGGTAAATACATAATTTTTGTCCTCTCCTGCATCTGATAAAAAAAGAAAAAAACACTCAGTTTCTTTCTGTCCCATCTATCAAGAAATTTGCCAATTTTAGTGAATCCTTAAAAAAAATCCCTCAGATCTTCCTGTTTGAATTTAATAGATAGAGCTATTTCCAGCATGTAAAGGACTATGTTGTATCAACCTGTAATATAGATGTTAGAGATGAGGAAGCTTTCAGGAAAAACAAATATCAACCCTGACTCAGCACACAAATGAGGATAAATGAAGGGAATTCACATCCAGATTTTTCAAAATTCAGCATTCAAACCTGCACATCTGGAGAGATCTATCATTTTAATCAGCCAATAAATCAAGCAATTTATTGTTTACCACTGTTTCCATACAGAATATGCTTGAAGTAGACCACAAAAAAGCAAGAAAGAAAATACATTCTTATCCCTATTAGAGGAAACTTCAGGACCATTGCACAACAAGTGCGTAATAAAACATCAATTCAGAACGATCAATTAATAGTTTCACTGCAAGCTGAACAAAATGAAATACCCTTTGGCTTTGCTAATTAGAAGCAGGAGAAGACAATGAGCTTTTAAAGGATTTTATAGACAGACAGAGCTGATGACTGATTGTGTCAATAGCTAGTGTGTAACAGCCTCTGGCCTATGATAGTAAACAAGAGGAAGCAGAACTATCTTTTCTTTTTTTTACTTTTTATGTTTGTCATTTCCCACATTTGTTCATTTTAAATCTCATACTCTTTCCATCCTGAACATGAAGAAAATTGTGAATTGTTGTAAATGTTTATCAGAACAGAATAGAAACCAAAAAAAAAAAAAAATGCTCACCCACTCCTAGTCCAAAACTGGACAGATCTTTCCACTTCAGAGTAGTTCAAAAGTGGGTCACAATGAACTATGACTTTCTTTTCAGGTGGTCTTGCACCACCACCACCACCCTGAGTCTATCATGTATAGAATCTGATATGGGAAGATCAAACCTTTCAGAATCTGTACCAGGCCAGCACCCAAAGCAATTTACTCCCTGACATGTCAAATATAAAAACACTGGCACAAGCCAAATTTATTCAACAGTGCTATGCCAGAAACCCTTCTGGCATGCTGCCAGTTTAAATTCTATACACTTGAGGGACAGACCTCTAGCTGTTTGTCAAGCCCTCCTTGGAGAGGTAAGAGCTCCATTAGGTTTTGGACTTTATCAGATCGACAGCTGCCTTCCCCAAGAGACATTTCCTAGATCTTGCAGAGCTGGAGCCGGACACACTGCTTCCATTAGAAGGAAACAGTACTCTGGATTGGCTACATGCTACTAGGTGACTCCAGGTCTGGCACTGTGCCCTGTTTGCTCGGAGCCAGAGAGAAGCAGGATCTTCTATTTGGCAAACATGATGAATCTGCTTGAAATCACCTTCCACTCTGGCTATTTAGCCAAGGAGCAAAAGACAGACTATCGGAAAATCTACAGCAGGCCTCATGGGACTATTCTGATAATTTGTATGAGGAATGTACATCCACATACATAAAAATAGGAACACACCAACACAGAGACTGCTTGATGTCATTAATTGCATTAGGTCAGCATCAACTTGTGGTGACTGTATGGATGAGAGATTTCCCAGACACCCTGTTATTAACAGAGATCTCTAGATGAAGAAAAAAGTAGTGTGCTGGAGGGAGTGCTCTATTATAGCCTTTTCCTTCATATTCAGACTATACATGTTAGAGACCAGTTTATTTGCTGTGGTGTGAGAAACCTTAGCCATGTGGTGGCCAGTGAGTGTATTCTGCTGCTGTCTTTGATCACTGATTGGAGGTATATAAAGATATTTAAACTGCATAGAATTGAGCACCGATTGCAGGTCAGAAACTTGTTGTGCAGAACTGGTCTGTCCTTTGTAGGCATGACAGAAGGAACTGATATAGTGGAACTGAGCTGTTCTTTTCAGGCAAGAAAACTGTTGCACTAGAACTTACTCCAGGATAGACACACATAGATTTGAGCTGTGCCTTTTCTGTTTATTGGGGAAATATCAAAAGTGGTAAGAATTCCTTCTGGGGCCCCCCTTTGCTTTGACCCCCACCAATCCTGTACTTTTCCTGTACCATGTCCTCAGTCCTGTTCTTGGATGATGTTGCCTCATCCAGTGCTTCATAAATTGGAATAGTGTCCCTGGCCAGTAAAGTTTATCCAGTCCTGAGTTAGACCATATCGAGCAGCCCGTGGATAGCCAATTCTTTTATTCTGAGGGGCCATTTTACACAGGCCAAAAATGTTACAGAAGAAGACATCCCACAATGCAGAAGGGCCCAGGTATTATCTTCACCTAATAAAGGAATGACTTGAATGTGAAGAACAACTGCTGAACTGTATGGAACAATTCTAAGCTATAACAACTAATTATGTGATTAACTAGAAGGTAGTCTCATACAATTCACTCTAATTTTGACCTTCAGGCTGTGAATCTCATTGCTTATGTAACCCAGTGACAACACCTGTGTGGATAAAAGAGATGGCAGAAGGCTCGGGGTAAGTTCAAGGTTTGTAGAAGTATGAAAACTCTTCAGAAAAAAAAATCTCCCTCAGAAAACAAAGACCAGACCAGAAACCAGAGACCAAAGAGGCTACAGAATGCCCATTAATCACTGGAAGGAGGAAAGAATGATTGGAAGAGGGGTTGGAATGGACTGCATGAAATGGAAGGAGGGATTGAAAGCCACATTTCATGTGCCAACATTTTGCTACAGGTAGCACCTGTTACTGTTGGGATTCCACTGCCGAAGTACGTGGATGTCTACAGAGAAGAAGAGGGCTGGTTCCTGCCCTGAAGCACTTAAATTCTTTATACTGAGATACAGAGACAAGAGAGGAAGAGGGAAAAACAGGACTCACAGAGAGGGAAAATATTAGTTCAGTTATGCATATGAAGATTTACAGTAGGCTGCAGTTGAACTTTATCAGTGGCTGGCCTTACAACACTGGCACCACTAACTTCACAGGATAATGCAGTAACTTGGAGCAAAACTCCACAGCCTTTCTGCCTGCATGAGCTAAAATCAAGCAAATGATGCCAGGGCTAACAAAGCATTCAGTGGCAGAAGCTCCAAGGCAGCTCTTCCTCCCTGTTCCCCATCACAAGTAGATCGTCTTGCCTGCCAATATCTACATCCTAATGGGTTCTATTTAAATGAATGCTTAGGTTGTATTGGACTAGGCTCATTAACAGAGAGTTTATTTCCCTGCATTCATTCCTACATTTTTCCTTCCAAAGAAAGAAGCAGGGTATTATTGACCTAGCTCAAACAAAGACATGGGAAAGTGAGAATATATTGCCTAAGTCTATCCCAGAAGGCTTGAGTTGATGCTATCAGGTTAGAAACACTAGCAATACAAGGCACATATTTTATCTTATAGGGCTCGGAGCAATAATGTCCTAGTAATAAAGCACAATTTAGGCTGCCACCACCCACCACAACCAGTGCTTTATCTTTCATGGCTGGGAAAAACCTGTTTCAGTTCCTCCCACCATCTTCTCTAAAGGGAAACTGCATTAGTCAGAGTGCCTGCTGTTCCTCTAGTATTGCACTGGAGCCAACCAACATCAGACAAGATCAGAATAGAATATTAGTTTGGAAGAAAGAAGCACAGTTGCAGCAGGATTCCACTGAGAAGGGACATCCTTTAAAGCAGCCATTTACAACTCCAGACATGTCAGGCTATTGTTCCCATCATACCCAGACATTTGGAGAGCCGTGTCAGCCATGGCCTCTAGCAAGAACTCAAAAACGTCAACACTTGGAACAATGGTAGATTTACATGTTCCAAACAGCAAGGAGGAGAGGAAAGGTAACCCAAATGATTTCTGTACACTTCCCTGTGCTATAATATGCTGTAGCATGTGTTCCATATGCATCTAGAATCCATACATCAGTCTACAGGAGAGACAAGCTCCAACAGATTGAGGCATCTGAACTTCTTTTTCATGTCACTTGTTAGTAATGCGCAAATACCCTCAGCACTATCAGCACCTAATGACATTGCCTATGTCCTCATCTGGGACAACACAAAGCCATTAGCCAATATGCATATGAAATCTCATACGGCAGAAGTGGCACATTTCCGCCTCCACAGTTAAATGTCAAGCCAGGTTCCCCAGGCTCAACACCTTGGTGCCTAGTGAATCCTGCTTTGCATTTTCAATTTCTTACCATCATCTGTCCTTCTTTATTTCTTTCTTTACTTCTTTTTCTGTGCCTTATTACTGCTATCACCTCCCTGTCTTCTATTCTAGATTCTATTTAGTATCAACAGCATCCTATGTATTTATAAGATCTTTAACCCAAAGATCTTACATAAAAGCAGGATCATTACCTAAAGAGCTTTTTCAAAAAAGTAGCATGAATTCAGCTGGCAATTCAACTATCATGAATAGTGTGTTTTGTTTTGAGAGAGAGAGAGAGAGAAAGAGACAGCAAGCACCAATCAGCATTGTAGACTTAGACTCTGACCTTCAATAAGCCACTGAGTGGGCAATATCCAGTAAATATAGGCCACAGTGGATCCCATTCCACCACCACCCCCAACAAAAAAACTTAATTCAAATGAATAGATACCATTTTGAGCTTTTTACAGAAACCTTACTCAGCTTGGTCCTAGAAGAGCAGAGATGAAATCCCTGAAGACATGCACTAACAGGGTAGCCTTAATCCCTCTCCCTTAGATTCTGTTCTCCAAAAGCAGGAAAGTAGAAATTCACATTTTAATACTGCTATTCAAAAGCCCCAAAATGCATGCTAAGACCAAACCAGGTGTTACTTTAATGGCAAGATTAGCAACCATGCCCGGCTATTTTGTTTGGCTTTTAATGTAATTTTCACTGGGATCACAGCACATTACAAAGGCAGTTTTATTTCTTCTCTCCATATGTTCTTGTGGTGGAATTCACTTTGCGAAAGAAAACTGTAATTGTCCCTAATGCATGCTTTTCTCTGAAGGAGGGGATGCAAAGGAATTGATTTTCACCAAGATCATGCTGGAGGGGTGAGAGAAAGAAACTCGTCCTTCCCATGATTTGCCATCCCAGTGAAAATCACCCTAAAATACTGTGTCCATATCTGTGCACAGCAGTGTGATAAGATCAACTAATCAAATCTGTCCAGAGGTCATAACAAAGGAAGTAAGTGGCCTGGAGTTCAAGTACCAGGAGCAAAGGGTGAAAGAGATGAATATGTTTGGTTTGGATGAAAGACAGGTGAGAGGCAGTGTCATATCCACATTCAAATATGTGAAAGAATGTCACATTGGTTATTACATAAATTTGTTTCTGATTGCTCCTAAGGACAAGACGCAAACCAGACTCTAATTTCAGAGAATTTCCTAAGGAAATGAATGGTTTAACGGTAGTGCAAACTGCCTTGGGAGACAGTGATCTTTCCTTCATTAGAGATTTCTAAGCCAAAGCTATCAGGAATGAGGCAAAAGTAGATTGCTTGCATCAGCAGAAGATTGGACTAGATAGGTTTGCAGGTCTCTTCCAGAGCTATGATTCTAATACATCAAACATTTGCAAAATTATCAAACAATATTGATGGGGTGTGTTAAATTATTTGTTCTAGTAATGCAATGTTTTCCCCACTGCAATTTTGGAAGAGGGCTCACAAAAGGGTAAAGTCTCTGGAAACAAGGAAGTGAGAGCTTACTCTCTCTTACCACTCCATGACATCAGAAGTGTTTGTGTGTGTTGGTGGGGAAGGAGCTGAGGATCCTAGAAGGCTACAGCCTTCTTGAACTTTCATCACCTTTCCTCCTCATCCCACCCCATGTGACATGAGAGGCCAAGAGGGTGAAGCAGCCATGAATCTGGGGGCTATAGCCTTCCTGGATCTTCTCCTGGATCTCCAGCACCCACTTCTATGCACAATATAGAAGAGGACTGGATGGGAAAAAAGTGAGAAGACCTTGAGTAGAATTCTCTTCATTGGGGTTTTCAGACACTCAGAAAGGACTTTTCTACTTTTGGTTCCCCTCCTCAAACATTTGAATATTATTTGTATCTCTATTAAACAAGCACTACAAAAGTAAATTGAACTTTCTCTTCATTTTTAATTTTAATTTTCCGTTCTGTCTGCAAGAGGTTTCTGTAGGGCCAACATGCTTTCTAGAACATATTTCTAGATAAGACATTGTGGGGATGAAAAGGGGGAGATGAACCTGGCTCTTCCTACCTGACAAAAACTTAAGCAGCTGCTCATTCTCTCCAAGCGGAAGTTCTCTTATGGGTAGGGGACTGCCTCCACACATTGCTAAGAGACCCCAGCTGCTCTGGAATTATTTGGTAAGCTTTGGGTAGAAACATGTATTTGAGTCAGCCGCTGCAAATTTCTGGAATGTTTCATAACAGTGGGTGAGGAAGCTTCTCAACACTTCTGTACAGTGACAAAACACAAGATATTCAGATGAAACTGACAAGGTCAGAGCTTGGATGTAACATACTACCAATAACATACTACCTACCCTTTCCATTTTTAATTCTACTTTTAATTGTATTTTAATTGTACTTTTAATTATAATATATTTTAATTATAGCATATTTATATTTAAATGTTGTTGTTGTTATTATTATTGTCACCCACTACTCTTTGGAATAACAAAGGCATAATGATGTTCCCTCTATGAAATAATTTAATGACTTTTACTAGTATTATCTTTGGGGTGTCCTGAGTACGATTGCCAAATGCTGGTCCAGGATAGTATGATTTCGGAGAGTGGGGCATTTTTAGTTACAATAGCAATAAAATCAGCAATGATAATGATGATACCAATACCAGTGCCAAACAGAATGATAAAACCTCTGATATATCTGATACATCTGACATATGATAAAATATAAAAGTTTTGTGGTTCAGTGTCACTATTACATTGATGACATCCAACTCTGTATCTCCTTTCCATCTGATTCCGGGGAAGCTGCCTCTGTAATAAACCAGTGTTTGCTGTCAGTAATAGACTAGATGAGGGAGAACAAACTGAAACTTAATCCAGACAAGGCAGAAGTGCTCCTGGTCAGCCATAAGGCATATCATGGAACAGAAAAACAGCCTGTGCTGGATGTGGTTACATTCTCCCTTAAATCTCAGGTTCACAGCTTGAGCATACTTCTGGACTCAGAACTAGCCTGTGATGCCCCAGTTTTGGTGGTAGCCAAGAGTACATATTCACTGTTAAAACTAGTGTGCCAGCTGTGCCCACTCCATGAGAAGTAAACTCTGGCTACAGTGACACATTCCTTGATTACATCCTGCTTGGAGTATTGCAACATGCTTTACATGGGGCTGCCTTTGGAAAAATTTGGAAACTAATGGTTTAAAAATGTGTAACCAGGCTGTTGACAAGGGCTGTTTATAGGGGTCATGTGATTCCCCCTCTGTTGAAAAAAGTTCGTTACCTGCCAGTTCATTTCACAGCACAATTCAAAGTGCTGGATTTGACCTTTAAAGACATACATGGCTTGGGTCCCAACTATCCAAAAGATTGCATCTCCCTGTACAAGTTCATCATATTCTAAATTTCTTTACAGTAATGGTTAGTCATTACAAGATAATCATCTGTCTCTCTGTCTGTCTATCTATCTATATATCTATCTGTCAATTAACTTTTAAAAACATTTCAAGCTTTGCCCTAGTTTAGGATCTGACTCCTCTGGAGGTGCTAAAATAGTAGTAAATGGAGCTGTTTACTCCATTTTTCTATCTATTTAATCTATTTGCTCTATTATTTAAATAGAAGAAGAACTAGAGGAGGAGGAAGAAAAGGACTGAGGGTGCAGAACGGCAAAATAAGCAGTCACATGGTACTAAAGAAGCCGTCTGTGTTTTAACAGAGCCACCTTTTACTTATCCTGCAATCCCCAAAACTGCAAAAATAGGTCCTAAGCCAGGGTTATGTGGTGATTTGAGTGTTGGACTATGAGCCTGGAAACTGGGGTTCAATTCCCCGCTCAGCCATGGAAACGCACTGGGTGATCCTAGGCATGTCACATACTCTCAGCCCTAGAAAAGCCCATGATAGCTTCACGTTAGGGTCACCATAAGCTGGAAGTGACTTGAAGGCACACAAGAAAAACAAATTCATTCAACTCCCAGTTTTGCTGGGGGTGGCTGTGTGGCCTTGCCAAGAAGGGGGGTGTTCCCAGGGGAATAGTGCCCATCCCTTTGGCAATTGTACACCCCCTATCTACTGGAATAGCAGCAGGTCTCTACAGGGTCATTACTAGAAAAGCAGCAGTTCCTAAGATACATAGAGTTACCAGGAACTGAACATGTGGCCCTTTGCATACAAAGCATGTGCCCAGCTTCAGAGCTACAGAATTTCTTTGTAGCAGCTAGCATAGTTCTCCCTTCTACTACTGGGTTACTTTTGCTCAGTGCTCCTTCCGTGGTGTTACTTTCAGTGGTGGCTGGTGGCTTCTGTGTTAGTGGTCTGTACTATTCTGAACTTTTAGATGTTTTAAAAGAAACATCTAATATGCCAAATCTACTTTGGGGATAAGGTTGAACGTCCTATCCTGTAAAGTTAGGAAGCAGATTCACTGCACTTCTACTACATAAGCCACCAGCCACCCTGGTTATAATCTTTTCACAGTAACCCAACTTTCTGATGAAAAGTGCATTAAAATATGACAGTTGAAGCTACTGAGTATAGTAATGAAACTTTCTTTCCTCTAAAATAGAGAGTGCTGCTCTTGGCATTTCTGTTCTATGCATCCAACCTACAATTCATCAGTGCCATATTTTTATTTGTAAAACAAGGCCTTGGAAACCTCCAGGTTGGAAAGGTAGTTAGTTAGGAGACTTTTAAAATAAAATACACCCAGATCAATACAAGAAAAGAAAAGGTTTTCTTTCTTTGTACTGTCATCTAATAACGAGAACAGACTGAGCAAACAAAAATGGAACGTGCAGTGCAATCCTAAACACGGTTTGCTCAGAAGCAAGTTTAAAGCTTAGGAAATGTTGTATCATTGCCACTTTTTTAGGACATGTCAGGAGCAAGGCTCAAAAGACACACTCCCTCCCCTCCACAAGGATGTAAAAATTCATGGAGATAAAATTGCTCCCACAGGTTATACCCTCTTCATGCTGCTGCTTGCACATTTGACACTAGTGCAAATGGGTCATGCATGAATATAGATGTATATGCAGATGTCTCCATCTTAATGAGGATTTGCATCAACATGCAGAGGGTGTAGCCCCTGAACAACAACACAGTGTTATAGTGGAGCCAGGCTTACAAGACTGAAGCACCAGGGATTTTTGAGAATGAAGAGGAACACCTGCCATATCATTCATGCTTCCTTGCCCTCACCCAAGCTTAGCAGAAGTTATTACAGTAGCTATGGTAGAGGGATGGGTTTTCTCAGTGGGAAGATGTTATTATAAATTCTCTCTGATACTACTGTACTTTAGGGATGTTTTGGTCCTAAATGGCTACTGAAATTCATTAGCTTTTCACAAGACCTGTTCCTGGTAGGGATGAAGATAGTCAGAACTGTTTTGTTGATACTGATCGATAACAACAACAACAACAACAACAACGATGAAGAAGATGACAACAGCAACCACATTTATTTATAACACCCTTTTCACCGAAGAGAAGCACATCAACATATACAGTTAGAGTCAAGGACAGCAAACATAACACTACAGCAACACATGGAATGAAATCCCCCACACCCCACCAGCTACAACCCATCTCAGGACCTTAAACACAACTCAGTGGCTTAAGCCAGTTAATCAAAGAGGAAGATCTTCAGACCTTTACATAAATGGCTGAAATCTTCCTGTAGCTGCAGGTCAAGAGGAAGATCTTTCCACAAGCGCAGAACCAGATCTTGAAAGGCTCGCAGCCTTGACAGAGCTGTTGTATGTTGGTGGAACACACAATAAACCTTTACCTGTAGATTTTAAATTCCTGGATGGAACATACCATTCTAGCCAAGCTGAGAAGTACTGAGGGAGCTTAGAATGCAAAGCCTTGAATACCAGAACCAAAAGTTTGAAACAGGCTTTGGCCCAAACTGGGAGCCAGGAAAGGGATCTACAGGGAGAAGAAACAGGTGAATATTTAGGGAGATTGAAAACGACTCAGACATCATGTTTTGAATTACTGGTAAAGCCAGAAGAAGAAGGGAGCCATGAAGTCAAACCTGCCAGTAAGCTGTTACAGAAATCTAGGAGACAGATAACCATGGTCTAGACAAGTAGATGAGCAGTCTCAACAGTCAGAAACTCTGGATCCTGCAGTGCAGATGTTCAAAAGATGGAAATTACATGCCTTTGCTGTCACCTAGATAAAGGGGTGCAGAGATAGGCGATCATTCAGCAAGAATCAAAGGTTCCTGGCAACCAAGATGGGAACCACTGTGCAATCCTGTAAATCCAGTGGAGGGCATGAGAGAGGGACAACTGGATGGTCAGGCTGAAACACCAAGATCTCAGTTTTGCCCATGTTCAGCTTAAGATGCTCATCCACAAAGAAGCATGCGATAGACAGTTAATCACTGACTTCCACACAGTGGCATCCACTGATTTAAAACACTGAAAAATCTGAGTATCTTCTGCATAAATGTGATGTTGAAAACCTGATTCAGAAATAAGAAATTGAAAGACGAGTGTATACACTGAAAAAAGAAGAGAACCCAAGACTGATCCTTGTGGTACCCCTACCATTACAGGGAAAACTTTTGACATAGATCCCCAAAATGAGACAGAAGAGGAAAAATCACACAAAAAAGATTTAAACCAGAATAGAGTATTCTCTGTTACTCCCAATGATACCAACAATGAAAGTAGGATCTGATGGTTCAAAATGTCAAAGGCTGCTGAAAGATCCAACAGGATCAACACAGAAGTCTGACACTGTACTTTTGCCATTAGAGTATCATTCACTACATGAGTCAAGATTGTTTTGGTGCAATGGCCTGTATGAAACACTGATTGAAATGGGTCAAGAAAATCATGCATAGTCAGATGAGGCATCAACTGGGAAAGGGCAGCTTGCCTTGTTTAGATTTTCTTCAGCAGCATGACTACAGGGACTATCACACTGTACGCCTGCATAATCACTTCAGCAAAACCTCTACAAAGTTAGATAAATATTTGACTTTACTTTATGCTGAGTATATGGCTTGCTATCATACTTCTCGCAACAGTTCATCTGCCCAGCTACACTAATCAGTCAAGAACTGAGCATGGTACTCTTTGCATGCAAACCATGTCCTCTACCAAAAAAGTGATGAACTACCCACATGGTCAGCTTCACTCCTCCATTAATAGCTCCCACAGATGGCAAAGCCAACAAAAATCACAATAAATTGGTAGCTTACATGTTAGCTGAGCTTGCTTGTATAAAGTAGATATTACTTTCAACAACCTACTGACCAACATTTCAAACATGAAAGCTAGGATATACATGACCAAGCAACATCAAGGTGCAGTCAAAATTACTGTAGAAGAATACACAAGCTAGGAGAGGCTACAGTGTTTTGCTTTTGTCTGAGCCTTCTGTGAAGGGCAAGAATTTGCCTCCCTCTCTCCTCTTCTTCCTGCTGGGTTGAGTGAATACGACTTTCAATTCAGTTTGCAGCCAAGAAGAAAGGGGGGAGGTTTGAGAAGGAGACAGAAACTGGGATATTTTAAAAGCAGCTGAAAAAGTGAGAAGACAAAGGACTTACAAGGACTGTCAGTCAGGTCAAGATAGTTGGAAAGTATGCAACAGGTGGAAACTCATTTAGAAGAAGTGGCTCAGATCTGACAAAATGAGAATAAAATGTGGTATACATGACATACAGACTGTTTCTCAATGGCCCTGAAAACAATCCCAGTTAATTAATTAATTATAAAATTAATTTATAACTTTTGAAAGAGAAAGCTTTTCTTAGCTATTGTTCCCCAAATTAACTGCAGCTGATACTGTATTTGACTAGCTGTCAGTCTATAGAGATCAATGGATCACAGATGAAAACAAGTACACAGGAAGATGACTAAGGTGACTATATGTTCATGTAGCACAGAACTCTATAAAAGTAACCCACTATTGAGCATCTACATTTTGTCTGTAAAATTAGCAGGTTCACCTATTACCTGATCCTTTTTCAGCTGGAGTTACCAAGGCTTGACACAACCTGGAAAAAATTACTTTTTGTATACAACTCCCAGTATACTTCCCCAACATGACCAGTGGCCATGAGGTCTAGGAGTTTGACAACTGGTAATCCCCACCTCCACAAAATAGCTTTCTCAAACTCTTGGAATTTTACCTCAGCTAGGATTGAGTCTGGAACCCCCTCAACTCAGTTACAATCCTTCCTGGATAATGGCCCTTTCCTCACCACCCTCCCAGCCCGCCATGAGAACAGAAGAAGGATGGGACTACAACAACGCTTCTGCATGATGTCATCACAGTCCCGTCCTTCTCCCGTCCCCAGGTGGTGCAACCACAAATTAAATAATTGATAGGTTTTTCTCATCAATGACCCATGATTGTGCCATCATCATGGACTTACTTGTCCTGCGGAAGCCTGAGGAGCACAATGGCTGCACTTCTTGCCCCAGCACAGTCTGGGAAGGTACCTGGCTGCACTGCGGAAAGAAGAGGCATGGCCATCACACTTCCTTCACTGCAGAGCCAGCCAGTGCAGAGGGAGCATTCCCACTGCGCTCCCCTCCCAGCAGAGCCCATGCCAGGATCCCCACCGGAGAACTCCGTGAAAAAGTAGGGTGTGGAAAGGGCCAATAATCTGATGATATTGCAGTCAACATTCTGAACAAGGAGCAACAGTGGTTCTCTTTTTGCACACTATCAATTGTTTTTGAGTAAAAGAAAACAAAAATCTTAATGCAAGATTCCCCACAAACAGATTGGCCTTCTTTTCTGTGCCATAGCGAACTGAACTGCAAAGGATTATTTTAATATTCATGGTAGAGATTGTAGGGATCAGAATCTCCAATAAGCTTAATCCTCTGTCAAACAAAAGTGTCAAGCACTCAGTGCCGAGCTAATTTTTCCAATGTTCCAGCAGTGCTGCTTGTTACCCCTCTCTCTTCTCCTCTCCTCTTCCTCCCTTTTTCTGCAGTTCAACAACAGAGCTATAGTCACAACAAATTTCAGGGCTGGAGATTCTTCAAGGTAGGTAAGCAAAACAAAGTATATTAATTCAAGCACAGTTTCAGTGATCTCTATGACAAAACTGAATTTTTGGATACCTTTAGCAGTTGTATGGAAAAGCACTGCAAATAAAACTTTTAAAATAAAAGTCTGTTTCCAGTGTTTTTTCATACTGCTGGTAAAGGTGTCCATAGATACAGCTATGAATGTCTGTAGGGCCTAAATACCTTAAAGGTACCAGATCGCATCTGATTTTGGAAGCTAAGCAGGGTCAGCCCTAATTAGTACCTGAATGAGAGACCACCAACAAATACCAGTTGCTAAAGGCTATATTTCAGAGGAAGGAACTGGCAAAACAATCATTGATATTCCTTGCCTTGTGAAATCCATGGGGTCACCAAAAGACAAAAGGCAACATGAAGGTACATAATACATTCCCAGACACATGAATGTCTGTGGCAATGTACTATATGTGAGGCTGGTTCAGAGACTGTAGCTGGTGCAGAACATTTCAGGTAAGTTTCTGAATGGGACACTCTACTGGTACCACATAAATCTTCTGCTAAAAGAATTGTACTGATTACCTATTTGCTCATAGGCCAAGTATAAAGTATTTTCATTCCTTTATAAAGCTCTGACAAACTTGGAAAGGGGTTACATAAAAATGACTGCTTTGTCCCATACAGACTTCTTTTAGTTCTTGAGGTCATCTGGGGAGACCTTCCTGGTACTCCCAAGCACTCCTGATGATCCACTTTGTCATTGCTCACAAGCAATGGCACCTAGCATGCCGTTTGGCATGGCTAAACAGAATAGTCTTCCTCCAGAAATCTAGCATGCTTCAACAATTTGTAGTTCTAGGCTGGAACCCTCTTGAGGTGTTACACTGGCTTATATGCTGGTTATGTGAGCCATTGTCCTATTTAGGCCCTTGCACATGGAGGGGATGCTATTTACCCATCTGCCCACCATGCAATAGCATACTGCCATAGCTCCACAACTGGACCAGCCAGTGGAAGATACTGGGCATACACCACCACTGACCCCATCATTGTAATGGCCTTCATCTGTGTAAGTACACCAGTAGAGTGTTATGCTCCACTGATGTTAAACAGGAACTTAGTCTGAGATACATGCTGGGGGGGGGGCGGAATCTGGTTTTGCAAATATTCCATCATCTATTTTCATAGACAATGTAAATGTTGCATTTCTGTATTTATTTTAAATAAAAAGAATACACACTGCTTTGGAATCCCCAGATCTAACTGATCTACACTGTAAATATTCAGACAGAGAAGCGAAGAGAGAGAGAATGAGAGAGATAAAGAGAGAGGGGGGGACTTTTAAGAACATAGGGACAAATAAGAAAGGCATACCATAAACTAGGAGGGGGAACTAGTCCCCAAACTTCTTATTCAAATGTTAATAAATCTAGAAATAAAGAAATGATATCATTCCAGTCCTCCAGGCTGCCTAACTTAAGTCTCCTTGCATTAGCTTCATACAGAGGATGCTATGAAGTACTACAATGCATCCCCTAACTTCTTTCTAGAAAGGGTAGAGCAAAGATTTTGCAGAGGGTAGACGGGTGGAGGTTTATTACACTCTACTGCTGGACTAGTCCATTCCTTGTCTTTATACTGCTCCCATAAAAGGAGCACAAAGTCCAATCAAATGTGACCACATTCCACCTACCCATGTACTTCTTTCTGGCCCAAAAAATGTGCTGCCTAAGGAAAAGCAACAAACACCCTCCCGTCCATGCAAGTCGAGGAGTACTATAAATCCAATACTAGCTTGTTTCTTTCAACACATGAGAAGGAAAATCCCACAAGCACTTCTCCCCACTCTTCATAGTACATAAACAACTGCCTTATAATGGATAGAAAATTGGACCATCCAACCCTGTAATGCTGAGTCTGACTGAAAATTGCACCCCAGGGTCTCAGGCAGTATCCTCTTCTAGCTCTCTCCGGAGACGATAGGGACTGAACCTGTGACCTTCTGCATGCAAGGTCTACTACTGAGCTATGGCCTCAACCTTCAATACTATGCAATACTGCTGTATTGTAAAAATAGCACAGCAGCCAAGTAGACCCCTAACCACTAACAACAGTATGTCCTTTTATGCAAACTTGACCTGCAAACTTGCTGAAGCAGCCACTTCACTTTTTCTAATGATAGGGCCTGCAACGTTCACACACTCTGCTGAAACATTTATTCATTTATTAAACTATCCTCCCAATTAACTAAAGATGCTGTGGTGGAGTGTCATCATTAAAACAACTCTGAAACATTGGTTCTTGTGGGTTTTTCAGGCTTTGAGACCGTGTTCTGGTTGTATTTTCTCCTGACATTTCGCCAGTCTCAAAGCCTGAAAAACTCTCAAGAACCAATGGATTCTGACCATGAAAGCCTTCGACTCTACATTGAACTCTGAAACAATTCAACATAGTTCAATAAAATCAAACTAACCTCACAATATTAAAGTTGAAAAACCAAGCCATGACCACTAGGTCCCATTTATTGGTAGGAGGTCCCTGCAAGCACACTAACAATCCATGCCTTTTTGTATGAGTCAGGCTCTTGCTCACAAAGCTAACAGCAACCGTAGCCACTGGGTCCTTCATTAATCCATGGACACTTCAAACCATTTGTAAAACAGAGGTGAGAGAGCCTTCATGGGAATCAACCAGCTCAAGAGAAGCTCACAGAATCATGTATGCTTGATATAATCTTTTCACTGTCTTCCACTAGTTTCAAGAACAGTTCACATTTTAGAGTCATATTTGCTTCTTCCTCTTTCTTCTTTATGGAACCATATATTCTTTTTTCTCCCCTAATTGTTAACAACAGAAATGACAATAGATTGGTGTTCTGTTCAAGAAGCCAACAATGGGAGCAAGCTAGAATTAGCAAATCTAGCTCTTAATTAATTCAGATTTAATTTGTTTACCTGCAATGAAAGTGCCTTGAGGTTCTGCCAAGATTTAATCGTGTGCTCTGCAACTGACTGTAAGAGTTGCAGTAGGACAAAAATGAGGAAGCTGGAGCCAACTTCCTCTGTGATTTATATATCAATGCAATCCAATTAATCAAATTAGGTTGTATAAGGAAAATTATATACTTTTTTTTGTGACAACTGTAAGAATCTAATACAGAGATGGGGAACATGTAGATGCTGAGATCTCCCAGCTTAGTCCTTCCCAACAGAGTGAGTTGTGATGGATGATAGACATTAGAGACCAACAGCATCTGGAGGGCCACATGTTTCCATCTTTGACTTAGTATGTAATGGTACCTATCTCTAGGATAGTGGTATTCAACATATACAACATCCACCAAACCTGAAGATTCCTTGGATGTTTACTTGTTGATTACATTTATATCCCTCTTTTCTCCAGCAAACTCAAAACAGAGCACATGGCTTTCTTCCTTCTAACTTCATCTTCACAACAATCCTGTAATGTTGGCCAGATTGAGAATGACTTGCGCAAAGTCATCCAGTGACCCTTCTGGTTCACTAGGCACTAGAACCTGGGTCTCCATGGTCCCAGATTTACAGATCACTTCCTACTATATATATATTAAAAAGGTATCTTCTAGGTCTAGCCTTGTGGGAGACACATGACAAAACTGCAGCCAATGCCTATTAGTGGGCATTTAGGTGCAAAAAAATTGTACTGGGTGGGTTATGTCGATAGGGTTATGTCCATCCATCCCCATCCTTGTTCTCCTCTCATGGGAGCCACTACCCCATATTTGAATAAATGTATACCGCTGTTCAGAAGAAAAGAGCAAGGCAAGTCCTGCTTAATCCTGTTGTCCCACTTTTTCAGCTGCTTTTAGAATGCACCAGTTTCTCTCTCTTCCTCCCACCTTCCCCTTTTGTCCTCAACTTACTTCAGTTGTTGGAAACTGAGTTCAAAAGTAATCAGTTAATCCAGCATTCAGAGTGGACATGAAGAGGCAGAATCTTGCCCTTCCCAGAGGAAGCAAACTGCTGCAGCCTCTCCAAGCTTGTCTGTTTTTCCTCATTAACAACTTTTGCTATCTTGAGCATGCTCTGATGTTGCATGGCCACTATGGTCTCAGTTTCATCTGTAGAATGTTGAATGGAATGGAGGCTTCAACAGCAAGCAAGAGGAAAAACATTGCCGGGGGGCTTTGGAGTTGGCAATAAACACCTGGCTGGAGCAACAGCATGTGTATTTCTATACCACTTATCAGCTGAGTGGTCTCTAAGTGGTTTGCAATGTGTTAGTTAATTGCCCCCAACAAGCTGGGTACTCATTTTACCGATCTGCAGAAGGATGGAAGGCTGAGTCAACCTGGAGCCCGGCAGGATTGAACTCACAACCCTGTGGCTGCAGTACCAGCATTCAACCACTGTGCCACCAGGGCACCTGGCTGGAGCATGACCCTGCCCAAATTTTGGAATAATTACTTTTTGGATTACAGTTTGCAGAATTCCCCAGCCAACATGGCTGGTCCAATAGGTAACAGTTCAAAGCTCTGGCTGGGAGACCTCTAACAATTCAGATACCTGACATTGGCCACAGATCTAAGTGACAACAAGAGCAAACTGAGACCAAAACAGGCCCAGAAAATATCCCAAATGAACTGCTTTTTGCAGTTTTCATCCTGTCTCTGAATTTGCCCCACAGATTCTCTGCACTGTCTAACTCTGTCAGGAGTTAGAGTTTCCTGGGAACATGAGTTGATGCAGAAAGGGTTTTCTGAGGACAAAATATTTGAAAAGCATTCTTAAGGAGTGAACTGAGGATATGACAGGTTATCTTTTCTCTCCTGCAAATATCCACAGAGGCATTTGATATTCATATTTTATCAGCAAATTATAAGCTCAGGTATTTGAATGTATATTCATTTAGCCTACCTACATACTTCTTTATTTATCATGTGTGTGTTTTTTCTGTGTCTCATTTGCTTCTCATGAACATGATTCAGCTAATGTTCAATGCTTTTAGGTTCCATTAATTTCAAGAGAATGAGAATGTTAATGTGCACACTTAAGACTGCAAATCTACACACAATTACCTCAGGATAAGTTGCCTTAAATGCAATTTTGTTGTCCCAAATAGAGTAGACCATTAAATCAACATAACTTATCTAAGCATTGGCAAGTTTGCATTGATTTAGTGAGTTACTTTAGTTGGAAATAACAAATTTATTTAGAGCAGAGTTAAGAATTATGTAGTCCCCTGTCGTTGCTGGACTGCAAGTCTTGGTACTTCTAGCTAGCCCAGCCAATTGTGAGAACTGCTGTGAGTTGAAGGTCAAGACAATCTGGAGGACTGCATGAATTCCTGCTCTAATTTAGGCCAATGGAGCTTACTTTTGACGAGACATGCAAAGGAATGTGGTCTAATTCTCCACTACTAAAACTGATGGGACTTATAAAAGCTTGAGTTTGGCTGATTTGATCCCTCTCTGTTTTTCAGTTTCTACCATATTGATTATTCATTCTTTCCAAGGCTTCTTCTCACCATCTTGATTTTGTTTTTTTGTTTTTTTGGTACTTTCCAGAAAATGTTTAAATTAGTTCTCTATTTCCTGACCGATATTTGCAGGCTATTTTCACCTAGCTGTGCTCGTTTCCACACTTTTTTTTCAGTTCCTCTCTCTCCTCTGCCTGGAATCCAGTTCATACAACCAGTTTCTCTTGGCTAGGAATTTCCCCACCCTCTAGCCTAGCTGCAGTATCTGGAACAAACTGGTCATCAGTACCGCTCACTATGAGAATAGTTATTTTATGGCCTTTAAGAGCTGAAAATGATGGCATACCCTTCCCGAATTCCACGTATAGAAACTGACTGACAATATCTAATATATATATAGCCAACAGGGTTGATATGAAGATAAAACAGGATGGCAGCACATTGCAGAAAGGATAGGAGATTAGTAACATAAAAGCAGTAAAGAAAGAGGCAAGCATCATGTGGCCCTTTAGATATTGTTGGCTTGCAGCTCCTATCACTCCTCACCTAGACTGGCTAGAATTGGTAAGAATTGTGGTCCGACACCTGAAAACACAAGGTGCCTTCCTTGTTTAT
Source organism: Ctenosaura bakeri (assembly GCA_948474755.1). Lineage (NCBI taxonomy): Eukaryota > Metazoa > Chordata > Lepidosauria > Squamata > Iguanidae > Ctenosaura > Ctenosaura bakeri. Next base: position 63,925 of record CAOLHI010000084.1, on the reverse strand, counting down.
AACAAAATCAGAAAAAGGAAGAATAAATGTATCCTGAACCACTGACCTCCCTCATGGCTAAGGATAGGATGAACATTTACAAGGGCAAGACTGTTCACTGATGATCCATCCAGTTTAACAGAGCCACCTCAATACAAGTCACACACAAAGAGCTGCATAAAGAACTGCATAAAAACCGCATGTACAAATTTATATCCTCAGATGCACATTTAGAAAGAATCACCCTAATACAAAGAAAAATGCAACACATTTTAATATAGTGTGGAAGACTGTGACCAGGAGACCTTGCTACCAGCTCAGACTGCTATTGAGGAGGCAAACAGCTGCCAGGCAACTTCAAGGCCTCTGCTGTTGTCCCTTCTTAGGGTTCTTTGCCTTTAAAATGGATTTAGATTAGACAGCTCTTTAAACAAAATACATCTGCAGAGAGAAGACTGTCCAAAGTAAAACAGAACACGTGGCCACCCTAAAAATCTGACTATCATGAAGGTAAGAAATGTGTTGTGGGATCTCTTCTCAGTACCAATTGTATAGAGAAGATTATTTCCTGCTAAGGTCTGGCCGTCGCATTCTGCACATGAAAGAATACTCTTTGCCACTGAGAAGAGACCCCACTGGCCTCTCTCACATCCACAGAACACTCCTACCAGCTGGTTATACTCATCAAGGTAAGTCTTAAAAAAAAAAAAACATGTAGGGAAGCCAATTGACCAGGAAACAGAAGTGACCTCTAAATTGTCTTTTGAGTGTTGGTATCAAACAGTTAAAAATTTCATTCGTGGTTCTCAAGTATTAAGCATGAATGTTCGTTATTGATTTATCTTTACTGTCAGCATCTCACACATCCTCTGTCCCTGGCTATTGTGGGGACTGCAGCACATATTGACTCCGTATCAGGCGCATACCATGCAGCTACTGGGATCTGCAGGCCAGAGTTTTGAACTGTTACTCAAAAAAGCAGTGTGCTTATTATCCACTGCTCTTTTCAAGGACAACATGTTCTAACATGTCATTGTAAATATTATTTTTAAACAAGAAAACTTAAAAAATACCCCTTAAAATTGTTCCCCCAAAGTAATCATGTACATTTGGAAAACAAAGTCACTTTAAATCAGATAAAATCAGTAACTTTTACTTGATGTGCAAAAAATCTAACGTCAAGCATGGTCATCATTCAAAGTAGCAACATGAGCCCTTATTACTAAAAATAATGTGGTTACTTTTAGAATGTTCATTCCAAGCTCCACTGCATGTTAAGGAATGAAAGAGAGAGATGGGAGATGCTGGAGACACAGGGCAGTTGTGAGTTAGGAAGGACCACTTTGGGAAGAGGCTCAATGATCCAGATCAAATGCCGGAGTCTGACACAAGTGATGAGGTTGAGGCCTACGCAAATGCCACTGCACATTGCTGAGGTCACCTCCAACAGCAGTTCACGGACAACTCCAAGGAACCATATTTTTACCTGATTTAAAGTGACTTTGTTTTCCAAATGTATACTCTGTCTTTTGCAGGACTTTTATTTGTATTCCTTCTCTCTGTTCCTTTTCATCCTCTGTGTTCTTTGTTCTTGCCTATGTAATAATTCCTCCACAGTTCCAGGAAATATATTGCAGAGTAGAGAAATCTGAATCAAACAACTTTCTCCAGTTTATTTTCCAAAGGCAGTGGGAGAACACTAAACTGGCTTCAATACTATAATTCTCTTACTCCTGCTTATCTACACATCTTGTTCCGTCCTCTTCTTGTGTTTTTCTCCTTTCGTACCCTTACTTCGTAGGCCCTTGGAGAAACCCAGACCTCCATTTGATTGCCTGAACCTTTTCTTCTTAGTAATTCTGTACTATCAGAATTCCTCATTGCCCAGTGCCCACCTGTTCCCCCACCACCACCAATTTATATTTAAATGCCTGCTATACTCAGGAAACATATTCAAAGACAGCCACATTGGCTGTGCAGGAAAATACAAGAAATTCCAAACTCCACAAAGGAGTGGTACCTTTATTGGCCAACTAAAATGCACAAAATACATCACGCAGGCTTTCAAAGCTCTACCAGCTTCTTTAAAAGGTGTTTTAAAAAATCATTACACAGGGGGAAAAAAGTGATAATGATAGAGTGACAGGCCTACATTTTGTTTCTGTTATAGTTCAGTGGTTCTGGAGGGATTTCAGTGTAAGCAAAGACCATTCCTCTTCTTGGCCATGTGGAGACCAGGGGCAAAGGGCAATAAAAGACAGGTAATAAAATTTCAACTCCACTAGCAAGATAAAAGTATCTTCACTTGAAATCCAGCTTGTCTCTGTTTTATGCATTTCAGTTGCCCAATAAAGGTATTCCCCTTTTGTGCAGTTTGGATTGTGTTATAATCTCAGTTCTTGTAACTTCTTGATTGCTGTCAGGAATTTCTCCATATAAAACCACTGGCAATGCCTAAAGCTACCTTCCTTCATCATTTTGAACCTAATGACTCTGGATTGCTATATAAAGATCTTCTTAAGAAATTGTATACAGCTGCAAAGTCATACATAGCACGTAGTTAGTCCCCAAAGCAAGCAACCAAAGAGCAGAGGACTGATAAAATCTGGGGGACTTTTGAGGATACAAAACCTGACTTACCATGTACAGCAAGCACGAAATCCTAATTTTAACAAAATATTATGGGAACACGTTTTGCTCTTACTTCCTATGGGAGAGTACTTCAGATCTCTAACCAATGGGCAAATAAATAAAACTGTCTACATTTTTCTAATACATATACAATAAAATACATGGGCAAACCATCCCTTACATTTTGCTGTTTAGCACATTGCACCAGCAGCCCATGACTCAGGGGGAGGGAGGAGGATCTTCTTACTGTATGGTGGCAAGATTAAGGACAATTATTTTTTAGACAATTGTCCCCTGTGTATATACTACAAAATCCATATATTTGTTATTTCATGCAGTTTTAAGCTACTAATTAGCCTGTTATACATCTAGTTTTCCCACAATCATGATGAGCTAAAAATTATAATCAGTGAGTGTATTTCTTTTTTGCTGTTGTATGTGATGTGCTGTGCTTTACTGTTTTTGTGTTATCTTCTGATGCTTTTTTCAAATTTCAAAATAAATTAACACTTCATATTAAATATAAACTCAGCTGTGTTCCCTGGCATTCTTCAACTTGTTTTTCTGAGTGCTACACCCTTTTCTCTTGTACCTAAGACAATGGTAGGCAAGATATAGCTGTCTGGGTGTTGGGGTCTTTCCCCACTATAGTGCTGTGATTCCACTTTCAACATCTATTGAATCCTAGGGTTTGCAGTTTTGGGAGGAGCATTTAGAATCCTCAGAGAGCTCTTTGGCCTCAGTAAAATACAAACTCCAGAATTCTATAGAATGTTGAAAGTGGAATAATAACACTATAAAACTATAGCACATAAAGGCTCCTGCTTTTTTCAATAGAGTTATTCATTATCTCATTACAATTCATTACATTGCTTTGGTTCATTAGTTTTATGCATCTTAGCCTGAGCCTCGGCCATTTTGTTTCGGTTGGATTTTTTTTTATTATTATTATTTATTTGTATCCCGCCTCTCCATATGGATCAAGGCGGCGAACAACTTACAAATAGCATGTATTTCTATACATGCCCCCAACAAGCTGGGTACTCATTTTACCGACCTGCAGAAGGATGGAAGGCTGAGTCAACCTTGGAGCCCGGCAGGATTGAACTCACAACCTTGTGGCTTGCAGTACTGGCATTTAACCACTGCGCCACCAGGGCTCCCTTGCATCTCCCATCATCCCTCACTATTGACTATGCAGTCTAGGGCTGTTCTGAGCTGCAGTTCAAAAACACACAGAGGGTCATAACTTGTCCATCTCCAGTCTAGTACACAAAGCAGAGACTGGCATAGTTAGTTTGGAATGCAACTCCCAGAATCCACGGAATATGTAAGTTGCAGTCTAAAAAAGTAACCTTCTCTTAGTATGGATACTAACCCTGTGTTTTCTTCTTCTTTTTTTTTTTTTTTAGTTAAGCAATTCTAAATCAAGTGTCAATTATACTACACATTGCGTTTGTTTTTAAGAAGCGCTTCCTCTTATTTCAGAGCTAAGGTATGCAAGTATGCAGAAGCAGCATTTCCCCTGGCAAGGTTCCCTACAATTCATATTTAGCACTGAATCTACACAAACTTCCCTAGCTGGAAACTGTGGGTTGTTGCGTGCAACAAGAACCACTGGTGGCCCCATTCTGATTTACAGTCTATATTTAGCCACTGAAAGACATCCAAAACACTGAAATGCCATTTCAATCACAAATTCACCAGGATGGCAACAACGAAGACACTACTGAGCATTTTTTTCTACAAATCCTTGAGAGTTTGTGCCACATAATGAAAAGAGACAATGAAGTACACTCAGTCGAAACATACACTGGAGAGCAAGGAAAATTATAGCAACATTTGCATAATCAAATTGACTTTTACAGATCTGCAACACAATTGACCTAACGGTGCTGCTCACTGGTGAGAGGCCCAGATGTCCATGCTGATACAATACAATGTCATTTTATCATTGTGGCAGAAATAAACATCCTCAAAATGATTCAGAGATCTTAAATGTAAATGACTATCATTGTATCATATGGTTTGTGGGATTCGTAAATTCCTGATTGAATTACACCACTCGCTTAATGTAGTCGTCCATCTGTGAAAGATAATCTCCATCTCATATGCTTACTTCCCTGCAATAATTTACACACCATGCCTGGGAAAGCACGTCAAAATGAGGAGGAAAACTGCATTGAGGCTGATTCAGGTGAATTTCAGAGTGTTATATATATTTTGGTCTCCAAATACATAAAAGCTAGGGACAGGATGAAAATTGCTTTCTTTAATGGGCAAACCTGAAAGTAGGCAGACAACACAATAACCAATAGCAGGACTGCTAAGTATTTTTTTTTAAATTGGTTCACTGTATCAGAAAGAATGAGATTGCAGATACATATACATAAGATCTAAGGGCCTTAGAAATACTGACAATTCCTAGTTTTATGCCATTGCAAATGCTTCCAAGGTCCAATTAGCTACTCCAAGATCTTTCAAATAGCTGGAAATCATAGGTAAATTGTTTCATATCTGTCCACGCCCTTGGTAAAAGAACTCCTTTGACTTGGGCCATTTACACATAATGTTGCTGTCCTGTGATAGACACACATTGCTGGCAGTTTGTGAGTTGTGCTTTTGCACAATATCGTTGCAGTCCAGGCCCACTGCCAATGTGTCCCCGCCCATTGTGATCGCAGGATATTCCATTAATAGAAAAAAATCTGTTAACGGCCCACGATCACATAGCATTCCTGTCACTGGTGGCCACATGGAATAGGCAGAAGTGCAATCTAGGCACTTCCTTCCCCAGTGCTACACAGGAAAAAGGCTGGTGGCTGCACTGTGGATGGAAGGTGCATGTCATTCATGCTCCCATCCACAGCCAAGTGTGGAGGGGAGCACTGGGGACATGCTCCCATCCCAGCAAAGGTGCTGCTGGGATGACAGTGGAATGAGGACAGAAAAGGGTAAGGTGTGGAAATGGCCTTCTACTATTTAAGATGCCCCTTGAGAAAGGTATTTTTTCTACTATAACTCCCAGAATCCCCCAGCCAGCATGACCACTGGTTCCCCACAGCTTTCCTTGCCCTCTTGTTAAACCATCTACACTATCCAATAGAACAGAGTTTTCACCCAGCCTAGTTGGCTGGATTTTACTGAGTTTCTAGGCATGCCACCCATTGTCTATTAGGTCTCTGGCCCTTGCAGGAATAGAATTTTGGGGCAAATGTACACTTACTCTTTATGGAAGACAATGCTGCTTCCTCTTACCTTTGAGAATGTTTAGCTAAGAAGTGTAGTCTCACACCTGTGGCTGACATGTGTAACCATCGTCTCTGAATACCACTCTCAATTCCCTGCGTCAGTGTGCTACAACTGCACATGAATGTCTAGATTTTGAGGGATAGTTTGGCAGATTTTTGCTTTGCAGAGTTCCTTGCAAAAAACCTAACAGACCCACTAAGATGAAGGAAGAGAGACACAACAAAGCAGGGCAAAAACTGCAAAGCAATGCTTCATATTTAAGGTACCACGGAGTCTGTTGTTTTTCATGACTTGATCAATGTATTGATATCACTCAGTTCTATTAGATGTCTAGAAAAATAAAACCGGTTATGAGGAGCAGCTGGGGCTCTCCGTCTGCCCACTATAGGAGAGAAAGAGCTATTTCCATTATTGCCACTTTCTTTCCATCCCACCTTTCCCTGCTACCCAGTATTGTGCATAACACCAACTTCAACGCCTCTTTTTACCTCACTCTCTTCCTATTCCTTGCCTTCCTGCATGTGGCTGCCTTATTCTCCCTCCGTTTAAAGCTGCCCTCACATTAAAACTTTGTGGTTGACAGGCTGCAGCAGCCTGAAGTGAAGCAAGGAAAAGGGGAGAGAGAATGGAGGGATGGCAAAGCAGAGTAGTGAAGCACAGAGACGTGAATTAAGCTAAATGGTGGAAGACTAGAAGATGCAGCAGATGGATGCAAGGTGCAAAGAAAGGAAGGAAAGTATGGCAGCACAAGATGAGAGTAAAGAGAGAGTGAAAACTATGAGTGGTAGAGTACAAGAAGGCAGAAAGGGAATCATGGTAAATTTGTGAGATGAGGCAAGGAAGTGAAACAGAGGGAAGGGAAGGTAAAATCAGCAGTGACAGGGAGCATGGAGCCACAAAGGTAGGTGATAGGAAGGGTGGGAGACACAAGTGATGGGATGCCAAAAAAAAAAAAGGCAAGGAAGGGCACCATGGAGAAGATGCAGAGTGAGGCAAGGAAGGGAGAGAAATACAGCTGCAGAGTAAAGGAAGGAGGCATTGCAAAGGCACAAAGTGAGGCAAGAGGGTAAAGGAGAGAAGAGAGGTTAAAATGTGGTGCAGTGGAAGCACACAAGGATGAAGAGAAGTAGGAACACAGTGATACAAACTGAAAAGAGTTGTATTTTGTAGATTTGTCTTTATTTTTCTTTGCCTTTTCCCTGTAGATTAGACAGCAGTCACCCTCAGGGATTTCCTGTTGTATTTTCATAGATTTGTAGCTTTCCACCATGAGTAAGAAAGCAGCCAGTGAAAATATACACACAGTATAGTTTCCGACTTATGGTGACTCCAAGGCAAACTTATCACAGGGCACACAACAACAACAATAGTCGCTCAGTAGGAATACAGTAACATTAGAAGTGCCTGTGCATATCGTACACCATCGTCACCATCACCACATCCTCTGAGGAATGTAGATGGTCACTTTACATAGTTCCTGGCTATTAATTCCCACAACTAGTCTGTGAAATAGATTTTCTAAGAGACAGGAAAGACCAAGAAATGGTATATTCCATGACCAAGATTCGGGTCAGCATTTTCTACCAATTGTTTGTAAAAATGGTTCCAATAAAAATAATACCAAGGCTGCAATACAGGAACAGCAATTATTGAGATGAACTTCCATAATTACAGTGCAAATACAATAACTTGCATAATATACAAATTAACTGTCCAGATCTGAGAGGTCAGAATATGGCGAGCCTGCCCAAGAATCCAGCTAGAGATTTTTACAAGATGAATTTCCATACATTGAAAGGACCTCAGTGTTACCACAGAATCATACAATGGGAAGAGACCACAGGGGCCATCCAGTCCAACCCCCTGCTATGCAGGAACACACATCAAAGCATTCCCAACAGATGGCCATCCAGCCTCTGCTTAAAAGCCTCCAAAGAAGGAGACTCTACCACACTTCAAGGCAGCATATTCCACTGTCAGACAGCTCTGACCGTCAGGAAGTTCTTCCTGAGGTTCAGATGGAATCTCCTTTCCTGCAACTTGAATCCATTGCTCCTTGTCCTAGTCTCTGGAGCAGTGGAAAACAGCCCACTCCCTCCTCAACATGACATCCCTTCAAATCTTTAAACATGGTTATCATGTCCCCTCTTAACCTTCTCTTCTGCAGACTAAACATACCCAGGTCCCTAAGTCATTCTTCATAGGACATGCCTTCCAGATCCTTCACCATTTTGGTCACCCTCCTCTGGACACGCTCCAGCTTGTTGATATCCTTCTTGAATTGAGGTGCCCAGAACTGGACACAGTATTCCAAATGAGGTCTAACCAATGCATAATAGAGTGGTACCATTACCTCCATTGATCTAGACACCACGCTCCTATTCATACAACGAAGAATTGTATTAGCTTTCTTGGCTGCCGCATCACACTGCTGACTCATGTTCAGCTTGAGATCTACCAAGGACTCCTAGATCCCTTTCACATGTACTGTTATCCAGCCACATGTCCCCCATCCTATATTTGTGCATTCCATTTTTTTTCTGTCTAAGTTCAGGACCTTACATTTCTCTCTGTTGAAATTAATTTTTTTAGCTTTGGCCCAGCTCTCCAATCTGTCAAGGTCATACTGAATTTTGATCCTGTCCTCTGGCATATTAGGAACCCATTCCAATTTGGTATCAGCTGCAGATTTGATTAGCATGCTCTCTGCTCCTTCATCCAAGTCATTGATGAAGATGTTGAATAGCACTGGGCCCAGGACAGAACCCTGTGGCACCCCACTAGTCCCTTCTCTCCAGGATGAAAAGCAGCCATTCATGATCACCCTTTGGGTTCGGTCGGTCAACCAATTACAAATCCAACTAACAGTAGCCCTGTCCAGCCCACATTTAACTAGCTTCTTTGCAAGAATGTCATGAGGAACTTTGTCAAAGGCCTTACTGAAATCGAGATATGCTACATCCACAGCATTTCTTTCATCTATCAAGCTCATAAGTCTATACATATAACATATGTATAGAGTTATATAACACATACTAAACATATAACATATACTAAAAGAAGCTTGGCCTTAGAAGTTAGGTACAATAGATAGAAAATTAATTCAACTGAATTCAAGTGTCACTTTGAAGACTTTACAAATGATACAAGTTTTTTGATCCTGGTCTTGGTTTCCACGGGGGGGGGAAGAGGTACGTATTCAGTCTGCATGTTGGGTATCCTTGTGCCAAACAAGCCACATGTTTATCATTGTAATTTATCTGCATCTCATGTGTGCATAAACTGAGTACTGCAAATTATTTATACTAAGGCCAGAATCCTCTTATTGACTTATATTTCATAACTAAGGGCCTTTCTATACTACACTGTTATAGTGCTATTATTCCACTTTCAACATCCTGTGGAATCCTGGGGTTTGTCGTTAACTGAAACCAAACAGCTCTCTGGCTAAGAATTCTAAATGTCCCTCCCTAAACTGCAAACCCCAGGATTCTGTAGGATGTTGAAAGTGGAATAATAGCGCTATAACAGTCCAGTGTAGAAATAGCCTAGGACTCAATATGACTTAGAAATGTATGGGTTAAAAACAAATAAAAATATCAGTGCAGATACCTCTGTCTCTGAAAGCTGAAGATTCCTACACTGATACACTGTCATCTAGCACAGCAAAATGTGCAAGTTCAACATCACAGCAACATTTTAGCACAAACTAACCAAACGGTGATATAGAAAGAATGGCAACATGGAGTTAAATCCCTAGGGAAAGAACTTTAATCAACCAATTTGTGATCAATAGGACCAATGCAAAGCTAACATAATCTTTCCTACTATATAGCTGAGAAACGTGTTTCCCCTGAAGGTCTTCATTTGAGTAATTCAATGCCAGAATTAACAAATCTAACTGTAATCCTATACTGGTAATTTGATAAATCACCTCAGTTACTTGAGACAAATACGATTAAACATGATGACAGACCAACCATAAGCAATACAAATTTGCATAGTAAGTTGGCATTTCCAATATTTAAACATGTTAATATGAAAAATCTTCTCTACCATTACTAGAGCCACAGACCAAGAGAAGATGAAAACAAATCTTATAACTCAAATTACTTTTATATTTTTATTATTTAGTTCTTATATGAAGTACTAAATTCTCATTTCCCTAGCCCTTAAGCTTTTACCTTAATCTCATTTAAGATCTCAGTCTTTGTATGTATGCATGTATTTTCCCATTAACAGTGCATGCAGAAATATTGCTTTCCAGATTTCCCTTCACAGTTCTGACAAATATAATATATGACAAAGGGAAAGGTGTAGCATTATTAAAATAGAGAGAGCAAGATCTCAATTTGTTATTTTGGGCTATACACATGTTTATATATTTTCATATTTCTAACCCACCCTGTATGAGCAAACCCCAAAGACAGATTCAAACAGCAGAGTCACTTTTAAAACAATGTAAAACAAGTTAAACAAGAAAAGCAGTTTAGATTATTTTTTTTTTACAAAATAACAATGGAAATCCTGTTTAAGTCAAACAAAATGCAACTCACAATTGTTGTTGTTGTTGTGTGCTTTCATTTCCAACTTATGGGGAGACTCTGAGGTGAACCTGTCCTGGGGTTTTCTTAGCAAGATTTGTTGAGAGTGGGTTGGCCTTTGCCTTTCTCTGAGGTGGAGAAAGTGTGACTTCTCCAGTGGGTTTCAATGACCAAATGGGGATTCGAACCCTGAATCTCAAAAGTCACAGTCCAACACTCAAACGTACAACACACTAGCTGTGAATTCATGATCCAACAGAAGGGAAAACCAAGCCATGGTATTACTAGAGCCCAAATGCTTGGGTAAATAAATAGGATTTAAATTGTTCAGCTAACAAGTGGAAGATATTCCACCACTATAACCTAAAAAGCTCTCTCCCAAGTCTTCCTGGCATAGATTACTCCCAACATGGGGCTGTGGAGAAAAGTCAACTGACAGATCTTTATAGTCAGGCAGGTATACATAGGAGAAGATAATCCTTCAAGTATTTTGGTCCTGAGCCATTTCAGCCATTGAAAATCATTTACCAGCATTATGACTTTGGAGAAGAAGCTTATTGGAAGCCAATCCATTTCTGTATATACCTGTGTCAATAGCTGCACCCTCCATCCCAACCACCAAAAGTACTGCATCCATGTTAGCCAATCTGAAGCCAGAAGTATAAGTGAGCACTGGAGTCCATTTCTAGGCTCTTCTTTGGCCCTGTTCACACAGCGACATCATACCACTTCAGTGATGGGTTGTTCCTGGTCCAGGAGCCGTGCTACCGCATGACATCATCATTATCCAGCTGCTATCCCATTACCAAGCATTGGAAATCAGCCCTGTTTCGTTTGAAAAAATCCACTAAGAGCCTTCTTTAGTGCTACAATCACATCAGCTGGGTCAGTACAGTCCCATAATAGCACTTGATAGCACTTCCTGTCGTTGTAGATCCAGGAGCAGGAGGGATGTGGGCGTGCCCAGTTTTTCTGTCCCTCAGCGACTCCCACGGTGTGGCAAGTTTAGAATCTGCCATCTCCCCATGTTTATTTTAAATTTTTCCTTTGAGACTTTTTTAAAAAATTTAATACTTTTTTTAGCATTATAGTGTAAAAATGTAATAGTGTACCAGTGTGTCATAGTGTTACAATGTGGCTCTGCTGGTACAGCTTAAAAATAAGATACTGTCTTTAGAATTTACTTCTATAATGCTCTTCTTACTAGGAAAAAATCCTCTTGCAAACATCTGTTTAAGATTAAATTTAACATCCTTAAGAAAGGAAAGCTAATTGAGAGATACCTGCACTTAATTTATTCCTATACTATTCCAACATTTCAAAAAGTAATACTTCATTTATATTGGACTAATTAAATCTTCAAACTTGCTTTGTTTACCAATGATAACTACACTTAGCAGCATCAGTCTTCATTCTTGTTCAAGCCCAAACAAAACCTCTGTTTTATCCTGGAAGTTCCACAATCCTATTTAACAAATGTAGGCCTTTTTACAACTTCTAATACAATACTGCCATTTATTATTGCAATGCTATTTAGGATGGCTATAAACTCAAACGACTATTGCATTTAATGAGAACTGTGAAATGTAGTCCTGTTTGGAGACAGTTGTGTTAATCAGTTTTAGGTTCTATCCTACCTATACCACTGTAAGCCTCACCAAACACAAAGGGAGTTTATTTAGATTATTTCTGACCAAGGATGTAAAGAATACTTACCATTTTTGTTTAGAAAAGGTGTCTTCACATCCAAACATACACTGAAGAAAATGGTCAATCATTTTATATATGAGATTTTTGTGTCTGTGAAAAAAAATCATTTCCACAAAGAAACTTTTTTTCCTACAAAAACATGCATTTTGCATGAACAAGAGTTGCTTAAACAAAAACATTATTTTGTGTATAAAACATTGATTATTGCACAAAAAAACCCCAAGTTTTTGTCCATAAAGAGATTTTTTTTAAAAAAAGACATGTGAAAAATCATCACAAATGCGCAAAACTCTCTTATTTCTACCAATGGGAAGAAAACTTTTGAACTTCTTAGTTTTTCCATGAAGTAATGAAATAAGGAAATATTTACATCCCTGCCTTTAAGCATATTTGTACAGAATTACACTACCATTTTTCTGTTGAAAAATGGTTTTGCACACATGCACTCTCTCTCTCTCTCTCACAAACACATGCATACACATATGATCTTGTTTCAGTTGGTTTCACTCTCTGGTGACCCACCTTGTGTGTCTTAAAGAAAAGGCAGGGAAGAAATTTGGTAAATTTTATCATTCCAAGAGCTTAGAAAATATTACAACACCCAAGCTGCCTTCTGCATTGACCAAAACAAAGCAAAGATCTTTATAACAGAGCATTTCCCTGTGCAAACAAAGTGATTTACCATCTTCTATCAACTATTCAGAGTCTGATAATCTATCAAAAACACCAAGATCATGAACAAAAATAAAATTTTGGACCACACTGACACTTTAGCAGTGGAGATCTTGGCACACGTGGGTAGCTGTAATCTACCCTTGCAAAAGTTGTATATTTCAGCATCTGAACAAGCAAACAGACAAGTTAAATTGGTGAATTATTCTATATTATAATCTTTCCTGGTGTATATATTGCTAAATAGTTTAGATTGTTATTTACGTAGCTACTTTGTGACCATAGACAGAACAAGTATTAATGGTAGAAGAAGAGCTTTTAAAAAAAGTCTTTTTTCAGTACAGCCAGGCTGTTTAGGAGATAAAGGGTGAACAGCAGAGTTCAAGAAGCCCCAACACCAGTTCCCAAGGGTGGCTATTGCTTCTATGAATTCTCTATGAAGTCCAAAACACAGCAGGGACAAGAGGGGAAGAAAAGGCAATTTTGGGCCTGCCTTATGGCCAAGGCTTCCTGTAACTTGCAAAAAGTAGACCAACCCACAATCCTCTAGCACTGGAGAGCTAGTGTAGTGGCATTAGGGTGTTCACCTGGGATTTGAGAGGTCTATATTGTACTCTCCACAGAGCAATGTTACTAAATGGAAGTAAACTGTGTGACCCAAGGCCAGTCAAATTCTCTCAGACTAATCTACCTTAGGTTAGGCAGGGGGACCTTCCACACTACACAATGATAGCACTGATAGCACCCCATGATAGAGTTGCCTTAGGGCCGCCATAAGAGATGACTTGATGGCACACAGAGATGACCTGATGGCACATAGCAGCAGCAGCAACAACAACAGTCCTATGGAATCCTGGGATTTGCAACTGAGGGAGAGCTATTTAGAATTCTCAGGAGCCATCGTGGTATAGTGGTTTGAGTGTTGGACCACAACCCTGGAGACCAAGGGTTCAATTCCCCATTCAGCCAAAATAAACTCACTGGCCGACCTTGGGAGTGTTACACACTCTTAGCCCCAGAAAACCCTGTGATAGGTTCACCTTAACGGTCACCATAAATCAGAAATGACTTGAGGGCACATAACAACAACAATTTAGAATTCTCAGACAAAAAGCTCTAGGACTTCACCAAACTACAGGCCCAAAATTCTACAGGATGGAACCAGAACAATGAAAGTGGAATCATAATGCCATAACTGTACAGTGTGAAAGGGTGTTATAATTCTTCCACTCAATGAAGAAATGGTGGGTTATAGCTGAAACTAATAATATTGATATTACTGAGATTAATAATAAATATTATTATCAATAATAAATCAAAACAAATAAATACAGAAGGCTTGGGTGAAGTGAGAAGACAAATTTCAAGAAATGGTCTGAATCTCAGTCCCTCCTTTCCTTTTTTCCAAGTGGGTCTACTAGAACTGTGAGAGGGAAAGATTGGAGGAGAGGAGCCCTTAGAAACCTCTTGTGTTTGCAGAAGCAGCATGAATCTGCACAAATTTATGATGTGCAAAGGACTTGGAGCAAGAAAGGCAATGATAACTTATGGCCGGTTTTACATCAGAATCCCGAATTTATGCACTGCTTCTGAAATGTGCAGCTTCTAAATATCTTTTCTAATGCACCTACTTATTTTATTTAGCATGTGTCTGTGGCCATTTCCACACTAGACTGTTATAGTACTATTATTCCATTTGCAACATCCTATGGAATCCTGGGGTTCGCAAGGGCCGGCCCCTCCCGAAACGGCAAACCCCAGGATTCCATAGGATGTTGCAAGTGGAATAATAGTGCTATAACAGTGTAGTGTGGAAATGGCCTGTGTGTGTGCTCATGTGCATACATGCATGTGCATGCACCTAAGTCCACTGTTGCAGAATTTACTTCCCCTCCTCTTCCACATTCAGCCCTTAGAGCTGTCTGAAAATCACTTCTGGAGGTGTGTTTCCCAGACTTTCAGAACAGACGCGGAACTGCAATGGAAAGGTAAATTACCTTCTCCTCCCTTCTCCCCAATTTAACTGCTCTACCAGTGGAAGTCTCACATTGGCTTTTCCCTATGTACATCCTCCTTTGTTGACTAGTAACTTTTAGGGACATTTTCAAAGGTCTGTTACGTTTTATGAAATATGGGCCTGAGAAGGCTGCTTTAGTTATCAGAATAAAAAATAAATCAGAAAATGAGTATTGTTTCTGCATTATGGTTCTGCAGCAATGAATGGGGTTTGATTTACTGAACTGCTATGCAATCTCTATGCTTGATGCCAGGAGCTCTAAAGGTATAACATGATATATCTCCAGTGAACTCCAACAAAACCTCCCTGTTTACAGTGGTTGCAAAGTATAGTTCATACAGCAGATGCACCAAATGCAGTCTAAAGCGACCTAGCATCAAGTGTGGTACCACAAGCAAACAGAAAAGATCCATTTTTTCCCCTGCAATGTCTGAACACTGGTAGAATGTCAAAGGATGGCAAATGGTGGCAAAAAGGAAATTGAAATATTTACAGTTGACCCCCCATGTTTGCTAACACAGCCCCCTTCAAAAGTAGGAAAAACAAAATATCAAAATGGAGGGGGCAGGGGGAAGTGGGCAAGGCATGCTGGGGAAAGCAGTGTGCTTCCCTATCTAATGCCTCTACTATCTCTCAGGCTCCACTCTTCTTTGAAGCCTTTTGTCAATCCCATAAAATTGTGTAGAAAGAGACAGGGGGACATAGGAACAAAGATGTCAGTGTGGAGCTTCTACTTTAGAGTGGGAATCATGCAGTCATTCAGATAATGCTGGACTGCCGCCCCATCATTCTTCACAACTGGCTATCCTCGCTAGGATTGCAGTTTGACATCTGGAGAGCCCCACAATTTCCACTCCTGTCCTATGCTTCTATGTTTTTTGCAGAAATCTACACTTCTTGCAGCAGCAGTGATATGACAGTCAGTTTTGAAGCACTCATAATACTTTCCAGGGTTACGACTTCCACAGATGTGCAACAATACAGGCAGCTGTACTCATCCATTCTGCAACTCTGGTATTTCTAGCAAGAGCAGGCCTTTTGTAAGTTTAATGGGCCACAACTTCCTTTTCTGGACCAAATTATTTCAAAATATATGCCTTATAACAAGGATAGCTTACAACAGTATAATGCTACTAGGGAAGAAATCATTTTTCCCGAAATTACTGTGAGGATTACTGTGAAGGTTTCATGGAAATAGGTTCATTCACAGCAAGCTCAGAAGAAACTGAAGCGGACAGCAGATGGTGACATTATCCTTGTTGATCACAGAGTCTCAGCACTTCATCCCTGTAAGCTCTAGCTCTACTTACTATACCATTGTGCAAGAGCAGCCCTCTCTGATTCCAAAACTGGCATGGCCCTGAACCATAATTTAGGTCAACTATTGCCAGCTAACACTAGAAACTAACTTGTATTTTATATGTCCTAGCTTCCTATATGAAGGCAGGCAGGTGTGAATACTAGAATGCCATGGACCACCATGCCTATGGGCTAAAGTATTTCCTCAGGCAATAAAGAACTCCACGAGACTACAATGACTCTTTCTCTCCAGCCTGGCCATTGGCACTTTGCAGCAGAAAAGAGTGGGGAAAGCATCTAGTTCATGCTGGAGTTTGGAAAAATTGTTTTTATGGACTATGAGTCCTAGATTGCTCCAGTCAACATGGCCAGTGGTCATGCTAGAATTCTGGAGCTAAAGTTCAGCAAAGCAAGTTTTCTCAGATCTCTGTACTGTGTTGCACTAGAACATGTCCACTAATACAACAAGGCTTTCTGCTGCAAAATCTACTCCAGAGAGTTTCTGAACCCCTCAAATCAGATTTTCAGGGTGTGATGGAGACTGTACAGGGAGGATAAGGTGCCACTTTACTCCTGACAGAAGCAGCAATATCCACAGAATGACACTTTGAAGATAACCCATGATTCTTGACTCTTGGCTCTTAATTCCTGATCTTCAATTCCCATCTCCCTATTCAAACAAATTAATAATTAATAATCACACACACAAAAATGAAATTTAGCAACAAATCCCTACAAAACCAAACTGGCAGATAACCAACTGCCACTGTAAAACAGGGGTATACTGCACAGGGCTGCAGCAGAATATATTAATATACAGTTATACAATTAATGTAATTATCAATCTGCAGCAGCAGGCACAACATTACTATATGCTATCTTAATCACAGAGCAATGCTAAAATCTATTTGTACAAATATTTTCAGTCAAGGCAGGAAATTGTTGATCATTGCAATCTGATTAGAGAATATGGAGATGACAGAAGTTCCATTTGATTTGTTCTTTCTCCATTTGCTCTTACTTTATTAACTTCAAAGAGGCAAAAGAAAGCAAGTCTGAGTTCTCTCCCGAGAGACACCAGTGAGTTATTTCTATCCATCAAATATGTCTCTCAAGTCATAATCGCTGCTGTCATCAGCCACTCCAGCAGCAAAAGGCTTCGTGCTGGCTAGAACTTATTATCTTGAGCAACTGGAGACTATGCCCCAAAGCTAATCCTAAACTGCAGGACTTGAAGGAGCCAAAAGGTTGCACTAAACATTTGTTTGAATCTCTTTAATTAATGCAGGCACAGTGGAGCACAGACAGTTTTTAAAAAGCACCAAGAGAATCATCCATGAACTGAGCAGCACAAAAGAAGATAATTATGATTCTGGTCAAAATAATTCATGGGCTTCATTATCAACAAATCTCTGGTGCTGTTGATTCCCATTGTTGAGTCAATAAATAAATACTTTTTTAAAATTACAGAAATTTGGAGAGCATTTTTTTTAAAAAAAAAATACAGAGATCCTCTAAGGTGGCAATGGCAACATAGTGCTCTCCTGATTTTTGGATTGTTGTTATGTGAGACTTGCAGTGTCCCTAGGGCCATTTCTGCACTAGATTGTTATAGTGCTATTATTCCACTTTCAACATCCTGTGGAATCCCAGGGTTTGCAGTTTAGGGAGGAGTCTTTGAGGCCTAAACTGCAAACCCCAAGATTCCATAGGATTTCACAGGATGTTGGAAGTGGAATAATAGCACTATAACAGTCTAATGCAGAAATGGCCTAGGATTCAGAGACCTCCATGCGACCTTATTACTAATCACACTGCTCAGGTCTTCCATACTCATGGCCATGACTTCCCTGATTGAATCTAGCCACCTGTAATGTGACCTTCCTACCACCTTTCACCTTACAGAGCATTATCATCTTGTTCCAATGAGTCATATTGTCTCATGATACGACCAAAGGACAAGGGTCTCAATTTAGCCATTTTGGCTCCTAAGTGAGAGTTCAGTCTTGCTTTCAAGCGCTCTTGTTTTTTGCTTGGTTTGTTTGTTTGTTTTGGATTACAGCTACCATAATCATCATTTTCTACCTCCATGTTCTACAGTTCAATGTTATTTTTATTACAAATGCCCCCATGACCATCAGGAAGTAAACGGAAAGTAGGAAGTGTGGAAGGGGATTTCTTCAATCAGTTTATTTTCATGGAAGAAGAGGGGGAGGAGGAGGAGGGGGAAAAGTTTAGGGGGTTTTGAGGGCATCAAAAATGGTCTTGCAGGTCATATGTTTGTTCACCCCTGCTGTACATACTTACTCAGAAGTAAATCCTATGGAATTCAATGGGATGTATGACTAGGTGTGTGTATAATGGGATTAACTTCTTTGTAAACAGAGGATTGCACTGTAACATATATGCTTAAATCTCCTCGTGATGCCATCAAGACTTAAATATGCTACCTTTGGATGAATTATGCCTCAGGCAATTAATCAAGAGATCACTACCCGCTTTAATAAGCTCATTGTTCACTAGTTGAAACAGGCTGTTGCTACAGTAATGCCCTATCACTGTCAGCTGTATTGTAACTCTAGAACTCTGTAAAATCAATTAATCTAATAGGGAAATTAGAAATGCTGCAAACAGTTCAGGTAGTATATTTATCCTGATAGGGTTCTTTAATGTGTCCAAACCAAAAGCAGAACTAAAATATTAAAAATGCTTCTGTGGAAGGAACAAGTTCTCAGTTCCCTGCTCTGAATGGATGAAATACAAAACAAGGGGTCTGACCATGGCCCTTTTTGCACAGTATTTGTCATTCGAAAGGGCCCCTTGAGAGTCGCATGATTATGAGGAGCGATCTGCACGACACACTCACAATCGTGCGACGCTCCAGGGTAGGGCAGACGCCGTTCATGCACTTTTTCATTTTCAGCTTTCAGCCGAAAATGCTGCATGATTGTACATTGCTCCAGGGCCCTGTGCATACTTGCCATGCATGCGGAGCCTCTGGAGCCGTGGCAGTTGCGCTTCCTGCCCCAGTGCAGCCTGGGAAACTCCCAGGCTGTGCTGTGGAAGGAAGAGGCAGGGCTTTCATGCTACCTCCTCAGGAGCAGGCAGTTTGTGCAGAGCTGAAGCTGCAGGGACATGAGAGCCTCTCGCTGGAGGCTGCTCGCACGATCCCAGCACCCCAGCACCAAAAAAAGGTAAGGTGTGGAAAGGGTCCACATCAGGAACAAGAGCTCTGCCCATCTTTTTTTTTCATAAATTTTCATGAGTAATCGTGGTCCAGAAATGACTGTACAGCCTTTCTCAGTTATTCCTTAGGATCAATAATATACTTACTGTTACTCATTGTTTAACAGTCATAGACTCATAAATTCAGAAAGATCTGCAAGGGACATCTAGTCCAATTCCTACCATGAAGGAATAATCCAACTGAAGCACTCCAAAAATATGGCTATCCAACCTCTATTTAAAAACCTTCAAAAGAGGATACACCACTCTCTGAATCACTCCATTCCACTGTCAAACAGCATTTACAGAAAAAAAAGCTCTTCTTAATGTTTAAGTGGAGCCTCTTTTCTTATATTCGAATCCATTGGCCTGTGTTGTAATCTCTGGAGCCACAGAAAACAAGTTTGCTCCATCTTCTATGCAACATTCCTTCAGATATTGAAAGATGGATGTCAGGTCTCTTTTCAGTCTTCTCTTCTTCAAGCCAAACATAACCAGCTCCCTAAGTCATTTCCCCTAAGGCTTGGTTCCCAGATCTTTGATCATCTTAGTAATTCTTCCCTGGACACATTCTAGCTTGTCAATATCCTTGTTAAACTATGGTGCCCGGAACTGGACACAGTATTCCAGGCGTGATCAAGCCACAGTAGAATAGAGTAATAGAGTGGCACTATGACTGCTTTTCCTACTGCTATAGAAATGGGGGGAGGGGGGAGAATCCAGATATCTCCCACACAAACACATATAACTTGTTGCTAGGATGTTACATTTCCCTAGCATTCCAGCCACGATTTTCTGTTGCTGGGGAAACACAACATCATGCTGTATGCTGGCTAAGAAAATAAAACTGGATCACTGGATCAATGCAGATAGCTTGTGCAAACCACTCAACAGACTTGCAGCTTGAATTCCTCATTAACCAATATAGACATTATAATAATAATCTACCCTGCAAGGCTCTTCTAAGCATCACAAGCTGCAGTTGCCCCATGTGACTGGCTTCTGTAAACATTTACTTATAGAAGCAATTTAGTAGCCAGAAGAGAAGCATAGCCAATGTGGCCCCCAAGGCAGTTTCTGCAGCCTTCACCCCCAGCACTCCCTCTGATTGCTCATCTGCAGAAAAAGAAAGGGCTGTATGTATGAACTGCCTCTCATGGAAGCTTCCAGGAGCAGCAGTTCACCATTTAAAAAGGGCCCAGTTTTTCCAAACCAAAGGGGACTTCTCCATCCACTTCTGGATTCTCTCTCCCCCAACTTTTGCCATTTTTGGAAATCAGTGAAGTCTCCAGAAGGTCCCAAGGCAGAAAACTGGCCACCAGATCCATCAAATTTGCCAGCCCTGCCACACAGCAATGGTTTTTTCTTTCTTTTTTTCTTTTTTTTTGGGGGGGGGCGGGGTAAGAAATTCATGAAACATTCCCAGTCAGGGCATTTGATATCAGGATGTCAATATGAGAAATTCAGAAGAAATACCTAGAATTCACATAACTATATTTTTGATCTAGAACTTGCTAACTTCAAAGGTATATAGTTTAGTATCAAAACCTGCAAAATTACAATGTACTCAAATCTTCATCATTTTCTCCCATTACAGATTTCCCATTAAATGAGGAAGAGTGAGGATATGGTCCCTTCTGTTTCATTCCTGCCTGCCTGCCCTTGCAACCCTCCATGTACCATGTAGTCCAAAAGGGTTAACTTTTCCAAGCTCTGCTGCAGCCTTCCATAAGCAGCTGCATATCTGCAGCTGTAAAGCTGCTGAACCAGGGTAGGTAATTCCATAAATTAGATGTAGTGTTGGCAAACAATAGCGTTGAAAAGAGAGACCTACAAATCAGGAGGAAATAAATGGTCAAAATTCCATCGGTACCCCATAGACAAGTTAACGTTCTAAAGTCTGAACAGAAAGAATTATCCAAAACCTAGTCCTTATGACCTTAAAAACTGGGTTTTTGACCACAATTCTACCCAAGACAAAGCATTCATAGTTTGGGCACAATTTTCCATTTGCTACCCACAGATCCAGGTCAGTTATGGAAGTGTTTTGAAACTCTGACCTTTTCTCAGCTCAGAAAATCTTTTAGATACTTCACATTCCAGCAGATGTCTTCTGCATATCTTGAAAGGAGATTTGTAAGTATTCCAGTTACAGAAAGAAAATGGATATTTGGCTGTCATCACACAGATGGCATGATTCATTATCTGTTGTTTTGTATCCTTTATTTAAACCCTAGACAAAAGACTTCAGTCACACATTACAGTTATATATGGACAACACACCTCAGAAAGTAGTAGTACAATTGTTAGCTGACGTCTGGCTATTCTTCACGTATTCAGTAGCCCAATATACTATGGCAGCTAAGAAACTAGCATAAGTATTGATTTTATGCTTTCCTATCCATTCATTTTACAGAGTTCTGTAAAAATGGTTTAAAGTAATGTCCAATTTTTAATAATTTATTTTTAATTTTTTCATGTTATGTTCCATATATTGTAAAGGCTTTTGCTTACATACAGTGAAGTTTATGACATCTTTACCACCTGTTGACCATACCCAAGCTATTCTCTTTCAGCTTCAGTCTCCCATCTATATGGGAGAGCGTTGCAGTGGTTTCAGTGTGTTGGTCTTGGACTTGTGAGATCCAGGTTCTAGTCCTCACTTAGCCATAAAACTCACTGGGTAATCTTGGGACAATCACTCTTTCTCATTTTGAGCTAACTCACAGAACCATTGCAAAGATAAAATGGGTAACATCAGAAACATCTACACCATTTTAAGTTAACTGAAGGAATAAATAAAGATGTGAGGAGGCAGGAAGACAGACAAGCAAGTAATGTACATGGAACACTTTGAACACTAAAAGCGCTATACAAATGTTAAGTACTAATACTAGCATTACTGATGTCTATTGTAGTCTATTTGATCACAGACTACAGTTCTGAAATTTCTACAACAAAGGATGAGATGGAAAGGAAAAGAACAGTTATAAAGTTTTTCTGGTTCCAAGGTCTCTATTGTTGGCATAACAACAGAAGCCTTAGGGAAACATAATTCTCATATCAGTAGGAATGTAACTTTATAACAGGGACAATCACTGTGCTGGTTTATCTTTAGTCAGTGATAATATGCATAGTAATAAAAAAAACTGAAGATAAAGAAGAAAACAAAAAAGAGGTTTGCCATGTGAGATTCACTAAAAGGGCACAAAGGTCTTCGGTAAAATAACTAAAAGGTATAACAAAGCCCAGGGAATTGCTGGAAACAAAAGAGCTCAGAAAAACTACCTTTTGGACTCCAGCTTTCCTATTCCTCTTGCCACCTTGCTTGCTGTGGGTTCTGGGAGTTGTAGTTCAAAAAGTAACTTTGGTTGACCTTTTCCGAACTGCCTTTGACACAGACTTCCATGAAATCTAGAACTCTGAACAGTTATGTAACCGTTTCAGGGCCTTTCCTCACTACACTGTTATAGTGCTATTATTCCACTTTCAACATCCTGTGGAATTCTGGGTTTTGTAGTTTACTGAGGCCAAAGAGCTCTCTGGCTGAGAATTCTAAACTGCAAGCCCCAGGATTCCATAGGATGTTGAAAGTGGACTAATAGCACCATAACAGTGTAGTGCGGAAAGCCCCTCAGTATCTTGTCTATGGCCTACCAGTGAATTAATGGCACAAATGAGATCTAAGCTAGTTAACTGTGATTTGTAGCTTACTTAAGTCAGCTCTATATCTAAATAACACAATAAGCCTGTCCAGGTACCAATGGCTTCCAGATGGAGAAGTGCAGCTGTAGTACAGAGAGGGCTACAGCAGAGCTTAGTAAAGTTTCTTTTTGGACTACAACTGGTGTAGTGGTTTGAATGCTACACTACCACCCTGGAGACTGGGGTTCAGTTCCCCTGCTTAGCCACTGGGTGACCTTGGGCTTGTCAACCCAAGAAAATCCCATGATAGGTTCACCTTAGGGTTTAGCCATAAATCAGAAATGACTTGAAGTCACTCAACAACAAAAACAACTCCCACAATCCCCACCATCAACATGGCCCCTGGCAGTGGGGCAGGTCTGGTCTATGAATTTTAAGATCAGGGAACAGAGATTCAGCCAGTGCTGGACAGATTATGCTCCCCTTGAAATCTCAGGCTTATAGCTCAGGTTTACTCCCAGACTCAACTCTGATCCTCAATACCCAGGTTCAGCAGTGGCTAGAAGTGCATTTACAAAGATAAGCCTAGTGCACCAGCTGTGCTTGTGTCCTGAGAAGTGCTACAGTTACACACTCTATATGGAAATTGCCTTTGGAAACTGTTCAGAAACTTCAGCGGGTCCAAAATGCTATAAATAAAATGCAGGGTGGGCCCAATTAACATGGACTATATAATCCATTGTTGAACCCGCTTCATTGGCTACTGGTTCATTTCTGGACATAACGTAAAGTGCTGGTAATAACATATAAAACCCCTGACAGCTTAGGTCCAGCCTATCTGAAAAATCCTATCTCCCTATACAAACCTGCCAGAGTCTTAAGATCCCTTGGGGGAAGGTTTTCCCACCACAAGCACAAGTCTTCCCAGTGGCTGCTCCCAGACTACAGAATTCCCTTCCACAGGAGGTTAGGCTGGTCCCTTTCTGCTGTCCTTTCAGACAAATACCTTTTCTCTGGCAGACAAATACCAATTTCTTGAAACAGCCTTTTAATTATTAATTGGTGGTAGGGAAGGTTTTATGAGATATGTGTGCTATATTTTAACTATACTGTTATGTTTTTAAATGATTTTATACATTTAAAATTTTAATGGTATTTTAATGTGATAGTACCAGTAATGTTTTACTTTTTTATTATTAAGATTTTTTAATTAACCTTGTTTTTAGCATTTGTAAACCACCATGAATTCCATATTGAGAGAATGGCAGCATATAAATTTAAATAAATAAATAAAGCAAGCAAGCAACTCAACACACTTCAGTTATTAGGAAGAAACCTTATCAAGCTAGAAATTTACCATCAATAACACTGTTCAAATCTAGGGACAGCAAGTGTGCCTCACACAGAAGTCAGAACGCTATCAATGAGCAAGCTGAGTAACAGATGCAACAAAATGCAGGACTGTGAGTGCTTCATTCCTCCTGCCTATCACTGAAGTATCCTCAAATTTGGAAAGTGGGGATTCCCAGAGACAGGCAGGAACCGAATGCAAACAATTTTCACTTTTGCATAATACCTTAATTCTTCCTACAACACAGTTCTACATTTACTCAGTGGAAATAAATTCAATTGACTTCAATTTAACTTGTACTGCACTGCAAAAGCAGACCCATATATATATATATTTTCATAATAATGGCCCTTTCTGCAACTTACTTTTTCTCAGCGCTAGGGTGTGGGGATTGCACGAACAACCTCTTGCGAGAGGCTCTTGTGTCCCCGCTGCTTCAGCTCTGCAGCTGCTGCCTGCCACCTGGCAGGCAGCATGAGGGCTCCGTCTCTTCCTTCCGCAGTGCAGCCTGGGATTCTCCCAGGCTGCACTGGTGCAGGAAGTGCAAGCACCACGGCTCCAGAGGCTCTGCATGCACGGTAAGTCGAAAATGAAATAGTGCTCAATTGGCGCCTGCCGGCACCGGCAGCATTACGCAATTGCAAGGATGTCATGTGGATGGCTCCTCACAATCACGCAATGCTCCAGAGGCCCTTTCGCATGGCAAATGCCATGTGAAAAAGGCGAATATATTCATTCCAACATTTCCAACCACAGCTTTGCAACTTCAATTTCTGCAGCTCATTTAAGAGTTATGATGGTAAGGTCTGCCATGTGTTGTTTCTACTTGATCAACCTGTTTACATAGGCATGTTTCTCGGCTTGACCATTTTGTAAGTCAATCTTCAATGAGGGTAGGAGAAGAAACATGCAAGCAGAATGCTGTGAAAAAGGTACGCATCAAAAACAGAAGTTTATTAAAGACTCAGCAGCAATGATGGTCAAAACTAGCATGTCACCCAGCTAAAACGGGAATACAGCACACTCCCATGCAGAGCAGAATGAGCCATGTAAAGCTTGCTGTCTCACAATGAATGGTAACAGACTGGAACAAAACTTATTTACTGTTATCTCTTAGCCTATGTTTTTCGCTATATATAGCACCTAGAGCAGACATAAGTGTGTTATTCTGGGACAGCCTGAAATCTGCGGTCCATACCGTGCCCCCTTGCTTTCTGAACTGCTGCAGCAAAATTGCTGCAGCACAAACCTTTAGCTTTCCTGATACTGTCCAGTGTGCTGATCCAGCCAACACCACTGCAACATCCTGACCAACATTTTTTCCTACACAGGAAACAGGCAGAGATAAGGAATTATGCCCAACTTCTTCTTAAGCTATTCATTTTTATTTTTATTTATTTAATTTATATTCTGCCCTTCTCCTCAGACAGGATAAAAGGCAGCTTAAACACATTTTTTAAAAAGTTCAGTTTAAAAAATTATTCATATAAAAAAAATTTTAAAAAATTGAGAGCTCAGTTTTTTTAAAAAAGGTTAAACAATATACAGGCTTCACCCACTTATCTGACAGGTTAGGGACTAGAACATTGTCAGAAAACAGAATTGGTTAAAAAGGAGAACCTGTGCACTGTACTGTAGGGAACATGAAGGACTTACAGAGGCTCATTTGGGACTGACAGATTTGTAAAATCTCTCAGCTGGCTTGGCATTCTTTTTCACCCTCTTTTTCACTCATGCGAGTGGTTCCAAGTGAGCCTCTGTAGACAAGAAGAACTGATGAAAGAGTGGAAGCCCTGTCAAATTAATGGAACTTGTCCTTAATATGGAAGTGTTGAAAGAGCGAGTTGTCAGATAATGAAGTGTCAAAAGACGGGGGCTTCCTGTATTACCGAATTAAAACAGAGATTTTTTTTTATTAAAAAAAAGGAGATAAAGACAACACCCCATTAAAAGTTATTTTGCCACATAAATTAAAAGACAAAGGCTTATTTGAATAAAAAGTCTTACTGGCTGGTAGAGAAAAGAAAACAGACAGGTGGCCACCCAAACCTTCGACAGGAGAGGATTCAATAACCTGGGAGCAGCCACAACGATTCTCTCCCATGTCCTCACCAATCATACCTGTGATGGGGTTCAGACTGACATAAAGCCCTCAACCAAAGATCTTAAAAATCGGGCAGGGTCATATACAGAGATAGTCTTTCAGGTAGTGTGGGCCCAAGCCATATAGGGTAAACACATACACTTGCAGATTTCAAAGTACAATACAGTCAACCCTTATTATCATTCCAATTAACATCAACAGTATTATCATCGCCCCAGCTTTTTCAAAATTCAGGACTCAAGATGGCTTGCAATAGTTACACCACACAGAGCTAAAAATTCACAACATACAAAAGTTAAAAATGTAGTTAAACTATCATAAAATTAAAACCAATTTAAAACATAAGCCATTAAAATGAGAACATGCTGACAAACAGTCAAGAGACAAAACCAGGGTTTTCAGCTGAACTGAGCTTCATTAACTAGACTGCACTCCATGACATGTTAAATTAATACTGAAAAGATGTGTTCCTTTAGATTACATAAAGAAGGAATTTTCTGCTTTTGTCCCCTAAGTATTTGTATTTATGTTTTTCATTGGCAGCTTGACCTTGCACTAGCACTGTCCTTTTTTATGCCTGGAGAGCATGTGGCCTTCCACATACTGTTTGATCAGTCACCATAGGCAGTGGTGAGGGATACTGGTAGTTTAAATCCAAGAATATTTGGCACCCTTTAATCCAGAACATATTCTCACAAAAACTTGTGATCTACCAAGCTTAACAAAGGTGATTATTTCACTGACGAGTTTCCTGCACGCTATATTCTTGTGACTCCATGGCTTTTCAAGGAATCCTTTTATGCAGTATGAATACAGATCTTGGGCTTCTAATGAAAGACTATCTAACAAAATAATACATTATGAGAAGCATATGCCTCATTATTTTGTTTTAGAAAAATTCAAGACACACATTTTGCTAGTACTGTTTCTTCCCACCCTTTAATCATCAACTTAATTCTCACCTACAGTTTCACCTAGAAATTGTTTTGAAGCTATTTTTGGACTTCAATTCAGCCATAAGTAACAATTCAATGCAGCTGACAGATTTGGCTTTGCTTAAAGATTTAACAAATTACTTTTCCTTAGAAAATAACTTTGTGACACCCTGTTTCTCTGACACTTAAAAAAGGTTGAAAAGGGGATCGAAAGAAAAATAGGAATTTCACAAGTGGCTTTCTAGCCAGACTTGTCCTCAGAAATGGGGAAAAAAACTCTGATAAGAATACATGAAAGGAAGTCTTTTTTCTTTAGATAAATTGCAGGTCTCTCACCATGTAAAAAAGTACTGAAAAATGAGAATGTGTCTTAAAAGACAGCAATTCTAAAAGAGAACAGGGCACATCATAGCTGCCCCAGCATGAAAAATTACCTGCATTTTGAAGCACGGGAACATCCAGGGTCAAGAACACCATTCAATTGTACTGGAATAAATCTATTACTCTCTACACATATCAATGATGATCCTCTGGATTTCCATCCATCTAACAAAGATGACAGTCTGGACTGTATGCATACCTTTTCCTCCATTAGGCTTAGTGTGAGGTGTGCATGGTTTGATACAAAAGCAATGCCAATTAATAGTGTCTTCACTCAACATAGCTGACTGAAGGGAGCCCTTGTTAAATACATGGGACAGAAAGAAGAAGTACGACTGAGGAATGAAGCAAGAAATTGATCATTCTATCATTGGCAGAAAAGTCAATGACCTAGAATTCCTTCTCTAACCTTTAGGCTACCAATGTCTACATGATTCCAAATATTCCCACCCAAAATGGCACATTAATATCAGGGCAGCAGTATACAACTGTCCCCTCTTGCTTAAAATTTCTCACAACAAAGCTGAAATATTCTTTAAACAAAATACATAATATTCTGTTGTAATGAACCCATTTTAAAATGTCAAACCCAGACAAACCCAGACACTCCCGACTTTGTTGTCGTGTACCATTTCCAACACATGATAACCCTAAGGTGAACCTATCACAGGATTTGCTTGGCAAGATTTGTTCAAGGAGGGTTTGCCACTGGATATTTGATGAACCATGTAACATGGACTTCTATGAAGAGGTTCTAGCCTCAGTGAAAGAAAACTCTACTGTATATGACAATGTTTTTGCATTCCTCCCATTCAATACAACTGAATATCTCTAGAAAAAAAATCTTCCTGAGGAAGGAAAGCAATGAGTTCAATCCAGTTTCGTTGCAATCAAAAGTTGTTCTGTTTATTTTCATGATCTAGATCACAAACTGGTTGCTGTTGTTGTTGAATGCCTTCAAGTCATTTCTAACTTATGGCTATCCTAAGGCAAACCTATCACTGTTTCTCTAGGGTTGAACAAGTGTGATGCCCCCAAGGTCATTCAGTGCCTTTCCATGGCTGAGCAGAGAATCAAAACTTGGGCCCTTTTCGCACGCTTTTTTTTTTTTTTTGCGTGAGCACCCCTCTAGCATCACATGAATGGGAGCGTTGGTCTATACAACGCACTCCCACTCATGTGACGCTCAGGAGGCTAAAGTGGGGCATGCACACATTTTCTTATTTTCGGCTCCAAGCCAAAAATACTGTGCGGTCGCGCAATGCTCACAGCACCCTCGCACATTTACCTGCGTGCGGTGCGTCAGCGAGCCAGGGCAGTCATGCTTCCTTCCTCCAGCGCAGCCTACAGTTCCCAGACTGTGCTGCGAAAGGAAGGGCGGGGCACTAGCGCGACGGTCATGCAACCAGCAAGCCGATGCGGGAGGCTGCTCACGTGAGCGCCGCTCCCCACTGCCGTGACGAAGGTAAGGTGCGAAAAGGGCCTTGTTATCCAGAGTCACAGTCCAATGCTCAAACCACTACACTATGCTGGCTCTCTTACAAACCATATACAATAAAAATACCGATTAAAATACATATAATTTTCATGGTTTCCAGTGGAACAGTCATGTAGTTATACGTTCTGATCTAGCACCATAAATGGAGAGATCTGCACAGGGGTTTCACCCAGCCATGTCTGTTCAAGGAGTGTATCAAAGCCTGCTGTGCTTTTTCAAAGCTATGCTCTATAGCCATTAGCTCTTTTTTGAGAGCCAATGTGTTATAGTGGTTTGGGTGTTGGACTAGGACACTGGGAGACCAGGGTTCAAATCCCCACTTGGCCACAGAAAGCCACACTCTCTCAGTCTGAGAGGAAAGCAAAGTCAAACCCTCTTTAAACAAATCTTGCCAAGAAAAGTCCATGATAGGGTCATTGTAAGTTAGAAATAACTTGAAGGCACATAAAATCATTTTTTATGATCTTTAGTTCCTTTGGAGCAATTCAATTCTACTAAGTGGTTCTTCTATGTCAGGCCACTTGGCAGCAGCCACTGATATTTTTGTTGCTGTGACAATTTCATCAAATCCACTTCTTCCCATCTGCACCAGACTTCAATGCATGTGTTCCCTTGAAGGAGGCACCATGTAAGTTCCTTTGTGCCTTTTAATGCAATCCAGAGAACATTGCAGAGAAAATATCATCATACAGAGAGAAATAATTAAATCAGCCTTGTTGAAATAACACATTAGTTAGAGAATTAATAAGAGTTTTATTTATTCATTTATCTGTTTTAGTTTACGCTAGGCCAGAATAATTAGTTGATATCCTTGCATAGCTTAAATACATTTCTAAGTCAGAACTACGATACAATCTGCCAGTAGCAGATGGTAATAGATAACCTTTTACCCATTGATGAAGGCTATCAGTGTAATCCACAAGTGCACATGAAAAAAAGTCTCTATCTTCCTTAAAAACCACATCCTACCTAAATTAACTGACAAGCCACCAGAGACAGATGTGTGGTTCTACACACTATCAGTGTCATCAAATTGCCTAATCCTTCTTCAAACTCTTCTCCTTCATGCCACTTCTTCTTTGCAATCAATGCCACAGTTCTAAGTACAATTATTTGGAGATCAGAGCAAAGTTACTCAGACCATAGCTGCGATCTTAAAATAACATACTGGCAACCCACACAGCTGGTACAGAATTGATGTTATATGATCTGGGCCGGGTGGCTCTATTCTGTGCCAGCTAAAGCTTCCAAAATGTCTGTAAAATGTTCTGTAAAATGTTCTGATTTAGAAAAAACAAAGGTATTCCTGATTTTGCCTGCAAAAGTTCATGCAAAATTGTCGTGGTGAGCTTTTAAGGATTCCATCCTGATCTTCCACAGAGCAGACTTTTTGCTGTTTTTCAGAGATACAAAGTCATGTTGGTGGTATAAAGCTAGGATGTTTTCTTTCTGTGTTTTATTGCATTTGTCACTGAGGGCTTTTTTTTTTTTTTTTAATAATGCTGGCACTCTTTACAGCTCTGCAACTGGGTCAAGGACACTGGGAAGTGACTGT
Source organism: Ctenosaura bakeri (assembly GCA_948474755.1). NCBI lineage: Eukaryota > Metazoa > Chordata > Lepidosauria > Squamata > Iguanidae > Ctenosaura > Ctenosaura bakeri. The sequence goes on along the minus strand of CAOLHI010000084.1, from coordinate 33,127 downwards.
ACCAATGGCTAAGGTCAACCCACCATTCCAAGCTGAGACTGGGGCCTTGGCAGAAGCATCAATGGAAACAAAAATGGAACAATGAATCCAGTCTAAATGAGTGATCTAAAGTGTTGGGAAACAGGATCAGCACCTTAGACAGCTTCTTTAAAGTTTGGTTTAAAACTTATATTCATGGCACGCTGCCCCACTGATATGAAAGCCACCAGCCATCACTGTCAAAGAGGTCTCAGGAAGCCATCCAGATTAGAGGTAGGAAATATGCTGCCTTCAAACTCCATGTTGTCCCCAAGCCAGTTAAAGAGTCCTTTATCCCTTCCCAGACTTCTCCCAACCAACCAATAAATACACACACAAAAACAGAGCTCACTCACAAAACCTGCAGCTTTTCCAGGTACAGTGATCCTCCTCTAAAGCAAACTGTGACAAGGAATCTCTCTTTTTTTTTTAAGTGTTTGTTTATTTGTTAGTTTCAAATCAGAAGTGACCTTTGATTGACTTCCAAGTTTCAATGGAACCAGTGCCGCTCCCGGGGGATTTTGGAGCTGGAAAAATGGCACCTTGACCCATGGCTGTTCCCAATTCCAACGCCTCTTTCAAGTCCAACAGCAGTGGGAGACTATTTCAGTCTGAATTTTAAAGCGACTATTCAAGGTGAGGGATTTATTTTGTCAGATAGGGTTCACCACTATAGGTAGCTTGTTTAAAGTTCTGACTAATGTCGAGAATGAGTTTACTGCCCATTGACACAGAAGCTACCAACCACGATTTTCTTCAATCTATAATTTCCAGATTCGTGGGCAAGTCAAGCTCAATCCAGTTTGCTGATCTGGATTAAATGCTAGACCACAGTTGGTACTAAGCAAAAACGAAGTGATGTGGAACACCAGAAAGAGAAAGCAAGTGCAAGGAGGAAAACACAAATTCAACGCTTGTTCACACAAAGTGGCAAAGCATGTTTTGGCATGATGTTCCTCATCAATCTACACATTTCTCAGTCCAGGCACTATAAACGCCACTTTTTTCAAAGCAACTGCTGAGAAGTAGGGGGGGTTTTCCCCCTTCCTTTCTTTCTTTTATGGACTTGCTGGTCAATGTTTTCATTGCACTCTAAGGATATCTTACTGTTATTAATGATACCACTAAAAAAGTTGTACCCAGAGAGTTTCTGATGCTCTTTCTTAGTTCTGGTGGCTGAACAAGCCTTGAGGGAAAATGTCATTTCAACAGATTGACCATGAATTTCCACACACTCCCTTTTCTTTCCTGTTTCACATACAGTGTTAGATACAGGTTATGCAAGCTTTGCCCTCAACATTTCTTCACTTGTCATATAAACCTCTGGTCCTGGCAACTTGAGAAGGAGCTGTTAAGCTCTTTTGCTTCCAGGCCTCTCATTCTCTGAAAGTCCTTGAAAGTAAGACATGTGCTCATTTTGATATGTTTCCCCACAGCTATGTGAAAAATGTCTTCAAAGCTGTTTCACCAAGAGCCACTTTATACATAACAGAGTAACATATTAAGATCTCTTAGACCAACTCAGATTATTTTTTCCATCTAGCCTGGTATTTTCTTGTCTAATGCTTCAAGTTCTCCAGCAGAGGTTTTGTGTGTGTGTGTGTGTGTGGGTGGGTGGGTGCTATTGTTTCCTGCCTTGATATTCTATAACCAGCTAGTACCACACTTCAGGCAAGCAAGGGACCTTCTTTATCATCAAGTGACTACTAAAGAAAAAAATGTTAGGTTTGTTTGCAACATTAAACTGATTAATGCATTTGAATGTTCCTTTTTTTAAAAAAAGTAACTCAAAAGGCAGCCCCTTCAATAAAATTAGAAGTTCATCTTAGCTTAATCGTCTTAAATATACAAAGGGATCTTGTTGTACCTTTGAGACTGACTGAGAGAAAGAAGTTGGTAACATAACATTTAATAGGTTAAAGTCTATTTCATCAGATGAAAAAAGTAAACTTGGCTTAAATCTCTGAAAGCTTATGCTACCAACTTATTTCTCTCAGTCTCAAAGATGCTACAAAATTCCTATGCATACTGATCCAGACTAGAGCCATTTCTGCACTAGACTGTTATAGTACTATTATTCCACTTTCAACATCCTATGGAATCCTAGAGTTTGCAGTTTGGGGAGGGGCCTTCTTTAAAAATGTGTGTGTGCGCGCACACATATACATGTATGTGCCTTCAAGTTGGTTCCAACTTATGGAGACTCTAAGGCGAACCTATCATGGAGTTTTCTTGGCAAGATTTGTTCAGAAAACAGTTTGTCTTTGCCTTCCTTTGAAGCTGAGAGAATGTTACCTGCCCAAGCTTTCCCAGTGGATTTCCATGGCAAAGTGGAGATTTGAACCCTGATCTCCACAATCCTGTTCCAACACTCAAACCACTACACCATGCTGGCTGTCATTTTAAATATACGTGTGCTTATTTTTAAAAACCATTGACAACAGCAGGTTCCACTTGGAAGAAAAATTCCCACATACAGTAATAATTGCCTCTTTCAAGATAGCCATAATATATATACATGCATTCTCTAAAAACAAAAGAAATATGTTTTCTATCATCAAAATTAGTTTTAGTCATATGCAGGCAATTATAGATGTAATTAAAAATTAACTTGTTTAATCAGTTCATATTTAAAAATGAGATGATAGACCTAATTTATGGCTTTTGTAATCTATGTCATGCCTCCCTGTGGGACTGCAGCAGTACAAGAGTGTTTGTGGAGGAGCTCAGCACACCTGCAGTTCAGGTAGTGCTGCCTCAGCCATTCTCACTGAACAATCAGTTTGCCTGCATAAGACAGGCAGCAAACACTGGTCATCCAGTGGAAACACTGGGTGGAAAAAACACTGAAGCCAGCTAAGGTGGAAGAGGATCTTGACACTTAATTTGTGCATCTCTACGCCTGTCTTGGATTTTGCAGCTGCCGACTGATCCTCTGTCTTTGTAACCTCTAAACTGCTGATTATTCACGCAGCTTCTTTCCTGTTCCAGGGAAGACAGATCATTATGTCTTTCTCCAGAGACCCAAGGAAATGTTCATGAGATTCCTACGAAGCATCTCATTTGATAACTCATCTAAAGGTACAGAGCCACTTTTATCCTAAGAATCAAATCCAGAGAAACACTTGAGAGTTGCACTCCAGTGGCGGATGGGGCCAAAGCCAAAAGGATGGTACCAGTCATAGAAGCACGTTTTTCACACTTAAGATATTATTGCCAATAAGCAAGCCTTGGGAGAAGCATTTCAATCTTTTAGAATGGAGGAAAACCTTACCAAATCTGGGAAACCACTAAATAATACTAGTATGGGTAAGTGGGTGTGACTGTTGAGGGGAACCCAGAGGGCAGGATTTCAGCTCCAAGATGTAAGATTCCCTACCTCCAATGGGACTGGAGCAATCTGTTTGGCTGTAGCATGTGCATTCAGACAAGGCTATCACTCCATTCATCACTCAGCTGGGACTTGTCAAGAAACTGTTCCCAGTCCCAGATCTTGAGTGACTAATGCTTGGATGCTGATCAAGCAATCACAGTGAAATGCTCTGAAATATTACATGGTTCCTGAAATGCCCTTGGTTAGTGTGGTCACATCTATTCAACTGCATCACTGGTCTGGTTGTCTGGCAGTGACTTTCCTTCCTTGGTGGGATAGGAATAGGAAACACCTCCTCTCCTCCACTATTCTGTTGAGGCTCTGCTTGTTTGCATTTTTCAGTTTGCTTCAATTGCTTTTAGAGAAATATATATAAACATAGCAAATAAAATATATATAGTTGCCAGTGTGTTTTATTTGTTTAATTTCATTTTAACACAAGTCCTGTAACAGTTTTGGCTACTTCTTCAGTATCGAGGATAAAAGCCAAGCAGAGACGTTCAACCTCTTGAATGTCGTTCACATACATTTCTATTTGCTCTACGCTGTAAGCTATAAATAACAGTTGATTACAATCGTTTGTCATAATGGCAGTTAGCTAACTTGGGTTTTTTGTAATTAAGCATCTCTCTTCCTTCTCACATACATTCCCCCTCGCCACACACAATGTTTATTACTGTTTAAATACACCAGTTTTCTGAATACTTGAGCAATATCAGACAAATATTTGGATTTAGAAATTTAACAGCAACGCAAAAATGGCCAAAAGTGGTCACTCAGCTAATTTTCTTTGGTCAGACTTCACCTGGAGTACTGTGTCCAGTTCTGGGAATTACAATTCAAGAAGGATATTGACATGCTTATGCAGAGAAGGATAACCAAGCTTTATGAGGAGCAACTCAGGGAGTTAGGTATATTTTATTTGGAGAAATAAGACTGAGCAGTGACATGATAGCTGTCTTTAAATATTTGAAAGGATGTCATGAAGATGATGGAGTAAACTTGTTTTCTGCTGCTCCAGAAACTAGAATGAGAATCAAAGTAAAAGAGATTCCACCTAAACATTAGGGAAAACTTTTTTTTACTCTAAGAGTGGTTTGACTGTTTTGGAGGGTGTTGTCTCTCCTCCATCTTTAGAGTTCTTTAAAGAGAAGTGGAATGGGCATCTTTCAGAAATGCTTTAGCTGTGTATTCCTGCATGGCAGAAAGTTGGAATAAATGATCCTTGTGCCACTCCAAGTTCTAGGATTCTATAATTCTATGCTTGCTCTTTATACTTTACAGCCTATACTAAAATACATGTTCTTTTTTGTTGTTATTGTTCATTTCCTCCTCTTTGTCCCAAAAAAGCCACTTTTTTGGTAAGTATTCAGTCAGCATGGACAGGCTGACTGAAAAATTCTTGCCACTGCAGTCAAAAAGTAACTTTCCCAAATTGTCTCATACCCAGGGTTTCCTCATATCCAAAGTATGTAATACGGTCATTCACAATTCCCTCAAAACTGATGCTAATCCAAAATAAAAGCAGTCTTTATGGCAGAGGAGGTCATGTTCAACCAACTACAGGTTAAATAAGCAACAGGTCCCAACCTAGGCCCTTTTCACGTGCTTTTTTTTTTGCGCGAGCACCCCTTGAGCGTCGCATGAGTGGGAACGTCACTCTGTATGACGCACTCCCACTCGCGTGACACTCATGAGGCTGAAGCGAGGCGAGCGCGCATTTTCTTACCACGCAGTATTTTCGGCTTAGCATTTCTGAAACATGTTTAATGTTTATGTAGCCCTTTTCTACAAAGCAGTAAAAGGCAGGCCTATGTGGATCACATTCACAAGAATCTACTAAAAGAGGTCACTAAACCATGGATGACAATGGCTAGGTCTTCTCCAGGAAAGGTCCTACCTGGCAAAATTCGTCTGAACCTATAATAAGTCACACACAGGTTTGTTTATTGTTGTATGTAGCCAATGACCATCACAACTTTTACAATGAACAGTTAAAATACAGTACAAAAATATAATATAATTACATGTTACAATAAAATAATAAAACAGTAAGCACGTAAGTGAGCTATAGGATCACTGTATTAAGAATGATTTGTTGAAGTCACCTTTCCTCTAATAAAACAAGCACATATTTTCCTGGCTGCAACTGCGAACTGGGCCACTGAATAGGTAACCCTTGCATGTGTGTCCACAAGAAGCTCTACCACAATTTTCTGAGGAGAGCAGGCCTAGGAAGGTTGAATTAATGGTAACACAAATCTTTGACAAGGCTCGGAGTAAAGAGGGCGGTATAACAGGTAATGAATTATTTCCTCTATCTGATTGCAGCCAAAACCATATTTCCTCTCTGCAATAGTGATACATTGGTATCTCCCTTTGAGATATGCGGAGGGCATCTGCTGAAATCTTAACTCTGTAAATGCCCTTCGGAGCTGCACCAATGTCAGGTCTTCGAAGTATTGTGGCACTGTTTGGTTGACCTGAATATAACGATACCAAATTGAAAATCATGCCCCAATTATCTCAGCTCTATCCTGGTTTGCATCATGGTTGAAAATCCAGCTTTTGAGGTCTCTGTTACTAAGTTTTAAATAATTCCTTACATTAAGATGGTAACTCACTAATTTGTTGTAGCACCGTTTTGCCCAGCCTCCAGCCCTTAATTCCTCTAACCAACAGAATTTGCTGAGAGAGCTGTCCTCGAGCTCATTTAACCTGCACCAGAATCTTAAGAAGGCCAAATCTATCCTGGCTGCTAATGATGGAACACCAAGTTCTACCCTCAAATGAGCTGCTGGAACCCCAGGTGAGAAGCCCAAAATCTGTCTCATAAATTGATTTTGCATTATTTCCAGTGCAGATTTAGCATTTTCTTCCCAAATTTCAGCTCCGTACAGCATTTGAGGAATGATTTTAGCTATAAAAACCTTTATTACAGGTTTTAGTAATTGCTCTCCTCTTGAATACAACATTTTTTTCAGTGACCCAACAGATCTAGCACCAAAAAGTTTAGTGGCTTCCAGGTGTTGCCCCCATGTAAGTTTTGTGTCAAAGTGGAGCCCTAGGTACTTAAATTAATGAACTTGTTCTAGTGAATGGCCATCCAGAGACGACGTACCCTTGGAGGGTTTCTTTCCAAAAACCATGATTTTGGTTTTAGAATAATTGACAAGCATTTTTTCTTCTTGGCACCACTTCCCAAATTTGACTTAACATCCTTTTAAGGCAAATTTTATTTTGTGATAATAAAACCAGATCATCAGCATATAGCAGAATCGGGATCTTATGGTTGCCGATGGCTGGGGGAAAAATGAGGAGTCTGACATTTCTGGGATCAAATTATTAATATAGAAATTAAATTAAAAAGGAGACAAAATACACCCTTTACACCCTGAGATATGTTGACTGGTTGAGGAAGAGAGTCATTTAAATCTGTTTTCACCTATAGATAACCTATAATATCCTCAATATCCAGAATATCCAAAAGAAGCACCAGATCAGAGAGAACTCTCAAGCTGAAAATTTACATCATTAGCCCCATCCAGAACAAGCTGCTCCTCCAGTGATCAGCATTCAAGGTGGCCTATCAGTCATCAACAATAAAATAATATCAACCATTTTGCAAGTTGTGAAGCTCTATTAAGTGCTAAACACTTCAAGCCCTTTGGCAAAAGTGTTGCATATGAATATGAAAAATATATAAAACATTTCTTTATTCATTTATTATGATTTTTGAACCTTTGCTGCAACCTTTCCAGGGCAGTTTTCAAAGCAATTCAGGCAATCAAACATACTCTGGCCACATCCCCACTAGACTGTTATATCGCTATTATTCCAGTCCTGAAACTGCAAACCCCAGGATTCCATAGGATGTTGCAAGTGGAATAATAGCGCTATAACAGTCTAGTGCGGAAATGGCCTCAGTTTACTACAGGCAGCCTCCTACTCAGTTACACAGAGCCTTCTGCTTAGGAGCAAGAACAATATACTTGGGAAGGTTTGCATCCAGCAAAACAAAAAACAAAAAAAACAAGCAAAACTTCAGGGATTTCTTGAAAGCCAGTAACAGTGGGATCATGTGCTTTTTCCTGGGAAGAAATTCCATTTAGGTGAGACTACCACTATGTCTCTGGTACACATTAAACTGAGAGGGATTTTTTAAAAATGCAATACTTTATCATTCATTTAAAGAGGTGTTGTTGTTGTTTTTGTTGTTGTATGCAATCAAGTCATTTCTGACTCATGGGGGCCCTAACACAAAACTATCACGGGGTTTCTTGACACAATTTGCTCAGAGGGGTTTGCCACCATCTTCCTCTGAGGCAAAGAAAGTGTGACTTCTTCAAGATCATCCAGTGGCTGAGTGGGGACTTGTTCCCTAGTTTCCAAGAATCCTAGTCCAATACTTAAAAACCACTACACACCATGCTGACTCCCTTTAAAGAGACTACAGAAGAGCACATCATTAACCAATAATTAATACAATAGATCAAGTACTACAATAGACCAAGTTTTGTACATCAAGATGCAGTGTCCATAGGTCAAAATGTCACATAAATATGTTCTATGTTCACCACATATACTTTATCAGAGCAATTATCCCAGAATATTCTACCACACAACACCCTGTGTACCTGGAGATTGTATATCATTTTCTTTGCAATGATCACAGAATCATAGAAATGTAGAGTTGGAAGAGACCACAGAGGCCATCCAGTCCAACCCCCTCCCATGCAGAAACACCCTCAAAGCACTCCCGACAGATGGCCATCTAGCTTCTGCTTAAAAACCTCCAAAGAAGGAGACTCCACTACACTCCGAGGCAGCAGATTCCACTGCCGGACAGCCCTGACCATCAGGAGGTTCTTCCTGAGGTTCAAGTGGAATCTCCTTTCCTGCAGCTTGAATCCATTGCTCCTTGTCCTGGTCTCTGGAGCAGCAGAAAACAAGCCCTCTCCTTCCTCTACATGGCATCCCTTCAAATATTTAAACATGGCTATCATGTCCCTTCTTAACCTTCTCTTCTGCAGACTAAACATACCCAGCTCTCTAAGTCTATCCTCATAGGGCATGGTTTCCAGGCCCCTCACCATTTTGGTCACCCAAACTTAATGATTAGTTACCAACAGACATAGAAATGATTGATCCCTTAGCAGCTTCAGTCTATTGGCTCTTCTCTGTCTTGTTAATTTTGTCAAAGACTGTCAGCAACCAGTATAGTCTATTCCACCATTTGCAGATTGAAATATCTGTGGTTCCTTCCAACCACAGTTATGAAGACTACAGCAGGCCAGGCAGCGTATTCTAAAACCGGGAATTATGCCTTCACATATAGTGGAAGAGAGGCCAACCTGAGAGAAATCTAGTGCAAAGATACAGAATAGATGCACTGTGATATAAAAGGCAGCCACAGTTCAAGGCTCTTGTGCAGTGAGTTGGTTCTCAATGTGTGGCACACCTATGCCTCTCACAAGGGAGCTGCCCCGGCTCCCTACACTCTAGATCCTGTCCTTAGTTCATGTATCTCCATCATGTATAGATGTTTTCTAAATTTCCTTCCTTCTAACAATACAGTTCCTTGATTCTAGGAGAATGAATATTTTAGCCTTAGAAAGACAACAACTAGGAAAAAAGACAACTTCTTCCTGCCAAAGCAAAATATGATGAGCTAAACTAGCACATAAATTTGTTATATACTCCCATGGAACCAGATGCAGGGCCTCTTGGGTCTCTCTGTATCGGCTCTCCTGACTAATAAGCTTCCTGAAAAGATTTGATTTTGCCATGGTAACCGTGGAACAGATGACAGGTTTCTCTATTCCAGTGTACTTTGCCTGCTGAAAGTTAAGCTCATGTGGTAAATTCAATTAAGCTCTTTTAATAGTTGGCCCTCAAAAATTCCTGTCAAGATCCCATTAAAGGGGAGGAAATTAGCAAATTAAAATGCACTTAATCCTCTGGTTGTTGTGGAAAGCAATTGTCTAACTATATGCCACAATAAAGATTGGCTGTAATGACCTGTCCAGGGTTCTGATACTGGCTGTGGATATATGTATTATCTTACCTAATATTCAAACTGCACAGTTGGCCTTCCAAATTTGTGGGTTTGACTTTCATGTACTTGATTATTTGTGAGTTTTTTCAACCCTTGCCTCCCCACCTCAGGCACTTTTCTGGAGGAATCTACCTCACAGCAACTCTGATCAGGCCACACAGCCCTTTAAAAACCTGCCCCCTGGCCTGGCCAGGTAAGGACAGCTCATGCTCCAACTTCCCAGCACTGCAAACCCTTTCCCAATGCTCCCCACATCGAAGAAAAGAGATGAGCAAGAGAAAGGAAGTTTAGAGGCACCATTTCAACTTACCCATTCCTTCCATGTCCTTTCCCTGAACTGGTTTGGATCCTGGGTTTCCATTCATTCCATCATTTCTCAGCCCCCTTTCCACTGACACACACACACACATTTTGATATTTCTAATTTTTCCACTTTTGCAAGGGTCCTGTGCCCCTAACCATAGGAAATGTAGAGAGCCAACTGTATTTAGACAGTCAACAACCCTACATTGCTGAAAAAAAACTTCAACTGCATTCTCTCTTCCTCTCTTCCATCCTTCCTCCTGTCTTTCAGTTTCAAAGCAAACTGCATTGAACATTACATCCGCACTGGTCTTTGCCCTAACCACACTCAGACACTAATTACACCGTGCAACCATAGCTAGAGGGTGGGTTCTTAGACTATGGTTTGGCACAAACCACTGTTTGCAGAAATGTCAATGTAAATATAACACTATGGAACTCACTTCTGGTTGTTTCCCATGGTCTTTGTTGTTCAGCTGACAAATAAAAACAAAGCTATTAGTATAACCTTTGTTGCAGGGATTAGCAAGTGCTTGAATTCCCTTTTGCTGCTGCTCATTAATATTTATTTTATTGTACTTCAGCAGACAATTGTAATTTGTGATTTTAGATATTTGTTATTTTATGATTTTTTTAAAAAAATTATTTCAATTTTAACTGTGGTTCTGTGATATTTCTTGTGGGTTTAAAACTATGAATAGCCCCGAGCTTTGACAGGGTATAAACTGAATAAATAAATAAACATAAAGGGATAGATTTATTGCGCTCTACACTAAAAAGGAAGAGAGATGTCCCTTTTTAGGGCTTCAAAATTCATACTTATTTTTCAGCTCTTTTGATTTGTACTGATGTTCCAATTTTTAAATGAAAAAAAAATCTAGCATGGCATATTTATCAGCAAATTTATCAGGAAATTTATAGACTTTGCCTTATCTTTAGAGCGTGACAGCTATCCCAAAAATCTCTTCACACAGCTGCGAGAACTGCCCTGTTCATTTCCAGTTTGACAGTCAGCTTTCCTTGCATGCCTGGAACTCCTGTTGCTATTATCATTCTTCTCATGTAGGGAGAAGAGCACATCATAGTCAAAAGCCGCTGTGCAAAGCTGAGAGAGAATTTTGCTGACCAAAAAAAGAAGAAAAAATATGTGTAGGAGTTTAGGCATCTGAACTATTTTGGCTGATGGGCTGATTCTGAGAGACATTGTGAGAAAACAGAGGTATACAGATGCAAGAAAACAGGTGCATTCCCATCTCCAAATCATTAGGACAGCAGTAACCTCTGTGACTGACTTATGTTAGAACTCTTCCTATTTCCACTCTCTTGTGCCTCAAAAGGGACTAACTCAAGCAAGGTACTGGGAGTAGCTTGAATAAGCAACTTCATTGGCTACACTACTTAAGAAGCACGTGTAACACCTTTCTTCTGGATGCTAGAACTCAGATCATTCAACTCACCTAGAATTCCACTGGCTGAAGATGTCAAAGTTTTCCTTTTACTTATATGGCTTGTTTTCAGTATAACTACATAACAATAAGACTTTTTAAACCATCACGTATTACAGCAACTTAACACTTTTGATGGCTACTGCTTCTAGCCCCTTCTCTATAGCAATCTACTACCACTCACCAACTTGAACTCTTTTCCTACTTATTTTTTCCTAAAACAACAAAAAATCAACCCAGCAGCCCTCCTGAAGTTCTAAAGTACAGCTCTCATAAACCCTGAACACTTGCCATGTTGTCTGGGGCTGATGGAAATTTTAATCCAAAACTTCTCAAAAGTACCAGATTGCCTACCCATGACTGTTTCCCTCTCAGTACTTTAACTGCAAAATATGCATTGAATTTTATTTTCCTACTGATATTAGTAACAGCAATAAAGCTGCAATGGTCAGACTGAGTTTCACTATGAGAAGGACCACATCAGATCTTTACCAAAAACAAAGAAAAAAATACTGTACCTCTTTCAGCACAGTATCAATGCAAATAAACCTTGACTTATGATTATACTAAGCACCTAACTATAGACAATATTCAGCCTCTCTAACGGAACTCAAAGGAACTCATTTGGAGTTGAAATATGTTCAAAGTTCCAAAGTTCTCCACCAGGGATGGGGAACAGGTTAACTCCTTCAGGTATTCAATGGCAACTCCCACTGTTCCTTTCAACTGTGGCTATGCTGGCTATGGCTGATGAAAACTAAAGTCCATTAACAACTGGAAAGTCGTGCATTACCCACTCCCCTCCAAGCCCTTCACTGACACCTGCTAGGTTTTCCATATCAGTCTGGCTATTTGTATAAATTGGCTCTATTTGTCATTTATTTATTTAGCAAGTATTTATACAGTGCTTATATTCAAAAACTTTAAAGCTGCATATGGCAATAAAATGCATAAGGTACTATGCACACAAATGTGAAGGATACAAATACAGCTTTTGTCTATTGTTTTTGCTGTTGTTGAAGTCCAAGAAATAGATGTCAGGCTGGAATAAATAGGGAAGGATTGCTCAAATAAACAGGTCTCTATTTTTTGACACAAACTCATGTCTAAAACTAAGAGCACAGGATCAAAAAGAAGGGTAAATTGCAGTCCAGGGTTTGTCAAGAGCTGGAAGTATGAGGTAGAACGTCCTGGCCTCTTGATCCCTTAATGTTGTGTTCAGCCCAGACCTTGAAAAGGTTAGTTTGGAGAGCTGTAGCTTACAGAATCCTCCAGCTAACGATCTCTATCAGTCCTCCAGTGGCCATGTTGGCTGGTGATCTGGGAATGTAGACCAAAAAAGCAATGTTTCCAAACACTGATTCTATTTCACATTTTGGCTATGTACAGAATATCCCCTTACACAAAGTAATTCAAGTAATTTCCCCCATATCAGCAGTAGCTCAGATCCAGTACTGACTACTTGATGTTAGATATGCAAATATTATAGGATTAGAGAGGTGATATCTCTTTGGTGAAAGAAAATGGCAGCACTCTTTATATCACTAATGCTTTAATGGAATTCACTTCTGTTAGTCCTACCCAAATTAACAGAGTGATGAAACTAAATGGACCATATTGCAGAAGCCTCTGGTTCAGGCAATTTCATTGCAAAGAGAAAGTCTGCCTATATTTTCTTCCCTTCTTTGAAGGTTGCACAAATATGGCACTACCTTTCCATGGTGAGGGCATTGAGTGCTCCTGTGAGGAAAAGGCTATGCTGACAGCAGCAGTTTTGCTGTCAGACAGACTTTTGCTGAGGGGCCAGACTAAATGTGCCAAATAGCCTACTGGATACCAGCAGTAGTGGGTAGTGTGTAAACCACATCATATACTCCCACTCTCTGGGATATCCCCTTTCATAATTGGACATGCTTATGGCTGGAATACATGTTTGAAAGCACACTGGCTGTAAGCATGTGCCAGGTAAGGATGACCTCAGGCATGATCAGGTCATAAGGTCATAGACGATTAGGTGGGGCAGCCTGATGATAATGAGCTTGTGATAATCCTTTCAAAACTGCAAGCTACAAGCACTCCCAAAAACAATCAGGCACCCTACTGTGAGCATATCCTATAGAGATCCTCTTTATTCACATTACCTGACCAAAACATTAAGAGATCGTAATGACTGTCATCTATGTTTTGTCATCTAGAGTTAAGACAACCAGCCCATTCCAGACTCCTTTGTCAATCGTATGAGAAAGCTATTACTGCTTTGCCCACACACCCTCCTTCAGGGCAGGGAATAGGGTATAAAAACTCCAACTCCAGCCCCAGTCCCAGTAAATTTTAGAACTTGGACATAATAACTGATGCCCAGACCTCTGTTTGTTTTTGGTACCCTCAGATGTGCTGTCTGAGCTACTCTGCTTTGACCTTCTGCTTTAGGACTGGTAATTATCACTTCTTCCACCCAACCTCTCTCTATCCAAACCTTTCTTGCCTCACTTTCTGATAGCCTTGTATGGTTCTTGAGAGTATCTTATTTCTTGTGTGTTCGTTAATTCCAAATAAAATACTCTCTTTAAATCTTACCTGCAGTCATCTATACAGGTAGTATAGGTAAACACAAGTGAAAAGATCCTGCTGTTACCCTCCTCTCACAGGCCTCCTTTGAGCTATAATTCCCCAAATTCTAAGGAGATGTTGGCATTGCGGGTGGACCCCAAAGTCACCCACCTCTTAGGGTAGCAAGTGACACTAGCAGAGGATTTCTCAGAGACAAAGGAAGTGACACCATAACTAAGATTTGTTAGTACTATGCAGAAGGAGGCATGGTAAACCCCTTTGAATGTCTTTTACCATTAAAACTCTATGATGAGACAATCCAAAATAAAACAAGAGAAAGTGCCATAAGATGAAATGCCTAGGTCAGAACATGCTCAATGAGCTACTGGGCTACAGCAAAGGATGACTATGACTGGAACTGTGGCTAATGACAAACTAGACTCAACTTGAAAGTATTTTCAGCTGTTGACATGGTCAAAGGTGAAAGGAAAGTTCAAAGCTGTACAACACATATTATAGGGACATGGAAAATGTGAAGCATGAATCAAGGAAAGCTATACATAGTAAAACAAGAAATGGAACCTATAAACATTGGAATAACTGGAGTGAGTGACTAAAGCACACAAGAACGAGACATTTTGACTCAGATATTACACAGTGTTTCATTCAGGAAATGCAAATCTAAGAATAAATGGGGTGGCATTAATAGTAAGGAAAGACATAGCAAAAGCAATCAAAGGAAATAATGCAAAATCTGACTGACCCATATCAGTAAGACTTCAGTGAAAATCCATCAATATAACCATAATCCTTGTTTATGCTCCAATTACAGAGGCCAAAGGCGGGGGGGAATCAAAAGATTATGTTCTGGAGTCCTGGAAGGAAACGATAACACACCAAAAGAGAAGAACTTCTTATTAATCACAGGTGATTGGAATGCAAAAGTAGGAAACAAAGCAGAATCAAAGTCTGTGAGAAAATTTGGCCTTGAACCAAGAAATGAAGCAGGAGAGTAACTGACTGAATTTTCCAATGCCAACTGTTTGTTCGTCACAAACATATTCTTCAAGCAACAAGAGAGGTTATTGTAAACATGGACATCACGTGATGACCAAGACAGAAATCAAATAGACTACATAAATTGGAAACAGAAGAGAGGGAAGCTCCAGTCTCTCTGCTAAAACAAAACCAGGAGCAGATTATTGCACAGACCATGATCTGCTAATATCAAAAATTAGAGTAAAGCTAAAGAATGACACTAAACCAACAATTCTGCCAAAATACAACCAGAAGAACATCCATGTAGACTTTAAAGAAAATGTAAAAAATAGACCTGCATTTTTAAGTCTAAACCTCAATGGATGACAGATTAAACTCTTTAAGCAGTTAAAGGCAGACAAGACACAAAAGTAAAAGGTGACAGAAACAGATTCAGAAACTTGAATGGAACCATTCAGCAAACTGCATACAGTGACAAAGAGAACCACTGTAATAATCCATGCAGAGAAATAGAAGATGACAAGAGCAAAAAAAAAAAAAATAAGAGACTTCAGCCTCAAGACCTGAGAAAGCAAAGGGAAATTTAAACCAAGAGTGGAGATACTCTATGACTAGCAGAGAAACACAATACATGACCAAGTACAAATAAAAAGACAATGGAAACAATACACTGAAGAATTATCTTTAAAAAAGATGAAAGGATGACAAATTAAGTCAAGGAAGAACCATTTGAAGATGAATCTACAGTTTTAGAAAGTCAAGTGGAAGCTGCACACAAAGTACTTTGGAGAACCACCAGGAACAGGTGGCATACCAATAGAGTTGCTTCAAACTAGAGACAGAACCTACTTTAGTTCTAACTAAAATCTGTCAACAAATAAGGAAAACTAAACAATGAGCAACAGATTCGAAACACTCAATAGAGATTCTAATCTCCAAGAAGGGAGACACTAGGGATTGCTGTAACCTCAATACCACTGCATTTGCTAGCAAGGTGATGCTCAAAATCCTATAACAAAGACTTTTACTATATGTAGAGTGAGAAATGTCAGGTGCCCAAACTGGGTTCAGGAAAGGAAGAAGCACAAGGGATCATATTGCAAATATATGTTGGATAATGTAGTGCTCCAAAGAATTTCAGAAGAAAATCAGTCTGTGCTTTATAGGTTGAAGCAAAGCCTTTGACTGTACAGCTCATCAAAAATTATGGATTGTTTCTTAAAGACATGGGTGTGCCACAACATCAGGGCAGAATACAGAAAAAAAAAAGAAATGGTTTCCAATTGGCAAGGGGATCAGGCAAGGCTGCATTTTATCATCCTATCTGTTTAACTTGCACACTGAACATTAATCAGAATGGAGACTGCAGTCAAGAAATAAAAAGACGACAAGGACTTGGAAGGGCAGTTATGAAGGAACTAGACAGGATATTCAAGTGTAAGGTTGTATCATTGAATGATAAAGTTACAGCTGTCCATGCCATCACATTTCCAATTTCTTTGTATGGTTGTAAAAGCTGGACAGTGAAGAAAGCTGATAGGAAGAAAATCAACTCCTTTGAAATGTGGTGCTGGAGAATAGTTCTATGGTTACTGTGGACCGCTTAAAAGACAAATAAATGGGTCCTAGACAGGAAAAAAATTAAAAGTGCTGTCCATCAGCAATGGGGTTAAACAATAAACAACCCAATTTTTCCTACCATGATGAACACTCACTTACTGGAGCAATGCTGTTTACCTCTGGGGAGAGTAGAGCAGGATGTGTTCCAGATTTTGCAGAGCACAGTTCAAGGTATGCTCTGTAACACTAAGGGTGAGGATACAATAATGTCATAACAAATACTGAAAGACACGTGGCATAAGTGAAGACAACTCCATAAAGATTCCCTTCTAAGAATTAGTTCTATAAAGAGAAAGCAATGGTGCTTTTGTCTTTTGTCTCACTCAACAAATTGAATTCTAATTACCTCTTTGGAGTCTTTCCTTTGATAGCAGTTCAAGAAACTGAGACAAGGAGAAGTACAGAGAAGAAAAGTGGCTATTTACCTCCAACCTTGTGACCAAACACTGCAACATAAATGCAGGGACTGCCTATGGCTGCACAGTGTTGCCCACATCATTACCAGCAGACTGAGACTTTCTGTACACAAAGACCGAAAGTGGAAATGTAGATCTCATCTTTCATAACTTCAGATATCCGTTCCATCACTCAATTATAACAACGCCTTTGACTGTACAGATCATCAAAAATTATGAACTGTTTCTTAAACAAAAATGCTGTGAACTGAGAGCGAGGTTTTCTCTTAGATGATTAATCATTTTATTCGCAGATTACAATTCTGTTTTGTTAAAAAAACCCTGTCTGTATCTCTTCAGGTGCTCCTCTGCATAGTAAACCTGTTGTGAAGTATGTGGTGTCTATGGTCACTTCCGCACAACGAAGCTCTTCCTTGTTGTCTCGCTGCAGTCCCGGGTCCAGAAGGGAGCGCATCAGCAACACTCCCCTCTGCACCCGCTCAGTTCATGTGGAAGAGAACGCAATGGCTCCACATCTTCCTTCTGCAGCACAGCCGGGCTTTTTCCATTGTTGCGCTACAGAAGGAAGTGTCGCCAACGCACTTCCGCATCTTCCGCATGGCCAGAAGTGATGGGAGTGCTGCGCGATTGCAGGTGCAAAACAGATTTTTTTTGTTTTGCAAAAACTGTGCAAGCACGACGCTCCGCAACAGGATGGCAGTGGGATCGCAACGACATCATGAGGAAACACGACCTGCCGACTGCTGCCATCCTGTGGCAAAAACGCAACAGTGACGTCATGCGGAAAGGGTCTATGTCTGTATGTCCCAATCCTATGATTTATGCACAGTTAAAATAAGACCACCTCAATCAGGTTGTCAATTGGCAAGTACACATAAAAGTTGGCAAAAATCGTCATTTGATTAATGGCATTTCCATTTGGCAAACAAACTTGTAGAAAACACAGAAAAGCAGGGACACTCCTGCCGCACACATTTCAGATGGACTTACATCTAAGTAGGCATGCATACCAAGAACGAAAAGAACAAACATTCTAGAGAAATAACTGAAAAGATTGCAATCTAAGGCCATTTCCACACTACACTGTTATAGTGCTATTATTCTACTTTCAACATACTATGGAATCCTGGGGTTTGCAGTTTAGGGAGGGGCATTTAGAAATCTCAGCCAGAGAGCTGTTTGGTAAACTAAAAACTCCAGAATCCCACAGGATAGTGAAAGTGGAATAACAGCACTGTAACAGTGTAGGGCAAAAATGGCCTAAGAGCTAAAACCAGTTGGTTAATCTCAACTAGAGTAAACTCACTGAACCAGTGGAACTTATGTATGTGTTGATTTACCAAGGACTCATTGATTCAATGGGCATATTTTAGTTTGAACTAACAAATGGATATAAACCTAAATACACATCTTGTTCAAAGTCAACTCCCCACTTTAGAAAATAATAATAACAATAATTCAGAATGCAACACAGCTTGGTAAAGAGTGCACCCTAACATAACGGATAAACACTGGCAATTACGTGGCTAACACACTAGGAAGCCACAGGATTTGGTTGCAATTTTTCAATGGTAAATGATAGACGTTATTTTTCTGTAGTTCTCATTGTTGCAATTTTTCACAATACTAAGACTCCAAAGAGGCAATTAGAATTCAATTTGTTATCTAAGAAGAAAGCTCTGTAGAATTTAGGGGGTTTTTTTTCCTTTTAAAAAGGAGCTAAGCTTCCATTTTATGTAAACCAAATCAAATATCTGCAGACTCCAGGGCATAGCATAGCATCTTTACAAAAATGCCAGACCAGCATTCCTTGGAGTCAGTCTGATTTTGAAACAGTCAGACTGCCACAAAAGTAACACAGCAGACAACATAATTTAAAAAAAAAAAAAATTGCTTGCAGAAAAAGTTAACCTGAATCTCAGTTAGAATGCAAAAGTTCTTCTCCCTCCTGCCATTAAAGACACGCAGGGACAGACAGATAGATATACAGCCAAGCTGGCTCTTGCATTCTGACAGTGGCAGTTAACTGAGAGTAAATCTTGTTCCCTCTCAGCACCTGACTGTGCATCTCACATGATGGGAAAACATCTCTCAACTTGTCTGCAAGCTTTCTGAAAATGGAATTAAACATTATTTAAATTGCTATACAGGCTGTTCCATATTTAGTGCCCAGATTATCCCACAAAGATGTTCTCTACTCATAAATTCCTAATTACAGTCTTCCTAAACCAGCAAACACTTCAGTCCTGTCAAACAGCTCCAATAATTCAGCAATGTGAATGTAGATCGTTTTCAAAAAATGAAGCAGTGCCCGACTAGCCAGCAAGCCAAAAAAATGATTACTCAAGCCTCCAAGGGAAAGGATTATTTATGATAATCCATGCAACTCACATACTTGAGCTCCTCATGAGATTTTAATTTTTCCTCCTTTAACTTCATTTGAAGTAGAGGCAGGGAGCAGGAAGGGGAAAAAGTCATTCAAACGCTAGTTCCACACTCTCCATATTTACGCCCAGCCTAAATCAGATTGTCCTGTAATTTCCACAGTATTACAGCTCAGTACTATTTATGAGGGAAAATGTCCTTATTGATCCAGCTGCAAAAATCTCACACTGAGCAGCCACAGGGGGGCTAGAAGGTGAAATGACAGCAAAACTATGCCCTTAGATTTCTGTGTTTAAACTAGTATGAATGCCTTCTCTGCAGACTCCTCATCATTAATTTCACTCCGTTACTACTCTGAGACAGGTTCTGGTCAACTAATCCAAGAACAGGTTGTTGTTGTTTTTTCTTTCAGTCAATAGGCATCTTTTCCTTGGGATAATGTATCAAAGCATCTTCCAGCAGAAGGCAAAGTCCAAAAGGCACAGGCATGGTATCATAATGCCCACAGGCACTATATCACCAAAGATGCCAAAGAACCACCCATACGTGGAGCCGACTACATCTAGTTTTGTTTATTTTTTAAAAAAACAAATGTATTCCTTTATTTATATCCTACTTTTTTTCCTCAAATCTGGAAATCAAACGCAAACGAAAACTCATATAGCTAAAAACTTATAAAAAGGTATGATTAAAATAGCCTCACACTGTATATAGTACACTGTATACAGAAACCGTTGAAAATCATTGAAACATAGATGTTTAAAAAAATAGAACAAAAATAGTACTACACAACAGTACAGCTTGCTACCCAGCTTCCTCTCTTATACATCTTATACTCATCGGTTAGTCTGGAGGAGACTTGGAGGTTAGAGGGACAGGGCCCTTTCTGCCTACACAAGACACCTCTTCTCTTTCCTCTCTCTGTCTATGGCCATTTTTGCACTGGACTGTTATAATGCTATTATTTTACTTTCAACATCCTCTGGTATCCTGGGGTTTGTAGTTTTCAGAAGGGCCTGGCCCTTCCCAAAACTGCAAACCCCAGGATTCCAGAGGATGTTGAAAGTGGAATACTAAGGCTATAACAGTCCAGTACAAAAATGGCCTATGTCTCTGGGTTTTTTTCTGTTTTTTTCCTCTTAAACACAATCAGGCTGTCCTGAGAAAGAAAAATCTTTCCTGCCAGATATCTACACTGATTCCTTGTGAAGAACATTTGATAACAGGCCAAAGACTACAAGAAATTGAGCCAAGGGCTGTAGGTAGCCCTTGGGGCCAAATCTGCAATTTTTCATGGCCACAGGGCCATAATAGTTACAGTGTGACACTGTGTTCAGAAAGGTCAGGGTTTGGAATGGCACTCCGCTATGAGTCCCACTGGGTAACATCACATCAATCACTCATAACTGTTGTGAGGATAAGAAGTGAGGAAGGGAAAAATCTTAAATGCCATCTTCAGCTCATGGACTGAGAATGTGAAATCAGGTTTCTATGCACTCCACTCCATCACTGGTTTTCACTCTCCATTCCACTATTTATTCTCCTAGACTTCCCATTCCACTCCCAAGAGTCAATCAACATTCCATGTCTATTAATTATGTGTCCTCTTTAGCCCATTTGGGATAAGGACAGCAAAGTTTATCCCTCTGAGTCATTTTTTTTCCCAGAAAATTCCCCTATTTTTTTGTTTTGTTTTTGTTTTACCTGAGTCTGCTGATACTTCTCTCTCTTATGTGGCTGGTGCTGTTTGGGCTTGTCCTAACTACATCTTGTCCTTATCCTGGATATCATCAGTACCTTGGAGAACATGAGCTTATTTCCAGGTAATCAAAACAAAATGAAATTCAACAGAGAGAAGTGTAAGGTCCTACACTTAGGTAGAAAGAATGAAATACAGAAATATAGGATGGGGGACACATGGCTGGATAGCAGTACGTGTGAAAAGGATCTAGGAGTCTTCATAGACCACAAGCTGAACATGAGTCAGCAGTGTGATGCGGCAGCCAAGAAAGCCGATGCAATTCTTGGATGCAACAATAGGAGTATGGTGTCTAGATCGAGGGAGGTACTGGTACCGCTCTACTCTGCTTTGGTTAGACCCCATCTTGAATACTGTGTCCAGTTCTGGACACCCCAATTCAAGAAGGATATTGACAAGCTGGAGCAGGCCCAGAGGAGGGCGACCAAAATGGTGAGAGGCCTGGAAGCCATGCCCTATGAGGACAGACTTAGAGAGCTGGGTATGTTTAGTCTGCAGAAGAGAAGGTTAAGAGGGAACATGATAGCCATGTTTAAATATTTAAAGGGATGCCACGTAGAGGAAGGAGAGGGCTTGTTTTCTGCTGCTCCAGAGACCAGGACAAGGAGCAATGGATTCAAGCTGCAGGAAAGGAGATTCCATCTGAACCTCAGGAAGAACTTCTTGACAGTCAGGGCTGTCCGGCAGTGGAATCTGCTGCCTCGGAGTGTAGTGGAGGCTCCTTCCTTGGAGGTTTTTAAGCGGAGGCTGGATGGCCATCTGTCGGGAGTGCTTTGAGGATGTTCCTGCTTGGCAGGGAGTTGGACTGGATGGCCCCTGGGGTCTCTTCCAACTCTACATTTCTGTGATTCTATGATTCTATGAAAGAATGAATAATATTAAGGGTACATTACATTTACGGACAGGATCATGTAAGATCTACAAAAGAGAATCATCAAATGGGATAACCTGCATGTGAGAAGCTGCAAAATCTTCCAGATGCTGCAAAAGATAAGAAGCAATAAAAATACAGCACTGCAAGGTGAGAGAGATTTTGGGGGCTGATGGATGGGTAGGAGTGGTACTGCCTACCCACTATCTCCTGGGAAAAGTAGGCACAGGTCAGACCAAGAGGTTCACCTTCTTAACGAAGATTTGAAGACCCCAATTGCCTATTGTATCATGAATAAAACAGGACACATGTAGGGTAATTGCATTAGAGATCATGCTTCTTTTTTATCTTTACCTATTTATGATTCAAGATTGTTCATTTGCCTGAATGAAGGTGTCTTCATGTATAATAGTGGTGGGCAAAATCAGGCCCTGGGGCTGCATACAGACCCCAAAGGATGTAGCCCTTGAAATCTCTAAAATCCACAGGGCAACATTTTTCTGGCAAAAAAAGAAAAAAGTATAAACTGCTGTTCATAGAAGCCTCCAGGTGCAACAATTTACATTTTACAGAGGCTGCTCTGCTTTCCTGGACTATTTTAAATCATAAAATGCCATTTCTTTTGAGAAGCAGAGGTGGATTTCTGGATACTTTGGGGGATTTGTTTGATTTTCCTTATAGTGGCAGGAGGAATATAGCCTCTTCCGTGTTAAAGGAGGAAATGGCTCCTGAGCCCACCAAAGCTGCTCATCCTTGCATTGAACCTTCACATATCAGTTGCCGGGGCAAACAAAGAAACATTTTACTTTCATGCCCTATTTCTGAGATTTGAGATCTGGGTAGCTAGTGGGCAAAATGCTGGGATCAGATACTTGGCTTTTTCTAACAAGCTACTTCATAATCTACTATATAAAAATTAACGTTTGCCTGCGAGTTTGTCTGTTTGTCTGCGTCAGGCAGGCAAAGACCTCATATGATTGGCTGTGTGAGGTAAGAAGACCTCCTATGATTGGCTGGCTGTGAAGATTCTGTGGAATCCTGGGGTTGGCAGTTTAGGGAGGGGCCTTTAGAATTCTCAGCCAGAGAGCTCTTGCGTCTCAGGCCAGTTGCTATGGAGATGAGGCCTACCATCAATAAGGATGCCAGAAAACATTTGGGAGGTATATGTGAGATAAATTAAAGTGACATACACAACATAGTTACAAGGTCTTCTCACCTCACACAGTAGATTGTATGGCTTCCACATGTGAGGAATCTTAAAGCTGAAATTCAAAACAAAAAATGCTTCCAGAAAAACATAAAGTCATTGCACAAATTCAACAGAAGGCAAAAAAATCAACATTGCCAGACAACACAGATTGGATTGGGGACTATGGGGAAAAGTTACAGATACTGGAATAAGCTGATTGCTATGGAGATGATGCCTAGGAGCAAAGAAGTGCATTCCCACAGGAACCCAACCTCTATATGTTAATAATTCTGAATACAGATTTTATTGGAGAATATGGGGAAAAGTTACAGGTACTGAAATAGGACAGTTGCTATGGAGATGAGGCCTAGCAGTCAGGAGGAAGACAGCATATTCCCTCAAGATCCCGACCTCTGTATGTTAACAACTCAATACAGATTGAATTGGGGACTATGGGGAAAAGTTTCAGATACTGGAAAAGGCCAGTTGCTATGGAGATGAGGCCTCGCAGCAAGGAGAAGGAAGTATTCCCTCAGGAACCCAAACTCTTTGTGTAAATGACTCTGAATACAGACTGCACTGGGAAAATATGGGGAAAAGTTACAGCTACTGCAGAAGATAGTTTGGTGAGTTCTTAAGAGGAAAATAAAATCCTAAGCAATGTCAGGTAAATACGCTAGTTTCATAATAAGGATTACAATATGGAACATGACACTTCTCTAGAATCCTATAAAGCTTCATTATAACAGGTGGAATTGACTGCCTTGGAAAACTGTGGATGCTCCCTTGAGCAGAGGTTGGGCAGCCACCTCTCAGTCATGTGTATTCCTGCAGTAGGAAGGAGTTGAACTGGATGGCATCATCATGCTATGATTCTAGGTTAAATCATTTTGTCCAATGCTGTCAACTCAGACAGGCAGGGGATCTCCAAAATCTCAGAAAAATGTCTTTTCCAGCTTCTTCCATACATTTCTTTTAAAAAAGAACAAGAGTTTGATCGTAGAACCTTTCTCATGCAAAACATATGTATCAGGTTACATTTTAAAGAAAGCACATACCATCACCCAGGCACTGAAACTATTTTGAGGATAGGGTTCAGCACTTTGGATAGCTCCTTTCAAGACTGAAGTACGGTAAATCCTGAGGCACATTCACCACCCCACTGACACAGAAGCCACTATCCATCAGGGCCTACATGTGCTAGCAGTATTTGGCAAGGCAATCTTCAACATAGTGAAGGTGAAGTTGGAAATTCTCATCAGAAAAACAAGTAGGAATTTAAAAAAAAAATCTATGACTATCTCTAGACCTTTATGGGACAGAAAATATCTCATTTATCTATTTGACTTTGCAGTGAACTCTGGAATATGTCTTCAAAGCTGTGTCCAACAGGATATTTTGGACTTTTGCTTTTAGATATGCTTCTCTGTATACAGTGGAATAAATAATAAAAATATATCCACACCCTTCACACGTGAAATGGCAAACGTCGGGCTCAGCTAAGTACCCTGTCCTTTATTCACCTAGCCAAGTTGAGTTAAGCAGCAAGTTTTATCGTTTACATCATGGCCCCTTATCAAACACAGAAGAAAACTCAGCCTGTATTTGCCTTGGCAGAGCTCTTCACAGAGTCAACACAATCCACAGTAACAAAAAAGCAATTAAGTAAGCTGGCTTGAAATTCTCTTTCTTCAGCAACACCAGCCACCAATAATTATAGTCCACTTTAAAGTATTTTATTTAAGAGGTATCAAATTAACTATGACTTTTCCAACAGGTTAGCCTTCAAGGACCCTCATCCCAAACCCTTTGGACTACTATTCTCAGAGTCCCCAAGCTTGGAGGATTCCTACTGGCTGGGATTGTTGGGAGTTGTAGACCCCAGTTTCAATGCAGCATAATGGTTTCAATGTTGCACTAGGAATCTGGTAAACCAGGGTCTTTCAGCCAACAGAAGAGAATGGTCAGGAGCATATAGGAGAAATGGCCAGAACCATGGCTATCAGTCCCCCTTACCCCTTCCATTTGACAACTTGGCTTGCTATAGCTGCCTCACCCTGCCCAATGTTAGGACTGGCCCTGCATCAAGCAGAAGTTATAGAATTTTTAGATGTCCAGAATGACTTGTGAAGTGGTTTGATCATTGGACTATGACTCTTGAGATCAGGTTTTGAATCTCCACTCAGCCATGGAAACCCACTGGGTGACTTTGGGCAATTCACCCACTCTAAGCATCAGAGGAAGGCAATGGCAAATCTCCTCTGACTAAATTTTGCCAAGAAAACCCTGTGTTAAGTTTCCCATGAGCTAAAGTCAAGTTGAAGGCACCTAACAAGTCCCCAGAGGTAACTTTTCCACTCTCTGACCTAGTAATGTTGAGAAGTAACATTACTATTGCATTAGCTATAACTACTATAGCTAGAGTTGGATCTCTGGGTAAGTTCCTGCAGCCCAAGTGTCCCCAGAATGACTACAGAAAGAACAGAAACAATGTCCTAAAAGCTCAACTTTGGTATTTGGGTGTGCTGAGGCCCAAAAGAATTCCCACACCTCGATGTCTTGTCTTTTTTTTCTTTTACATTGTAGTCAGGGTGTAGCCAATGAGGCATTGCACATGGTTACAAGTGTTCATTTTATCATGTTTCTTTCTTAATTATATTGTTCTTTTCTATACCAAAAGGATACTCAATCCCACATGAAAACTGTCTAGCAAAAACAAAGACTATTTTATTCCTGCAGTCAGTGACATGAGTTTAAAATGCAAAATTACCTGTTAGAATATTTCTTTTTTCCTCAGGTTTGGCACTTGTTTTTTATCTAGCATATGAGGAAAGTACAAGTTGTTCTAAAGGATAGAATGTGAAGCAGGGAGATAAAAATGTTAATTGTGTGCTTCAGAATTTAAGTAATATACACGGCTGGCTAAACAGTGTGGGGGGGGGTTCAATTAAATCTGGAGCCTAAAATTACTTTGCTGTACCACTGAGAGTGACCTAAATCCTACTGCTAGTCCCAAGCAGAGTAGAAACACTTAACCACTGAATGTGTCAACACTTTGGTAAATCCTATCAATTCAGTGAAGCTACTTTAGTGGCAAAAAATAATAGAATTTAAGCTAATGGTCAGAATTTTGCAGCCCTACAGACGTTGCTGGGACTGGTCCTAGTCAGCACAGCTGATGGTGAGGAATTCTGGGAATTCAGGTTGAAAAACATATAGAGGATGACATGGCCCTCATCTCTGATTTAGGCCAAAATAATTTTCCTATTGCATGCCTTCAAAGTCATTTCTGACTTATGGTGGCTGAATGCTTCACTGAAAACAAACAAAACAAAACAAAACAAACCTCTGGTTTCGAATCCCTATGTATTTAGCCATGCTATTGAACTATATTGTATATGCTTATTTATAAGAAAATCTTGGCAAAGTTGACACAAAGTTACTTACAAAACAAAAAAGATATGCAAACAATAACATAAATAACGACACACAAATTATTATTTCTCAAAAGCAATTGAAGTATCTATAAAAGACCATGTAAGACATATTAATTATAAGTTGGAAGATTAAAAAAAAGAACAGCACACTTAACAAAAGCTCTTTCCTTATAACAGTGGATTATAAGAGTCTGCACCAGCTGATGAAAAGACAAGGGGAGAGACAGTTTAGACTCCTTAAGAAGTGAGTTCCAGAGCCTGGCAGCAAAGACAGACAGTGACTGCTATGCTAATATTGCCATCTCTTGCCTGAACTAGAGTGGCCAGCCATTTTCATGTGAGAGACTTCTTGGATCTATATGCTATATCACGGTCCTCCTTTTACTGGAACTAGCTATACTACTGAATTTGGCAGAAGCAAACGGAGGAGATATTTGTTTTCAGTTTGATTTTAAATAATTTATAAATGTTTACACATTTCTTCATATTTGGATGGTGAGAATATGTGAAATAATTTTTAAAACACACACACACACAAATGTGGTAGTAAGCAAAATGGACAAATTTCCCTGTCCCCATCTAGAGCACAGCAACTCCTTCTTTCCATCACTCGCTTGTGCCAGCATATTATATATTTCAGAGGAAAGGCTAATATAACATCTGCCTGTTTTAATGAAAGAGGGCCAAGATAACTAATCAATGCACATGCAATCTATCAAGGCCACGTGCTCTGACAACTTCAGTCTTCACTCACTCCGCTAATGTATACCATAGGCAGGGTAGCTATGTGACTAGCAAAAAAGGAGTCAAGTGAAGGAAATAAAAACAAAAACCTACTTTTTCTTGGTTTGCCAGTTCATCAAGCTCCCTTCTTTAGGAAGGAAGTTACTTACATTCCTGTTTACTACCTTGCCATATGTCAAGGGTGCTTACAGGTATTTGGACATGCACAAACGTGTGTGTGTGCAAACACATTACATTAGAGTAGGATAATTGGGTAAGTTGGATGTGACTAAGGAACCAATAACAGCATGATTCTATACATCTTTCCACAAAAGTAAATCCAACTGAGTTTAACAGAGTTTACTGCTAACCATATGTAAGACTGCATCCAAGTAGCACAGTTACAGTGCACATAGCCTTCTACTATCAAATCTGAGTAGGAATGGCTTTCCAAGACTGCAGGCAAGATTCTTTTCCAGCCTAAACTGGGAATTCTTGCTATTCCCTGGTGCTCTCCCATCCAAGTACGAAATGCATCTGACCCTGATGACCTACCAAATTCAAACAAAATTGGATGTTTCAGGGCAATACAGTGGCATGTTTATTCAGAAGTAAATCCAGCTGAGTTCAGTGGAACTTACTCCAGAATACATATGCACAGGACTTATAGCCTTGCACCATCCTCATCTTTATGGCCAGCAAAGTCTGCAATGGAAGCTTTGCCAATGCTGTTCATCTTCTGTTTCTCATACACCATTAGCAGCAGTAGATAAAATGTAAAGCTGTCTCTCTGTACAGCAGAACTGGCTCATCCTGAACAGACTCCTTAATATATTCTGTTGCCTATTCTTTCATTTCTCTTTTTGGTGCACGTACAAAAGAAAGCAGCGCCCTTCCTTCTATGAAACTATGGTGCACCCTGATAGCAGAAATGGCTAGATAGAGTCATTGCCCACAGCAGTGAAGAGAAAAGGTGAAGTCAGAAACACCTGTCTGTTGTGTGGACTGCTATAAGAGATAAGTGAGAGTGGTTTGACTAAAGTTTCTCTCATACACATGTTTTTCCACACTTTTTCTTTCCTCTGTAAAAGTCTCGGGATTGTGTCTTTTGCAGACAGACATACAGAGCAGACTGGGCAATGATAGAAATGGCTGACAGCAATGCCGTAACTGCAACAGCATCATTCCCAGCCGCTCTAATTACATAAATTGCTGCCAGCATTGTCTGCATGTATTTATTTATTAATTAACATGTACCCCACCTTTCTGCTCACAAATTGTATTCAAGGTTCCTAGCTAGAAGCAGTGAAAGCAAACAAAAATAAATGTAATTAAAATACTGTATAAACCACATCAAATACACAACAAAATGCAACATTTAGAAGAAAACAACACCAAAGCATTCAAAGCTCCCAAAGCTCCCATCCCCTAAACAACCCAGTTTAGATGCTTATCTGCATAAAAAGGTCTTTGGCTGCCAGTGGAAGCAGAACAGGGAAGACGCACCATAATCTCCTACAGCAGGGAGTTCCAGAGATTCTAGTTTGCACATTATGTTTGCCCTTGCAAGTGTATATTCCTGCTGATAAAATTGTGACATACAGCATTTGGGGGGGGGGCGGAATCTTTGGTTTATATTTCCAGAATCCCTCGATCAGCTAGGGATTCTGGGATCTGTAATCTGAAAAAGTAATGCTTCCAAGCTCAACTGCAGTTCAATTACTGATTTAAGAATATAAACTGGGAAGTTTCTTGTTCAGATCTCAGCCAAGAATTTGTTACAGAGACCTATAAAAGCTAGCCTCTCAGACTCATTCCCATCTCTGCAACATGGGTCTGTGGTGTTGTAAAGATCACTAAGATAATAGATAAGAAATGCTCAAAGCACTCTACAACTGAAACATAAATGCTAAGCATTATCAGCATGCTATTATCATGAACCAGTCCAAGTATGTCCTTGATTTGAAGCGAAGGCTCATTACCCACTACAAGTACAAGGAACGAGAGTCTGACTAGTAAACATGATCATTAAGCGCCAGCCCTTAACTATATTAATGCTAGCCATCATCACCGCCATCATCATCCTCAACCATCGACGCCCACCTGTGCATCTGAAATTTTTCAAGAGTTTTTACAATAAGTCAACACAGCACAGAAAATGTCATTCAGTCCCTGCTGTAAGCTATTGGTCATTTGTATAAATCATCATTACAACCACTGATGAAAAAGGCAAATGCATTAACTTCTCTAGTAATGGAATTTAATTGTAAATGCTGTTTGAATATGTTTCTTGCTCAAAGCAAAAGCACCAAAGCTAAAAAGGTTAAACACTGCGATACATAATTATAATGTCATATGAAATCCGAACACATTTTGCAGAGCTTGTTTCTTTTCCGCTTGATAAACTCTTTCAAAAAAGAGAGAAAGAGAGAGATCCTTTATGGTGAAGACATATATCCATTTAAAGACAAACTTAACTGCAATCCACAGTTGAATTAAGCCAATTTAAATCATTAACATCAACAGATGTCCAGAGCAATTCAGCTGATGCCTGCTCAAAAGTAATCCCTTTTGATTTCAATGGCCTCACACACAGCTTTAGATCTGGGCAATAACAGTGTCTTAAACCCAACTCACTGGGACTTACTTCTGAACCAATAGATTTAGGACTGCACAGTCAAGCATACTTATGGTTGAAGTTATATATGCACTTACATGGATAACTCCCATTCCAAACAGAGGGTCTTATATCTGTATGAACAGATTCTGCCTTTGTAGTAACTCTGTTTAGACTACACTGTTTCAGATTTTTACCTAAGAAATTTGTCTTTTTTTCCTTTCGCAACAGTTTGTTTTCTATTAGACTTCATCCATTCAAAAAATCTCAGCTGGGAATTAAATCATAGCATGATTAGACCTTTCCTGTTTATCTCAGATAATGAATATAAAACAATGATTGCCATAAAGGCATAACAAAGGTAACTGACATTCAATCTTATTCACATGGAGTAAAGTTAATTTAATAGAAAGCCATTCTCATTAATATATTCAGATCATCTTCAGTGTGGGCATTATCTGTATCAGTGGCAGCTGTCAGCTTCAGTGTCGGTAGGACAGTGAATCTGTTCAAGGTTTTAGTCTGAACATACTTCATTTGTACAGTTTTCAGAGGGTTGCCTAGTCTTCTTGCAAGCCTTGTCAATGTTATATTGGGAAACTATGTTTTATTTTATTTTTGATTCTTTTATTTGGCTGAACATGGGTATATTTTCATGGTTTTCCTGCACATCACTTTGAGCACCATTTAGGATGGAAAGCACCTTTCCACATGTTGTACCAGTGACACAAATCAATAATATAAATCTTATTTCATCACTAGGAAAAGCAGAACGCTGGATTGCATGAGTATCTGGTCTAATCCAGCTGAGCTCTTCTTCTGTTCTGTTCTGAAGTACTGGGTTTGAATACAGAAAATTTAAGCTCAGATCGATCTACAATGCTCAATAGGATGCTGGCAATTCTCTGTTCATCAAGACCACTTTACATAGGAAGGTACAATCCTAGATGTCTCATCTTGTGATTACTCAGCATTTCAAAGGCTTACAGGATAACATGCACACCTACTCCAACATGTTATATTTTAAGTTACTCTGGAAGATGCAATGATTCTATATACACTTAACCTGTGATGACTCATTCCCACATGCAAGTCATCACAGTAGACATCAAGTGATGAATATGTAATAACAACCCAGACCTCAACCAAATCTATATATAATAGGTTTAAAAAATAACCGCATGCAGAGCACAACAGGAAATCCTTAGAGCAGGGCTGTGCAACACTGGTGTGTCTAGGGGCAATTTTCAGCCTTTAGGACTTTCTAGGGGCTGCATGAACTGCCCCTCAAAAATGAAAGATACAGATCTAAAAGTGACCAGAAGTCCACTTCTGGTTTTGAAAATTGGGCAAGTTTTCTTTTTTTTCAATATCACACAGTGTAAAGGAGCTGTCCAACCTATAAAAGATGGATTTGTGTTCCTGGAGCCTTCCACAAGAGGCAATTCACCGTTTTGTACAAGGAAAAAGAGGTGGTATTAGAAAGTCTGGGGCAATTTGTGACCCCCCCACCCCTCCAAAAAAAAGACTTATAGTTTCACAAATACATCTTACGCTGTTAATTTTGCTTTAGAGCACAGAGTCAGAGATGACAAAAGAAGTAAACCTCCTGTTACCTAGATTCATGGCTAATAACTGGTTGCATCCTGTACCAAAGCAGCAATAACAATAACACACTCTATGGAAACAGCAGAGTCCTGTGGAACTTGTAGGCTAAAACATTTATCACAAGTTTTCATAGGCTGTTGTTAACTTCATCAAATTCATGAAATCTTGTCCAGAATTTTAAGTTTAATGAACACACACATGTTTATGAGTCTAGTCAGTGAGGTCAGAAGGAAATTAAATGCAAAAAGTACTGACAGTGACAAGTACAGTAACAATACTGTCCCTTCACCAAGCTGCTGTTGATAACAGAAACATCCAAATGCTAGATAAGCCAAGTGAAGTAGCCTTTACACCAGGGATGGGAAATCTATAGCCCCCCAATGTTGTTGGACTCTCAGTTCCACCAGATCCCCCACACACAAAAAGACAATAGTCAGGGATGATGGGAACTGGTGTCCAATTCTGGACAGCCAAAGATTTCATTCCCCTACTGTCTATAGTCTACAAAAACTACAGAAACATATCGGTTTTTCCTTTCTCTTTTCTTTTCTTCTTTTCATCCTTTCTCTTTTGTGTGGATCTGTGGCATGCTATCCTAACACCTGTGGAATGAACCAACAATTCCTAATACTAGCCAAGAAGCACACAGTACCTGAGATATAGAAAGGCTTTTCTGGTTTTGCCTTTAGAAACAAATGGGGCAGAGTTCTCCCCAGTGCACCTCAAACAAGATGCCACAATTGGTTGATACCACATAAGACTGGGCCTGACTGTCACTGCAACGCCTCCTGCAAGAATTGGTAGGAAGTCAGATTGTAGCATTCATGCATTCAGAACCAGCATGCCTATCACTTCTAAATCTTAAACAATTCAATCAACCACTATATAAGCACACCTGGGCTGCAGCGCCAGGAAAGAGCATCCCTCAGAGTTTTGGCAATAAGCTAAACAACAGCCTCACAGGCTAAACAGAAATGCTTTTGAAACCTTAAATACTAAGAACATGTGTTGTCTCATCCTTTGCAGAATCAGGCATACAATGATTTAGGTGTGACCTAATTCTGCATCTGTGAATAGAAGTGCATAAATACCTGCCAAATACAGACCCCAAGGGCAGACTAGACAAGACATTGGTAAATTCATAATCAGTGTTTGCTGGGTTTAAAAAAAGAAAGGCAGAAACACTACCACTGGGGATGTAAATCTAGTCAGAGCAGTACCATGAGAGTTGCTTAACCTTTTCCCCTTGGGCCACTTTTCCCAATTAAAACACACCTCCCTGCTCTTTTTTTTCCCTGCTTGGGTCCATAAATCTTTTTCCCTATAGATGGGAAAGTAGCAGACAGCATAATATTTTATATCATTTTCTGGACTCCCTCTCTGTCATGAAACAACAATGTTTTGCCTGCTGCGCTTCTACAAAGATTTTGTTGCACAGATACAAACTGGTGAAACTAGATCAACAACTGTTTTTACCTCAGAACTGGTCACTTCTTCATGACATTCGGTTTAATTCTAGTTTAGACAAGACAATTTAGCAGAAAAAGCAACTTAATTTCTCCAGTGGACAACCTTTTCAGAGTCCTTTGGCGTTGTTAATAAAGTGACTTTTACATCTAATTGGGCAGATTGTAACTTTTATTTTTAAAAGCTATTGTAGATTTTTTTTAAAAAAAAACATAGAAAAAATGCATTCAATTATTTAAGGACTTCTGTATTACCCCAATATCCAGAGACTGTGAATAATTTAATCGCG